>JALPQD010000064.1:5216886-6435135 GCA_023101885.1 Typhlomys cinereus | reverse complement strand
AGGGCGAGGAAAATGCACAGAGAAGAGCACAGGAGAGAGAAGGAAAACCTTCCACAGGGAATAAATAACAAAGACAAGGTGGTTCTCCAGCTTCCCAGAAAGGAAGAGCAATTCCTGTTCATGGAGACATGGGAATGACAGCAGACTTCTCCTCTGCTCTGTTGGGTGGAAGAAAATAAAGAACGATTTTTAAGATACTGAAAGAAGGGCTGGAGAAATGGTGGTGCCATGGTTTGAAATGTGTCCCCCACAGTCTCATGGATTGGCAAGGTCATGGCACTCAAGAGGTGGAGCCCAGCTGGAGGAAGGCGGTCACAAGGGGTGGGCCTTGAGGTGGATGAGCCCCACCCTACTCCAGGAGAAGTCTGCCTTTGCAGCTCTCAACTCTCAAGATGAGACTTAGCCTCCTCCAGCTTTGGCCAGCCAGCCATGCCACCTCCACTTTGAAAGACTATTTCTCCCCTCTGGAACCGTAAGCTGAATAAATCTCCCCTTGTCCTTTACGTTGCTTGACTTTGAATGCTCTCTCACAGCAGTAGTCAAGAGTAACTGTTACAGGTGGGATAGGTGAGAGCACTTCTGCGCATACCAAGGATGGCCTCAGTTGGGGTCCTTATGTGGGAGCCACACACAGTAAGCAGACATCTGTAATCTCAGTGCCTCCTTAAGAAGGAGGTGTCTTGCCAGCTGTTGTAGCCTCCTGGCATCAAACATGGTAGAAAGGGTGAGGGCAGGCACCCCAAAATCTCTGGTCTCTCCACGTGTGTTGTCGTGTTTCTGTGCTCCGTGCTCACCCACATGAATAAGGATACATACGTGTGCGCGCACACACACACACACACACACACGCGCGCGCGCGCACACACACATATCAAACCTCTCTCTGTCATACACATATCAGATCACACACATACACATATGCACACATCAGATCTCACACACACAGAAATGGATGTGCACATACACACACCAGATTGTACACAATGCATACACATACACACAAACACACAGGCACACATCAGCTCACACACAAACACACAGCACATGAATGTGAGATGGGCAACGGGATTTCCTAGGCGATACTGAAACTCAAGTGACCCAAGAAGACAGACCATTTGGACCTCAGCAAAAGTGAAAAAAGAATTTATTACAGAGGCTTTCCTAGGTCATTGCTTGAACTAGCAAAATATCGAGTATGACTTATATGTCCATTTAATGGCACACTGACCACTTAAGAATTCTAGTGCAGGAAAATGTATAGAAACATATGAAGGCACTTGAAATTAACCTATGACTCTGTGAACACATAAACTGGAGGACTGGAATTTTATTCATGTGGAAATAAGGAAAGACTACAGAGAGAAATTTTGGTTTTTCTTTTAAAGATTGGAAAGGCCCATGGATAATTTTTTTTCCTTTTCACCTTACCTATCATCCCATCTCCTCTGATGAGTTTTCACCCAAACTGTATTTTTTGGCAAATGATTATACTTGGTGGATGTAATTCTGATAGGACTCAAAGGCCAGTTATCAATTGCGAGTGATTTTAGAGACACCAGCAAGTGGCTGCGGAGTCATGGTGAGGTGTCACAAGGCTGGATAAAGCCGGAGCAAGAGGATGGATCCAAAAGGACCTGTTGCATTGACACCCAAGAGAAAGGACCAGGCATCCATTAGTGTTCCGACAGGGGACAGGCCAAGGATAACTCGGAGCATCTCGCTTCTCTGATACACACCTTATCAAGTCCTAAATTTAGCCTTAAAAGCTCAATTAGTTAGATTCTACTAAAGGAACGCCGTGGGATAGCACAGCTCCTACGAAAGCACTTTGAAGCCGATTGTAGTTTTGTATATACGCCTCCATGGTGAGCCTCAGATATTTTATTTTCAGGAAAAACATGTTCTACAAACTCTTTCCCCACCTGTGTCATTAAGCGAAAGAAATTGCTTTATTCACCACTAACCTCTGCCTGCGTTCTTTTGAATACAGGTTCAAAAGCACATTCCATGAATATATCTTTGTCCCGTGTGTGATGAAACCTGCTGGCAAAATCTGTGCTATTTTATACGCCTGTGGAAAAAAGCGGAACAAGACTAGACAATTCACAATAGAAACAAAGGGGCAATATCTGTTAGGAAAGATGCTCAACTCATAAACAATAAGCCTCGTTCTAAGATGGCAAAATACTGCTTCCTAAAGATGGCCGTCGCCGCCCCAGAACGTGGTGAGGTGAATACTTCATATGGTTAGTGCACTCAGTGAAAACTCACAGCTACGTGTGAAGAAATCTAAAACTACACTTTACTTCCAACCCCAAATTCTGCTCTAGAAATCTATATTGTTGCAAAAATTAGGGAATTAGTTGAGGTTTAGTTAAGGCTTAAGGTAAACAGCAATAAGATAATGACTAAATGAATTATATATCTATTAAAAGTGCCTTCAAAAATTAGTGATATGGCAAGTTAGGGCCAAAGTAACCATAGTAGGACTTTGCATGACCTGCACTATGACCGACATAGCATTGACCCCCCAAAGTCTAGCATGGATCACAGGCACTAGGATCCTAGAAGCAAGGGATTAACAGCCACAATAGTGTTCCTATACTAAAGGAGAACACAAGAAAGGGCTCTAGGCAATGCTACTGAGTCCTTACATCTCATCAGAGAGGAGGACTCAGAGGGAAGCTAGACATTCACACTAAAGGATACTCCAGGGATTGGGGGGGGGCAAAATGAGCAATGGGAAGAAGGGAAGAAGGGGGTGAAGGAAGGGGAAAAGGGGGGAGGGAGCAATGAAGTCTGAGGAAGGGGAGAAGGAGGGAGGGGACGGGGTACTTATTAAGTTTGTGTGAGTGGAAAAAATTAATTAATTAATTAAAAAATTAGTGACATGCGATAATATTCATGCCAAAAGGGACTAGATATTTTTCATTTTTTAAAAAAATATTTTACTTATTTGTGTGTGAGAGAAAGAGGAGAGAAAATCCACATGAGAGGGCGCACATTCCCTGGGTCACAAATTTTCCATTTTTAAACTTTTAAAAAAATTAGTTTTTAAATTAAACTGTGTAGTAACATTTCAAAAAGGGGTTGAGACGAAAGAAGCTGAATTATCAACACTGATATTTCTTAATATATGAATTTTTTGTTCTGTTTTTCATTCTCACGTGATGGCTATTACTAGGAGCACTTCTTTTTTATGCAACTGATGTATATTTTGCAACTTGGGCTTTCAATTCTCTTGTGATAGATGTGTTTCTAATGTACATTGGCATGTGCGTATACTGCAGTGTGCTACAGTAGTATGTGTAATTCACACATAGAGGAGAGGAAGCACAACAGGGTGAATATGAAAATCAGTCAAGTAACTAGCAGCAGGTTGCCAGACTTCCCAGGTTACTTGATGGCAAGGTTTCTGCATAGCACCCACTCAGCACTTATTGGGAGTCATGAACCCACATGTCAGAGGTGAAACAGACCAAAAAATAATATTGTTGAACCTCTCATGATGCAGGTGGGCTTTGGAAATATTGTCTTTTACTGGGAGCCAATAGGAAGTCATCAAAGACTCTCAAAAGCAGGAACAAGATGACTAGATAATTTGGGTCATAATGCAAATGACTGACTGGTGAGGGATAGGCCATTCAGACAGACTAGTTTAATAATCTTGAGAGGAAGTAATAAATTCTGAACTTGGGACTGTGTGGTTGGAAAGCAGGCAAGGTTTTGGAACGTATTTAGGAAGCAGGATTGATAGAGTCAGGTTTGTTCAGGTGAAAAGAAGAGAGGCACTTCAGTACATGCGTTTTCCAGTTTAAATTACAGGGAGAATGGTGCTGTGCTCTAGCTTCTGGGATAAGCTACCAAACAGTTGTCCGCAATCTTGCTACACTGTGCATATTTGCTAAATATGAACTTAATGATAAATTAGACTTTGCTATCTTTTTCTGAGGAATTGTGTTTGAACCATCGCGTTTTACTTTGAGCTTCGTGCCATTTCGAGAAAGTAAAGAGAAGACAGGATAAGGGTGCTGGGTGTGCTCACAGAGCCTGGCTAGTCTAAACCAGCACGTACGCTGCTTATCAGGCCACACCATCATCTCAAGCGACACCACCGTGGGCAACTCCTGGAGAAATACAATTTGTAAGTCTTCTACTTTCTGTCAATTAAAAACTAATTCCAAGTGCTCTAGTGAGATACCTTTGGTCCAGTCACCGGCTTTAATTTTTCTACCAATATATTTTCTTCATTTTTTTGGGGGGGACTCCATTATGTTCTCCACGGAGATATGAATTTCTGCCTTTGGTGAGACACAGCAACCGGGTGCATCCACAGAGTGCACTTTTCTGCAGGCATGTCCTGCTGACATCATCACGCATGTGAGAATGGTCTTAGGACAAGGAGACTTCCACAGACAATGTACGAGTGCATGTTGGGGCTCGGGAGGTGATTCATCAGTTTCAGTGCCTAATAAGCAGTCGTGAAACTGAAATTTGGATTCTCAGATCCCATGTACATGCTGGATGAGTATATTGGCCTGCTTATAATTCAAGCCTTAGAGAACCTTAGAGCAAGCTGGCTGGAAAGACTCATCCTATAAGCAAGCTCCGGGTTTGCTTCAAGGCAGCCTCAAGGAGTCAGGTGGAAGAGTCATTAGAGAAAATGCCCAGCAACAGCTCAGACCTTCACACGCGCGAGCGCGCACACACACACACACACACACCCACACACATTGACTGTACATATGTGCACATGCACAGCACATACATATACACATAAAAATGAAAGAAAGAATGTACTGCTTTGCTTCCTATCAAAGTCGTCATGAATTCGACTACCCTGACATTGGACAAATCACAAAAGTAATGAGAGGATAAATCTTCCATTCTCAGTTAAACCTTTCTGATAATATCCTCACAGATGAACTCAGAAGTATGTCATTTAACTCTGGTCAAGTTGACAATGAGGATGAAGCACCACAGGGTTGTCAAGAAATTTATTGAAATTAATGAGTCTGAAGACTACAAATAAAAAAACCATTAATCGTCATCAGGGAAATGCAAATCAAAACTTCCCTGAGATATCATCTCACCCCAGTCATGATGGCAAAAATCCACAATAGAAATGACACTAAATGCTGGAGAGAATGTGGAGAAAAGGAAACTCTCCTATGTTGCTGGCGAGAATGCAGGTTTATAAAATCACTCTGGTGATCAGTCTAGCGATTTTTCAAAAAGTTAAAGATTGAAATGCCATATGACCCTGCTATATCACTTCTGGGAATAATCCCCCATAAAGCAAAAATTCACTACAATGACACAATCACAACCATGTTCATAGCAGCACTATTTACAATAGCAAAGGCATGGACTCAACCCAAATGCCCAACAGTTGACGAGTAGATAAGGAAAATGTGGTACATTTATACAATGGAATACTACACTGCCATCAAAAAAGATGAATTAGTGAACTTTGCCTGGAAATGGATGGAATTAGAATTAATTATATTGAGTGTAGTATCCCAGACACAGAAAATTAAACACCGTATATACTCCCTAATAGGTGGAGCCTAGTACCAAATCCACTTCATGACATATTCAGAGATAAATCTCTGTAATACCTGAAGTAATTGCAAAGATTATAAACAGGAGGGAAGAGGAAGGAGGGTCTCCCTAGAAATAAGGAGGGGATCATGCTTCATTAGAGAAAATAGATCACTATCAAGTATTGCATGTAAGTAGTGAGACATCTGGTGAAGCTCACTCTCACTTTCCTTCCTCGTCACTTGTGATTGAGGAGGTTTGATCTCACCAATCAGGGAGGATATAGGGACTGGCAGATAGATGGTAACCATCCTGTAAATGAGATACTGACCCCCCTCCTGTGGTCTCCTACTCCTATTCCATCTACCTTTGAGTCTCCTCGTACAGTTAAGATTTCATTTAAACATCCTTTTATCTCTGGTTAGGAGGTGACATCCAATACCACTACTAAGAGCAGTACAGGAAAAACAAAACTAAAAACAACAACAAACTATAATTCAGAACACCAAAGATCTACATTAATCACCTGAACCAGGCCAGCTTAATCTCTCCTCATCCTAAAGCTCAGGGAAATTTGCGGAAGAGGGGGCGGTAAGATTGTAAGAGCCTACAGATGGGGAGGAGCAACGATATGCAAGATACTTCACACAAGTTAGGGCAGCAGTAGCCATAATCAGACTTTGCATGACCTGCACAATGACTGACATGTCAACGACCCCCCAAAATCTAGCATGGATCACAGACACTAGGATCCTTAGATGCAAGGGATTAACAGTCATAATAGTGTTCCCATACTAAAGGAGAGCCCAAGAAAGGGCCACTGAGTCCTTACACCTCACTAGAATGGAAGACTCAGAGGGAAGTTCGGCATTCACATAAGAGGATACTCCAGGGGATGGGAGGGTGGAAGGAGGAGGCACTGGGAGAGAGGATTGGGGGTGAAAGGAAGGGGAAAAGGGGGGTAGGGTACAAGAGGGACTGGGAAGGGTGGAGAGAGGAAGAGGACCGGGGTACCTATTGAGTTTGTATGATTGGGGAAAAAATTTAAAACATGAATCAAGAGATATCAAACCTCAAATTTTATAGCATCATGTACATTCACATAATAGTCCAATAAGAAGAGAATTATCAGAGGTTCCAGGACTTCAATTACTATGTTAAATGGAAGTGGAAAGCAGGGCTTTTGTACTGAAAGAATGTCGTTCAGTCTTCTATCATGGAATATGACCAAACTGATCATTTCACATATTGCCTTAATGTGTTAAAGTAGTTCCATTCTATTTTTGTTTGTCGAGTAATTTCTGTCATGAAGGGATGTGCTGTTTTGTCAAATGGTTTTTCAAAATTTATCAAAATTATTATGATAACTTTAAATCATCATTGTATGGCACATAATCATAGGATATACATATATTATGTGTATGTGTATGTCTATTTGCATGTGGTGCAGTCACACATGTATAGCTAAAGGCCACCAACCTTTGGTGTTTTTCCTCAGGAGACATCTACCTTATGTTTGTCAGATGATTTCTCATTGACCTGGAACTGTGAATAAAATAGGACACTTCTAATCATTACTTCTTCAAACAACCTCTTTGTCTTATCTGTTTCTCAGACATCAGTGATATGTGGATTCGCCCATTTGATAGTGAACCACAAGCCTCTTAAGCTCTGTTCATTTATCATTATTATAATTTATCCTTTTTTATAATTTGTCCTTAATAGACAATAATTTCCAAAGAGCTGCCATTGAGTTTACTCATTCTCTATTTTGCTTATTTGGATCTGTTGTCAAATCCTTAGAAATTTCTATTGTATGTTTCAGCTCCATTTAAGAACACATATCTTCTTTGCTTACATTCTAATTAATTTTCTGAGGTTGTTCAGTTATTTATCTTCTACTTTACATTTTTGTACATGTTGAATAAAGTTGTTTTCAAATTATTTTCAAGTAAGTTGCAAGTCTATATCTCTTTTTTGGGTTACTTTTTGGGGATTAATTTTGTGCCTTTGAAAATGCCACATCTCTACTTCCTTTGTACACTTTTGATCATTTGTTGAAAATTAGCTATTTGTAAAAATAGGCACCTGTCTTAGGCTTTGGAGACTAGCTCTATCCAGAGGCTCTGGATCTTCCCAAATCTTTCCAGAGGCTGCATTTATAATTTTCCAGGCTCTTGTATTTACAAATATATTTCATGTCTTTAACTCATTAAATAAAGTACATGGTTTATCCATGTACTTTCATTCCAGTCTCAATACAGAGTATATTAATACTTTTAAACATTATCATTCCTTATTCTTCTCAGAGGTATAGATTTCTGTTATATATCTCTAGTTGAAATTTCTTGTCATCTAGTTCCTGTGAGCATAAATTCACCTGCAATACTAAAGAAAAATGATCTTCAGTGCTGTGCATAGCTATCTATAATCTGACATCCAAACTATATTTCCCTTTCGGTTGGTATTCCAAGTCAGATGAGACAGAAATCAGTCCCTTCCGCTGGATTTATATAAGCTGGAATGTCACAAACAGCTTGTACTGTTCTTTCCTATGGGAAGAAGAGGGGATTATATGTCTTCTTTATATCTAACAGTGCCTGGAAGATGAATGGGCAAGGTCAAGAGAAAATGTTTTAAGGTTATTTCCAATTTACTGTAACTTGCCCTTGGTTAGGAATTCAAAGGAGTGCTAAAGACTTAAAACTTCAAGATTCTACATTTTTATGTCTTTTAAAATTATACACTGTCATCTAATCAAAGTTTACAATATTAGCTATTATTTCATTTTTCTGAAGTTCTGGGTTTTGATAATTGAAAATATGGAAAATGCATTTTGTGATAAAGGACAAACCTAATATGGATAAGATAATTTATCACTATTATCACTCTAAAATCTTTGTACTAAACCAAATAGAGCACAGCATTATTTCTTTTTTTTTCATGACTAAGCCATTTTCTTTTATTCAGGCTAAATAGTAAGTAGTAGCAATGGTAATAAACAGTAGTTCCAATAATTGTATAATCAATATAACATTTCATTGGCATTTATAATTTTCCAGGCTCTTATATTTACAAATATATTTCATGTCTAATTCATTAAATAAAACATCACGTCGGCCTGCCGTGTCCATGGAGAGAGGCTGACGGCTCCGACCTGCGGCCCGAGGCTACGGGGCGCCTTGACCGCGATCATGTCAGCCTCGTTGGTTCGGGCCACCGTGCTGGCGGTGAGCAAGAGGAAGCTGCAGGCCACCGGAGCCGCTCTCACGCTGACACCTTCAGCAGTAAACAAGATAAAACAGCTTCTTAAAGATAAGCCTGAACATGTAGGTGTCCAAGTTGGTGTCTGAACCAGGGGCTGTAATGGCCTCTCTTATACTCTGGAATATACAAGGACAAAAGGAGATTCTGATGAAGAAGTTGTTCAAGATGGAGTCAGAGTGTTCATCGAAAAGAAAGCGCAACCAACACTTTTAGAAACAGAAATGGATTATGGTGAAGACAAATTATCCAGTGAATTTGTCTTCAATAACCCAAACATCAAAGGAACTTGTGGCTGTGGAGAAAGCTTTAATATTTGAAACCTCAGGACCCACGCTCCACATTCCCAGAGAGTTGGAGACTGCTTTGGGAAAATCAAGGGACTGTCGCGTGCCCAAGGTTTACGATGTGTGGGACAGTGTGGAAAATAAAGTGGTGCATTTCGAAAATGAAGCCAGTGTGTTAACATTCCAGAAGACATGTAAGGAATGGGAGCTGAGAAATGATTGCTTCCTTTGGATCATTTTTCTGTACTTTAAAGAAAGAAGTTCTGCCCTGCATTTAGCCCTTTCACATCCTTTGCATTAGAATCAGTTTAGTGACTGTTGCTTTCCTGGGAGGAGTTCCGAAAGTGGTTGGTTATTCGGGGTGTCCACCAGCTGTCCAGGGACTGGCTTGAATGTGAGTCTCCCCAGGGATTTTCTCAACCATTTGCCTGCCTCTGATTCCACTGGCAGAACTGTGGGAAGAGCATGACAGTGCCTGCTATTCTACCTAGACTTGGCATGGTCTTAGTTTTTTGTCAGAAATGTCAAATGCCTCACTTGTTTTCTCTTCAGCCCTGCCAGGCACACACGAGCCACAGGTCAACGAGTGAGGACAGCCAGGCCCTGGCTTAGGTCCATCTCCTTTGGACTCTGTCTGCTTCCAGCTTTCTTGGACCTTTTAAGAGGAGTGTCTCTTAGTGAGCCACTGTCTAATCCACCTCCCTCAGTGCTGCCTGTGAGGATACACAACACCACGGAAGGCAGCAGGCTTTCGATCCCCATACTACAAGCCAGGGAGAGCTAGGACGCTGCTCACCTCTGCCTTCCTTACAAGTAGTGTGTGTCCTGTGCCCAGATGATCCGTGGAGGCAAGTGGTGTCCTGCCTTCCGTACTGCCTCACAGTTTTCAGAGAGCTTCTTTGTAATTTATGGAGATTGTATTAGTTTTGTTTCGAATGGAAAAAATGTTAGAACCCTCTTAAATGAATTGCTCTATCATTTCATTAGAACTTTGAAACATACTTTATATTTAAAAGAGAATATGCTGCATTAGCCCAGAATCTTCTTGGAACACAGGATTTGTGGAACGGAATATGGAGGTTTTGTCTTAAAATTCACACTCTGTAGATACTTTTTGATTCCCAAGAATAATTGCTAACATCATAAAAATATTTTAACCTAGCATTCTTATCGCTGGCTTTTTGTTTTGTTTTGTTTTGTGTTTTGAGACAGGTCTTGCTACAGCACAAACTGGCCTCAGACTAGTGATCCTCCTGCCTCAGTTTCCTGAATGCTGGAATTAGTGGCACATGTCTTACCCTATCTGGCTTCCAGTTTTTCTTTTAATAGGGGCCGACATTTAGTTTACTGATTTTGCTGGGTGTGGAATATTAAGTGAAGTGTGAGAAGTTCTGTTGGAAGCTGATTCTTATGAAGTACCTGAGTTAATGTTCGTGCTGTGTACTAAAGTTATCAATCACAAAATGCACCAAAACCTAGGGCAGTAGATTTATATAATGTTGATGAGGTTGTATCAGAAGTAGAATCATTGATACACTCTTACTTTGTGCAATACTGTGTGTAGAAATTACTGAGTTATCAATTAAAAACGTGGCCTCTTCGTGATCAAAAAAAAAAAACATCACGTGGTCTTTTTTGAACAAAATTTGTATCAAAATGAAGAGACTGAGATCTAGAGCACCTAAAAGACTTGTCTGAGGACTTAGACCTGATTATTTTAGTGCTCATGATGGCGCTTAAAATTTTGCTGGTTGATATTATACTTTAATATCTGCCAAGCAAAAAGAAAGAGCTCATACACTGCAGATGTGACTCAAGGTCAAAATGAAAAAAATTGTATTACTAACATTTCATGTGCTTTATTAGGTTTTACACATTAGGTTTAACCATATTTAAATTGGATTACCTTGTTCTCTTTGAAGATCAAGATTAATGGCCTATTAATTTCAAGATCATTATTTACTTTGCTTTTTCTCAAGCAAAATGATAAACTTACCAAGGATGTTAAGTGTGTCATTTCTTGCATGTAATTAATTTTAATTGTTTACTTTTAATAAAAATTACAATAGATTTTGCCTCTAGGTGGTTTAATCTGACCAGAGAAATATAGGAAATTCACTTTCAATATGTATTTGGCATTTTGCAGAATAAATTTAGGTTATCATAAAATTATGATCTGCTATTGACCTGCAGTTCAAAATAAATATTAAGTAAAATGGAGTTAGATAAGATAAAGAAGCATTTTTATGGATGGGAAAAGTAGAAAATATTACTACAGAGCTTTCTGAAAATTGCCATATCACATTTCCTTTCAAACTGATGCAGGGTCCTTATTTCCTGGCTGTGTTCAACAAATGATTTGGCATCCCCCTAAGGACTTTATATGTACAGGTTCTTGTGTTTGAAAGTGGAAGATTGAACCCAGAACATGCATAGAGGATTAAGGCAGTGTTTGCTAGAGGAGAGAAAGACCAGAACTCATGAACTTGAATCCGTGAGGAGCAAGAAAACCCTGGAGAACTCATGGGCTGCAGGCGTGGACTCCATGAGGGGTGAGAGAAAAGTCAGATAGGAATTCATGGAATCCAGATGTGGAATCCCATGAGGAGCAAGGGAGCCAAAAATGACTGTCAGATCAGAATCATTTATAGGATTAGGAAAGCCCAGAAAAAATGGCTTTTCCTCATTGGTCCTCTACATCTCATTGATCTGTTCATATTGAGGCCCAACCCAGTTGATCTTGTGCTTGACCTCAGGATAGGGCTTCTTTATAATGGAGAGCAAACATCCATACTCTTTCATGAACTAAGGGTTAGGAAAAGTTGGCTACTTTATCTCTGTGAAAGATTAGAGTCATTTTCTCCAGATCAATAGGGTGTGTTCCTTCAGGGTAATCCCAGGAGTAGGGTATGACTTTCAAAGACCTTCAGATACCTTCCCAGCATCCTTGCTCTAAAACTGCCTAAAACACATATAATTTCTATTATATATTTTTAAAAAGATCCTTAGCATTCCTTCCTCATGTATATAAGTTTTATTTCTGATGATGGCAAATAAATAATAAAGTCAATGGTTTCATCCAATTGCACACTAGAGACAAAAATAATTTAATGAATTTTTCCACTAAAGTGTGCTATTAATTTTTTAAGGGTTACCTCTCATCAAATCTCTTTATAGACTACCTTTGTAGACTACCTTCAGGGTGTTTGGTCTCAGCAGAATAAAATATATGTAGTGTTTCCTATATGTATGAATGAATGAATAATTAATATCAAGGATATGTACAGAGAAACTGTTAAAGTTGTATTGTCACCGACAAGTTTTCTGTATTTTATTCTACAGTAAGTACAGATAATCAAAATTTTTGTGGCAAGAAGATAATCATCTTCCCCACTCAAATAAATGTTATTCCTTACTCTGAAACAGTCAGAAGTATACATTTTTTATTATTAGGCTTACTTAAACTCTGGAATTTAATAAGTTAAATCTCCATTGATCAGGAGTAAAATATTTGCATTGTGTAATAATGTGCTTTGTTTTCTTTATATTTAGTAACTTTTATTTGCATAGCTAAAATGCTAAACAACGATCAATTTCAATAAACAAGAAAGTTACAACAATGTACAAAACATTTGCAAAAATGGGCAAGAAATAGAATTGTACAGTTTAAGCTTTAAGAAGCAACTTTGTTCAGTAAAAGACTCCCTGAATGTTTTATTGCACAAAAAGCATTGCTATTTCTTCAAGGCCTTGATCTGACTGGACGAGCTAACTTTTGATTCTCTTATCTGTTCTAGTCATTTACTTTCAGGCAAGACACTAATTCTGTGAAGGCTGTCATTTATTTAATCTTCATGAAACCATTGATGTTATAAAAAAAGTTTTTAAAAACTTCTATGCTTCAAGGTAGAACAATATAAAACCACAATAAAGATTTCACCACATCAATAAGTGACAAACGATAATTGCATGGTGTGGATTAATTCCCTGTGAGGATTTTTTTCTCCAGAAATTTCAAAGCAAAGTAGACATAGCAACCAGACAATTTTTAGGACATAGCATTACTGATTGCTATAGTTTTAACTCATACCAATATGAAATAGTTAATAACGCCAATGTCAGGCATAGCCAACTTGATTTCAGAAGTAATGTATGTCAAGAAAAGCAATCATTCTTACAAGAATACTAAACATTTTAAATCCAATGTACAGTAAGTTTAGGGTATGTTTGTTTTATGTATATATTATAGTTCATATATTTTTCTATATATATGCCATGTCATAGTTTCATAATGCATATTAGCATATTTAAAACATTCCATGCATACTGTGTTTAAGCTGATTTACAGAGGAAGTAGTTACCTTGAGAGGTTGTCAGAATGGTACTATTTTTATTTCATCATACTCAAGTACAAATCTAATTTTAGAATATAATTTTCTCCTTACATAAAAGACTCTGGGCACACTTTATTATCCCTTTCCATTGATTCCTTTCTTTCTGAGGGAGGTAGGTGGATTGTGGCAACCTCATTAAAGCAATTCAGGGGAAATAATTATTTCATCAAAATGTGTTGTTTTATTAGCAGCAATCCAAAGATAAAGCACATGAACTTTCTCTTGAAGGAACAAATTAAAATGAAAACCCTTTCGAGTAGGAATTTTAGATGAAATGAAATGTTTAGAATAAGAAATTCAAATAACCCAATAACAATTATTAATACCACCAAAGATAAAGACTCACTAGTTGCTTCATTTAAACAATAATGGAAATGGAGCGTGTCTGTAAAATAGTTTGTTATACTTTGCTTTTCCCTAAAAGAATGTTCAGTTTCTTATGATTATAGAGTTTGAAAGTGAACTCCAAGGACATATGTAAGTGATTTTCCAACTTATGAACTATTCATGAGCAATGATCCTAAGGAATACGTACTGCTCGCCCTTCCCCCTTACAATTCTGAAAAGGATCTTATCATAGCAGAAGAATCTGAAAAAAAAGAATGTCCTATTTTATAAGATATATTCATAAAATAATATCCATTTCCTGGTTTTAAACATCCAAAATAAATTAATTGATTCATATCAGAGACATAAGGGAATTATACATTGTAAACAGACTGCTTCCACCAGAATACACATTCTCTTAAAGGTGAATGAGCAGAGGCAGAAGTCATTTTGAAACTTAGAACCTTGGAGGTTTTACTTTCTACGTTGTGACACAAGTCATCATTCTCTTTTAGGTGCATGTTTTCTAAATGTCCTTTATATATCCTTTATGTATCTGTAGTAAAACATATGCAGTCCATGCCCTGCTATGTTCCCTTTACTTAAAAAAAAAAGAGGAATCGTGTCTGTAAAATGGTTTGTTATACTTTGCTTTTCCCTAAAAGCAAGCTTCAGTCTTTTGCTGTAGAACCATTTCTGCCCACAGAAGTACACCAAACCCTCATGGATCAACTAGAAGTGGAAACCAGACCCCAGCCAATGGTGGTGTAAACTGATGAGAAAAAAAATCTGACTTCTTTTGGCTAGGAATAGAATAATTCCAAAGAAAAATGTATGTAAATTTACAATGGTATGCAGTGAGATTGAGCTCCAATTTTGCACAATGCTAACCTGCTAATTAACTCACTGTGATTAGGTTTCCACCCTTCATATTCTCCATGCTGTCACCTCTTAGATAACCTATGTGTGCCCAAGGTTACATATAGAGATATACCACCTGAGATATCTCTGGGAATGAATTGAGTAGGATCTTGTCTGTGGGTTTCATGTTAGTAGAGTCTCATTCTAAATCTCTTTCATTATTTCTTATGAGAAAAGAAGTCTTGGTTACATTGTAATTTGTTAATTTCCAATCACATTTCAGAAACATGGGATCAAGGGACCGATAATACTTCCTAAATAGTCTGACTCTGTTTCTGGTACTTCTACAGAAGTCTTCCCAGGCTGCTTCTGATGGTTGGGTCCTATAACCAAGGTTCACTAAGAGCTGCCTGTCAGAAAAAATACATGAATTGAGGTTGAATATGTTTATTGAGGTTTCTACATAATCAGAATGATTCCACTCACAGTGCAGGTTAGAAATCTTAATATTCCTTCATTTTCTCAGTTTTATCATACTTTCCTAGTTCTGTGACTAAGATTCTCATATATATATTTTTCCATGATTTCTGTATTAAGTTTTTAAAAATTAATTTGGAGAATTAAACATTTAGATTTTCATACATTAATACACTGAATTCATTATATTTTCATACCTTCATCCCCAATCACATTTCCACCCCTTTCCCCATTACAATCCTTCTTCTTCTCTGCCACTCTCCCTCTTAATTTCATGTCTTTTGGCATGTGCGGCCCACTGAGTTTCATCTGGGTTGTCTTTGATGGCATGTGCCTTAGCACTTGAAGGACAAAAGTCATGTATCGGGGTATATCACTGAGGAAATTATCTTCTTTTCCCCCATCAGTACTAGCTGTCATCCATCTATCAGGGAAGTGTGGAGCCCCTTGAAATATTTTCCCTTTTCTGGTGAAATGATGATAGGCCAACACATAATACCAGTGAATTCATGGGTGCAACAGTCCTGGCATGTCTGCAAGGTAATGTCTGGCTGCACCCTTGCCCACTTTCAAGCTCTTGCAATCTATCACCTGCTTTCTTTGATGTTCCCTGAGCCTTGGAATTGGGAGTTGGAGGTTGAGATGTCTAGTCTAAGACTGAGCAGTCCACAGTCACTTATTTTTCATACTTTGGCCAGTTGTGATTTTCTGTAATAAGTAACTTCCATTGAAAAAGGAAAACTTCTAGGTTTAGTGCTGAGCACTTCACCAATCTATGGGTATAAAGACAAATGTTTAAAAAGCAGGTTGATATAAAACCTTAATAATTTGTACTCCCTAGAGCCCATAAATATGCTTTACTATATTGACACCAAGCCTTCCAGTTTTTATGTCATATGTATATTATTTTCCCCTTTTCACAGCTGTTTGTCTATACACTTTTAAACTCCTTAATGTCATTAACTTTGTTTGAAGTTTTGCATTCCACTCTGTGCAGCCCAGATTGCAAGTGTATCTCTTTCACATTAGTTTTCCTTTGATTTTTTAGGAGAAACCATATGGGAAAACACAGTCCCTGTTCTAATTTCTATGTTAATTTACTTATTTGGGGTAACTGATTCATTGAGATGAAGTAATGCAAAGAAGATGTACAGGCTGAATAAATTCTGTGATCCCTTCAGAGATGGCTTTTCTATCTTGGGTTCAATTAAACTAGAGTTTCTGTAAACAGAGGGTTGAATTTCCTCTGGCTTGAAAAAGCAAGTTTCCAGTTCTAACTTTATGAAGAGATCTAGATTGCCACAGCTGTTTTCCTATGAACAGGTCTCATTTTATGACAAGAAAGGTATATGTAAATATTTCTAATAAACTGGAAATTTTTCCCTAGCATAAAAACAATTCACAGATTAAAACAAGTCAACTAGAATGGAGCAAAGAATTTTGAATTTCATTCCATATTAGTTTTGACTCCCTTATTCTTCTACCCCAGGGGGATTTCCAAACTTTACCTGGAAACAGTCAGTATATTCAGTTAAAAGAGCACATCACCACCACCAAAATATGTACAAGCAAACTCAAATATTAGATTTTCTGCATACCTATTAAATGTTTACAATATACAACACTGACAATATCAAATGGTGGTATGGATATGGGACAACAGAGATTCATTTATTGTAGATGGGACAAAATTTGTCTAATGAATATGGAAGGAAGTATAACAGTCTGTTTTTAAAAAGAACAATGAGGCTGGAGAGCTGGCTCAGGAGTTAAAATCCTGCCTTGAAAGCAGAAGGTCCTGAGTTTGAATCCCTGGTCCCACATAAAAACACCAGGCAGAAATGGCAGTGGTCTGTACTGCCGGCCCTGGTGTGCAGAGCTTGGGAATCATCACAAAGTGAAGGAAGTAGAAGCAATCCAGGATGATTCCCAGAGTCACCCTTGGTCCTCCACAGGGACACATGTGTCCTCTGGTACACACACACACACACACACACACACACACAGACACACACACATACGCACGCACCCCTACAAAAACACTAAAAAAGAGTAAGTGAATGAATAAATAAAGTTTAAAAAAAGCCTGCATTTCCTCTTGGTACACAACCTAGCAGTAAAACTCACTGCTATTTACCAACATAGGTCTATCTATACTTACAATTTTCATGCATTGTTGGTGAAACTTGGAAACATTAAATATCCTTTAATAACCTTTTATTTTGAATAATAGAGTAATATAATATCACAAAAATATAACTAGATAAACAGACTAGAAGTACATATATGGGTACATTGTTTAGCAACAAAAGATAATGATTTATTAAGCCATGCTAACTTTTACCAGTCTTAATAGCACATTGTTGAGCAAAAGAAGAAACTTTGGAAAGTCAGGTAGAATTCCAAGAAGATGACATTGCAGAAAAATCTGAACTATGCTGACAGTAAAAGAGATCAGTGATTTCATGGGGCTCTGGGACCAGAAAGGAAGGGGAAAAAATGATCTGGGTAGAATACCATGAAGATTAAGGACAGTATGATTATTGTGTACAGAATTGTGATAGAAGATATGGGATATTAGGCATTACATAAAACCTATGTACTTTGGTGAAGAATGGCTGATAATGACAAGTCATCATTGGTGTTTAGACAAAATGAATCGCACTGGTGTGAAATGTTAATGCTAGGGAAGCAAACTAGGGAAACTAAAGGGACATGTGAGAATCCTCTAGTGAGAACTGCTCACGATTTGGCTATAAATATAAATCTTGCCTATAATTTGTCTATTAAAATTGAAATTTACAATCAACTTTGTAACAAAATGTTGTATTACACAAGGTTCTCTAGAGGAACAGAATCAATCGAGATGTGTGTGTGTGTGTGTGTGTGTGTGTGTGTGTGTGAAATTTATTAGATTGGCTTATAAGATAAGCTCTAAGTAGTAAAAAATGATTCCCAAGCTCTGCACACCAGAGCCAGTAGCTGCTCAGTTCAGGAGTTGAATATCCGAGCAGCCCTAATCTGTTGCTGAGAGCTTTAGGATTCCTGAACTCACTGGACTTTAGTCACATTAGATCATTGAAGAAGCTGGATTGAAGAAGCTGGATGGTGGCAGCAGGAAAGATGAATGTTTGAGCACAGGACAGGGCAAGAGAGTCAGTGAGCTATTCTTTCTTGTATCTCCTTTATCTTTACCAGATTTAGGGTTGGGTTTTTCTGTTAGAAATATTTTGGTCCAGATAATCTCTCCAGATGGTTTAGCACCTAATCCATTAGTTAATCCCAAAGAAGTCAAATTAATAATCAAAACTATCACAAATACCATAATAGAAAATGGTTGTATCTCTACATGCTAGCAATGAGTAATCTGAAAAAATTTTCATTACACCAAAATATCAAAATGAAACCACCATAGATTTAATCATCGTTCCATTTCTAAATCCTGATTCTACATTTCAGCTTTAAATTATATTCTGATTATGTTTATTGTCCGTTTTATCACCTGCAATTTCACATATTTGATAATCTTCAAATTTATTATACAACAGTAAATTATCTTGTTTGTCAGCTAAGCACATTTTAAGCGATTACAATTTGTCTTTCATGGGAAAATATTTTCTTAAATACGTCTGACCTATCTGAATTATTAATTATTACTTGCCTATCTCATTATCTTCTGTATTTTTTCCTCTCTGTATACAACTGTTTCTTTGTCTGAAATACAATCTGTTCAAAATCTTAGCCCTACTTAGGTTTGAGTCAATTGCCACTCCGTTTCCTAAGCTTTTGTTTGAAAATTGATTTTCATCTCTTATCTTACTGTTGCAGTATGTCTGCATGTTGCTGATAAATTCATGACCAGACAGCTTAGGGAAATGGATGGAACTGGAAAATATAATACTAAGCAAGATTTCTCAGACACAGAAAGACAAACACTGCATGTTTTCCCCTATATATGCTCCTGACTGAAGCATTTGTCTTATAATTGATGAAACATTCAGAAAACTTGAAAAGGACCAATGGGCTGGTAGAGAGGGGCAGAAAGATTAGGGTGAAGACTTTGGAGGAGGAGAAAAAGATACCATGGACTGAGAGTGAGAGAGGGAATAATGGAAAAAATTACTTAAGTGGCATTGCAGTTATCCTGCATGGTTACTTATAAAATCACGACAGAACGACTTAAGGGAACAGAGAATTCATTCAGTCTAGTTACAATTACTTGTGTAGGTTCCCAGGAGAGCCCACACCAATACCAAAGACTTAAGGAACTGGCCCACACCAGATCTCCATAACAGCTGAAATCCTTACTTGCCAGACAACCATGTTAGCACCTGTTTCTAATTGTGATAGGGTGAATAAGGGAATGGAGTGTAGAAGAGACTGAGGAAATAACAGAAAAATCCTAAGAATTTGGGACCCATTCAGATAGAAACTTCCAATGACATTAATACATCAAAAAACATTTTAGATGAAGAAGAGAATCTTTTTCCATTGATGGAGGATGATATTGCTCATAGTTGCGTAATGAGTTTTGAGTACTGTTTGAAAGATTTGTGTGGTGATGTGATCCTCATAGCTAAGCATTGTGGATTTATTTGGGTTTTTGGACAGAGTGGCATCCCTTTGGAGTTATATCTTTGGGTGTTGTAGAATGTTCTGTGGTGTTGCATTTCTGTTTAAAGTTTGGAAATTTTGTTTCCTGCATAATTTTGTGAATTCTACTGTTATTTAAAATTTTTCTTTGAAATAAATAATAAACTTTTAAAAAAATTTTTAAAAGAAGAAGACTGTGCATACCAAACCTTAGTCTATGCTACAAATCCATAGTTATAAAAACAGCCTGGTACTGGCCCCAAAATAGACACACAGATCAATGGATAAGAGTTGAAGACCCAGATATAAGCCCACACAACTACAGCCATTTGATCTTTGACAAAGGAGCCCAAAAAATCCAATGGAAAAAGAACAACATCTTCAACAAATGGTGCTGGCAAAACTGGATATCCACATACAGAAGATTAAAACTGAACCCATACTTGTCACCATGTACAAGAATTAATTCCAAATGGATCAAAGACCTCAATATAAGGCCAGAGACTTTAAAAACCTTAGTTGAAAGGGTAGGGAACTCTCTGGAGCTGATTGGACTAGGCCAACATTTCCTAATCGGAAATCCAATAGCACAGTCACTACAACCAACGTTCAACAGATGGGATCTTATGAAATTAAAGAGCTTCTGTTCAGATAAAAAGTTTGTAACTTGAACACAAAGGCAACCTACAGAATGGGAGAAAATCTTCACTAACCACATATATGATAGAGCTCTATTATCCAGAGTGCACTAAGAACTTAGAGAACTAAACACCAAGGAAACAAATGCCCCAATTAAAAACTGGGCTCTTGGCCCAGAGGAGAGTCTTGCATGCACATTAAAGGATTCTCCGGGGATTGGGGGGGCACTGGGGGATGGGGAGGCAGGTGTGAGGGGGAGGGGGAGCAGGGGGGTCGGGAGGAGGAGGAGGGAGGGAGGGAACCGGTGTACCTATTAAGTTTGTATGAGCAGAAATAATAATAAAAAATGTTAAAAAAAAAGGAGGCCTTGGAACTTAAAAGAAACTTTTCCAGGGACAAAATTGAAGTGTCTAACAAATATCTTAAAAAATGCCCCACATCCTTAACCATCAGGGAAATGAAAATCAAAACCTCCCTGAGATATCATCTCACCCCAGTCATGATGGCAAAAATCCACAATACAAGCAACACCAAATGCTGGAGAGGATGTGGAGAGAAGGGAACTCTCCTACATTGCTGGTGGGAATGCAGGCTTATACAACCACTCTGGCAAGCCGTCTGGTGATTCTTAAAAAAGTTAAAGATTGAAATGCCATATGACCCAGCTATTTCACTTTTGGAAATAATCCCCCATACAGCAAAAATTCACCTTGATAGTACAAGCACGACCATGTTCATAGCAGCACTGTTTACAATACCAAAGTCATGGAATCAACCCAAATGCCCAACAGTTGACTAGTGGATAAGAAAATGTGTTACATTTATACAATGGAATACTAGTCAGCCATCAAAAATGATGAATTAATGGAATTTGCTGGGAAATGGATGGAATTAGAAAAAATTATAATGAGAGAAGTATCCCAGACCCAGAAAATTAACCGTATGTACTCCCTAACAGGTGGAGCCTAGTACCAAACCCACTTAATGACACACTCAAAGATAAATCACTGTAATACCTACGGCAATTGCAAAGATTATAAACAGGAGGGAAGGGGAAGGAGGGCACCACCAGAAACGAGGAGAGAGGGGATGATGCTACAGCAGAGAATACAGGCCACCATCAAGTATTGCAGGTAAGTAATGAGGCATCTAGTTAAGCTCACAGACTTTCCTTCCTGGGCATTTGCAACTAATGGGGTTTGATCTCACCAGAAAGGGAGGGCATAGAGTCTGGCAGATAGAAGGTAACCATTTTGAAAATGGGAGACTGACCCCCCCTCACTGAGGCCTCCTACTCTTATTCCATTTACCTTTGAATCTACTCTTATAATAAGACTCTATTTTTACAGCCTTTTATATCTGGCTAGGAGGTGACATCCAATACCCATCAGGATGGAGCCAAGGGCAGTGCAGGAACAGCAAAACTGGAAGTAGAATAAAAAAGAACAACAAACCATAATTCAGAACATCAGAGACCCTACATTAATCACCAGGAACCAGGCCAGCCTAATCTCTCCCCATCTCAAAGCTCAGGGAAATTTGTGCAAGAGGAGGCAGTAAGATTGTAAGAGCCTAAAGATGGGGAGGAGCAATGATATGCAAGATACTCCACACACATTAGGGCCGAAGTAATCATAATAGGACATTGCATGACCTGCGCAATGACCAACATGTCATTGACCTCCCTAAGTCTAGCATGGATCACAGGCTCTAAGATCCTTAGAGACAAGGGATTAATAGCCACAACAGTATTCCTATACTAAAGGGGAACATAAAAAAGAGCTCTAGGCAATGCTACTTAGCCCTTACACCTCATCAGAGAGGAGGACCCAGAGGGAAGTTTGACATGCACACTAAAGGATGCTCTAGGAATGGGAGGGGATACTGGGAGAAAGGGAGAGAGAGGGGAAAGGAAGAGGAAAAAGGGGGAAGCAAGGGGATCCAGGGAGGGGTGGAGGGAGAGAGGGGAATGGGGTACCTATCAAGTTTGTATGAGTGGAAAAAATGAATAAAAAAACAAGAATGTGCAGTCCCTGTACAGAGGATCACAGAAAGAGGCAAAGAAGAAAAAATAATGTCCTGGAATACTCTACCTAAAACTCAGAGGCAATTAAAACAAACAATTAACAAGTATATGATACTTCCTGATAAAATGTTGTTAAGAGAAGTCTCAACTTCCACCTGAACAGTATATGTTTTTGCCATTACCCTCCAGAGACTGACAAAAAGACCTTATTACTGAAGATGCAACACACACTGACCACAGAACGTGGACAAAAACATATAAACTAAAATAGCTCTGGAAACTTTCTCCTTGCTGGATAGCTTACTTAGTACCAACAAATATTATGGAAGGTATTGGGTGGAGAAAAATCAATCCAAGTTCTGATTGATCTATGAGAGCTGCAAGCTACAATAAAAATCATCATTGTTAGGTGGATAGTGGTGACCATCAATATAGTAGTGGCAGGAATATCAAGGAGGCAACCAACAGCTTTCTGATTAGATTTAAGGTCTGCCTGTCAGCAGGGAACAAACACATTCTTGTTACTGTAGAATAGAACAAACAACTTAGGGAAACAAGAAGCTTTACTCTTGCCCAAATTCTCCTTTACAGTTCATAATCTAGCTTGGCTGAAGAGTTCATATCAGTTCCAGGAGCCAATGGAACTAGCCATACCATATACACAGAAACTAACAAAAGACAGGGAAACCTCACTTACCAGATTTCAAATCTGGCTAAGTATGCTGAAATATGCCCAACTACTGAACCAGCTCCCTCCATCTTATCTGAATGCCCAGGGATGTTTCTACCCAGTACGGGCTGGGTGTTCCTACATCAATGCACATGATATGTCAGAGCAATCATCATGTCTCAATCATTTTAATCATCATTTCTAGCTTGTTCATGTGTATTTCCTCCTAATTTTCATTAAGAATGCTTTGTGTATGGGGAGTGTCACTGATTCTCATTAAAAAATATACTAAAATCTATCTGATTCATATTCAAACTTTTCATTAATTTGAGAACATTGTTGGCTATGTCAGTATGTGGTACTGTCAGTCAATAACATGCAAATATAATTTTTGGAGGGGTTTATTCCTTTTTATTTCTCTATTTTTAATTAGGCCACTAACATCTTGTTGTACAGTGTTCTTTTTCCTGTGGGCATAGTTCAATATCATCTAGACTTTGCCCCAGTCTAACTAAGAATGATGTTACATAGCAATTTGAGGCATCCCATCATGGAGGAAGACTTAGCAAACAATGAGCTCTTTAGGCTTAAAAGTTTCTTGAAACTAACAAGATTCATTGAAGTCTTTCTCCAAGTGAAGGGAAAACGCTGAACAACTGCTAGGAAAGGAAGCTCTCCCACCAGGATCAGTCTGGAAGAGACACAGAAGTCTTGCAGTCTAGAGGGGACTCCTAGGAGCAGAGAGCTTTGGATTTCAGCTTCTATGATTCTCACCCATGTTGATGTGAACTTTCTAGTAATGTAGTTGCCTTTTAGTCTTCCTTGATCCTGTAATAACCCTTGACCCTATTCCTGTAAGTTATCTCAATGTACTCATTGATTCATCAAATTGGATCATAGAGTCATTGTTACTTTAGTCTACTGGTCAAATTCCTCTATGGAGGGGACAGACATATGTGTGCTGTCTCCCCAGAAAAAGTATAATGCAAACCTAATCTTTTTTTTAATATTTTTTATTATTATTTCCGCTCATACAAACTTAATAGGTAGACCAGTTCCCTCCCCCCCTCCTCCTCCCCCTGAATCCCCTGCTCCCCTTCCCTCCCTCCCCGTCTTCCAGTGCCTCCTCCCCAATTCCCAGAGAGTCCTTTATTGTGTATGCCTAACTCTCCTCTTGGTCCTCCTCTCCGATGACAAACAAGGACCCAGTGGCATTTCCCTGAACCCTTTCTCGTGTTCCCCTTAAGCACAGGAACACTACTGTGGCTGTCAATCCCTTGCCTCCAAGGATGCAAACCTAATCTTTATACATAAGCTTTTTTTCTACATGTAATAAAGGATCTGTAAACATAACCTCTCCAAGAAAGCACTGTATTTCCATTGTTCTTTCATGCCAGTGTGCTGAGGATACATTGGAGCCAAAACATATGACTAGTCAAACAATGAATAAGGGTTTTCAGTGTTTATATTCAGACTCAATAATTAATAGAAGTATCCATACATCTAATTTAAATTGAATAAACCTTAGCAAATGTTGCTCATTCTAGTTTGAAGGTCATAAGAGTGAAAAACAGCAGTTTTATATTATTTTATCATCAAATGCAATGAAACGGTAGTGCCTTTATTTCTATTCATGAACAGACTGGAATTTGGGAAGGTGGAAATGAAAGTTAAGCACTTTTGAAAGTCCAATCCTTCCAGACCACTTGAAACCCATTTTATGCATGAGAGAACTAGCACAGTAAGTGGAATCCTATGCTCAGAATGTGCTCAGCTTTCCTTTGGGAGAAGTCTGTACATACTGATGAATCTTGTTCAAATGAGAACATATCAAAGGAAGGAATTATGAAAGCACTCCTGATGAGATTTTAATTCCAATTTAAGAATTTAGATAGGCCTGTTGAGATACAATAGTGTATTTGTTCATCAATTTGTTGAAAAAATTGGAAGTGAAATTTCTGAATTCTCTGCTGCTGGCATTTCTGCATAAGGACATTACTGTTCCAATTGTTTCATTGGATAGAGAAATATTGTTTTCTGGAAATACTACTTAATATTTTTCCAAACCATTGGTTTCAAATTAATACTTCAGAAATATTTTCCAGTACATATTTTAAATTTTCCTTATTTACCGAGATTTCCTTTTCTATTAAATTTTATAAGGCTTTAACTAATAGGCTTGTGAACACTTACTATAGTTAATACTGTGGTCTGATTTAGGCTTACTTCTTTCTTTCAGGAGTTTTTAGTCATTCATACTTCACCTTAATATTAGCAAAATGACTTTTTATTGTTTTGAAAACCAGTTCAATAAAGTATGTTCAGGCAACTTTCTATTAATATTTTTCTGGCAATTTTATACATGTATATAACACATTGTGATTACTATCCAATCTTCAATTGTGATTTTCTTAAAGAATATATCTTACTGGCCCTCCATAGTATGGAAAGTTGATAAGGAGACTGTTATAAGTTGGGGAAACTTAAGTTATTTTCTCAAAGAATGAAGTTAGCCATCTCTCCAGCCTGCTTAGATTTTTAATAATTAGTTTTTATTTGGTAATTTTTTTCTCCCACATTTTATTTTTTTCCCAATCATATAAGCTCAATAGGCACCCCCATCCTCTCCCTTCCTCCTCCCCTCCCCAGTCCCCCTTGCACTCTCTCCCCATTTTCCCCTTCCTTTCACCCCCCTCGCTCTCTCCCCTTTTCCCAGTGCCTCCCCCTTCCTCCCTCCCATCCCCTGGATCATCCTTTTGTGTGACTGCAAAACCTCCCTCTGAGTCCTCCACCCTTGTGAGAGGTGGCATTGTCCAGTGGCATAGCCCAGAGCCCTTTCTTGAGCTCCCCGTTAGTATGGGAACTCTATTATATCTGCTAATCCCTTGCCTCTAAGGATCCTACTGCCTAGAGCCTTCTCTCCTGTGATCCATGCTAGATTCTGAGGGGTCGTTGACATGTCAGCCATTGCGCATGTCATGCAAAGTCCAATTATGGCTATTGCAGCCTTAACTTGTGTGGAGTATCTTGCATATCGTTGGTCCTCCCCATCTTTAGGTTCTTGGAATCTTGCCACCCACTCTTCCCCAACGTTCCCTGAGCTTTAGGATGGGGAGAGATTTGGTTGGTCTGGTCCTAGGTGAATGGCATAGGGTCTTTGGTGTTCTCAATTATGGTTTGTTGTTGTTTTCAGTTTTGATTTTCCTGGACTGCCCTTGGCTCTATCCTGATTAACATTGAAGGTCACCTCCTAACCAAAGATAAAAGACTGTTTAAATGAAGATCTTAATGTAAGAGGTGACTCAAAAGTAGATGGAAGAACAAGAGTAGGGCACAGCAGTGAGGGGGGATGTGTGTCCCATTTTCCAGATGGTTACCATCTATCTGTCAGTCATATAGCCTACATGATTGTTGAGCTCAAACCCTATCAGTTGCAGGTGACCGGGAAGGGAAGTAAGAGTTAGTTTTATCAGATGTCTCACTACTTACATGCAATATTTAATGGTGACCTATTTTCTCTACTGAAGCATGATTTACCCTCTCCTTTTTCTCTGGAGGGGACCCCCTCCTTCCCCTTCCTTCCTGTTTATAATCTTTGTGATTACAGTAGGTATGACAGAGATTTACCTTTGAATATGTCATTAAGTGGGTTTGGTACTAGGATCCACCTATTAGTGAGTACATACAGCGTATAATTTTCTGTGTCTGGGGTAGTTCATTTAATATAATTTTTCTAATTCCATCTATATCCTGGCATAACATGTATGTAATACATTCTACTTACCCTCATTCTACACTATTACTTATATCCATTTCAAATCTGTCAAACTTTCCCCTGCCTCCCTCCCTACAAGTTTCTTTCCAACATTCATGTCTTTGTGATACACCAGGTTTAGCCAAAGCTGTCTGTATGACTCCAGGTGTGGAATTTCTATTGGAGCCCAGTGGAATCATCCATAAGTACACATCTGATGATGATTCCTATTTTTCCAGAACCCTTTAGCAGTTGATGGGAGTGGATGAGCAGGTAAAGGTAGGGTGTCATGAGCCACTCCCCCACTTACACCTGACCTGACAAGAACCCTCTTGTGCAGGCCCAGTGCCGGTTAACACAGTTATGGTGACTTCATGATTTCAGTAGTGTTTTATGCACAGAAGGCAGCATTTTGCAACCCTTCTCACTATCTTCTGCTTCTTAACATCCTTTCTGTTCTTTCTTCACTATTAGCTGAGCTTTACAGGGTATGATATAAATGTCTTATTTATGAGTGAACATTGATCCATTCTTTATAACAGTGTTTACTAATATAATACTGCAATACTTAGTTGCTGTATTCAAGGACCTTGAATATCAACTGGCCTGCTATTATACAGAATTTGCAGTACCTTTTGAATTCGTGGTAAATTTTCTGAAAGATTGGAAAAGGCCCTTTACCCCACCCAGCTCCGCCGGTCGGGACGCGCGCGCACAGTCCAGCCAGGCCTCACCCCGCGACCTAGGTAAGCTCTGTCCCTGCCCACCCCCAGAACCCCGGGCCAAATAATTCAGTTTAGTGAAATTGAAAGATCTTAAGAGTTAAAACGACAATGCCAAAGTCAAAGTGCAAATCCATGAGAAGCAACATTCAAGTAAACAAATTTCCCACTGAAGAAATTAATCCCATAATGTTAGACTCCAACCAGAACAAACCCATGGAAAAAGGCCAAGAAAGCCTGACCCAGGATAACGACTTTCAAAATATGATCATTACCATGTTCAATACTATGAAAGAGGAAATTAGGGAGAAATTACATAATTGAATTAATCACTTTGAAGAGGAACACAACAGACATTTGGAGGAGTTGAGAAAAACAGTGCAAGAAACAAAAACTGGCATAGAGCAGTTAAAACAGACTCAAGCAGAGTATAAAACTGAGCTACAAGACAAGTTATCTTCAACCCAGAACTCCACAGAGAGTCTTATCAACAGAACTAATGCAGGAGAAAACAGAATTTCAGACCTTGAAGATAAAGTGGGAGTACTAACCAGCTCAATGGAAGAGGTTGTTAAAGCCAAAAAGATACTCGAGAGAAATATCCAAGAGATATGGGACACCCTGAGGAAGTCTAACATGCGTATTCATGGAATACCAGAGCAAGAATCTAAAAATACCACCCCTGAGGAAATTTTTCAAACGATCATCAAGGAAAACTTTCCTCATATAAAAAAAGAGAGGCCCATCCATATACAAGAGGCATTCCACACCCCAACAGATATGACCAAAACAGAAGCACGCCACGGCAAATAATAGTTAAAACACTGCACATTCAAGATAAAGAACTGGTGCTGAGAGCTTCAAGGGAGAAAAAACAAGTCACTTTTAAAGGTAAACCTATGAAAATAACAAATGACTTCTCAGTTGAAACAGTAAAAGCAAGAAGAGCTTGGAGAGACATACTTCAAGTATTGAATGAGCAAAAATGTCAACCCAGGCTGATTTACCCTGCAAAAATATCAGTCATGATATAGAGAGAAAGAAAAATTTTCCAGCACAAAGACAACATGAAGGGATACATGTCCACCAAACCAGGCCTTCAAAAAATGCTAGAAATGATACTCAAGCGTGAAGAAAAAAACAGGCATATCCAGGAGAACAGAAGGCAAGTATAACACCATTAAAAGTGAATCAATATACATATAAAAACTACTAAACATAAATGTCTGGAATTAAAAATAGTTTCTCCATTATAACACAAAATGTTAATGGAATTAATTCACCAATCAAGAGACACAGATTACAAACTTGGATTAAAAATCACAATCCATCAATCTGCTGCCTGCAGGAAACCCATCTCACCACAAAAGATAGGCACGCTCTAAAAATAAAAGGTTGGTCAACAATTCTACAAGCAAATGGAAGCAGAAAACAGGCAGGGGTAGCCATTATGCTATCAGACAAAGTGAACTTCAAACCAAAGAAAATTATAAGAGACACAGATGGATATTACATTTTAGTTACAGGTGCAATGCACCAGGAAGACTTCACAATACTGAACAGATATGCACCCAATACGGGCCCCTCCACATTCATTAAGAAAACCCTACAGCGCCTAAAGCAAGAAATCAACCCCCAAACGATAATTCTTGGGGACTTCAACACCGCCCTCTCAACATGGGATAGATCAACAGGTCAAAAGCTTAACAGAGACACTTTGGAACTTAATCAAACCCTGAAAGAAATGGACCTTACAGATCTCTATCTAACTTTTCACCCACATACCAAAGAATACACATTTTTCTCAGCAGCACACGGAACATTCTCCAAAATAGATCACATATTGGGCCACAAAATGAATCTACACATATACAAAATTTGAAATTCTAACCTGTGCCATATCAGACCACCACGGCCTAAAGCTGGACATCCACAACACATCAAACAAGAGAAAATACACTAACTCCTGGAAACTTAACAATATGATGCTGAATGAGAACTGGATTCAGGAAGAAATTAAAAAGGAAATTCAAGATTTCCTGAAAGTGAATGATAATGAAAATACAACTTACGAAAATCTCTGGGACACAATGAAAGCTATTCTAAAACATAAGTTCATAGCTCTTAATGCCTACATCAAAAAAATGGAAACATCAGAAATAAACAAATTAACAATGCAGCTTAAAGCTTTAGAGAAACTAGAGCAATCTGATCCCAAAAGTAGTAGAAGAGAGGAGATTAGCAAAATAAGGTGAGAAATATATGAAATCGAGATTAAGCAAACGATAGAAAAATTCAACCAGTCAAAAAGCTGGTTCTTTGAAAAAATCAATTAGATTGATACACCCCTAGCGAAATTAACCAAAAGCAGGAGAGAGAAAACCCAAATTAACAAAATCAGAAATGAACATGGAGTTATCACTACTGATACCCAAGAAATCCAGAGAATTATTACATCATATTTCAAAAACTTATACTCTGTGAAGTTTAACAACACAAAAGAGATGGATGAATTTCTAAGTAAACACAACTTACCAAAATTGAATCAGGAAGTTGTGAATTATTTAAATAGTCCTATAACATATAAGGAAATTGAGGAAGTAATCTTGAATCTTCCCACCAAAAAATGAGGTCCATCCTGGACCAGATGGATTCAGCACAGAGTTCTACCAGACACTTAAGGAGTTAATAATACCAATACTCCTTAAACTTTTCCATCAAATAGCAAAGGAAGGAACACTACCAAATTCCTTCTATGAAGCTAATATCATTTTAATCCCAAAACCTAATAAAGACTCACTTAAAAAAGAAAACTATAGGCCGATCTCTCTGATGAACACAGATGCAAAGATTCTCAACAAAGTCTTAGCAAATCGGATTCAAAAACATATCAAAAAGATTATTCACGGGGACCAAGTAGGCTTGATCCCTGGCACACAAGGTTGGTTCAACATACGCAAATCAATAAATGTAATTCATCATGTAAACCATTCCAAACTCCAAGACCACATGATACTCTTGACAGACGCAGAAAAAGCTTTTGACAAGATCCAACAGCGTTTTATGATCAAAACACTAGCGACAGTAGGAATGGAAGGACCCTTTATCAATATAATAAAAGCTGTATACAATAAGTCCACAGCAAGGATTATCCTCAATGGGGAACAATTGGAAGCATTCCCACTTCGATCAGGAACTAGACAAGGCTGTCTTCTCTCACCACTTCATTCAATATTGTACTTGAAGTCTTAGCTGAAGCCATAAGACAAGAAAGGGACATAAGAGGGATTCAAATAGGCAAGGAAGAAGTCAAGCTATCCCTATTTGCAAATGACATGATCTTATACCTGAGTGATCTCAAAAACTCCACCAGGAAGCTCCTGGAACTAATTGAGAAGTTCAGTATGGTGGCAGGATACAAAATAAATGTGCAAAAATCAGAGGCCTTCCTATATGCCCAGAATGAAAGAAGTGAAAAAGCCCTGAGAGAAACAATCCCATTAACTATAGCCCCTAAAAAAATGAAATACCTTGGTATAAACCTAACTAAGGAGGTAAAAGACCTTTACAATGAAAACTTTAAAACCATAAAGAAAAAAATTGCAGAAGACACCAGAAGGTGGAAAGACGTCCCATGTTCCTGGAATGGCAAAATCAACATCGTAAAAATGACCATCCTACCAAAGGCAATATACAAATTCAATGCTATACCAATTAAAATCCCAAAGCAATTCTTTAAAGAAGTTGACCAAACAATCTCAAAATTCATATGGAGTCACAAAAGACCCAGGATAGCAAAGACAATCCTGAGTAACAAAAACACTGCTGGAGGTATTACCATACCGAACCTTAGTCTATATTGCAAATCCATAGTTATAAAAACAGCCTGGTACTGGCTCCAAAATAGACACACAGATCAATGGATAAGGATTGAAGACCCAGATATAAGCCCACAAAATTACAGTCATTTGGTCTTTGACAAAGGGGCCCAAAGAATCCAGTGGAAAAAGGACAGCATCTTCAACAAACGGTGCAGGCAAAACTGGATCTCCACATGCAGAAGATTAAAGCTGGACCCGTACTTGGCACCATGTACAAGACTTAATTCCAAATGGATCAAGGACCTTGATATAAGGCCAGAGACTATGAAAACCATATTTGAAAGGATAGGGAACTCCCTTGAGCTGATTGGGCTAGGCCAACACTTCCTAAACAGACATCCAATGGCACAGTCACTGCTACCAACTCTCAACAGTTGGGATCTTGTGAAATTAAAGAGCTTCTGTTCAGATAAAGAGATTGTAATATGAGCTCAAAGGCAACCCACAGAATGGGAGAAAATCTTCACTAACCACACATCTGATAGAGCTCTACTGTCCAGAGTGCACAAAGAACTTAGAAAACTAAACACCAAGGAAACTAATGGCCCAATTAAAAAATGGGCCCTGGAACTTAAAAGAAACTTTACTAGGGATGAAATTAAAATGTCTAACAAATATCTTAAAAAATGCTCCACTTCTTTAGCCATCAGGGAAATGCAAATCAAAACTTACCTGAGATATCTTCTCACCCCGGTCAGGATGGCAAAAATCCACAACACAACAACAACAAATGCTGGAGAGGATGTGGAGAGAGGGGAACTCTCCTACATTCCTGGTGGGAGTGCAGGCTCATACAGCCACTCTGGTGAGCCGTCTGGAGAGTCTTAAAGAAATTACAGATTGAAATGCCATATGACCCTGCGATTCCACTTTTGGGTATAACCCCCCATACAGCAGAGGTTCACCTCGATAGCACAAGCACGACCATGTTCATAACAGCACTGTTTACAATAGCAAAGACATGGAATCAACCCAAATGTCCAACAGTTGACGAGTGGATAAGGAAACTGGGGTACATCTATACAATGGAGTACTACTCAGCCATCAAAAATGATGAATTACTGGAATTTGCTGGGAAATGGATGTCATTAGAAACAATTATATTAAGTGAAGTATCCCAGACCCAGAAAATTAAGCGCCGTATGTACTCCCTAATTGGTGGCTCCTAATACTAAACCCACGCAGCCCATCTTGAGATACTCATAAGTAAATCTATGTATTACCTACAGTAATTGCAACGATTATGAACAGGAGGGATGGGGTTGGAGGGCCACACCAGAAACAAGGAGAGAAGTGACCATGTTACAGTAGAGAAAATAAGCCTCCATCAAGGACTGCAAGAAAGTAATGTGACACCTAGTTAAGTTCACAATTCGTTCCTCATCATTTACAACTAAGGGGTTATTAACTCACCAGAAGGGGAGAACATATAGTCCGGCAGATTAAAATGTAACAATTTTGCAAATGGGTGATTGACCCCTCCCATTGCCTAATGCCATATGACCCTGCGATTCCACTTTTGGGTATAAGTATTACATCTACCCTTGAATGTGCTCTTATAATAAGACTCCAGTTTAACAGCTTTCTGTCTCTGGCCAGGGGATGACATACAGTGCCCATCACGATGGAGTGAAGGGCATTACAGGAGCAACAAAACTGCAAAAGAAAATCAACGAACAACTATCCAGAACTTCAGAGACTCTATATCAACCACCTAGAACTAGGCCAGCCTAATCTCTCCCCATCCTGAAGCTCAGGGACATTTGCGGAAGTGGGGGCGGTAAGAGTGTAAGAGCACAAGGATTGGAGGAGCAATGATTTGCAAGATACTCCACAGAAGTTAGGGCCGAAGAAATCATAATTGGACATTGCATGCCTGGCGCAATGTCCAACACACTATTGACCTCACAAAGGCACCAAGATCCTTGGAGGCAAGGGATTGACAGCCACAGTAATGTTCCTATGCTTAAGGGGAACACAGGAAAGGGTTCAGGGAAATGCAACTGGGTCCTTGTACGTCATTGGAGAGGAGGGCCCAGAGGAGATTCAGGCATGCACAAGAAAGGACTCTGGGAATCGGGGCGGGAGGCACCAGGGGATGGGGCGGGAGGGGTGAGGGGAGGGGTAGCAGGGAGTTCGGGGGGGGGGGAGGAGGAGGGAGGGAGGGAACTGGTGTACCTATTAAGTTTGTATGAGCTGAAATAATAATAAAAAATGTATTATAAAAAAAAAGATTGGAAAAGGCCTGTTTAAGCTTAACTAAATTAGACTTTGCCATGATTTATTATAGCATATTTTTCTAATATTATATTCATCTGTCATTTAATTGCCATTATTTAAAATGTTAGTAACATAACAAATTTATTTCAACACAGCATTTCATTATGAAATGATCATGGTAAATGTAAGTTATTCTAAGTAACATAGACTTGTGATGAAACCTATGGTTTACCTGCATGGACTCTCTTCCAAAGGTTTAAGTCCTGTCTTAGTTATGCAAAATATCACATACGTCTAATAGAATGGTATTCTTCAAATTACTTTACATCTTCTTCTAAACAGCTTGGGTGATCAAAAACAAGGAAAATACAAGGAAATGTTATGGGACCCAGGAGACTAACAAAGCATACTAGCTAAATGTGTTGTGATAGTGCAGATGTAATTCTAGAGCAAAAAAGAACATTGAAATGGAAGGAATACAAATACAAATAGTCATACCTACATCATAAACCAATAATCTTACTTAAAGATTACTTACAGAATATAGAAATCCCATTAAATATCTGTTATAATTGAAGAATTTCTTTATGTCACTAATAGCATTATGCAATGATAATATTGTAATGTTAAAATGAAGATAAAATGATGCAGTGGTATATTGAGTATGCCATGTGATAGTTTTCTAAGAGTTTAAGTACAGAAATTAAGGGTTTTTCTTTCCCCTTTCAAAACCACACCTACATAGAAGCCTTATATTTAAAACAATAACAGCTACTGTGACAAAAGTGCAAAAAAGTCTCCAAATTTTTTCTCTCCCATAAACAACTGTATCTCCATTGCTCAAAATAATCACACTAAATCTTAATGTTTCATGGAACACATTGTTGACTAATAAGTTTAACTTCTTGGTTATAGACATAAAGATTTACTAACTTTTACATAACTTCAGAGTTATTTATATAGGTCCTAGGACTATCAAAAACAACCTTTTGCAGAGAATCTACTGTGCATCCAAATCTTCCCTCCTAAACACAAATTAGAATTTAATTACTGTTGCAGACAAATCTAACCTTTTACTGAACACTAGGAAAAGTTAGCAAAAAAATTTAAAAAGTGGATAAAAATGTATGTTACTAGATTCTTTTGCCCCTGTTACAATGTATATTTTATTAGGTATAGTAAGTCACCCAAATAATAGAGAATCAAAAGCAAAATGTTCTATCAACTGCACACTTTATGTAGCCATTAGTGTCATCAAACTGCTTCCATATTTTATCATATCCCAGTCAATATAAGTGTGACTTTTCCTCTGAATATATTGAACAAATACTTTAATGAATAAACAATGAATTGGAGTATAAACTGTAACATTTGCTTATTCAAGATTGAGATAAATCTCCCTACCAGAGTTTCTGCTTCCATATAGGAAGTATGCCATGCTACAATTGCATACTGAACTTTATGCTCCCATAAGACAAAACTCAAAAACGTGTCATTGTGAGTTTCTGCTCTCAAGACTGAAACAACAGTTTGGAGGTGGCATTTCATTCAACCCCATACATCCATGTCACACTCTGTAGAGTTGGATTTTCCAACAATCCTTGGACTAACTCACACCTCAGGTATGATCCGATAGCAATGCAGCATTCATTTCTGCAAAATATGTGTTTTATAATGTACCTACATCTTAAGAGATATTATTGAGTAAACAAATTGGGGTGAACAGGTAGCATAACAAGGACTGTCTATTTCTTACTATGGTGAGCAGTTCAAACAGAATTCTCAGCATTTGATTGTCTCTGCAGACTTGATGGCAAGCCACAGTTTGGGAGCCTGTGCAAAGGAGGTAAGTATGACTAAAACTTGGTTATGCTAAAGCCTTGTATAAATATTTTTGAAATTTATTCTTTTTGGAGAAAGAGAGAAAGAGAGAGAGAGAGAGACACAGAGAGAGAGAGAGAGAGAGAGAGAGAGAGAGACAGAGAGAGAGAGAGAGAGAGAGAGAGAATATATGCACCACATGGGCTCTTCTGGGAATTGAACTCAGGTCACCAGGTTTGTAAGCAGATGTCTTACCCACTGAGCTATCAAAGCAGTTTAAATTAAGATCTTTAAAAGGTAAATGGTGAGCAATGTGAAAACTTGGTGCAAGCATTCACACGTGTGTAATTTTGAATAAATAATTCTTTGAGTGTAAAAATCTATATTTTGTGAATGGTCATGACAGTAAAGATACAATGAAATGAGGACTATTAGAAAAGTATATGTTATGAGATTCAACCTTTGCCTGGCATCTAAGAAACCCAGGTAAATGCAGTACCCCCATTTTTTAAAATTTGTATATGCATGGGTGCATGTGTGTGTATGTATGTTCATTGTATACGGTATATGCATGCATGTATGTTTATGGTATATGTATGCACACATGCATATGCATATGTTTGTAGTACATGCCTATATGTATGCATGGGGGTGTGCTTGTGGTATTTCCTGCACATGCATAAATGTGTGGAACTTAAAAGTCAATATTTGGTGGTTTTTTGCAGTTTCTCCATCCTATTTTTTGAGACAGAGTCTCTCACTAACCCTGTGGCTCACCAATTGAGTTGACTTTCTGATTTTATTTTGGTTTATTATTATTATTACTATTTCTACTCATACAAACTTAATAGGTACACCGGTTCCCTCCCTCCCTCCTCCTCCCCCAGACCCCCCTACTCCCTCTCCCTTCACCCCTCCTTCCCCATCCCCCAGTGCCTCCCCCCCAATCCCCGGAGAATCCTTTAATGTGCATGCCAGACTCTCCTCTGGGCCCTCCTCTCCGATGACGTACAAGGACCCAGTTGCATTTCCCTGAACCCTTTCCTGTGTTCCCCTTAAGCATAGGAACATTACTGTGGCTGTCAATCCCTTGCCTCCAAGGACCTTGGAGCTTTTAGCAAATGCTAGACTTTGTGGGGTCAATAGTGTGTTGGACATTGTGCAGGGCATGTAAAGTCCAATTATGATTGCTTCGGCCCTAACTTGTGTGGAGTATCTTGCATATCGTTGCTCCTCCAATCCTTGTGCTCTTACACTCTTACCGCCCCCTCTTCCACAAATTTCCCTGAGCTTCAGGATGGGGAGAGATTAGGCTGGCCTAGTTCTAGGTGGTTGATATAGAGTCTCTGAAGTTCTGGATTATGGTTTGTTGATTTTCTTTTGCAGTTTTGCTGCTCTTGCAATGCCCTTCACTCCATCCTGATGGGTATTGGATGTCACCCCCTGGCCAGAGATTAAAAGCTGTTAAACTAGAGTCTTGTTATAAGAGTATATTCAAAGATAGATGTAATAAAAGTAGGAAACCACAGTGAGGGAGGGGTTATTTGAGCCTCTAGGTACCACCAATCTTTGCCTCCTAACAGCACTGAGATTACTGGACTATACCACATGTACTTGTGGCTTTTACATAGTTTCTGGTGATCCAGACTTACATCTTCATCCCTGTGCTGCATGTATACTACCAAATGAGTCATTGCCCCAGCCTGAATAAGTCCATTTTTAAAAGCAAAGAGTGTGCTAAATTTTTATGCAGAACAGGGAAATCACCTGGGATCTTGTGCAAATGCAGACAATGACACAAGGTGTCTAGGGATGGACCTGCACTTTAGAATTATAGAAATGAAATAACCAATGAAAATATAGGCTAGAAAGTTTGGGTTGCACATATAGCAGAGAATCTTGAAACTATATAGATATGTCATAGGGGTATTGTTAACTATGAGGAAAGCAATGCATATTAGATTTAGCTTTCATGCTAGGATTGTAATAAATTTGACGTGACCTCAAATCTCAAAATCAATACTAGAATATTTGCATGCTTGAGATCGTTTTGCAGTTATCTTAGAGCAGCCAATATATATTCACATCACACAAAAATAAATGGAAAATTTAGTCTTTCATACTGTGATTATATACATATATATATATATATATATAAACACTACAAATAACCCAATAATGAAATGACAAAAATTTCAACTATGAAGCATGAGAATTGATAATTTATGACTTAGTGATCAACTTATTTATGTTGTGATTCTCAAAATACTGAGATATATTTGCATATGATTTATTTGCTTCATATTTGTTTTAACGAGAACAACGTCCCATATTAAAATACCTTACAATCTTCTCATCATACTGAAAAAATTATTGAAAAAAATGAGAATTTAAATTGCTTACTATTTAATTCTTTATAATTCTGGAAGTAAAAATGGTATATTATATAAAATTTCCATATATTATTTCTGAGCAGCCATAAGAATGCCAAGATAAACATTCCTTTTAAGGGTGCTTATGTACTTGATATATTTGAAATTATCCTATTTTGCTTGTATGGTAAAAATCAGCACAGATATATATTTTCTTGAAATAAAGTAAAAGTAATAAAAATTCAATCAATAAGTGCTATAAACCATCAAAGCCTTTTATATTATAAAACTATATATTGTGGCTAAGGAAATAAAATTTTCAATTCTACTTATTGTGAAGTTCTCTGGTATTGACTCAATAGTTCCTTTCTTCTCTTCATAATATGCTTTCTAATGAGAATGCTTAAGACTAATTAATTATGTTATAAATTCTAAAAAGCGAAAATACATATTCTGTTCCTTATGGGTCTAGTTAAATGTAATCTCAAATTAAACATTTGCATTCGGCAGTGGAAGATCTGCTGCTGACAACCCAGAAAGGAAAAACAATCAGTATGTCAGCACCAATCATGGGATGCTTTCTAGACCTATATTTTCAATCAAGAGGTAATACATTAATTTACACAGAGAATCTTCACGGTCTTACATTAATATTAAAATTTTGGCTTCTTCCCTTAACTCAGACTTAAATCTTATTTGAGTTAACTAAATAATATTATATGATACTCATGGTTATACAGGCACATTTGAGCTAAACTGAAATTATAAAACATTAAATATCATAGGCTAGAGACATCATTAATCATTACAACGGTTTATTTAACTTTACCATAATCATAATGTGAACTTGACCTGTAAGAATAATTGCTGTTCTTTTTTCAATTTTATTTTGTATAGAGTAATTTATAATAATTAAGCCAGAGAGATGAGTTAGAAGATTCAGTGTGGGTTACCAGAAAACTCATAAAAAAGGTAAAAGCCTACAGTGAAAAGTTCAAATCTTTTGAACATGTTACCATAATCTCAACTGAGCTTCCAAGGGATGAATCTATACTATTTTGAGAATGTTTTATATATTACAAGGCCACAAAATGTAAATGGATTGTTTAATAAACATAGATGCTTTTTGTGTTTATTTATGGTATTCTTTTGTCAAATATTAGGAGCTTCTACCTAACTATCAAAACTCACTGCAACAATAAAATTAATGTTAAGTCTACTTCTTCATCATTACACTTTTAATTTTATTTTTTATTTACATTGTGATTCTCAAAATACTGAGATGTTTGCATATGATTTATATATATGAAGCATACATGTATATATTTGTATGCATATTTGTATTTGTATATATGAAATAGGCATTCATAACTTTGCCACTAGTTTGCTCCACAAGCAAAAGGAACAGTTGCTTCCTTTAGTGTGAACATCCAGATTCGTTTTTAGTTCTCTCTCATACCACCTCCTTAGACTTTGTCCTTCAAGTCTCTTTTTTCTAATCTTCCCTCATGTTTTTCTTGTTTCTGCCAATAGAGATTGAGTATGGGTCCTTATTGCCTCTTATTAAAACCACAGAATGGAGAACATAATGGTGTTACCTAACATTATATAATGAATGGTTGGTTTCTACTAATCAATATCCATAACTTTAATTTCCTTTTTTTGCATTCTGAATACACCAGGCTTTGGAAAAACTGACAAGTTATTCGTAAATCATGGTTTACAAAAGTTAAAGATAAAGTACACTGCAGTTCTTTCATTTATTTTTTCCAGTAGTCATTTATCCATTACCTAACATCAAGACTGGTTACAACCATTGTGGATGGACTTGGGTTAGTACTGCACCAAGGAGCCATCTGCAGTGCTTTAACACTGTAGAGCTCCTCCCTTTCAGCTGTCCCCAGGACACCTATGAACACCACCTCTAAGAAGCCTAGCGGAATCTTGCAAATATACTCTGTACCTGTTAAAACAACTTTCTACATGAAGAAATAACAGTTTTATTAAAAAACAATCTGTAAGACAACAAAAGTTTTCAGAGTGAAAATTCATTAAGAAACTAATTTTCTCAGATGGGAGATTAAGGGAGTATTTTTTCAAAAGTTTTTTTTTTAATATAATAGATTCAGACATCACCTGTTTTCTACAAGAAGTATTAAAGACAACTGATGAATTTGTCAAACTCATGAGGTCTGTTTTTTGTTTTGTTTTGTTTTGTTTATAAAATGTCCACAAGCTTAAGTGTAATTCTTAAGTAGCAACAACAATAACAAAAAAAATCTCTGAATTATCTATTACATATTCTGGGTGCCAAGAAGTATAACAATACTAGAATATCAACCCTGATAGTGTCTTAAAAGTGCAATTGTGAATTGTTGTTTTTGATGTAAACATCATAATTTAAATTTGAAATTTAAATTAAGTAGTTACCACTTCAATACCACTTAAATATAATGATCCAATATAGAAAGTTAGATCAGTGGTGAAAATGAAGATTCAGTTTGCCTTCCCAGGCTTATTATTTCATCCACATTTATGTCTTTAGCTTTGATTTGAATTCTTCACAGGCAAATTAAAATCTAACCATAACTATGAACACAGAAGTGAGCAGCTTTCCCATGTTCTCAATGGTAATCTATTTGTGATGTTCTCAGATTTCTTAGCCTAAATCCACTATAACATTATGGACTCCATAGCTCAGAGTTGCATAGAAAGGTTTAATTAAAGTGTTCGTTACTGCAACAATACTATTTAGTTTAGCAAACTATACAAATCCAACTTAAGGGAAGTCTTCCTAAATATTACTAGCTGCTAAAAATATAATGTTCATAGCCACAATTGATAATCATGAGCAAAAGTGTTAAATGTTAACAGTTAGTTTTGACCATAAGAAGGTAAGTGATATAATATGAATTAAGAAATTTAGATGACTAGGATATGTATAAATCAATAACCAAGTTTACATTTTTAAATACGTAATTGTTTTCTAATAGTCTGTCCACCTGCTTTAGCAATGATATGTTAACTATATGATTGGGCTACCCTAGCAGTTTACAGAAACCTACATTATTGTGCAAGTACATGGCCCAAGTTCATGATGCTTTTGCTCATCAGCTAAAAGATTCAAATGTGTTCATATATAGGCTAAACTTTAGGTTCATATCTTACTTGGCCTTCTGTAATTTTTAATAAGCTACAGCAAAATGATAAACAAATTGTAAAAAAAACCCGGTTTCAGTATTTTTTAAAAAAATCAGGTTTGGAAGACGCTATTTCCTAAGCTAATTTAATGGAATTTTTAACATATTTAGGTTGGATGCTGTGCCTTGTGAATGCCTCCATTGGTACTAGCTCACAGGACCAGTAAAGGCATCCTTCCCTTTATTATCTCAATTCCATAGCGTTCATTTTGAAGATAATATTTTAGTTCCTCAGTTGCAGAAGAAAATGATCATTCTGGAAACTTTTCTCAATTGCTGAAAGTAACTACTGAATTTACCCATTTAAGAAACAGTTTCAGGAACTGTTGGAAGGTGAGTGATTTTATAGTAACTGCGTTTCAGTTGCTATGTGGTGCGCTCAGACACGATCAATTTTTTAAATTATTTTATTATTATTATTTATTTAATTGTGCGTGTATGCGTGCGCGCATGTGTGTGTGTGTGCGTGTGTATGTATGTGTGTGTAGAAACACGGACGAATTCGGGAACCACCATGGAGGCCTCCACCTCCTCCTTGTTTACTCTGCCCCGGGATTCACAGGCTCCGCCCTACCAGGACCAGAAACGCAGGCCTCTCCCGCTTCTGCCCGGCGTCTATGCGTGGGGTCTAGGATCCGAACTCAGGACTTTCCGCCTGCAAGGCAGAGGCTTAACCCCTGAGCCACCTCTCCAGCCCCCAGACACGATCAATTATGACATCTGCCCATTCGATTTGGAGCACTTGCTTGGTGAATATTCTGTTGGTAGAGACTTGGAAAAGAGCTCTCCCAGATAGTCAAATCTTGGCCATTTAAATTGGAATGTGTCTGAAGGACATTCTGCTCCTTCATTTAACTCTTTACCCTTCATTGCTTTGATAGACAAGGCCAGTACAGAAGGCTGTGGAAAAATTGGAAAATATGATTCTGTAGTAGCACGGCTTCAGTTGCGTTTCTAGCTTTTCAAAATTGACGCTACTTCTCCATTTAGATGGCGGGTGCCTCCTGAATGAATGATGCAGTTGTAGAAATTGAAAGGCATTAGCAACTCTGACTTTCCAACACAACTTCTCGAACATAATTTCCGTTCTCATCGAGTCTGAAGTCAGCTATCAGAAGGACGTTCCTCTCCTTTTCTACGGAGTTCACAGCCAGGTAAAAGCTGCTGTTACCCAAACATACCCCAGATGTTTCGGTTGTACCTTCATTTTCGACAGAAATCTGTCCAATAAATTCATTTTCGACAGAAATCTGTCCAGAGAAAATGTCTCCACGTCGAAACGGAAGAACTGAGTAAGATTACCGAGATCTTTCTCTTCACAGCCCCCGAGTCTCGCAGTCATTCCGAGATCACCATTGCGTGCAGACTCAAGGAGCTTCAAGCTGCAGACCTTTGGCTGACATCTTGACTCCTGATCCAACAGGACATTCAGCTGGTGCAGCAGTGTCTGAGAGTCAGTCGCTAGTACTTCAATCATCTTGCCAGCAGCTGCTCCTCCGCGGTGGCCCCACCCCAGGCCTGCTGCCCTCGGCTTCAAATAGGCAAGTGTGGAGAACCCTTGGGATGGTCTCACAGTGCTAACAAAGTCACACCACCCTCCTCAGGGTCCGCTGGAGCCACCGTAACTCCAATTTCAGCCTACACTCATAACTACTCTCTACTTTGGTCCTAAAAACTCTTTCTAACACAAAGACAGAAGAATTGGATGTATTCTATACTCAGTATTTTGCTCTGTTTACTTTCAATTCACAATATCTAAAATAATAAACTCAACCTAAAATCCACATCCATCCACCTATTTTTCTGTCACCTCCCAAAAATTATTCTCAGATTCAACACTTTAAGTATCTGAAATCTCACTAAACACACTTCTCCCCTTCTCAGACTTTGATTTTACTGACAAATAGATTTCTACTTACCCTTTTTTCATATTCTGTTGCTGTAAATAATAACTAACCAATTTAGAAACAAGGGGATTTTTATTTATTGCAGGTTACAGTTGAGATAGCATAAGAGTTTCCAGCAGAAGTCAAGGGAATGTGAATTCCTTGAATATAGGTACTAAACTGTCAAGCATTGATTAGAAAGAAAGGGTTTTACCTTACTGTGAACCAGGGTAAATGTAGAAAATAATATATTTATTTTGGAGCAAAAATTCACAAAATGTATTATTTTAAATGTGTAATTGCATAGCAAAAATATTCCTTTTTGGTAGCAGATTAATGTTAATTGTGAACATAATATTGTACAGAATACCTATAAAAGCACTGCATGTTACATAACTGGACTTTATACCCATCAGACAGCAGTTCATTTCCTTGTCTAATGAATCCCTGGAAACCACAAACAATTTCTACATTTATTGATTGCAATATTTAATATATCACTTTAAAATAAAGTCACAATGTATGAATTCTTCTGTGACTGATTTGTACAATTTGACATACTGTCCCCTGGGTTTATCCATGTTGGGCATGTAATAGATTTTCCTTCTTTAAGTTTGAATGGTATTCTATTGCTCATTCTCTTTATCAACTCATTTGACAAAGACCATTTAGCTTGCTTCCACAAATTCTTTGTTGTGGATTATGGTTATAAGAATATGGGAATACAGATTTTTATATCAGTTTTGATAAAATCCCATAACTATGTGCACAAATCATAAAATGGTTCTGTTTTCTATTGTTTTAGCAAACCTTCATCTAGTTTCTTTTACTTAATATACCTCTCCATATTCCCACCAATGTTAGACAAGAGCTTTTCTTTATATCCTTTATATCCTATGTATCTTTATATATCCTTTCTTCATATCCTTTATATCCTTATACACTTTTATATATATCCTATATCTTAAAATGCTTTTATAGGTGTTCTTTTTCCTTTCATTCTTTTTTTTTCTTTTTGATAATAGCCACATCCTAAAAGATGTGAGATGATTGATGTGTCATTGTGTATTGATTTTCATTGAACTGATGATGATTAGTGGAATCGAGCATTTCATACACCTGTTGGTCATTTATATGTTTGCTATGTAAAAGATGGTACTTAAAGCAAAGCCCCACTGTATTTAAGGCTCAATCTTTGGACATGAATCTGCTGGGTACATGCTGGTACAAAATAAAGCTACTTCCTATGAGAAAATCTCAGTGTATATTACTTCTCTGACTTCCTACAAAAGGATCAGAGACTCTGGGAATCCAAGTTACTGTCCAAAAGGAGGTATGTCTAGACATTAGAAAGGTGGTGAAAAAATTAGAAGAGTCTTTAGAGAAACAGAAAAACGCCCCCAAATATTATACATAAATTTGGAGGAAAATACAGAAGACCAAGAGAGAGGAAAAAACCCTACCCTGAACCCCACAGCTCAGAAAGCATTTGTCTTGCTTAGAGAGTGCCTGCTTCCTGCTCCAAACCCTGAAGAGGGGGGGAGAGAGAGAGAGGAGAGAGAGAGCTGACTGACAAGGGATGAGCTGACTGACAAGGGATGAGAATGACCTATGAGGGGGCAAATGAAACTTGACATGTTTCTTTGGGATGCCTACAAGTTGACCACATTCCTTGGATGTAAGCAGGTGATTGACACGTGATTTCACTTAATGGTAGAAAATAAGATTCCAATGTTACCAAGGAGGTAAGATCTATCCAAATCCCTAACACTAATACCAACCATGCTGATGTTGATTATCAAGAGATTAATACAAGTTTCTGAATAATTGTAGGCCAGATGGGTTATCCTTTTCTCTGAGAGTCAGGATCTTAATATGCTCATAAGTAGGATTTTCACCACAAAAATGAAGAAACCATAATCAGTCAGGTCTAGAGTGGCCATGCTGGAATGGTCTCTGAAGGTCTTGGAAGGTCATGTCCCCCAGTGCCAGATACATACAGACTCCTAGAGAGTCACCCCACCATAGCAGTATCTAATTCTATTGAAAAAAGGGTAAATAAAGTAAGGTTATCAATGAAAATGAGGGAGAGAGGAATCAACTCCAAATTACTAAATGAGACATCGAATTATACAAAATAAGGAAATGATGAAGTTCAATTACTTCATATTCAACAAAACTTATCAAAATAATTATACTTGAAATGCCAGGAATTAATTATGGTTAAACGGTTCATCTCAATCATAGAATATCTGGGAAAACACAAAATAAACATTAGTAAAGGGAACAAACAAAACCACAAGAGGTCTGAGGTTGTAGCTTTATGGCATAGTAGTTTTGTGGCAAGAAACAACCCTGGGCTCTATTTTAGCTTAGAAAAAATGGGGAATAAAAAAGGACAATGTAGACAGAATAAAAGGAGCAACTTTGTAAATAATAATTACATACATAGATGACACAGGAGATGACCAGGGGGACTATGCATGGAGTCTTTACTGAAACAGGGCAACAGTTTAGTGTAGAAGAGCAGGAAGAAGAGGGAGCAAGAGTGGAGCTACAATCTTTGGAGTCTGATATTGCTAAAGAGTGCCTCAGATCTTTTATAGTCAGATATTGCTAAAGAGTGACCCAGGAGATACTAGGGAAGTGAGGTAAAGATTGGAGGGGTGGTGAGTGTGGTTCCCACAGGATCAGATATTCCTAACTGCACTAGCTATCCATATTTTTTAAATTATTTCTGTTATGGCCAAATCAGGAAGTGGGATAGAAAGATCCTTTGTAGCCTCAAATTTGTAGGTAGTACTAGAGTATATGGTGCAAATAAATATGCATAGCAATGTAGTTTTAGCCCATTCTTTCTGGGTCTTTTTCCTCAAAGGTGGTTCTCTCCTGAGAGTTCCTTTATCTTTATTAGTATATTAATAGTTAAAGGGGAGATATCCTTTGAAATTTAGAAAAGAACTAATTTGCAAGTGAACAATGATACAAGACTCCATAAGATTCCTAGGAGAAATACTAATACCCCCAGGTGTCTTAATCCAAATAGACACAGTGAGGGTACATGCATTTCTAGAATTTTTTAATCTCTGCCTGACAGATTACAATGTTAACAAATCCTAATATACAGTTATGTCTTAAACTTTTACATTCATTAATTGATTTACCACATCAGCTTCCATTTCTACAGTCTACATTCATCCCAATGACCTACACAGGTATACCAGTTTTAATCTTTTAAGCTTATTTTTGTTGTACCATGTCTATGTCTAGATATGATTACAGAAATACTTGTCCCTGTTTTCCACTTGTCCTCAGTATTCAATATGATTGCATGTTGCATAGGTTTGCAGTCCAGGAACAATGAGATATACCATGAAAATTGAGTGAGTAGCATCTATAAAATATAATTTCTGGCTATCTCCTGGTTGCTGCAGTCCTGATTTGTGAGTATCTTGCATATCATTGATTGGACCTTGCCTGACCTACACAAAGGCTGACATGTCAACAATTCCACAATATCTGGCATGGATCACAGCAGAGAAGTCTTCAGGCAGTAGCATCCTTAGAGGCAAGGGGTTAAACAGTCATTATAAAGTTCCAATAATAGCAGGCAGCCCAAGAAGGGGCCCCAACAAATGCCACTGAGTCCTGAACCTTCACTTGTATAGACGACTCAAAGGGAAATTCAGTGCCCACATAAACAGATGCTCTGGAGGATGGGAGGGAGAAAGCAGGAAGCACCAAGAGAGGAGGAGGGAAGGAAAAAGAGTGAGAGAGATGGGGGAGAGATTGAAAAGGGAGGGAGGAGAATGGGAGAAGAACAACAGGGAAGGAAGGGGGAGAGAAAAAAAGGGGGTTATCTATTGAGCTTGTATAACTTGGCAAAAAAGTAATTTTATGTATATGTATATATATATATATATATATATAATTTCTGTAAGTATACTCTATGATGTAACACCAAATGGGTCTAATTATAAGAAAACAGGCAGAGATAAAAATATTCTAAATAAACAGTTATGTCCCTCATTCTCTGGTTATCTAGACTTTTGAAACAAAAGGAAATTGAAATTAGAATTTCACATAGGAATCTCATATGGGAGGAAAAAAGTCAATCTCAGTGCCACTCAGGGGGGGAAATTTTCAAATAGTCCTGCTAAGAATTAATATAGAAGACTTGAGCCAAAGAAATGATGGGTGAAACCAAACTCTATCAGGACTACTCAGTTATGAGTATTTCTTGCATTCTATACAAACTTTCCTGATTGAATCTGGAAGATGGAATTGGATGACCATATGTTATGGTTGCATTTTGGTGCCAACTTGACAGTTGCAGACTGTTTGGGGTGCAGCTGTGGAAGGTTAATGGTTGGAATGGCCCTTGAACAAATTTTCAGGTATTTGATTGATTGCTGTGGAGAACCCAGACTATGGTGGGTGGTACTTTCCAGTGGTGGACCAGATAATAGGAGGTGCAAGGAGGAGGGACATGCTCTCCCCTTATCCTGTGTTGACTTGCTGTGGAGTCCACTCTGGAAGCATCATGCACTTTTAGAACATTGTGGCCTTCTTTGTTGCTGCTGCTGCTGCCTCCATCTTTGGCTGACTAGAACCTCATGTTTTCCACCATGTCGTTGCTGTTCCTGGGCCTTTGGAGCCAGGTCTATAGGCCTTGCTGCTGTTTATTGTTCATAGCTGACATCAGAGCCCAGCTGTTCTTCACTGATGTTGGAACCCAGTTTCTTCAACCCTCCAGAGAAGTAAAGGCTTGAGATTTTCTTGGGATCTTCTGGCTTTGTGGAACATTTCAGTCAAGAACGAGGTAGCTGCAGGAAGCTACTTTGAAAGACAGTATTTTTGTTGTGATATATATATATAACATTTTTTAGATTCTGTTTCATCAGGGAACCCTGACTAATACACCATATGATCTCTTTTTATCTTTCTTCCCAGTGATCACATTAAATGCATTTTTCTGCTTTTCACTGATAGCTTTATTAGCTTTTCAAATTGATTTATGCAGAATGGGCAGGCAAACCTGATCTGATGAAGCATATAGGCTGTGTCATAGTTAGATACAGGTGTCGTCTTGACCATTGAGGATTTGTGCTTCTGGCATGTTTTAGTGCCAGAATTAGTGATTGAATTAAGCTCGAAGTGAACATTCAGATTATTCCCAGCCCATGGTGGTTGTCGCTAGTCCCTGGTGAGAGTGTGAATAAAATGGAGGGAACTGGTTTAGAAAGTGGACATCCTTCTGTATACTTGACCAGACATGCTGATCAGGCAAGAAAAGGTTGCTTTGATATGGTATGGTATGGTATGGCAAGTTCCCTTGGCCCTTGGTGTTGGTGTGGGTTCTTCTGCTAAGCCAAACAGGGAACAGTAAATATCGTAAGACTGAATAAATCTCTTGCTCCCCTATAAGCTGTTTGGTTGTGAAGTCATTAGCAACATTCAGAGTAATTGTTATAGGTTGTTACCCCAAGGACCTATAACATGATTACAGAGCTACATATGACAGAATTACTATGCCAGTAGCATACTCCAAGGAATATAACTGCATTCTTTATTATGTTATTGACAATTAAACTTGAATTTTTTGTATAATATATTATAATATATATATGTGACATATAATAAATTAATATAAGGATTCAGAGATTTTGGCTAAATTACTAGATACATTTTACTTTTTACAGTCAATATAATTCATATGAATCAAATATTTCTTTAATTGAGCCGAAATATTCATATTACTTTAAAACAGTATTTCAAAGATTTCAATTTAACTATAAAATCCAAGTCTATTTTGAGTTACCATTATTTCACTGTAAATACATTTAAAGTAGTATAAATATGTTAGGTATGTTTGGAGCTGTATTCAGGTTCCTACACAATGCTGACTTTTTTTTTATAAGGAGATAATGGTTTAAAATGGTTAAAATTTTTTATAAGGAGATAATGATTTAAAAATGGTTAAAAATTTTGATAGTTATATTCCTTTTTGCTGAGTTTGAAGAACCCAGAATCCAAATATTCCACAGCAAATAATCAGTACTTTCTTCAGCCACCAGTGAAACATGGAAGAAGATTCTTTCTCATTTGAACTTTGGAGTAGAATAGAGCCTATGCTCAACCTCTGGTTGAAGAGTTGAGACTTAAATAGAAGATTAACAACACAATGAAATAATATATGGGTTTTTTTTTTCCTAAGCTACTTGAATTTATTATTCAACAGTAGGAAACTAATGTAAATAAGCTTAACACAAAGATATATCTGCATTTTGCTGCCATATTTTTCCATGTAGTCATTAAAACGTTTACTAGCAACTAGTACATATCTTTGCTTATAATTAAGTATAAGTTCTTTGCAACTTAGAGACTAAGATGGTTATCTACATTTCTAGACATTATTTCAAGAAGTTTTAGAATGCCTGACACCTAGTTAATACTAAATAAATGTTTGTTTCAGATATAAACTGCTCGAGAGAGAAAATAAGAATTCTAACTACACCATCATAGTGTGAAGTAATAGCAAGGTGTTATGATAAAAAGTCTCCAAAGGGAACTAAATTGGCTTCTTAAAAGGATTTTATTCTGTGCTCTACACATGCATTATATTTTCTGGGCTGAAAAAGAAACAGCATCAATGTGCTAACTGTTATTTCAACACAAATGAAAATTAGCTTCATTGCCTTTTAAGCAATTTTTCAATGTCAGTGGGATGAGAATAGAATTGATAAATAAAATAAAATGCGAACTAAGTGGATTTACATGAACTGAAGTTCAATGGAAAGGGGAATTAGTTAACATGTAAAGATTCACAGTTTAATGGAAGCATCATAAAACATTTGGCATTCATTTGTTAGCAGAAAATATAGTTTAATCTTTTATGGAAGTACTAGAGAGGTGAACCCAGGGCTTCATACATGCTAGACAAGTAATCTACCACTAAGCCACATTCACAGTTGTAAAATGCACTTTGTGTGTGTGTGTGTGTATGTGTGTGTGTGTGTGTGTTATGAAAGGAAACATTGCATTTCTTCTAGGAAAGGTGTCCTATGACTTGGATGACTAATGTGACAATGAGTCAGACAGGAAATAGCACCCAGGAGGAACTGAGATACTCTGATAGGGATTGGAGGACTCTAACAAGGTAGAGTTCCATTGATGCAGGAGTAATATGTCCCACTGTTGCAGGGTTCTTGTGTTTGGAGTTGAAGATTGAAACTAGAACACAAGTAGAGGATTAAGGTAAAGTTTATTAGAGGAGGGAAAGAAAGAAACTCATGGACTCCAGATGTGGAGTGCCTTGAGGGAGAGATGCCCCATAGAACTCATAGATTCAATCCATGAGGGGCAAGAAGCTAGAAATGAACTCACAGAGCCCCTGTGTGGAGTGCCATGAGGGGAAACCCCCCACATGCACACTCGCCCGCGCGCGCGCGCGCGCACACACACACACACACACACACACACACACACACACATTTGTAGACTCTAGGCATAGAATCCATGAGATGGGAAGGATAGAAGCAAACTCATGGACTTGGGTCTGGAGTGTCATGTGGGGCAGGTGACAAAGATGGCTGCCAAGGTAAGGTATATTCATTCCTTTCCATAAGCCCTGGAAAATGGCTTTTCTCCATTGGTTAGGCAAGCCTAGGAAGAATGGCTTTTCCTCACTGGTTAGCTCACATTGGGGCCCAACCCAGTGGATCTTGTGCCCACTTTGAGGTGGGGCTGTTTCTGAAAAGCCCTTTCATAAGCAAAGGGCTAGGGGAAGTTGGCAAAGGGTGTATTTCTTTAGGGTAATCCCAGCAATGGGGGATGAACTTCTAAGATCTTCAGAAACTGTCCCAGCATGGCTGCTCTACACCTGTCTTACCATGATAAAGGAAAATTGGCGTGATGGAAAGACTTGAGAATTGGAGAGAATAAGGAGAGGAGAAGAAAACCACCATGGACAGCATGGAGAAAGAAAGTCCATAAAGGGGAAACCCAGAAGAGAGTAATTGTGCCAGAGTTCCAAGGGAATTGGGGTTGTGGGGTTGGGGAGTGAGTGTCAGAGATTTAGGAGGTATGCTTTGTTTATAGAATCGCATTCCAGGGCTGGAGAGGTGGCTCAGGGGTTAAGCCTCTGCCTTGCAGGCGGAAGGTCCTGAGTTCGGATCCTAGACCCCACGTATAGACGCCAGGCAGAAGCGGGGCGGCCTGCGCTTCTGGTCCTGGTAGGGCGGAGCCTGTGAATCCCGGGACAGAAGGAGGTGGAGGCGTCCATGGTGGTTCCCGAATTCGTCCGTGGTTCTACACACACATACACACATACACGCACACACACACATACACGCGCACAATTGAATAAATAAAAAAAAAATTAAAAAAAAAAAAAGAATCGCATTCCAAAATGTGTGTGTGTGTGCGTGTGTGTGTGCGTGTGTAGGTGTTTATATACACAGTTGTCTCCACTTACAAAGGCCAGAGATTGTGTGATTCCTAGTACTTTCTCTTTTATTGTCATGTCTTTCTTTCCTCTCCCATATCATCTGATAATCGTTTTTGTAGAACTGGCTCATTTCACTTAACATAATGATCCTCAGTTTCATCCATTTTCTCCGTGTTTCCACAAGTGAAGCAACAGATGACAGATGGAAGAAAATCCTTTCAAAATATTTATTTAATAGATCACATTTAGGATATGTGAAAAACACAAAATATTAACACCAAAAGAGCAAATATTTCAGGCAGCAAATAGCCAATGCAAATAAAGGACATTTCAAAAGAAAAATAGACAATCAATACTTGAAAAACTCCTTTTCAAAATCATTAAAAGTGTACTATTCAGTGACATTAATTTCATTCAAAAAGTTGTATAACCACCACAACCCAACTTTAGAACATTTTTATCATCAAAAAAGAAACTTCTTTGTTTTCATTTAGATCTATTGCCTCATGCCAAGTATGCTTCATGCTAAAATACTGTATAGACCAACAATGAAACCATTATATTGAATAAAATCTTCGGGCCCAGAATAGGAGAGTCAAAAGCAGCTAGGTGTTTGTCAGGAACTTGAAAGATCAGTTAATTGAGAATAGTTTATCAATGTATATTGGGGTAAGAATAAGTTATGGATCTAGATAATGATTATAAGTGAACTTAAGACTGAAGAAAAAGTAAGCAAATGGAGACAGTGAGTAACTAGTTAACTCTTGAGCATTCATAATTTACAATTAGCCATGTGAATAATTTCAAAGCCTGACAAACAGAGCAACTTTTATGTCTAATATAAATTGTGAATAATGCTTTTTAATTGATACTTTTGTTGTTATGTGTGGGATGAGTTTGACCCTGTTATACCATGAATGTTTATAAAATAAATTATAGATGACTTGTATTAGATGAGTGAAAATGGTTTTATTTAAAAAAAGACAAAGCTGCAGTTGGGCATGAATCAAAAGGGAGATGATGGGGCGTTGTAATCATTTTCTTTACTGTTGTTAGCAATCTTGTTGTGAGTCATATAGTAACAAAAGTCTTCACTAGTCATTTATTGGTTTGGTTTTGGCTTTTGTTTTGAATCACGGTCACTGTGTAACCCAAGCACATCTAGACCTCACAGTTCTTCAGATAAAATCATATACCTTCACCTTGTCACTCTTAAGATTCTTGGAAACAAAAACACATATTGTCTCAGTTATGGCTGCCAACTGTTTCACTTATGGTGTAAATACTAAAGCCATATATTGGTGGTTATATTTTAAAAACTTCCTGCTACCGAGTTCCTTCATACTGGTTACTCCATTAAGGTGACAATGTATCTGTAGGAGCTGAGTGCAATTCTGTTCTCACCTTTTTGCTGTTGTTGATAAAATAGCACTTGGGGATGTGTTAAGGAAGGAACTGGAACTCTAGGCTTGAAATTCCTGTTACTGCCAGATAAAGAGAATTCATTGACTAGGAATCTAATGAAATTTCACTTAACTGCTACCAAAATCTGAAGTAGCAATTGTTCGCACGCCATTGAATAAATGCTACTCAAATAAGTGAGCTGTTTCTATTAATGATTAACATTTAGAATCTATGAAATTTTCAAAGCATTAAAACATAAGAAAATGATAAACATTTTAAAATGAAAGTATGGGTGATCTTAGTTCAAGTTGGGTGTAAGAAAATACATAATGATGACTCTTGTTAAAGATTTCTTAATAAGGACTAGAGAGATGTCTCAGAGCCCTAGAAAGCAGAGCATGGAAAACCCCAGAGCAAAGCAAAAAGGAGGTAGAAGCAATCCACAATGATTCCTGTAGTCACCCTTGGGTCTCCATAGGCACACACAGTGCTCTCTGACATGTGTGCACATACATACACACAAACACACATGTACACGTGTGCACACACACAACAAATAAATATTCCTTAATGAATAATGCAACCAGAAAGGAGACTTCAGCATTGTGTAAAATAAATTAGAGATGACTTGTATTAGATGAATGAAAATGGTTTAAAAATGCTTAGGAAAAGAGTCATTCATTGTCATGGTTTGAACAGGGGGCATTGTGAGTTACCCCCTGCAAGCTCATATGCTTGCATCCTAGCTGAAGTTGATGAGTAGAGAGGTTATGGAACCTTTAAGAGGTGGAGTCTTGCTGGAGGAAGGCAGGTCACAAGGGGCAGGGCAGGTGCTTGGGGTTTAATGGCTTAATCCTGCTTCCTCTATATTTGCTCTGGCTTCTTCTACCTCCACTATGATGGAGGTGACCTGAACTACCTTGCTGCTTCTGCCTCCAGTCATGCCTTCTACCGTGTAATTCCTACCATAATGGACCATATCCCTTCTGAAACCATAAGATAAATAGATCTATTTCTCTCCTTATTATGTATATGAGCACTGTCTCACAGCAACAACCATCAAAACGAGTAATGGCAACATTTGTGAACCTCCAAATTTTTGTGGACCATGTAGGGACTCAATCACAACATGTAGCAGACAGTATGAACCAGAAATTAAGGACTACTTTATGTGCAATATATTCATATATCTCTTTCCAGTAGTAAAACATTCAAACATCTTCCCAAATTTCTTGATATTACCTTGAATGTGGTGACATATTAAGTCAGCCTTTGGGAGTTAGCTACATTTTGATGCCCTTGCATTTGAGGTGGATATTTTTCTCTAGCTACTGATAACTGAAACATTTCTGTATTCATTTTTCTGGCTGTCTTTCTATCTCGTTTTTCAAGGTCTGTGGTTAGTTCATAAGTCAAAGTATGTGTTTACTCTTGTTATAGTTCTAAACTTAGTGGTTAGTTCATAAAATAAAGTGTGTGTTTGCTCTTCTTGTACTTCTAAATTTGCTTCCATCTTAATGATGTCCTCAACCAAAATGGCGACAGTTACTATTTTGGTGATATTTTATTATTATATTATATTATATTATATTATATTATATTATATTATATTTATTATATTATTTATTTTATTTTAGTCGATATGTGACAAAGTCACATGGCTCTTTCATGCGTGTGGTGAAAGCAGATTCATGACAACACTGGCCCATTCCCCACAAGGCATGAGTTCCCCATTGGATCTGTGCATCTCAAAAATTAACTCTGGGTAGTTGCTCTGTCTTCTTAAACAGACCAACAAACAAAACCTGCCCAAGTCAGGTTAGATGTAGCAGGATACATTCTACGTGGAACAGGAAAAAGCAGCCGAAGGCATGTAGGCCCAAAATAATAAATAAAAGAATAGGAAGGAGCAAGGAATTTCATGGTTTCTACCCAATTGAGGGTTGCCCATATGTGTCACCATGAGAAAGAAAAAAAAATCAAAGGTCCACAAGGTGGCACTGCCACTTTGGGAGCAGTCACCTGATGGCAAGAATTTAACCCATCATTTCATGTGAAGGAGGTATTGTCCAAGACCAGAGGGCTTGTGCCCTTCTCTCTGCTCAGAGATCAGAAAGCAAGGAGCTAAAAATAGATAGTTTTGTTTTAAAATCTCAGCATCCTTCTTTGTTATGCTTTGACCAAGTTAGGAAAGCAATGTTGGAGGATCTTGAGATGCAGTATGAGGCATGTCAGTACAGGGTACAAGGGCTCTGGATTTGGATCAAGCTGTCCTACTGGGCTGTTCATGGTCAGGGCTTCATGAAGCCAGTGGAGATGTCTGAATGTCATCTCCTGAGCTCCACACACCCTGACCCAGCCCATGGCCTGAATGGCTGTTTTGGTTCTTAGTCTTATTAAGAGACAAATTAAAAAATGGACTCAGAAGAAAGTACAAGGATCATTTTATTAGACTTCAAAGGAAAAGTAACATGATTGGTAGCCTATAAATCCTAATAGACATGGTATCCTAACACACAAACTAAGAATCACATTGGCTGTCAGAAGGAGGGAAATAAGAGAAGTAGAAAACAGAAAAAAGGGCATAGAAGAAAAGAAGAGGGAAATTGTACTTTACATGGCAGAAGCTCTATAACTTCTATCTCTATCACTATTCTCTGAGACAAGATAGAGGGCAAAGGAAGGGACCTCTGAGAAGAAGCAGCCACCTCATTAAAGGGATAATTATTGCTCACAACTTTTTAGCATGCCTTCAAGCAATGCAGGTTTTCTTAGCAGTTGGATTGATTTAAGGAAGGAGACCATCACATCTCTGCTCAGGGCCAGATGTAGAACTCAGATCTCTTTCTAGTGTTACAAATAAACATCAAGTAAAGGTATGTCCTCAATAACCTGTAAACCTGCTAATCCTATCCAACACAATCAGGGACATCAGTGTGGCTTCGGGTTTGGAGCCATCCATTGCACCCTGGTGGGTTCAGCATTGGGAATACAGCTGAAAATGATTCCCTCTCCCCAGAATATATCAATAACCAATAGAATAGTGCTATCTGGTAATGGTCATCAGTCCCTCCCATATTCTTGACTGACTCTTGACATGTCCAGCCTTGTAGAGGTCCAGAGCAGGTAATCACAGCTGCTGTAAATTCATTGTTGTATTTTATAGCTTTTCTCTTTATCTTCTGACTCATACTTTTTTCTGCCCTTCTACAATCTTCCTTTGCCTTTGAGGAGGTGACATAAGCATCTTGTTTGGGACTGAGTCCTCAGCAGTCACTTTTTCTCAGCATTTAGGGCAGTCATGAGCTTCTGCCCTCACCTACACTCATAGGCGGAAAAGTTTCTCTGATTAAGCCTGAGAGTAGCTTTTGTTTATGAGTATAAACACTGATATTTACAAGGAATTTTGATGCTATCAATTGACATTAGTAAGTTCTCTCCTTCGAACTACGGTCTCTCCAGGCATAAATTACTGGTCAAGCTTATCAAGAACAGGTTCTTTCCCATTAAAGTGGTCTTCAAATCCTATCAGAGAGCAGCAGGTTATCTTTACAATAGTCATGCCATTATTACATAGGTGGGCACAATTTCCCCAGAAAGATACACAACTGAGGAAGACCATTGAAGCTTTTTTTCCTCCAATCATCCTACACAACAACTTAATTTTTTTGTTTATTGATAGTTTCATATGTGAATACAATGAAATTTCGCTATTTTCATTCTTTACCCCAATCCCATTTCCTGTCCTGTCACACTACATACCTTCTCCTTTCCAAACTGTCTCCCTCCTACTTTCATGACTTGTACCTCTTTGAGAAACTTTTAAAGGTCAATGCCGGAAAGAAGGGGGGGGGTTACTTTCCACAATAATTCTGATAAGTCGTACATTCCCCATTGAGTACTCAGGAACTTGTCAGTACAGGTGTCCTAGATGAAATCCAGTGGGCCACACAAATACATGAATGTACATAGCATCTTTGGCACTTAACAAGTATTTTACTTATTTCTTGAGGCAGAGGGAGGGGGAGGGAAAAAAGGAGGGAGACAAACAGACAGAGAAAATGCATGGCAAGGGCTCATGTGAAGGTCAGAGAACAACTTTCTAAAGTAAGTAAAGTTCTTTCCTTCCACCATGTGATCTTCTGGGAATTGAACTCAGACTGACATGTTAGCGAGCAGGTGCCTTAACCATGAAGTTACCTCGTGTTCATTGATACTCTGAAAGCTAGCCAGCAGGAAGGAAGTCTCCAGCTCTGTGTCAGCTTCCTTTTTCTTTGTATCCTACAACTGTCGTATGTGGTATCTTCAGCAATACAAGGTCTTGTCCTTTAATTCTGGTGCATAAATAAATAAATAACTGACAAGAGCCTATGTTTCTATGCGATCCCCTGAGGTCTTCTTGACCAACAAGTCCTAAGGAGAAATCCTATACCAGGAACTGGGATTTCTATTGCTTCGAGAAATAGCATTCTCTATCTCTGCAGCATAACTGCCTTCAGTCTCTCTTTGGATTTCTGATTTGGTTTACAAGACAATCATTTCTATGACTGGTTCATTAATTTTCCATATTTTTGCAGACTTGTAAACGAGATCCTGTGCTCCTTTCTGAGTTTTTCTGTAAATGTGCTGTGGTGTCTTTCCTCAGTTCCTGATGTTGGTATGAATATTCCTGCTATGCTGGTGAAATAAAAATGAGAATCATAAGCCGCTTATCCCCCTAAGCTTTTTGGTTGTGTAGCTACCAGTAATTATGAAAAGAAAATACAGCAGCCTGTACTTGTTATAATTTATTTTTATGTATTTAGAAGTTATACTTTAATATAGATCCAAATGAAACTAATGGCACTTTTTAAAATGTGAAGAAATCCTAATCTACAAAAGAGTTTCAAGGCAAATTACTATGCATAGCATATAAACATGGACTGTGGTTTCCTCTTTTCTTTTAGAGGTCTACTTAATTCTGAACACTGTTTATTACCCAGTATATGCATGTAGGTATATGTAAGTATGGCTCTACAGAATCTAGTTTTTACTGAGAGTATCAGTCTATTTCAGTCATGTGAGAAAACACTTACAGCTAAGTAATTACTACCTTGAAAACATTTTGTTTAAGCCCACAATGTAGAGGATGAAAAGATCAAGCATTCTTATTTAGGCATCTAGTGAAAAATTAATGATCAATAGCACAATGGTGTTCCCATTGTTCGTGAAAGGTATCATTTGGAGATACAGGAAGCTTCAGAAAAATTCAGGTGGCCAGTCTTCTTTTATTTTAGAATTCAATCTCAAAAGAACAACCATTAAATAACTCATCCCACAGGACCAGTATCAATCCATTCTGAGGGCAAACTCTACAATGACATAATTAATATGTGCCAAGTCACTTCAAGGAATCCCTCCCTCCAACTTTGCTTCACTGATGTCCAACCCTCCAATACATGAAACTTGGGAAGATATACTCAAACCATAGCCAAATTATATCAGTAATATTTTAGTAATGATAGGATTCAGAGAGCTATCTCCTCTGGGGTCTTCTTTCACCTATTTGTTAAATCACTCTGGATACAAGATGAATTCCAAAGCCCTGAAGATCATGTAGCATATTTACTGACAAGAAATGCTTACCCATAATAAATAAGTAATAGGAAGAATGAAAAACACTTCAGATGTGCTTCCATCTTTGTTCATGTTTGCCTATGGTGACACTTCAGATCCTGTGTTCATGTATGTGTCATGTGTTTGTTACATTCTCATCTCTTCTGCTATTAGCTTTTTTTTCTTTCTCCCTATCAGAGTAGGGAGAGTTTTTGTCTCCCTTAAACCAAAGTGATTAAGATCTTGTTTATTTTGTACACCCTGATTTCTGTATCATAAACATCAATACTTACAATAAAGAACAATGTGTACAAAAGGCTCAGTATCTCATAATCCTCCTTAGCAAATTCTCCTCTTCTAATAAATTTTATATACTACTATCCATTATGCCTATTAACTCACAGAACTTTTTTCATATACGGTATAATTCCCAATGCATGTTGCTTTGTACAACTGAAAATAATTTTTATTCCTTCTTCATAAAGATATATGCAATGACTGGGTTGTGACTTGTCTCAGTTATTTACTAAACATTTTCTATATTAAATAGAAAGTTTGAGATGGTGCCACACTTGTATTTATTAAATGGCTGCATAATAGTATTATTGCTAAAAAGATTAAATCACAGTTTAGGAAATTATTTTCAGAAGGTTTATTTTCAAGCATAGGGATTGATCCACTGGTCAATATCTGATATCTGCCAGCTAATTCCTTTGGGATTGACTAGAATAAAAACTTGTTAACTGTTGTTACTTATGCAAGCTTTATATGTTTTCACACAACAAAATGTGTGATGAATACAAAGTCTGTCATTCAATTTGCAGTTTATAGATAGAAGCATTTTAAAAAGTGATCCATTCTATCATATTTTAGTGATTCTGGAAAGAATTTCTATAACAGAGGGCTCATTTGAGAAGAGATAATAGAACAATTTGAGATACATTAACCGAAGTTCCTCTGGGGTAGAAAAATACTAAATATTAGATTTACAGATATTAAATGTAAGATACTAGATGCAGATACTAAAGAAAAGGTCATACTACAGTCACAGACAAGTTAGAAAGTGAGCAATGTAGTTTCACAGCTTACTTATTGTTCACACTACATGTCAACTTTGATGTTATTCATTCATTGTAAAGAGATAAGAGATTTCTATCTGTTTTCTAGTTTTGGTTGGCGATTTCAGTAAGAATTGTCAAATGAAAAATAAGCAGACACACTTTGTGGTATACTTCTGGGAGGACTTTTTACAAAAGGCAGAGAGCACAGGCTTCTTTTATTTTTCATATGTTTGAAAGATGAACACGATGGATAGATTCCTGGAAATTTTCTCTGAGCCTTGAACAAGTAAACAAAGATTTTTCTGCTACCTGCTTCAGAGCCAGGGAGTTTAATAAAACAAGCAGTCAAGACCTCAAAAGAAGAAGGAAATATCTTTAAAAACAAAATATTCAGTGAACTAATGACCGTCTTATCTCTATTTAACACATAGATTCAGAAATCAATAGTAAACCCTTGAAATATGCCCATAATTTATCTAAATTGACCAGCATTTTCCCTCAAGAAAACTTTGTGGCTTTTGCCTTTCTAAGTATCATGCTTACTTTTGATCTGGGAGACTGTCTTCATAGGAATATGTAAGAATAAATCCTCAGTGCTTTAAATGCAAGACTCTGAATTATTCTTTTATAGCTAATCTGAAGGAGCTTGATTGCCTTATTTCGGAACATGCTCTGCTTGATCCTATACTCAATGTTGCTGTATCTTTGTTTCTTTTATTTTAGACAGGCAAGAGAGAACTGAGGAAGTTTAATATTATACACTCAAAGAGAAGAGACTTTATGAAAAATAATAACCAGTGATTCTTAATAATATACATAGTTCATAACCTGTACATCAGCTGAGTTGGTCATTATTTTACCTGAGCATTTCTGTAGTGTTTTTTTCTGCCAAAAATTAAATATAAATGTTTTTTCTACATATGAATTTCACTTTTGAGTCTAAGTTTCTATAATGTTGGGTATAACTGAACACTTTCCAGAAAAGATGTAGAAATTATGTTCAAAACCTATGAAAAATAATCCTTATATCCTAAATAATAAAAATCTATTTAGCTTTGCTGTCTATTAGACCAAGTCAAATTTTTTGTTAATGTTGACAGATACCAACAACATTGCTTAGAAACTTGACTTGTTCAGTGTGTGGACATTATTAAAAATTAAATATAGGAAAAACATCTTTCAAGCAATTTGGGGAAAATCTACTTGACTAGAAAACATTTAATCAAGAAAATATGCAAGATTAAAGAACTGTTCACCAAAATTTAATTTTAGCAAATGACAACATTTGCTGTCTTGAAATAACATAGATATCTAAAATCATTTATTTTTGTGATGCAAATTGGATCCCTTTGCTAATTGGATCAACTCATGTTTCACTTTTTTACCGAAGTCAAATGAGAAAGCAAGGTTTCATAATCCCTACTATGCACTTTTAACTGTACTAATGTAATGAGACAAAATCAAAATGAAATTTGTTGCTTAATTTTCCCCATAATTAAAAGACAAACCAACTACTGTATGATAGATGAACTCTATGATTTCTTTTTTTATTCATGTACTTTTAGGGATGTATACATAAATATAATTTATTCAAGTCATTTTCACCTAATCTCAATCCCCCACACCTACGTTCTCTTAAAATATTCAGCTGTGCAAAGTTTACCTCTAAAAATTAAAAAACATTTGGGCTTTTTTGTTTCTGTGTTTATCAGTTTTGTTAATTTGTGTACAAATGGGTTTATGTCTTTGCACCAACCCCTTCCCACGTACCTTTCTCCTTTCCCAACCTCCCCATCCACATACCCTTCTCACACCCTCCCCTCACTTCCTCAATCTTGCTGGGTCCTGTGCCCCTCCTTATGCCCCTCCAATCTCTCTGTATCAAAGGACTACTTTGGGGTGCTTCTATTGGTAAGGGAGTCAGATTTCTTTTGTATGTATGTGACTCTTCAAGGAGCAAAATCATAAGTGTGGAGATTCCTGTTCCCTTGTCCAGCACCTTCCCCTGTAACACTCTCTGAGAGCAGTTTCTTCTAAGATCCTAGTTAGTCCTTTGGTGGAATGTTGATAAGTCAGTCATTGTGTAGATCTGGTTCTGTGAACTTCTGGATACAGCCGTCCTGTCTTGGCTGCAGTGTGTTGGTCAGGAGTACCTCATTCCATCTTTAGGCTCTTACAGCTTTACAGCCCTCTCTTCTTCAAGGTCCCTGAGCTTAGATGTGGGGTAAGATTTTGATGTACTGATTAAGGCTGAACATTCCAGCTTCCTTGATTGTTGTAGTCAGCCTGCATAGTTGCTGATAAATGACCATCAAATGGCTTAAGGGAACGAGGGGTTCATTTTCTCTTATGGTTCTTATCTCTTATGATTACTGGTTACAGATCTTAGTCCAGCTTAATGGGAGAGCATGCGCCAACACCAGTCTGAGGGAACTGACCCCACCATCTCCACATAACGGCTGAGAGAGGGACAATCCTTATTTACCACACCAGCATGTCTGGCCAAGTATACAGAAGGATGCCAACTTCCTCAATAGGCCCTCAGTATTTTATTCATCTGTTCAAGGCCTAGTCCCACCCACCATAGGCTGGGACTTCCCCATCAACTAGACAATCTCCTGCAGGTTTGCTCTGGGCTTAACCCAACCACAAATTCTCCAAAATTGTGAGCAGAGCTCAAACCCTCAACAGTCAAGTTGACACCTGTGCCTAACTATGACACTGATATTCTGTACTCTGGCTTGATGTGATTTTCTGCCTCACTAGTTGTAATAGGGTGCATCTTAGTTGAACTCTAAGAACTTTTCTTACCTGAAGGTTAAAAAAAGTGTTTAGATGGTGTTTTACTGTTAATTTTATGGTTAACACTAGAATATCTATTTTATTTATTTCTCATCTACTGTTATTTAGATAGGTTTATAGTATCAGACATTATTTCTCTGACACTAAAGGGGTTACAATCCATTCAGATAGTAATTGCTTGCCCATGGGTTAAAATGCACTTCTTATGGATTTGGGGTCATCCAAAGATTCACAATAGACAAAAAGTTAAAATTAATAACTAAGAGGATTTATTAGAAAGAGAGAGAGAGAGAGAGAGAGAGAGAGAGAGAGAGAGAGAGAGAGAAAGAGAGAAAGAGACTGGTACCAGGTCTTACATACATGGGCAGCCCCGAATTACATCTCCACATAATTTTTATACACAAAGGACAAAGAAGGTTGCAAGCCCCCCTCCACCCACCTCAAGTGCAGATCCACCAGTTGAACTTGTAGGCAGCAAAGCAGTTTTGCAGTATTATCAGCATGCAGGCTTCTTGCAGACCCTCTGGCCAAATGGCAAGGCAGGCTTCTTGCAGGCTCTCTTGCCAAATGGGATTCCAGAAGGGAGTTCCAGAAAATGGTAGAGGGGTGGGGATTTTTATTGCCTGCCAGCAATTTCTTGGGCTTAAGAATTTCTTTTTAACATTTTCCCTTTTATATTTCTCTCTTTACTTACTTTAATATTACAAGTTTGGCAGAACCTTTACAATGCTTTTTTGGTGTTTTACCATTGGAAACTCTTATACCATCAATTTCATGAAAGTTTTTAATGCTGTCTTTTATTGCTGAAAGGTCACACATATAAAAGTAGGAAAAAGTGAAAAAATAAGCTGATGGCTTAGTGGTAAATTGAATATTTTTTAAATGTGAATGTTTTAATCAATGAAATTTTTATTTTCATATGTTGTTGACCTTATAATGCTTTTTAATAAACAATTTCTTTAGTTCCTGATATTTCTTAATTGTCCTTTTATATTTTTTTCTATTTCAACTTCAGTAACTATTTTAAAAGACATTAGAATTGTAACAATCTTGATTTTAAAATCTGCAGTTCAATATTCAGAATCCGCAGTTTCTTTCTAATCCTTGAATATTGATTTTACAAGTGAGATGTATATGTTTAAAGAAATATGCAATTGGGTTTGTATTTATTGAATTTCTATGCGCCTGAACCTAGTCACCTATAAACTCAAGGGTTTGAAGGGAAGCCTGAATAACACAAATAGGTCAGTTCCAATAAGTTGAAATCAATATGTGAATTTACAGTAAGTTTACCAGTGTAAATTATTCCTAAATTCTTTTGGTAAATAAAAGCTTATAAACTGTAAATTTACATTAGCTTGTACATTTGGTAATTGCAGATTTTGCTAATGTTATTCCAAAGATGCAATTATCACAATCACACAAAAATGACAATGAAATAAGTAAGTACTATCTAGAATTATACCACAGAATATGGCCACAAAAATTGTCTTTTATCATTACATATAATCACAATGAATTACATTTGAAACAAAAAGTTCTTATTCTAGGAAGATAGATATAGATGTCATTAGGAGGAGGAGGAGGAGGAGAAGAAAGAGAAGGAGAAGCAACACAGATCCCCAGACCAATTTTCTAGGAAGTCTAATTCAATATAGGTTCATGAGAAAAATGAAATAGAAATATGAACTAACTTTGAGAGAGATAAATATGCAGGTGCATTATCTAGGTGGCACATAGTTTCAAAAGACAACATGACAATGTACTTAAGGCTCCAAAGGGTATTTTGGTCCTATGACAATCACTCCTTGCATAACTTGGCTACTCTACCCCAAGGGATATCTTACAATAAATTGAAAACACAGCTTTCTCCAACCATATTTTTAATATGCAGCTTCATATCCTCAACCTATTATTCAAAGTAAGAGGAACAAGGAGGAGAAAGAACAGGTAGCAAAACTATATATAAATTAGATACATTATCACATGTCTTTTTATCATTGTAATGTTAATATATTTAAATATTTTTTATCTTGTCATATGTATTGAGCAATTTTTAATAATATTTTGACAATGTTGATAATATTGGTAATATTTGACCATGTTAGTAACATTGACAAATGTTTATGTTAATCACCTAATAAGATTTTGCATATCAAAAAATTTAGTCATTCAAAAATAGAACATATTTGGTAGATCTTTTATAGTCAATTTTAACTCGATGCTTCTTTCATCAGAGGTTCAATTTTATTTTTTCTAATTACAACACCTAACATAAGCATTAAACTCAGAGCTTCCCATATGCTAAGAACTTTGCTACCTAGTATCGTTATTTACTTTCAATGTCTTTTTCCATGTGTGGCCTACTGAGTTTCATGTGGGTTGTTTTACTGGTATGTGCCTGAGCACTTGCTGGAGCATTGATGATATATTAGTGTGTATACCACTGAAGAAAGTAGCTCTTTTTCTCCTATCTAGCATTAATCCTCAATCGTCTTACAGGGAGGTATGATAACTCTCGAGACCTTTCCATGCTGAAATGTTGACAAATGCAACAGCCCTGTCATGTCCAGAAGATACTGTTTTCTAGCTTGTTCTTTTTATCCATGTCTTGTGATCAAAATGTGTAGTTTATGGTGCCTCTTGAGATTTTCTCCCTTCCATGGTGTAAAGCTATGCATGTCTTATGGAAGCAGACATAAATATAGCGAGTTCATGGGTGAGGCAGCTCTGTCAGAAGATTCTGTCAGACTGCACCCCCTCTACACCCTCTGATTCTTGCATTTTTAGCACCACCTTTTCTGTGAAGTTTCCTGAAGTTTTGAATTTCACCATTACTAGTTTTTTTAATTATATGCATTCTTTATTATTTCCACTCTTACAAACTTATTAGGTACACCAGTTCCCTCCCTCCCTCCTTCTCCCCCCGAACCCCCTGCTCCCCTTCCCCCCACCCCCCAGTGCCTCCCCCCCAATTCCCAGAGAGTCCTTTATTGTACATGCCTGACTCTCCTCTGGGCCCTCCTCTCCGATGACATACAAGGACCCAGTGGCATTCCCCTGAACCCTTTCCCGTGTTCCCCTTAAGCATAGGAACACTGCTGTGGCTGCCAATCCATTGCCTCCAAGGATCTTGGTGCCTTTAGCAGATGCTAGACTTTGTGAGGTCAATAGTGTGTTGGACATTGTGCAGGGCATGCAAAGTCCTATTATGATTGCTTCGCCCTAACTAGTGTGGAGAATCTTGCAAATCATTGCTCCTCCCATCCTTTTGTTCTTACAATCTTACCGCCCCCTCTTCCACAAATGTCGCTGAACTTCAGGATGGGGAGAGATTAGTCTGGCCTAGTTCTATGTGGTTGATATAGAGTCTCTGAAATTCTGGATTGTTGATTGTTGATTTTCTTTTGCAGCTTTGCTGCTCCTGCAATGCCCTTCACTCCATCCTGATTGCCACTGTATGTCACCCCCTGGCCAGAGATAAAAAACTGTTAAAATGGAGTCTTGTTATAATGGCACATTCAAGGGTAGATGTAATAAAAGTAGGAAACCTCAGTGAGGGAGGGGTAAATCATCCATTTGCAGAATGATTACTTTTTATCTGCCAGACTATATGCCCTCCCCTTCTGGTGAGATCATACCCCCTCAGTTGTAAATGATCAGGAACGAACATCTATGAAATGAACCAGGTGTCACATTACTTACTTGCATTCCTTGATGGAGGCCTATTTTCTCTGCTGTAACATGGTCACTTCTCTCCTTGTTTCTGGTGTGGCCCTCCAACCCCATCCCTCCTGTTCATAATCCTTGCAATTACTGAATTACATAGGTTTAACTTTGAGTGTCTCAAGGTGGGCTGGGTGAGTTTGGTACTAGGAGCCACCTATTAGGGAGTACATAGGGCGCTTAATTTTCTGGGTTTGGGATACTTCACTTAATATAATTGTTTCTAATGACATGCATTTCCCAGCAAATTCCAGTAATTCATCATTTTTTATGGCTGAGTAGTACTCCATTGTATAGATGTATCACTGTTTCCTTATTCACTCGCCAACTGTTGGACATTTGGGTTGATTCCCTGAGTTTGCTATTGTAAACAGTGCTGCTATGAACATGGTCATGCTTGTGCTATCGAGGCGAACCTCTGCTGCATGGGGGGTTATTCCCAAAAGTGGGATAGCAGGGTCATATGGCATTTCAATCTTTAATTTCTTTAAGAATCTCCAGACGGCTCACCAGAGTGGCTGTAAGAGCCTGCATTCCCACCAGCAATGTAGCAGAGTTCCCCTCTCTCCACATCCTCTCCAGCATTTGGTGTCGTTTGTATTTGTGGATTTTTGCCATCCTGACAGGGGTAAGATGATACCTCAGGGAAGTTTTGATTTGCATTTCCCTGATGGCTAAGGAAGTGGAGCATTTTTTCAGATATTTGTTAAACATTTTAATTTCATCCCTAGTAACGTTTCTTTTAAGTTCCAGGGCCCATTTTTTAATTGGGCCATTAGTTTCCTTGGTGTTTAGTTTTCTAAGTTCTTTGTGCACTCTGGACAGTAGAGCTCTATCAGATATGTGGTTAGTGAAGATTTTTTCCCATCCTGTGGGTTGCCTTTGAGATCATGTTACAATCTCTTTATCTGAACAGAAGCTCTTTAATTTCACAAGATACCAACTGTTGAGAGTTGGTAGCAGTGACTATGCCATTGGATGTCTGTTAAGGAAATGTTGGCCTAGCCCAATCAGCTCGAGGGAGTTCCCTATCCTTTCAACTATGGTTTTTATAGTCTCTGGTCTTATATCAAGGTCCTTGATCCATTTGGAATTGAGTCTCGAACGTGGTGACAAGTACGGGTCCAGCTTTAATCTTCTGCATGTGGAGATCCAGTTTTATAGCACCATTTGTTGAAGATGCTGTTCTTTTTCCATTGGATTTTTAGGGCCCCTTTGTCAAAGATCAAATGGCTGTATTTTTGTGGGCTTATATCTGGGTCTTCAATCCTTATCCATTGATCTGTGTGTCTATTTTGGAGCCAGTACCATGCTGTTTTTATAACTATGGATTTGTAGTATAGACTAAGGATTGGTATGGTAATACCTCCAGCAGTGTTTTTGTTACTCAGGATTGTCTTTGCTATCCTGGGTCTTTTGTGACTCCATATGAATTGTGAGATTGTTTGGTCAACTTCTTTGAAGAATTGCTTTGGGATTTTAATTGGTATAGTATTGAATTTGTATATTGCCTTTGGTAGGATGGTCATTTTTACGATGTTGATTCTGCCAATCCAGGAACATGGGAGGTCTTTCCACCTTCTGGTGTCTTCTGCAATTTCTTTCTTTGGGGCTTTAAAGTTTTCATTGTAAAGGTCTTTTACCTCCTTGGTTAGGTTTATACCAAGGTATTTCATTTTTTTAGGGGCTATATATAGTAAATGGGATTGTTTCTCTCAAGGCTTTTTCACTTCTTTCATTCTGGGCATATAGGAAGGCCACTGATTTTTACACATTTATTTTGTATCCTGCCACCCTGCTGAACTTCTCAATTAGTTCCAGTAGCTTCCTGGTGGAGTTTTTGGGATCACTGAGGTGTAAGATCATGTCATCTGCAAATAGGGATAGCTTGACTTCTTCCTTGCTGATTTGAATCCCTTATGCCCCTTTCTTTTTTTTTTTTAATTTTTTTATTATTATTATTTATTCAACTGTGTACATATGCATGTGTATGTGCGCGCGCATGTGTGTCTGTGTGTGTGTGTGTGTGTGTATGTGTGTGTGTCTGTGCAGAACAACGGACGAATTCCCGAACCACCATGGACGCCTCCACCTCCTTCTGCCCCGGGATTCATAGGCTCCGCCCTACCAGGACCAGAAGCTCAGGCCGGCCCTGCTTCCGCCTGGCGTCTATATGTGGGATCTGGGATCCGAACTCAGGACCTTCTGCCTGCAGGTTGGAGGCTTAACTCCTGAGCCACCTCTCCAGCCCCTTATGCCTCTTTCTTGTCTTACGGCTTCAGCTAAGAATTCAAGTACAATATTGAATAGAAGTGATGAGAGTGGACAGCCTTGTCTAGTACCTGATTGAAGTGGGAATGCTTCCAATTGTTCCCCATTGAGGATAATCCTTGCTGTGGGCTTGTTGTATACAGCTTTTATTATATTGATAAAGGTTCCTTCCATTCCTACTCTCTCTAGCGTTTTGATCATAAAAGGCTGTTGGATCTTGGCAAAGGCTTTTTCTGCATCTATCAAGAGTATCATGTGGTCTTGGACTTTGGACTGGTTTACATGATGAATTACATTTATTGATTTGCGTATGTTGAACCAACCTTGTGTGCCGGGGATGAAGCCTACTTGGTCCCCGTGAATGATCTTTTTGATATGTTTTTGAATCTGATTTGCTAAGACTTTGTTGAGAATCTTTGTCTGTGTTCATCAGAGAGATCGGCCTATAGTTTTCTTTCTTAAGTGAATCTTTATTAGGTTTTGGGATTAAGACGATATTAGCTTCATAGAAGGAATTTGGTAGTGTTCCTTCCTTTGCTATTTGATGGAACAGTTTAAGGAGTATTGGTGTTATTAACTCTTAAATGTCTGGTAGAACTCTGTGCTGAATCCATCTGGTCCAGGACATTTTTTGGTGGGAAGATTCGAGATTACTTCCTCAATTTCCTTATATGTTATAGGACTATTTAAATAATTCACAACTTCCTGATTCAATTTAGGTAAGATGTGTTTATTTAGAAATTCATCCATCTCTTTTGTGTTGTCAAACTTCACGAAGTATAAGTTTTTGAAATATGATGTTATAATTCTCTGGATTTCTTGGGTATCAGTAGTGATAACTCCATTTTCATTTTTAATTTTGTTAATTTAGGTTTTCTCTCTCTTGCTTTTGGTTAATTTAGCTAGGGGTGTATTAATCTTATTGATTTTTTCAAAGAACCAGCTTTTTGAGTGGTTGATTTTTTTCTATCATTTTCTTAATCTCGATTTCAGATATTTCTCCCCTTATTTTGCTAATCTCCTGTCTTCTACTACTTTTGGAATCAGATTGATCTAGTTTCTCTAAAGCTTTAAGCTGCATCGTTAAATTATTTATTTCTGATGTTTCCATTTTTTGATGTAGGCATTAAGACCTATGTGAACTTACCTCTTAGGACAGCTTTCATTGTGTCCCAGAGGTTTTGGGTAAGTTGTATTTTCATTATCGTTCACTTTCAGGAAATCTTGAATTTCCTTTTTAATTTCTTCCTGAATCCAGTTCTCATTCAGCATCATAGTGTTAGGTTTCCAGGAGTTAGTGTATTTTCTCTTGTTTGTTGTGTTGTGGATGTCCAGCTTTAGGCAGTGGTGGTCTGATAGGGCACCGGTTAGAATTTCGACTTTTTTGTATATGTGTAGATTTATTTTGTGGCCCAGTATGTGATCTATTTTGGAGAAAGTTCCGTGTGGTTCTCAGAAAAATGTGTATGTATTCTTTGGTGCGTGGGTGAAAAGTTCGATAGAGATCTATAAGGTCCATTTCTTTCAGGGTTTGATTAAGTTCCAAAGTGTCTCTGTTAAGCTTTTGACCTGTTGATCTATCCCATGTTGAGAGGGCAGTGTTGAAGTCCCCAAGAATTATCGTTTGGGGGTTGATTTTTTGCTTTAGACGCTGTAGGATTTTCTTAATGAATGTGGAGGGGCCCGTATTGGGTGCATATATGTTCAGTATTGTCAAGTTTTCCTGGTGAATTGTACCTGTGACTAAAATGTAGTATCCATCTGTGTCTCTTATGATTTTCTTTGGTTTCAAGTCCTCTTTGTCTGAAAGCATAATTGCTACCCCTGACTGTTTCCTGGTTCCATTAGCTTGCAAGATTTTGGACCAGCCTTTCATTCTTAGGATGTGCCTATATTTTGTGGTGAGATGAGTTTCCTGAAAGCAGCAAATTGTTGGATTGTGGTTTTTAATCCAAGTTTGTAATCTGTGTGTCTTAATTGGTGAGTTAATACCATTGACGTTTAATGTTATAATGGAGAAATTATTTTTAATTCTGGACATTTTTTATGTTTAGCAGATTTTGTAAGCATGTTGTTTGATATTTATGTTTTGGTGGTATTATACTTCCCTTCTGTTCTCCTGGATACGCTTGTTCTTTTCTTCAAGCTTGAGTATCATTTCTAGCATTTTTTGAAGGCCTGGTTTGGTAGACATGTATCCCTTCAAGTTGTCTTTGTGCTGGAAAACTTTTCTTTCTCCCTCAATCATGACAGATAGTTTTGCCGGGTATATCAGTCTGGGTTGGCATTTTTGCTCATTTCATACTTGAAGTATGTCTCTCCAATCTCTTCTTGCTTGTACTGTTTCCATTGAGTAGTTATTTGTTATTCTAATAGGTTTACCTTTAAAAGTGACTTGCTTTTTTTCTCTTGAAGCTCTCAGCACCTTTTCTTTGTCTTGAATGTGGAGTGTTTTGATTATTATTTGCCGTGGCGATTTTCTATTTTGGTCATACCTGTTTGGAGTGTGAAATGCCTCTTGTATTTGGATAGGCCTCTCATTCTTTATTTGTGGGAAGTTTTCACTTATGATGAATTGAAATATTTCCTCAGGTGTGGTATTTTGGGATTCTTGTTCTGATATTCCATGAATACGCATGTTAGGCTTCTTCAGGGTGTCCCATATCTCTTGAATGTTCCTCTCCAGTATCTTTTTGGCTTTAACAATCTCTTCCATTGAGCTGGTTAATTCCCCTACTTTGTCTTCAAGATCTGAAATTCTATTTTCTTCCTCATTTGTTCTGCTGATAAGACTCTCTGTTGAGTTTTGGGTTGAAGATAACTTGTCTTTTAGTTCAATTTTAAACTGTGCCTGAGACTGTTTTAACTGCTCTATACCTATTTTTGTTTCTTGAACTGTTTTTCTCAACTCCTTCAAATGCCTATTGTGTTCCTGTTCAAAGTGGTTGATACGGTTGTTTAACTCTTCTCAGATTTCCTCTTTCATAGTATTAATCATGGTAATGATTAATGACTCCAAAAGTCGTTATGTTGGGTCTGGCTTTCATGGCTATTTTCTGTGGTTTTGTTCTGGTCAGAATCCATCATTATGGGATTGATTCTTTTGGTGGGAGATTGGTCTTCTTGGGTTTTGTTTCTCGTGGATCTGCACTTTGACTTGTACATTGTTGTTTTGTTTTTTAGGACCTTTCAGTTTCTGTGTGTTTTTCACTGAACTGATGTAGTTGGTATTGTTACACTTGCCAGTTATTACTATTGCTTGCCTTGGATTGGGTATGTTTGTGTATTGTTACTGTTATATCCTAGATGAGGCTACTAGGCTGTTAGTACGTTAGTTAAGTCAGGTTAAGTAACCAGGGGGTGAATATTAGTATGGTAGTGCACTTTTACGATTTAGTGTCTTGGTGAAATGTGAGGGTGAGTGGTGTACTCCCTGGAGTTGTATGTTTTTGGGGTGGCTGTATGAGAAAGTTGATCTACAGCATTGATACTAGAAAGGATCAGTAAGATTAAAGAGAAGAAAAAGAAAAAAAATTTACTTATCTTTGGGCTGGATGTGAAGAATCTCGCCTACATGATATATTGATTGTATTGTTACACTTGCCAGTTATTACTAGTGCTTGCCTTGGATTGGGTATGCTTGTGTATTGTTACTGTTATATCCTAGATGAAGCTACTAGGCTGTTAGTACGTCAGTTAAGTCAGGTTAAGTAACCAAGGGGTGAATATTAGTATGGTAGTGCACTTTTACGATTTAGTATCTTGGTGAAATGTGAGGGTGAGTGGTGTACTCCCTGGAGTTGTATGTATGGCCTGTGTTCCCTTTGTTCCTTAGAGTTTTGCTTGAGTTTCCTTTGGACTCTATTGAATTCTGAGTAGCAGTGTGTCTTCAGTGGACCATGAGCATAGGTCCCCAGTGGGCCAGAGACGCAGAGGGTCTGATGTTGATGGCAGAATTCTTCACCTGCGACCTGGGGGGGCAGCGGAGGCACGCGGGGGCGGGAGAGTGTGAGGGGCTGGGGTCCGGGGCCTGGGCCCCGGCTAAGTTGGAGGCCCGTTGGCTCCGGGGTGGGGGGCTGGGGTGGGAGGGGCTCTCTCACTTGCTCACTCACCTGGGAGCTTGGGGGGGTAGGCACAGAGGGGCTGGGGTTCGGGGGCAGGGTCCCAGGGCAAAGCTGGAGGCCGTGCAGGGTGGGGGGCTGGGCTGGGAGGGGCTTTCTCACTCACTCACCTGGGAGCTTGGCGGGGGTCAGTGCAGAGGGGCCTAGTTTTTAAAGAGAATATTTTCCCTTGTTGTTTATTCTTGTCACTGTTGTTGAAAATTACTTGACTATATGAATGAAAGTTCTGTTAAATTCATTTTTCTAGTTCCATTCTCTTTTCCCTAACATAGTGTAACAATCTGCTTTTAAGTCAGGGAATATAATGCCTCCAGTTTAATATTCTTTTGCATTTCTTTGACCATTCTGGATATGTGGTAATTGTACATGAATTTCAGCATTTTTTGACTTCTGTAAAAAGTGTCATGTAGATCTTGGTCAAGATAGCGAAGACTGGACTGGAGAGAAGGCTCACAGGTTAAGCTTGTACCTTGCAAGCAGAAGGTTCTGAGTTCTAATCCCAGATCCCACATAAAAAATGCAAGGCAGAAGCAATGGTAGCCTGTACTTCTGGTTCTGGAAGGTAGAGCCTTGGAAACACCAAAGTAAAGAAAATAGGAGGTAGAAGAAATCTAGAGTGGTTCCTGAAGTCACCCTTGGGCCTCACAGGCACAGACAGTGTCCTCTGATATATACACAGACAGAAAGACAGATACACACACACACACACACACACACACACACACACACACACATACAGATAGAGACAGAGAAGGAGAGAGAGACATAGACACACATATAGAATGACTGATGCATTTTTAAAATTATTAAAAATTTAAATTCTAAAACTTACAAGTATTAGTAAACCATGTAAGCATTACTCAGAACAACGGTCTTTCAATAAAAGGACTAACAAACAAGGGAGGTTACATCATTCTCAAAACTTTCTGCATAGTACCAAAACAAAGAGCAGAGTAAAAAAGGAACATACAGAATGGGTGAAACACTTTATAAACACTTATATACAAACAGTTTTATTTCAAAATATTTAAGGAAATTGTACAACTCACCTTAGCCTTCCATTGGTCATGAACACTTACTTAATTTATTCACTGGTAAATATTGCTCTGCTATTTAAGTGCTGTAATGACATCAATGAAATTTATTTTAGTGTTACTCTGAGGCTGTTTTATATTTAATAAATGTTTAAAATTGAAAAACTTACTTATCTAAGTGATCTCTTAAAACCATAGACATTAACTTCACCTAAGGACAGGTAGAATCTTAAGACTTGTCTCCCAAGAACCACAATTTTTATTTTTCTACTTTGCCAAGCGTATTGAGTATTTATCCCAGCTTCTCTCCTTCTTCTCCCTTCTCTTTATCTTTCTTTCCCACTCCCTCCCACCCTTCCACCTGTGTGCTTCTATGGACCCCAGGGTTCACTCTGACTTGTTTACTCTTGTGGGTATTCAGGTCTCCATGGTAAATAAAATAATCTCTCTTCAGGCCATCCCACTAATATGTGCATTTCCCTTCACTCATCCAGCTTTAGACCCAAAGGTTTCCACTGAAAGCACCCATTCTATAGGTATAACAGCTACCTATAGAGCAATTTGATGTACTGTCTTCCTATTTATAGGTTTATTGGATGTCTTCCCTATTGATTTTCTTCTCTTCCTTTTTTATAAGTTCTTGTTCTAGTTTACAGTAACAGGGATGTTCTGACAAATAAAATCATAAAGCTGTTGGTTGTCTCCTTGATACTCATGCCACTATTATACTGGTAGTCACCTGTTGCCATGGTGATTTGTATTGCAACTTACTGATCTCATGCCATTGATGAGACTTGTGGTTATTTCTCTCCCCCAGTAGCTTCTACAGTATTTCTTGGTACTGTGTAAGCTATCCAGTTAGGAGAAAGTCCACAGACCAATTCCAGTTGATATATTTTGCCAACTTCCAAGATATTTTAATAACATCCTGCAATTTGTCTACAGTGTTATATATATATATATATATATATATATATATATATATATAATTTTTGTATGCTGCTTTTTTTTTATTTAAGACCTCAATTTCAATATATAGTTGATTTTGTGTGGAAAAAGTCTTTTAGAATGTAATGACAGCACAGCTTCAAATTCAAGCATAAAACTAGAGAAAAATCATTATAGTAAAAAGAGAGAGAACTCTGAAGTTAACTTTCAAATATCAAACAAAGAAAAACTTGCAGTGGGTTTTGAAGTGCTGGAAAGGAAATTATGTAATGATTATGGTTCTTAATGACTGAAAACTATAATTCCAGAAAAGGCTTGAAAAGTCCACAGGTCTGAACTTAGTGAATTAAAAAGAGGCCCTGTTGTTCACTGGACAGAAAAATAACATTCAATTAGGTTCAATTAATGTGATCGAAGGTAATGGCACTCCTTCAGCTTGAGTTGATTGGAAAAGCACCCTAGCAGCTCAGGGAGTGCTAACATCCCATACAAGAAGTTGAAGTCCACTGATTTGGTCAACTTAGGACCAGAGCTGAACAGACTGCAAACTGGTCAGATAATTCTGACTCCACAAATGTGGTTTAGTTTGTCTTTTTTATCGAATGTATAAATTCTTATAAAGTGATGAAATACAGTAACTGTTTTTTCTGTCATTACAGAGTTTATGTGTAGATATTTTACAATTGATCGTGAGCTTTTAAGATGGGGTTATTAATAAACCATCATCACCATCACTTTGAAACATAACATATAAAAACATTTTTGCTGCAGTATAGATTATAAATTACTATCCTTATGTTAGCTTACTGGTAATAAAATACCTCTTTTATTCAAACTATTCTTTCAAATTGCAAAAGTGATTTATATACAGAGCATAAAATATTGATTTTTAAATTTTTATATTTTTTATTAATTCAATGATCTGATTAACTAGTTACTATGCAAAGTACATTATGAATACTGCACAGAGAAATATCTTTGATCTCCTATCTACAGAGGCAAATAAATAAGGTATTTTAGTTCAAAATTTGTGCATATCTCCTGAAAAGGCCATGACCTAAAGAAAATAGATCACAGGCAACTACAAATGCTTGATCAAGGAAATTGCTGATTTCTGTAATAATAATATGGTTTCTTTTTATTTATTCTAAATCATTCTTTGAATTTACATTCTCACAGCTTAAATTAAAGGAACATAATATACAATCTTAACAAACTAAAAATTCCCCTGTCAAACTTGCCTTTTGCAGATTTCCAGTAAACAATACTTATAACTTATTCTGAGAAGCACTTTAAAAATATAGAAAAATCATTAAAACATTCTCTTAACTGCTGGAATTTTGAGATTTCCCTCAGATTTAGCTCTATAATGAAAAACTAAGCTTATGTAGCCTGTTTTTCTATAAAAACGTATAATTAGTTGGCTCACTTCGGGTCAGATTTAAGTATTGATTAATGTCGCATATTTGGACATTTTATTAGTTCTCACACTATAATGTAACCCTTCAATACACTTTGCATTGATTGTGTAGGGTATATCATACTTATAATTTTTTTTATTATTCATATCTTTCCATTGTGTCTTCAAGTAATATGCAAATGTTTGTGTTCTCATCAGGCAGTCAAGTAGACACTGAATGTGCAGCACTAATTAACCATTATGCTCTCAGTAAAAGTGCATTTTCTGTTTGAATATTATCTTTGTTTTGGAATAAACCAAAGGAATAAAATTAAGAGCAAATATATCAATCAAATATATGTTTTTAATTGTATATTTTTTAATTGAAAGAACCCTTAACAACAATTAACAGATGAGAAGATTTATGAGATTTATTGTTTTGTAGTCTTTGTGTTATATGGTTTAAACAGCTATGTGAATGAAATTGGTTTAATATCGCTTGGCCATTTTCATCTAATTATGACAGATAGCTTGATTTCAAAATATTCTAAAAGTCATCATTAGGCATATAATTCATTCTTCCATTCAATAAATATTTAATTAAAATAATATAGGCATGGATCTGTTTGTTTCATGATGGAGAAATAGGAAAAACATTATACTGCTCTAGATTTCATGTTAGGCAGAACACAGGTTTTAATTTCCTCATCACAAAATACATGTGGAAATTATACATTATGTATGTGCCATGAAGTGATGTGAGGACTTACAGTAAGGAATATGTGTATCAAATCTGAAGAGTCCAGAAAACTGATCTGATAGTTAGGATTGGAAAAATATGACTGAATTGACAAGATTCATTAGGAAACAAATGGCATCCAAGGCACCTGATAGAATTCTAATGTGTGTGTGAAGGCAGTGAGAGCTATATGTTTACCTTTGTGAGTTTAAGTAAATTCCCAGTACCTCATACCTACTTCCCTACTTAATTAGAAACTCCTTAGCAACAAATAAAGCTTTAGAAGACTGTGACCACACCTGTTTGCCCACACACTATACTTTCTGCTCTCTACTATTTGGGAACCTCTCCTCTTTCATGGCTTTTTTCTACTCTCATTGCCCTCTCAAATTTTAAGCTACCTCTTCTGTTCTGATGTTCTCCCACCTTAAAGTTAAACTATGGCCTCTGTGTTCACCATGTCATTACCTTGAAAAAACTCCTTAAGTCTCTTTCTTTTGTTACTCTCTATTTATTCATGGACCTTCACTTGGAATCTTATTCATTGTTGAGGTTACCCCAGATTTCTTTGCTTCCTTTTAAACTAACCTTTTGAAAGCCAAATTAAATGATGGTAATAGTAAGACATAGAGAACAATGGGCCTAATGATGCAAGATATGGGCAAGGGTCAGCCCATAAAAGGTCACAGGAACCATGTTGATGTATTTATTCTACATCCAACTTTTGATGAGAAAAGACTGTGATATTTTAAGCTGAGGAAGAATGTGATCAAATTCACATAAACTCTTGCAGTTCTCCTGCATGGTTGCTGATAGGTGACCATCAAATGGCTTAAGGGAACAAGGGATTTATTTTCTCTTAGGATTACTGGTTACAGTTCTTAGTCCAGATTGACCAGAGACCATGTACCAACACCAGGGCCGAAAGAACTGGCCACACAATCTCTATATAACAGCTGAGAGAGAGACAATCAATACTTTCCAGACCAGCATGTCTGGCCAAGTTGTACACAAGGATTCCAACTCTCTCAACCAGCTGTCTGTATTTTATTCCAGGGTCTAATACCACCCACTGTGAGCTGGGACTTTCCCATCAACTAGACAATCTCTTGTAGGCCTGCTCTGGGCCTAACTCAATCATTAATTCTTTACAAATGTGCCCCAAGCTCAAACCCTCAACTATCAACTTGACACCTGTGCCTAATTATGACATAAACTGTAGTTGTTTTAATATAGAAGACATATTGTAAAGAAGTCTTTAGGAATCCATTGTAGTTTAATTTAAAGATGATGTTATATTAAAGTTAAATGAAAAAGGTAGAAAGGGTGTAAATGTGAAACATTTAGCTTTCTTCGTAAAAAATCAATGGGACTTGGTAACATAGTGAATGTGAACATCAGTTGATATAAAAATAAATGTTTAAAATTTTTCACATACCTGAATGCTTGTATGGTATGTATGTAGTGCATTAGACAATGCTTTGTTATTTTTATAGTGTTAATCAATGGCAGTTTTTTCTCCCACATTTTAATTTTTTTCCCAATCATACAAGCTCACTAGATATCCCTGTCCTCTCCTTCACTCCTGCCCTCCCTAGTCTCCCCTTGCACTCTCCCCCCTTTTTCCCTTCCTTTCACCCCCTCCCTCCTTCTCATTTGTCCAGTACCTCCCCCTTCCTTCCTCCCATCCCCTAGAGCATCCTTTTTTGTGAAAGACAAACCTTCCTCTGAGTCCTCTACCCTAGTGAGAGTTCAGGACTCAGTGGCATAGCCCAGAGCCCCTTCTTGGGCTTCCCGTTAGTATGGGAACTCTATTATGTCTGTTAATCCCTTGCTTCTGAGGATCCTACTGCCTAGAGTCTTCTCCCCTGTGATCCATGCTAAACTTTGAGGGGTTGTCGACATGTCAGTCATTGTGCAGGTCATGGAAAGTCTGATTATGGCTACTGCAACCCTAACTTGTGTGGAGTATCTTGCATATCATTAATCCTCCCTATCTTTAGGCTCTTGGCGCCCTGTTTTGCCCAAGGTTCCCTGAGCTTTAGGATGGGGAGAGATTTGGCTGTTCTGGTTCCAGGTGATTAATGTAGGGTCTTTGGTGTTCTGAATTATGGTTTGTTGTTGTTTTCAGTTTTGCTTTTCCTGCACTGCCCTTGGCTGCATCCCGATTGGTATCAAAGGGTACCTCCTAACCAAAGATAAAAGACTGTTTAAATGAAGATCTTAATATAAGAGGAGACTCAAAGGTAGATGGAATAGGAGTAGGCCACAGAAGTGGGGGGTAGGGGAGAATCAGTGTCCCATTTGCCAGATGGTTGCTGTCTATCTGCCAGTCTCAATACCCTCCCCGATTATTGAGATCAAACCTCCTCAGTCGCAGATGACCAGGAAGGAAAGCAAGAGTGAGCTTTAACAAATGTCTCGCTACTTACATGCAATACTTTTTAAAATTTTTTATTATTATTTATTATTTATTCAATTGTGCGTGTGTGTATGTGTGTGTGTGTGTGTGTGTGTGTGTGTGTAGAACCACGGGCGAATTCAGGAACCACCATGGACCACCTCCACCTCCTCCTTGTTGACTCTGCCCCAGGGATTCACAGGCTCCGCCCTACCAGGACCAGACTTTGCCTGACCTGCACAATGGCTGACATGTCAACGACCCCCAAAATCTAGCGTGGATCACAGGGGAGAAGGCTCCAGGCAGTAGGATCCTTAGAGTCAAGTGATTAACAGTCATAATAGAGTTCCCATACTAACGGGGAGCCCAAGAAGGGGCTCTGGGCTATGCCACTGAGTCTTGAACCCTCACTAGGGTAGAGGACTCAGAGGTTTGGCATTCACACAAAAGAATGGGAGGAAGGAAGGAGGAGGCACTGAGAGAGGGGGAGGGAGAAGTGATGAAAGGAAGGGGGCAAGCAGTGAGAATGCAATTGGGGGATGTGACTTGGGAAGGGAGGAAGAAGGGAAAAGACAGGGTACCTACGGAGCTTGTATGCTTAGGAAAAAATAAAATGTGGGAGAAAAATAAAAAATAAATAAGTAAAAAACATCACACACACACACAAGAAACCGGCTTCAGTTTTAGAAGGATGCAAGAGGAATCCATTACCAAAAAGTTGTACTGGAAGGTGGACATCAGTGATTATACCCAGTTTTGATTTCTATGGCATCCAAATGCCATAGAACACAGAAAGATGAAACTGTAATTTCTGTTTTAGAAGTTTTGATTAGGACTTTATGAGTCTGTTCCTTGTTGTTAACACCCTGGTGGATGAAACTTTAAGAGATGAGGAAGAAAGAATCTGAACCAATCTTGCAGACAGGACTGGCTGTATCGCCAGGAGCAAGGGAAGTTTCACTGACATATCCAATAGCTTTTCCCATCTTTACTGAATACCTAAGTAGATTCTTTACTATGCTTCAGAAGGACATAGTGAAAGTACAAAGGGGTGGAGAGCTATAATGGAGCTATCAGGGAGAAAGTACTGTAGGTTCTCTTTGTTTTACTGTTCTATAAGAAAGATTTGAAGATTTAACATTTAGAGGAATTATTCAAGTGTTCTTCATTTTAATAAGACATTTAATTAGTCTTAGCATCTAAGTTTATGAACAACTTTTCTCACACATTTGTCATATTGGCGAACATTAGTTTAACTATTCCTCTACTAATTGGCACCTAAATTGCTTTCAATTTGTTAATATGACTTGTGGAACTGAAGTCAACTGTTTAGGAATTGAATACATGGTGCATATGTTGTTGTTCCTGAAAGTGAAGAGTTGATGAATTTGAATTAAAGCTAATAAGAAAATTTTACATTTTATGAATATTTTAAGCATTTTTTCTTAAATTTTACTCATGTTTCTAGCACAAATTATTGCATGATAATACCTACAAAGTCACAGAGATTTTGCCAACATTTTTAAAATTATACTACAACTTAAGCAGGAAAAAGCATATTATCATTATTTATTACTAATATTTAATTAGATAATATAATTAGATTGAACAAAAAATATATTGCAAGGTGACTCTTGTAAAGCTAGAGGAATATAGAGATACCCTAATGAAAATGCTTATTAAGAAATGTCAGCCCAGTTTATCAATATTCTCAATCAAGAGTTTAACATCATGTGGAAAATATGCCAGAAAGAGAAAAAGTACAGAGGCTAGTGGATGATTCTGTGTAATTCATATAAATAGTTCTAGGAATATGCATCATCATTAATTGCTGACATGAGCCATGAGGGATATGCAAGATACTTGTCCTGCTATTTGGTTTTCAGCAGAGTAAAACCAACTCTGCTGTTGTCATCTGATGACATTGAAGATAGATAAAGGGACAGCTAAATGTTTTGACTGCACTGGGAGTATACTGCACCTTTGATAATGTTCTAAGACTTGCAATTTTCTCAGTGTTTTTAGGAAATCAGCATTTCTTTCTTTGGGAAAGGAGGACTTCTCCTATGAGGTTGAGATCATGAGAAAAATTCATATTGGTGACTGATGATAAACAATTCTGACCAGCCAACAGACTGTTGAATTTTGGAAGCATATATTCAACTTTAAATATACATATTGATTTTCTGCTTGGCAAATGCAAGGGTGACATTCCAGGGCTAAATAACTCAGTAACTATAGATAAAAGGACAGGTATGGGTATGTTTTCTAAATCAAACCAAATGGTATCTTCTGTTCAGACTGTTTCCTGTGGTTTCTAGTCTTCGTCACATTAAAGGCTTTTTATAATTGCTGTTTATTTGCTTATTTCATTCTTTTGATACAAACTTGCTATATTACTCACATAATATCTTAGGTGCTAATCTCATTTACCTACATATGCTAACCACATTATCTTTTTATCATCAACGTGTTTCATTAGTTGTATTATGTAATCTTAGCTTTCATTGGATATTCTGTTTTCGATTTAAGAAAGTCAGCATGTTATAGTTGTACATACAATTTGATGAGACCATTATCACGCTAATACTGTGAGTATCCTAATTAATATCTGATCCATAGGCTTTAAAATAGTCATTGTGGCTAAGGGATTAAAGCCTTTGACTTTTAAGCAAAAGTACCTGAATATGGATCCTTATGTCCCATGTAAAAATGCTTGGAGGTTATGGCACTGATCTGTGGTTCTGGCACTGGAAACTGGATCCTGGTAAGCCCCAGAGTAAAGCAATAAGGAGGTAGAGCAATCCAAGATGATTCCCAGTTTAAACCTTCACAGTTACATGTACTTAAATCCCTCCTGAACACACACACACACACACACACACACACACACACACACACACACACTGATATACAAACAAATATGCAAAAAAGGTTCATCATGGAAGCTGAAATCTATACAACCTGATGGTAGATGGTGCTACCTCAGTTGAAGTTCATGTATCACTATTGCTCCAGTAAGTTTAATAAAAAACAGTGTACCATTTTCATTGTTCTTCTATCCAACTTATAAATGGCCACAAATGAAAACCAATTTTCAGACAGCAAGTATTGTCAATGCTCAACTTTTCAATTAAAAAAATATGCCTGTTGTGGAAAATGTCTAAAAATATTGAACACATTAAAAAACTGAACACATTCAGATCTCCAGGGTCACATTAAAGTGTCAATCCTTTCATGTATGATTGAAACATAAATGACTAAAAAAGATGGGATCTCTAATTTTCTTTATCTTCACATTATCCTAATTTTGTGAGTAATAAAGCATTACGATTCATTTTAAATAATTAAGTATAATATATTTTCTTAATTCATAAATCATGGACCTAGAAGAAATTTCATTTGATGTATGTTATTGCATTTTAATTAAATTATATGGATAGCTGCAGTTAATTTGAATTTTGAGAAGGAAACAGAAAAACTAACCAAAGTACCCAGCTCACATACACTCAAGTCTCATCACATTGCCCTTTAAAGTGAATAAAAGAATATCCCCATACTTGCCAGGTACCTTAGGAACAATTCATATTTATAAAGAGGAAGAATGAGAATTGCAATTGAACTTTGGTCATCAATATCAGTGGCATACTTTAAAAATTAATTTATAGCATTTAAAAAGTGATAAATTTATGAATAAAGCTAGAGGTTGTAAAGACTGTGATGTTTCCTCTTGATTTTCAGTTCAGAAACATTGGAAACAAGCTTCTGGACATGTTTGAGGGATTTTATGCAATAGCTCAATGAGAAGGCCTATTTTAAATATGAGTAAAAATAACAAAGTGAGCTGAACATGAACATTGGTCTTTTTCTACTTCCTATTGTGTACATAATGTGAGCAGCTGCCTCTTGCTCCTATATCCATACCTTCCCCACCATGATGGACTGTGTTCCATGGAGATATAAGCCAAAATAAACTTTTCCTTCTTTAAGTGGTTTTTCTCAAGCATTTCACTGTAGCAGTGAGATAAATAACTAATGCATTAACTTTTATAAAAATTTAAATATGTTATGATTATTATTATATTATTATTACATTATTATGTTATTGTTACTTGAAATAAAAATGGAATATATGATTGACACAGAGACATTCATACATGTATTTTTTAAAATATAATTAATATAAATTATGCTTTTAAAATTAGCTCACAGAGTTCTGGTATTCATAACAAAGTACTCAATCTTCACTATAATTAATGTTTCATGACATAAGGCTCTCTAAGCAGATTGGCCTTGTCGATTACAGTTTAGATACATAAATTAGTAAATGAATATCTGTACATATACAGAGAGAGTTTAATGGTGTCGATATGAATGTCTATTATAATATTCTGTGAAGTAATCTGTTTTCCTTCACACTTTTGCAATATACGAGTAAAGTATTATTACAAAAAAGTCAAAAAGACTTTTATAAAAGGATTTTTATAAAATGCCTATAGACAGAAATCTGACATAAGATAATGGATAAATTTTCCTGCCTATCTTTATGCTAGTTAAGCCACAAAGAACATTCAGCTGCTATTTATGGCCACTTATACTTAAGTACATAGCTACAAAATAAATCATTCTTAGAAATACAGCGTTCAATCCTTTTGATAATGGAAGGAAATCTCTGCTTCAATAACTTTTTTTTGAAGAGACAAAATATTATTAAAAATTTAATGCTTAATCTTCATTAGTACTCTAAATCCAAAATGCAAAAGTAAATTAAAATCACTGATAGGGAATAAAATTGGACTTTTGAACTAAAGCTATAAATTATAAGCAATAACTTTACAAAAAATATCAAGTATTAATTTATTTTGACTAACCCATTATAAAGATCTCTATTACCCCAAATATGAATTTTATTACAAAAACCAGACTATTGTAAAAGTCCTTGTCTAAATTTATTCTCTCTGTATCATAAGCAATAATAAGTATTTCCCAAAAGAAAGAAGGGACTCTCTTCCAAATATTCAAATGCTTGGGCCCATGAACCAGACCAGACCCATGGTATGCACAGGAAACATGAGTGGAAGAAATAGGAATGATGATCAGGCTGGGTCAGAGTGAGCAAGTATGTCTTGATCCAAGCTAACTTTATTTTTTTTTTTAAATTTTTTATTATTATTTCCGCTCATACAAACTTAATAGGTACACCGGTTCCCTCCCTCCCTCTTCCTCCCCCCACCCCTCTGCTCGTCCTCCCCTCCCCCGTCCTTCCCCACCCCCTAGTGCCTCCCCTCCCCCAATCCCCAGATAATCCTTTAATGTGCATGCCTGACTCTCCTCTGGGTCCTCCTCTCCGATGACATACAAGTACCCAGAGGCATTTCCCTGAACCCTTTCCTGTGTTCCCCTTAAGCATAGGAACACTATTGTGGCTGTCAATCCCTTGCCTCCAAGGACCTTGGTGCTTTTAGCAAATGCAAGACTTTGTGGGGACAATAGTGTGTTGGACATTGTGCAGGGCATGTAAAGTCCAATTATGATTGCTTCGGCCCTAACTTGTGTGGAGTATCATTGCTCCTCCAATCCTTGTGCTCTTACACTCTTACCGCCCCATCTTCCGCAAATTTCCCTGAGCTTCAGGATGGGGAGAGATTAGGCTGGCCTAGTTCTAGGTGGTTGATATACAGTCTCTGAAGTTCTGGATTATGGTTTGTTGATTTTCTTTTGCGGTTTTGCTGCTTCTGCAATGCTCTTCACTCCATCCTGATGGGTATTGGATGTCACCCCCTGGCCAGAGATAAAAAACTGTTAAATGAGAGTCTTGTTGTAAGAGTATATTCAAAGGTAGATGCAATAAAAGTAGGAAACCACAGTGAGGGAGGGGTCAATCACCCATTTGCAAAATGGTTACTTATCTGCCAGACTATATGCCCTCCCCTTCTGGTGAGATCACACCCCCTCAGTTGTAAATGATCAGGAACGAAAAGTCTGTGAACTTAACCAGATGTCTCATTGCTTCCTTGCAGTCCTTGATGGAGGCCTATTTTCTCTGCTGTTACATGGTCCTCTCTCTCCTTGTTTCTGGTGTGGCCCTCCTACCCCATCCCTTCTGTTCATACTCCTTGCAATTACTATATTACAGAGATTTATCTTTGAGTGTCCCAATGTGGGCTGGGTGGGTTTGGTATTAGGAGCCACCTATTAGGGAGTACATACGGCGCTTAATTTTCTGGGTTTGGGATACTTCACTTAATATAATTGCCTCTAATGACATCCATTTCCCAGAAAATTCCAGTAATTCATCATTTTTGATGGCTGAGTTGTACTCCATTGTATAGATGTACCACCGTTTCCTTATCCACTCGTCAACTGTCGGACATTTGGGTTGATTCCATGACTTTGCTATTGTCAACAGTGCTGCTATGAACATGGTCGCACTTGTGCTATTGAGGTGAACCTCTACTGCATGGGGGGTTATTCCCAAAAGTGGAATCGCAGGGTCATATGGCATTTCAATCTTTAATTTCTTTAAGAATCTCCAGACAGCTCGCCAGAGTGGTTGTATGAGCCTGCATTCCCACCAGCAATGTAGCAGAGTTCCCCTCTCTCCACATCCTCTCCAGCATTTGTTGTTTTTTGTATTGTGGATTTTTGCCATCCTGACCAGGGTGAGATGATATCTCAGGGAAGTTTTGATTTGCACTTCCCTGATGGCTAAGGAAGTGGAACATTTTTTTCAGATATTTGTTAGACATTTTAATTTCATCCTTAGTAAAGTTTCTTTTAAGTTCCAGGGCCCATTTTTTAATTGGGCCATTAGTTTCCTTGGTGTTTAGTTTTCTAAGTTCTTTGTGCACTCTGGATAATAGAGCTCTATCAGATATGTGGTTAGTGAAGATTTTCTCCCATTCTGTGGGTTGCCTTTGAGCTTGTGTTATAATCTCTTTATCTGAACAGAAGCTCTTTAATTTCACAAGATCCCAGCTGTTGAGAGTTGGTAGCAGTGACTGTGCCATTGGATGTCTGTTTAGGAAATGTTGGCATAGCCCAATCCCAAGCTAATTTTATTTATAGCAAGCACAAGTCATGAAAACATGAAACAAATCATGAAACAGCACAGCTAAACTCTTTGCAGTTATTTGTTAAACATACATTGTGAAAACAGGAATTTGTTAAACACACATGATGAAAACAGGATATGCATTGGGAAACTTATTTAGGCTAGCAAGAAAAAACAAAAGTGACACATAGTTAATTTATGGGACAGACATGGTGGCCCCAGGCAGAGTTAATTATATACTGTGGCTTATGTCAGTAACCTTATAAGTCATAGATAGCATGCCTCAGTGGTCTGAAGACAAATAGGGAAGTAATTTTAGAAAGAACACCTTGGTCCCATGATCACTCCAGAGTCAGGACCAGGCTCAGAGTGATTTCAAGAACAAACAAAACAAGCAGGAGGCGCTCATCTCTTACTAACAGGATAGGTCTCCCCCTGCAATTGCCTGTCTCAGATGGCACCATGGATCTGTTTGAAGAGAACAGGTCTCTAGGCATTGCCGTTCCCCACATTCAAAGAATAGGCACAGAGAAAATTTTCCTGATATGTGTATGCACATGTATGTATATACATAATGCCATGACCTTTGAAAACACGTTTTATGTTTTCACACATAAAACACATAAGACCCCCTCATTTCAAACCATGAAAGATTTTAAAGCAGTACTTTTAAAGAAATACAGAGCTCTTTTCTCACATACAGAAGAATGCACCTCTTCTATCTATTTGTAACAGCATATCCTAAAACTGATTATTGAAATAACCTTTTCTTGTTTTTCATATCTACAAATTGTCTCAACATTTCTTTGTGCAATCACAGAGATTCAGCTTCAACCTTCACAATAATGCAGGAAACAATCTTGGAACAGAGAACAGCAGCTATTCCAAGGCATCTAGTGGGAGTTGACTTCCTGTTGGAAAAGGAACCTTGGAGCCTTCTAGATGGAGTACTTCTTTGAAATTCTGATCAATATACATGCTTCTCAGAGACAGGGCCACATTGAATCAGGAGTTGTAGGCCACATTAGTTTCTGGATTTACGATCTTTGATTTCCATGCATCCACATGAAATTCCACATGTCTGACAGCATTAATTGACATTTTTCTTTCAACAACTTAAATATTGCAATTTGCATTTTTGGGGGGTCTATTATTCAGCAAAGAAACAGGTTGTTAATCTTATCTCTGATGAGACCAATTACATCTCACTTTCTGTTTGTACCGTTATTGGCTCTTTTTTTTTTTTTTTTGACAATCTAGTTAAAATTTTTTCATTGTATATTTCTTTAAATTTGTTGAACTTGAAATTTTTGACTTTTAAGGGTATATAGATTCATATTCTTTTGAAATTGGAAATATTTTCAGACATTACAGGCCTGATTTTATTTTATTTCTTTAATTTATCTTTAGATCTTTAAATTTTGATATTGTATACACACACATACACACACGCATATTTTTCTCTCCTGAGTCATCTTTTCGATACTAATTTTATTTACCCTTTCTCTTTCTTTGTTTTTCTACAAGTCCTGCTAGACATTTTGTGATTAATTTGATGGTATCTTCAAGTTTTTTAGTCCCTGCTCATTTTTCTTCATTTTACTTTACTTGACAATATTAAGTTTTCCGATTTCAGAAAATGTGTTGATTCATTACATTTTCTGCTCAAATCTTCTGCTATTTCTCTCCATTGAGCATTTTTTCTATTATTCTATACACCATTACCGAGTTTTCATTTTGATCATTTTTATGTTTTCTATATATTTATTGTTCCTCTCTCTGTCATATGTGTATTACATGTTTTCTTTTAGTTCTTTACCCATGTTTTTCTGTAGGTCTTTGAGAACACGTAAGAGAGTTGTATTATAGTCTTTTTGTTTGGCTTGTCTGTCATACTTTATATATATTTTGTGTATGTGCGATTGGTATGTACTTTCTTCTTTGTTTGCCTGACTCTTAATTTTTTTTTAGTATGGAGGAAATAAGATGATTCTATAGATAAGACACCTGTTCCCAAATTTGATGACCCGAGTTTGAGCCCCAGAAGGCAACCTACCAGGTGGAAGGAGAGAAATGGCCTTTCAATCTCTGACCTCTACCTGTGTACCATGGCATGCACATATGTTCTCTCTCTTTTTTGTCTCTCTCACATAAAGATTTGAAATAGTTTTTAAAGTTAAATGCTCCTTATGATCAAACCCATGGCTTAATGCATACATGGAAACTGTTCTACATTTTAACTTCATTCCCAACCTTTTATTTATTTATTTTAAGTTTGGGACAGTGTGTTTCTTACCAAGTTTCTAAGCCTGACCTTGGTCTCAATCTTCTCCTTTTCTTTGCTTTGTTCTTGGGAATTTGTTGTTGCTCAGACAGGGTGTGACAAAACAGACTTCTCTTGAATTGATCCTCTTACTTCTATGTCCCATATGGTGCAAATACAGACATTTACCAACATTTTCAGCTTGCATTCACTCTGCAGCTTCTTATAGGTCTTGAATTTGTGATCCTTTGTCTCGGTCTCCTGAGAACCTGGAATTATAGGCTTCTCCCACCAAAGTCTAACATCATAGGTTTAACTTATTTGGACATTTTGAATATTATAATTTGGATGCATTACATAATATCCTCACTCACCTACTTCATGGTTTGTTTTGGTTAATTGTAGTAGTTTTTTTGTTTAGTGACTTTCATAAGACTTTTTTGTATATGTTTCCTTTTTTGATATTGTGTCATGCTATGGTACATACCCCTACGTGGATGAAAAAGCCCATTGACTATATTTTGCATTTTGAAAAATAAAAGAAACACATATTTTTACTTCTGTTTGGCAAAATCTTGTACTTGCACAACCTTGCCCTCAATAAAGTTTTTCTTTTGAGATATAATCATTGCTAAGGAGCCTAGGAAATGTTCTATTTCTGAAATGTAAAGAGATCATAACAATTTCTAGAAGAGGGAAGTATGCAATTTATGTGATAGGGCAGGAATAACTGACAAACAAATATGCTCGATCAAGGAGAACAAACAGTAATTCCCCAGTAAAATGAGATAGGCTTGAGAAATGTGTTAGGGAAAAAATCCAATATAAAAGATAAGCTTTCTGATTGGATTCAAGACCCGCTTGTCAGAATGGTATACATCTTTGTTGCTATAAACTAGAACAAAACTTATTAACAAAAAGGGAAGGAAAAAATCAATAAGCAAGAGAGCCAATAAACTTATAGGTAGGAAGACAGTATATATATCAAACTGCTCTGTAGGTAGTTGTTATTATACCCATAAAATGGGAACTGACAGTAGGGTAGCCTGAAGAGAGGTAACTTAATATGTACTGTGGAGGCCTGAGCACCCACAGGAGTAGACAGGTCAGAGTGAACCCATGGGGTCCATAGAATCACACACGTGGAAGGATGGGAGGGAGTGTGGGAGTGAGTGTGGAGGAAATGGTGAAAGAAAGGGAGGGGATAAAGTGGAGGGGAGAGCGAGGGAAGCTGGGATGAATACTCAATATGCTTGCAAAAGTAGAAAAAAAAAGAAGTCAAAGCAGTTGAACATGAAATTTCACAAATATTTCATCATTCAATACTAAGGCTGGTTTGTAAGAAATGATAACAGCAAAATATGGCAGTGCATATCTATATTTCTAGCACTTGAGAGACTGAGGCATGAGAATTGTGTATTTAAGGCAAACCCTGGCTACCTAATAAAGTTTCTCCCAAAGGGGAGAAAAAAAACCTGAAAAAAATGGTTGTATTCATTATAAGGTGAAATATGACATTAAGATAGGTAATAAATTTTACATTTAATTTTATGAAAGGCACTTGCCCAGAGAAGGTATAGCGCATAGTGTTAGAGATCCTAAATGTAACGTGCAAGTATATTGAGTTGCAGGTGAAAACTGCAGCATAGGACCTTGGCATCTATTCTGTACTGTTCTCACGTTTTTCTTTTTTGATTCTGACAAGGGACATGGTATATTTCATTACTAGCAAAAGCAACAGAAAAGAATGTGTTTACAATGATGAAAGAGGTGACAGCAAAAGAGAACAAGGGAGAATGGTGACAGTGAATATAGGTCTTAATAATGGTTTAAAATAGGTAATGGTGGGCTGGAGAGATTGCTCAGCGGTTAAGGTTTTACCTTGCAAACAAGGATCTAAGTTCAAATCCTGGATCTCACAAAAGTGTCAGGCAAAATTTGCGACAACTTGCACTTTCAGCCCTGGAAGGTGGAGCCTGAGAAACACCAGAACAAAACAATTAGGAGGTAGAGTGATCTGGAATGATTCCTGAAGTCACCCTTGGGCCTCCAAAGGTACACTTAATGCTTCTTATATACATGCATACACATGTACACACCTACACACACAAATAATAATAATACTAATAATGATAATAATAATAATAATCAATAAAATAAAATAGGTGATGCTCCCAAATGGAAGTAAATTTTCATTTACTTGTAGAACAAGTTGGGGGCAGAGTTTTTTTTTTTTTTTTTTTTAAGTAAAGGTGTTTTTCCAACAAATATACTAATGATATAGGCAAGTGAGAGGGATTTAATTTCACTCTCAAAAAGCATTCTAGGGGCTGGAGAGGTGGCTCAGGGGTTAAGCCTCTGCCTTGCAAGCAGAAGGTCCTGAGTTCAGATCCTAGACCCCACGTATGGACGCCAGGCAGAAGCGAGGGCGGCCTGCGTTTCCGGTCCTGGTAGGGCAGAGCCTGTGAACCCCGGGGCAGAGTAAACAAGGAGGAGGTGGAGGCGTCCATGGTGGTTCCCGAATTCGTCCGTGGTTCTACACATACATACATACACACACATACATACACACACACGCACACATGCATACACACACACAATTGAATAAATAATAAATAAAAAATTAAAAAATATACTAATGATATAGGCAAGTGAGAGGGATTTAATTTCATTCTATACTGTTGCCTCAATTTAGTAGTATTTGGTAAAAGAATGCCATACAGAAATTTGACAATTGACTTAAATACTGATTTATATATTATTCCAATGAAATTTGTAACCTTTTCTTAAACATTTCAGAATAGTTTTACAGATATGCTGCTAAGACTGTGTCAAAATGACCAGAGTTTTTAGTAAGGATATTTAAATATTTTTATGAGAAATTATTTTATTTTCATTGTGTCTTCCAATATATCTTCCTGACTTAATTATCATTAACTATTCAATGAAAAGTATTAATTTAAAAGAACAGCAATTATTTTTCCCTGGCCAGATTTGTCACCTACTTTTGGTGAAGTCAATAAACATATTGTAAGATTAATGGCTTCTTTGTGGTGAATGCAATTTTACATTCCAGCATGTAGTTTATCTCACTTTATCTAGTTATCAAATACATATGGTATGCCTGTCTAATTCAAATAAAAATATTTTTTAAAAAATCTACTAATACTTAGATTTAAGAAAAGAGAATAAATAGAATTTAAAATAAATAACATAGCATGCCAGTTAACTAATTCAATTTCTTTTGTAAAGATTTAAGTAATTTGTATGTAGAGAATATCCATAATTTGGACAAGGTTAGCTAGCCAGTAAGTATAGAGAAGCAATTAGAAGTTTCTAGTCTATTCAGTGCTTGTTTTTATCCTTTCTGACTCTTTAATAGTTGATCTTTTGATAAAGTTATATCATCTCTAATTTTCTAAAACTAAGTTCTGAAAAATATTGTAATGGCACAGCAAATATAGACCCAAGATAAATTTGTTAGACAACTATAAGGTCAGCTCACAATCATTGCTCATTTCAGAGAATTTCATTTCTTTGGTTTAAAGAAATTTAAAGTTTAAAGAGATGCCCTGCATTCTAAAAGTACGTTTCTGTATTTGAATTGTTTTCCTGATATGATTTTCTTTCAATAAACATGGTATAGGGAAGGAATTCCATTACACCTGAGCAATTCCTCTGATCTCAGTAAAATAAAATTTGTTTCTGTTCACTTCATGTGGTTACTATAGGGAAGGAATAAAAGATAATGACTTTTATGTCCATTATAAAGCATCATAGCCTAAGATCCCTATAAAGAGAGATAAATAAGAGGAAAAAGGTTATTTAGCTGTAGTTCTACATGACATTAGAGATTTCAAATCAAATGCCCAATGGCAACGGGTAAGACAATCATTATTTGCCTTTTTAAAAGCAATTTTTCACATAAAAATATGATTAGGAAAAATAACCCAAGCTAATAGCAGCAAATCAAGATGTGGAAAACGTTTTAGGTGAAGGTTATGCCTGTTCAGATAGTTATTGACTTGTACAGCAATCATATTTTCCAGTATGAGAATGGATCTTTCTTCAGTGAATAATTTATGATCTACACTCAAACGAAACATGCCAGATTTATTTATGGTCAATTCTTAATTTTGAAATATTGAGAAAAAAGTTTAGGTTTTTATGCCTATCTTATGGAAAAGTGGTTCTAGTTCTTTCTATTCACCATGGAGATAATAATTCCAGTTTCTTATAGCTTGCCTTACAGAAGAATCAAGTGATAACAAACAGAAGGTAGGAGAGCCTTAGGAATAAATTGTGCTTCATTGATTACTTCTATGACCATCATTGTTGTGTATTATTTTCTAAGTCCCAGTATTATCCAAGAAAGAGAATGTATTCAAAATGAAAATTCACCATCTAATAATTTTATGGGAAGTACCTTATGTCTAGGTATGGAATTGAATGAAGGAAGACAAATTTCAAGATGATTTGATTTAAAAATTGCTAATTGATGGTTGATACACTGTTTTAATATCTAGTATAGAAAAATATATTGTCTAATATCGGCAAATATTTTTGCACTTTGTTTTTAAACAGTAACCTGGGTTGATTTGTACTTGAGTTGCACATATAAACTTTAGTTCATGCTTCATTAGGCCACTCTATATAATAGTAACAGTTACTGTTAACTATTGCTATAAGAGAACACCCAAAATCGAACAACTTAAGGGGAAAAAGGAAATTTATTTGGCTTCTGGTTCCCGAGGGGAGAAACTGTCTTTCATGGCAGAGGCGACATGGCTAGTGGCTGAAGCTGGAGGCAGGCTAAGTCACTACAGACATCCTTGGAGAGTCTCTCTTCTTCCCAGTCTTCTCTTCTGTGGTTCCTTTTATCTGGTCCAGTACTGGAAGATTCCAATCAGATCTAGAGAGGGTTTGATCAGATCTAGGGCTGGTCTTTATATTGTAAATGCATTGACTCAGGTAATCTCTTCAAGTGTCTCAGCTGATCTTAATTAATGCCAGGTGTGGTCAAGTTGACATCTAAGATTAACTATCACAATAATAAACATAGAAACTATGATTCTCTAATCATGAAATCCAATTGCTTACGCACAATGTGTCTAGGAGGATAGCAGTGAAATATTAAATCAGTTACAATAAACCAAGAAATGTTTAATAATAGCCGAAAAATATTTTCTTGCTTTTTCAAGCTTCGCCTTTGTTGAATTGATAAATTTTAACCTTCTTTGATAACTAGTGAACATTTCCTAAAATGAGCATTGGTTGGTGAGCTATATTTGTACTTAAAAAAGTGCTTTGAGTTTCTTGTAAATACCTACCCATGCAGGAAATGTTCTTTTTGCAAATTAAATTAAAATGTTTATTTATAGGGCATCTGAACTACATGAGTTATTCATCTGAATTAATGAAATTTTAAGGAATTTCATTTCATATAAATTGATTGCCTATGAGAAATATTGTAAATAAATATCAATTTGAGAAGACGATAATGGAGCTGGAAATAACTTGAACTTCCAAACGTAGATTATTTATTTCTTTAGTGATTTTGCTTTCAATTTTTATTTTCCATCATTTTACTTATTATCTAAGGTACATGACTCATTTAGAAATAGATTGCCTACTTGAATCTGTGCAATAATCTCTAAGGCATGGAGTTTACATTGTTTGAAAATTGTCAAGCACTTTAGGTAAATTATTAATCCTTTTCAAAAGTGGATTTGACATCCTTTTTTTTTTACAGTTATTTGTATGCCCCTCACAATGTCTTTTATTTGCAAGAGTTCCCACTGTGAACTGTGTGAGTCTTCCACTTTTTATATCATTGGTCCTTTCAAGTGTTTATCTGAACTTTTATGCCACACAGTCTTATATTTTCACAAGAAACACAGGCAATTTGTATGAATATGAAAATTTGGGATATGTTTCTTCAAAGAATTCATGCAGTCCATTCATTTAAATGCCAGGGAAAGCATTGCATGTTTAATGTATATTATTCCATGTAGTCCACTTTTATTTAGGCAGGTTTAGAGCAGCCATACTGGGACACTCTTTGAAGGTCTTTGAAGATTCAGAAAATCATCCCCCACTGCTGGGATTACCCTGAAGGAATACACCCTATTGATCTGGAGGAACTGACTCTAATTCTCCATAGAGATAAGGTAGTTCAGTTCCTTCAACCCTCTGTTTATGAAAGGATGTGGAGATGAGTTATTTCTCCATCTCAGAAAAACTAAGACCCTCAAGGAAACAGCTCCACCATGAGCCCAACCACAAGATCAACTGGGTTGGGCTCCAATATGAACACACCAGTGAGATATAAGAGACCAAAGCTCCAATCGGGTATGCAAAAACTGGTGCTAAACAATAAAGAAAACCCATTTTCTTGGGCTTACCTAAATATACCTGACCCTGCCAGCCATTAGATGGCGATCTTGCCCCTCATGGTAATCCACATCTGGAGTCCACGATGTCCGGTGTCCATAAATAAACACTGCCTTAACGCTCTAAGGGTGTTCTGGTTTCAGTCTTTAACTGCCGAACACAAGAACTTGGTCACATAGAAACCCCCAGTGATCCTGTAACATTATCAGGAGAAAATATAAAAATATATACAATTATGGAGGCAGAATTACAATAACCTCACCTTACCCTGTATTCAACTTTATCAATATATGGTCAAAGTTTTTTTTCATGATAATTTGTAATAAAATTCCAGTCATCATAATTTTATCCTGAAATACTTCAGTATTTCTAAAACAAGCAGTCTTTAGCTTTTATTCATATGGTAATACCTTCAGAATATCAAAAAGTGGGCAGTGTTTACTTTTTTGTTTTCATGTTAGTTTCTACAGATATTACTTTTTAAGTTCCTTTCTCTTCTGCTTTCTCTCATTTCTCTCCTTTTAAGGAGAGAATAATTTCTGTTATGCTATTTTTAGAGAGCATAAACAGGCTGAGAAGGTCTTTTGAAGGTTATTTCTATAGCTATGCAGGAATTGGTACCAACCACTCTGAGATAAGCTATCCCATCCGCCCTAACCCTCTATTTATGAAAGGATATGAAATCCTCAAATGTAAATGAAGAAGAGTGCCTCAAATGCAGATGTGCTAAATTCTTCAAAAGAAACAACTCTACCAAAAGGTCAAGAGGTCAACCAAGCTGAACTACTTTCCCATATGAACAAATCAATTAAATATAAGGGACCAAAAGCCCCAATCAGGTTTACAGAATCTAAAATTAACCAATAAGGAAAAGGCTTGCCCAAGTTTACAAATACCACTGACCCTGATAGTTATCAGGCTGCTTTCTTGCCCCTCATGGACTTTGTGTCCATGAGTTCCTTTCATTTTCTCCCTTAAAAAACTCTGCCTTAATTTTATAAACATGTTCTGGTTTCAGTCTTCAACTCCAGAGCACAAGTACCTGGATATAAAATCCCACGACACTTTAATTTTTATAACTGTTTTGTCAAGAGATGTTTTCAAGATGCAAAAATGGTTAAAAAATTTGTTCTTGTAAAAATATGTATTTTCTATAATGAACTCACATATTCACTTCCTTTCTTTTTGGTTCTATTTTTTTAACCCAGTAAAGCTGATGCATTTATTATTGCATTAGTTGCATTTCATGAATTATATCATAAGCTGGATTTGTATTTGCCTACCCATATTTCACACCTTCATTTTCAAAACCTTGATATTTAAAAAATTGTTGTTCAACTGTATTTTAGGTAGCTCAAATCAGCCACAAGTGTGTCATTCAGGTCTGGAAATTGTTCTGATGTCATTGTTCACTTTTGTGTCTACTGAAAGATGATTTAAAATGATATACCTACCTCATACTTTACACGTAAAAATTGAGGCTAATGTGTGATTGACTCTCACCTTTTCAATTCTTCACCTTGGCAGAACATTTACATCCATTTTATAATCCTTTCCATGTTTGGTATATGTAAAAGCCTCTTATGAATAGAAATTAAAGAGATGGCCATTTATACTTTAAAAAGTTGTTTATTTTTTCACTATTTATTGGTGTTTTATCTAACATATGTGAGTTTTCAATATTTAATTGTGTTGTATATATGCCTGAACAAAATTTTGACATGCTTGGTTCATGTGCCTCCAGTGCACAATTCTGACAGCTCATTATTAAAAGAGGAAAGTTCACTCTGGATAACTAATTCCTAATAGTTCTCTCTCTGAGTCTATCTCTGAGTCTCTCTTTGAGTCTCTCTCTCTCTTTCATATTCTTCTATGAAGCATCTTAGTGTTCATTCCAACCAATTAAATGAAAATCTAACAAAATTAACAAATCCAATCTCTTAGTGGATTTAACCCCAATACACAGTGTTCTCTGTTGTGGTTTTTGAAGTAAAAGTCAAAAAATTACATTATGATTCTACTCCATTCATTCGCCACTCTGCAAAATCATATCAGAGAATAAGGTATGATTTTTGAGCATCTTATTTTTTATCTGGATCATGATATGTATGAAAAGAATACTTACTCTTTGTCCAAGTGTTTCATTGCTTTGTGACTGTGATCAAGAAATTTCAAGCCAAATTTAATGTGAATATTCGTTCACTGGCATTATTAAATAGAATCATAATATTTAAGCATTGAAAAAATGTTGCTTTATTGAAAATTACTTTACTCTTTTCATTTTAATTACTCCTAAACAGCTCGGTAAGAAAAAGAATATTTTCTTCTCTAAAGTCATGAAATCTTCTTTGTTTTTAATAAATTGGTCTTTGTTTTACTATCATTTGTTTTTCTCTTACTTTATATGAGCTCTATATAGGAAAGATTGGGGAGGCTCTAAACTGTCAGTCTCATAATCATATGTTAACTTGACCTCCTAGAACTGGGATCTCAGACTCAATTGTTATGTGGTCCAGTAGATAACAAATTAGAATTAAACCTGATATAAGCAAGTGGATGGGTGAAGTTTGACACAAATGGCAAGTTAACTCTGGTTTTCCTGACTAAATATTCATGCTAAAAATAAGTAAATAAAAGTTTTTAATGAAATCTAAGAAATTGAATCATTATTGGTAGATCTGGAGCCAGACCTCCAACCAGAGACCCCATGATCCACTGATCCACAGAGATTCCACCAAGAATGTTAATAGAATCTGATAAGGAAAACAGACAACTGGACAAACTACTAGCTGTTCTGTGAGCGAACCAACCAGTCAAACTGAAATTCCTTCCCCATGCACTCCAACTATTAAAACCTTGCACCCCTGACTTCACAGGAGTAATTTCCATCTCGCAGGGAAATTGCTGGTCTCTCACTGGAGTTTTGAAGGAGTTTCCCAAATACTTTAGTCTTTGTGAATGAAGCTTGGGTTCATGTTCTATCTCCCTTCCTGCCTCCCACTTTCTTCTTCTTTTTCTAACAATTACACATTCAATAATACAAAACTTGAAGAAATGATATTCATATGTTAATAAATGTTCATAATGTCACTATTACTCAAGGCCATGTGAGAAATATAGAGGAACATGCACCATGTTTTCATGTATTCAGCACTAGATAATAAATCATGACATTTTGATGCAAAGCTGGGAATGAGGCATTGTGGCAGTTAGGGAAATGTCATAGTATCTCTTGCATGGCTCCTTTAATGCCTGGTCGCTTACAGAGCAAAAGGCTTCTAAGAATCTGAAATATTCACTAAATATGGATTTGAATAGGTATTATATTGTGACAGAAAGCAAAAGTAATGGCTTGAAAACAAAGAAAAAAAGCAGACATCACAGTAGAACATAATGGTGAAATTACTTAATTGTAACATAGAATGGATCAACCCATGTAAGAACATTTAACTGTGTAGAAGTGGTAATAAGTATAATGCCCAGTACTGGTGGTCTTCTTGTCACTGATTTGAAACTGTTGGAACATTTATTCAGCTGAAGATACAATAGAGAAGTGAACATAAAATTACCACAACTAACCTTCACCTTGTTCTATTTTTAAATATTGAGAATACCAAACAGCTTCATTTTGTTCTCCTATGCTTTTAAGTAATAATTTCAGAAAATAAGAAAATGTATACTTGTGTCAGGATTTAACCAGAAAACCTACATTATATATATACTTGTAAATTATAAAAGTACCTATAAAATACATTACGTGTGTGTGTGTGTGTGTGTGTGTGTGTGTGTGTGTGTGTGTATAAACTTCCTGCAAATTAGACATGGAATCATTTGCGTGAGTGGCTGAACACTATGAACACTAATATTACTCAGCACTTCAGTCTGTACTGAATAAAGGAGACAATGTGGGAGGTACTTTTAAAGAAATACATAGAGCTATTTTCTCACAGCTATACAGAAGAATGTACCTCTTCTATCTCTTTGTAACAGCATGTCCTAAAACTGATTATTGATATAACCTTTTCTTGTTTTTCATATCTACAAATTGTCTCAACGTTTCTTTGTGCAATCACAGAGATTCAGCTTCAACCTTGACAATAATGCGGGAAACAATCTTGGAACAGAGAACAGCAGCTGTTCCAAGGCATCTAGTGGCAGCTGATTTCCTGTTAGAAAAGAAACTTTGGAGCCTTCTAGAATGGGAAGAGGGGCTGTTCAATAGACTTTTTGTTAGAAATTGAATGGAGTACTTCTTTGAAATTCTGGTCAATATACATGCTTCTCAGAGACAGGGCCATTTCTACCTTGAATCAGGAGTTGCAGGACACATTAGTCTCTGGATTTATGATCTTTGATTTCTATGCATCCACATGAAATTCCACATCTGACATAAATGGTTGTTTTCAGCAATCAAACTCTGTTTTGAAAGAAAAGATGTCAAAATACTGTCCTGTAAGAAGGTCGTTTTATCTTTCAGGCTTATAAATTTCTAGTTTTCATGGATGTTCAACAGAGACAATGTAAGCTCAGCTGGCACCAGCTTTTCCTGCATGGAGCATTCCCACCTACACTTATTCAAGCAAAGTTTCATTTAAATTCCTGCTAGCAAGCTCCTTTCTATGCATTTCACAGCAAAGGATATACTATTATACTGCTACAAACATTCCGTTTGAAGAATACTTTCTAATTGTCAAAGGAATTATGAGTATGAAAATATTATGAGCCTTTTGCTTGTGGGAGCTTGATGTCAGATCTCCTTTCCACTCTTTCAAAGAAATCACAGATAAAAAGAACATAATCCCTGAAACACAGTTATTTTAATACAGAAAGATTATAATTTTCTCCTCGGGAAGAAGTTCATTGTAGTAAGGTGTCTTATAAAAAGTAGTATCAATGATGATATCACATTTAATTTCTTTTACAGGAACCTTTCTTTTAAGCCAACTGCTTTCTTATACATTTTTTGATAAGTGTCAGACATTCTTTAATAAGAATCCTGTCGAATGTTTCTGGTGGAATTTGCACAGATTGATTGATTTTTTCAGTATTATTTTTGTAGGATAGATTAAAGTCCTTCCAGAATCCTAGGCAGTTTATGCTTTTCATTGTCATTTCATGTTAGAATTAATAGAGAACCTATTTTCAAGGTGTAGATGGCAGATTTTATCCTGATCGCACAAAGAGTATTTCACATACCTGTTTGCTGTTGACAAGTTTGGCTCACAACACAATCAACTAGATTTGTTTTCTTTCTGAAAGTCACACAAATAGTATACAAAAAGGACTACACACACAGGTCCTGTTTAATGTAAGATATTCTTATACTTCTGTGCATATCCACATGAACAGGAAACAGTAAGTAGTATCCCACAAAAATTGGAAATATTATAGTATTCCTCTTCTTGAGTCACCCTCTATTTCACTTCTGTAAGTGGAAGTTTTTAGAAGTGAAAATCCCTTTATTTCCTTAATATTAAAAATACAGATAGATTTGTGTGTAATGGAAATATTTCATAATATATATTCTATTTCTACCTAAATGTATTCTCTACTCTATGGTCATTTAGCTCATCAAATGCATTTAATTAACATATTTTGATATCTTTTACATAAGTTCACTATTCATTTTCATATGACCTTTAATACTGTCATCATAAACTGGACATTTTTATCACTCCAGTCAAATAGAAATGAAAGCTAAAAATGATTTACTAAAATGTTTTCAAATTGAAAGGAGTCACTTAAATCCATTTCAATTCTTTGGTTTTACTTAAAGATGAATGTCATTTTAAGGATATTTAGTAGAAATATCTGAGCCTTTACTTTTAAAACAAAATTATTTAGTTCCTTCTTTATAAAACCAGTACTGTAAATTGTTTTAAAGAAAGGAACACAAATGGGCAGTCCCTACTCAGAGGAGCATAGAGCAAGGAAAACAGGGAAAAAAAGCAAAACCTTGAGCTGATTCATTAAGAACCCAGGGACAAAATTATACTATAAGTAACAGGAATGTGTCACTTCCTGATAAAATGAGAAGTCTTAAAGGCCCTCAAACATTATAGGCTTTTGCCATTGCTCTTGGTTGCTCTCCAAAAACTCTCAATAAGACCCTCTTACTGAAGACGCAACACAAATGGATCACAAAATATGGGTAAAATATATAAACTGGAACTGGTCTGTGGACTTTCTCCTTGCTAGATAGTTTACACAGTGCCAAGGAATATTGTTGAAGTTACTGGGAGAGAGAAATAATCCTAAGACCCATCAATGGCATGAGATCTGTAAATTGCAATGTAATCAGCAAGGCTACAGGTGACCACCAGTGTAATAGTAGCATGCATGAGTATCAAGGAGACAATCAACAGCTTTCTGATCGGACTCATGACCTGCTTATCAGAATGGTACATATCCCTGTTACTGTAAACTAGAACAAGAACCTATTTAAAAAAGGAAGGAAAAGAAATCAATAGAGACGATCACCAATAAACCTTAATAGGTAGGAAGACAGTACATCAAAGTACTCTATTGATGGCTGTCATACCGATAGAATGGGCACTTACAGTGGAAACCTTTGGGTCTAAAGCTGGATGAGTGAAGGCAAATACACATATCACTGGGGTGGCCTGAAGAGAGGTAACCTAATATACCATGGAGACCTGAGCACCCACAGGAGAAGACAGGTCAGAGTGAACTTTGGGGTCCACAGAAGCACACAGGTGGAAGGGTGGGAGGGAGTAGGAGAGAATGGTGAAGGGAAGGGAGGGGATGGAGGGAAGAGGAGAGGGAGGGAAGCTTGGATGAAAACCCAATATGCTTGTAAAAGTAGAAAAAAAATGTTAGCTATAAATGGCCATTTTGTGAAGACTCTATTTTGGGATCTTAACTGATCCAGTTTCTAGTAACTCCCAGGTAACTCCTTACCAAGGTCTGATAGTGAGCTGTCAAGGTCTCTCTCTTCTGCTCTCCAAACTCTTGGGTCTTTCCACACTTTCTTCTTCCTTTCTTCCCCCTCCCATCACATTGGCATGGTAGCTCTCTCCCTATCATCTCTGACTTTAAGCCATCTCTTCTGCTTTAGTGCTCTCATACCCTAAGGCTAAACTATGACTCCCTTGGCCACCAGGCACTCAATTCTAAATAAACTCCTATTTCTTAATTCTCCCATCAGTTTCTTTTTATTCATGGATCTCCATATGGAGCCCACACATGATGTAGTTGTTCTACATTCCTTTTCCCACCCACCTAATATATATATATGTATCTTTATATCATGTGATCTACCTTAGTCATTATAATTTAAAACATATATTGGAAAAGGTGAATGATAAGTAGACATGGGTACTGAGTAAAAGAACAAGAGCTAGGCATGGTACATTTCACATGTATAATCAATTAACTTTCCACTGATACATCATAACGCTGTACTAAAAATGAGCATAACAGATGTAATGGATATAACAATTTACGGAGTAACTATACCATCTCTCTACATAAACAGAGATGTCTAGTCCCTGCACAATAAGTATGTGCTCTGTGACAAACTTCAATAAAATTTTAGATAGAAAATTACATTCATTGCTTCAGTAAAGGATCATCTCATGTTTGATTTTCATAATTTGTTAGTCAAAGGAAAAATACTTTGATATAGACATAATCAATATTAAGAAAGAGTAATTTTTGAATTTTTGTTAGGTAGTTTAGAACAGGATTTTTAGTTAGAATAGTTCTTTTGGGCAGTTTTAGAGTAGCTAGGCTGCTGAGAAGGTCTTTTGAAGGTTCCTACCACAGGTGTGCAGAAGTTGGCACCAGCTCCCACTGAGATAAAGTTGCCAACTTGCCCCAACCTTTTGTTTATAAAGGGATATGGAAATATGAACTACACAATGATAGTAGATTTTTAAAACTATTTTCAACAGTATATAGAGCAACCAGACAGATGATCAGTAAGGAAATGGAACAAGATTATAGAACAGGTGAAATTAATAAACATATCAATTCACTAAAGAGTTAGTTATTAAGCACACATGGAGTATGTGAGAAAAGATGAGAGGAAAAATAAGGGGCACAAACCCAGGTTTTTTTCACAAAGACTGATGTTTATTATGAGCTCCATCATGAGAGTGCCAATTCCCTTTCGAGATGGAAATCACTACTACTTTGGGGTTGTGCCTATGAGGCGCCAATAGTTGGAGCAAGGGTTGAAGCACAGGGGAGTGATAGATTCCCTTTCCTCCAACCCCCACATTCAGAGAAAAAGCTCTGCTTGCTGTTCACTCCCCCCACCATGACCAGCTAACACTTACAAAGCCTGTGCCTAGTCACTTCCTCATGGGAATAGGGGATAATTCACTACCCTCTGTCCACCCCGCACAGGAGCCCACAGGTAAAACTCCTTGTCCTCTTCAAAGGCAGTTTCTTCTTCCTTTCAAAAATTAGTCCCTGTCATTACGTAATCAATGAACTTCTTTCATTCATTATCTGTGGCATGGTGTGTTCAGGCTTTTTATCTTACAGGGGGAAGGGGTTTCAATTTGACCGATTCATTCCGTCCATTTGCTGACTCTTATCAGTTCCTCAGGATGACCAGAATTTGTCCAGTTTGTCTGCTTTTCTTTATCAGATTCTGCTAACATTTGGCAGTGGGACAGTTTAGATTCTTTGGTTTATGGTCTGATGGTATCTGATGCATCAGTAAGTATAAGCTTAGGATAGATCACATTTTAGGCCTCAGAAGAAGTCTTAACAAATTAAGAAGCAAGCACTAAGCATCTATTCCAAACACAGTAGAATGAAAGTAGAATATAATGCATGTAAGGAAGGTGAAAATTTTATCAGAATGTTGAAATTAAATAACATGTTTGATAAAAAATTAGATGAAAGAAATTATAGAGAAGTTAGATGATACTTTGAAATAAGAAGAAAAATACAACATAGCAAAATAATGTGATCACAGCGACATACATACTTAGAAGGAAGTAGACAGTAGAAAATTATTGTATTAAAAAAGTAGAAAAGTCTAAAATAAACAACCTAACTTTGTATTTTAAGAAACAAAAGCTGTACCAAAGAAAATTAAAGTGAGAAGAAAAAATAGTAAATATGAGAATCAAAGTCATGAATAGCAGAAAAATAAATATAATCAAAATATGATTTTAGAGAACACCACCAAAAGGGAAAAATAATTAGCTAGAGTAACTAAATACAGAGAAAGATAGACAGGAAAGACTCAAGTCACTGAAACTAAAATTAAATAAGAGAAAATAGAAGTAATGTTTTAAGAATAAATAGTATTATGATATACTACTTTTAACAATTATTCATTAGATAATCTATAAGAAATGGATGTACTACTGTACCAAGATGCAATCATAAGGAAATGGAGAACATGAACATTTCCCTGACTAATAAGGAGATGAATTAAAAGAAGCCCCAAGCCAAGCGATTTCACTGAAATATTTTTAAAGACAACTAAAGAAAAATCAATAGCAATTTCACTCAAGTAAGAGTGACCATTTTCTAATGTATTTTGCGAAGCCAATATTGTACCAATATGTTAAAATATGGAAATCAACAAATGTTCTATTCCATATGAAGAGAATAAAGAACAGGAGTCAGTCATCTTAATGAAAAAGTACTTGACATTATTAACACATTTCCATTGACAAACAACCAATGATGAATAGAAAGAATATATATCAATCATATCAATATAATGACTATATATAAGAAACTCACAAATGACATCATATTCATAAATGAAAAGGTTTGAAAGCTTTTACTCTAAGCAAGAACTACTGCCTCATCATTGATCAGTATAGTCACTTATTCTGCATAGTAAGAACAATCAAAGGAAATAAAAACCATCCAAACATATAAAGAAGTGCTATCATTTCCATCAGCAGGAGATATGAACTATGATGTAGAAAATCTTTAAAAAATTTCAAACGCAAAAAAACTGTGAATTAAAACAAAAATGAACAACGCAAAAAACAATGAAGAAAAATGTATTTACATATAGTCAAAAGAATAAAATATATGAACTTAATTTTAACAAAAATTCTGAATAATTAAAAAAGCAAAACATATATACACTGAAAGGTAAATAATATTGATAAATTCATATGAAACTGTCAAGAAATATAAAATTACTGATAAAGAAACTAAAGAAGAAACAAGAAAATGGCTCATGGACCTGGAAATTTAATACTATTAAAATATCTCTAAACTACAAAAGGATTGAAGACAGGAATGTCAGAAACAGTGCAATTCTAGAAGAAAGCAAAAAGAAAACATTCCATGATATGAAAGTGGGCAAAAAAGCATGGAACTGAATTTTTCTCAGAAGTTTGAAACCAGAAATTCTATATTCTTTAGTTAACAGACTTGAAGCAGAATCTTAAGCAATATTTTCTCGCTCATGTTTATCGCAATATTATTCACAATAATGTGAATGTGGAAGCTGGTTTAATGATCTTAGATGGATACGTAACTATAAAGTGCTATATACTTACATAGATATCTAGATATATATCCAACATTGTTACCGAATTTCTTTTTTTATTTCTTCCACTAATACAAAGTTGATAAGTACCCCATTCCCCTTCCTCCCTCCACCCCTCCCTGGATCCCCTTGCCTCCTCCCCACCTTTTCCCTTTCCTTTATCCAGGCCATTGCATTCTAAATTGAAGATTGAAGTCAGGAAGTGTTTGAATGGCTTAAGTAAAATTTATTGAAAAGCAGGAAAGGGACACCTGATTGCTTGGAAGAATAGGGCTGGGGCGGGGGGGGGGTCAAGAAGAAGAATCTGGCTGTTTGGGGAGCCAGAGGAAAGACAGGAAGGACCTCCAAGCCTCACTCCAAACTAGGTGCTATTTTCATGAACTTTTGAGGGATCAAAAATGGAAGCTTTCTGTTGGTTTCCACTCTGATCTTTGACTGGTGGCCCCTGGCAGGGCCAGGTTTGAAAATCTGGTGTCTGGTGAAGTGCATACATACTAAATGCATTATAGGCTTCTGGTCAGCTCTCCCAATGTATGTGCTGTGGCCTTGCTTAATGTCCTTTGGTCTTCCTCTCAGTTCTTGCTACACATGGGAATCTCCCCGTCAGCATTTCAAAAGAAAGGAAGAAAATCCTGGCCTGGAGATAGAGTTCAGTTGGTAGAATAATGGCCTGGTCTCTGTCACAGCAGTGCAAAAATAGGCATGCTGCTTGCTATATGTTTGCAATCCCAGCACTGGGGATATGGCAGCAGCCTGATCAGAACTTCATGACTTTCTCGGCTCCATAGCAAGTTCTAGGCTGGACTGGGATAAAATAAAGAAGAAACTATGTCAACTGATATCATATGAATCAACCTTGGCAATATAATTGTAAATGAGTATTAGATTTCAATACCTGAGGCTTGCTATTGGTTTGTTTCATAGTTAGGAGACTGGAATTCCATGATCAGTTATATCAGTCTGTTTGTTCTGTGGCAAGAATCTCCATGGCTTTATCACATCATGCTAGGTGGTACTAAGGAAATGTTATGTGCAAGTGGGAGAGAAACCATGACAGAACGAGAAGCAAGGAAAGAATTCAAATGTAAGGCTCAAGCTTTTATGACAATTAATTACTAATTGAATTATTAACTGGAGCTGCATGTGCACTCTCTTCCAAGAGAATAAACCAGCATGGCCTAACCATATTTTACTTCTTAACGATTTCACTATTTCTCAGCATCCCCTCACTGAGGTCCATATTCTTGAAAAGATAAACTGAAATCACATCCAATCCATAGTATAAGTCAATCACAAAATACAACTGCTGCACAATTCCACTTGTGTAAGGAAGGAATCTAAATTAATAAAACAAAGAAATAAAATGCAGAATGATGGCTGTGTGTGGGGGAGGGTGGGGGAGAATGCCAGGCATTGTTCAATGTGCATATGTTTTCAGTCACACAAAATGAACACGTTCTAGAGATACACTCTCATGCTATGCCTGTAAGTAATGCTGCAATGTCAACTTAAAATTATTTGGATGTTATTTTTACGTTTTATATTTACCACAATAGAAATGGGTATAATGTGTCAAAAACATGGAACTTTACCGCCTAGATGCTTCTTCATGATAGCACTCATTCAGCCATATGAAATGTTGCCCACAAACTACCTCCTTCTATGGGATCTGCAGAATCTGCCTCCGGAGCAACAGCCTCCTGGCTTGAGGTTACTTTCTGCTATTCAATCATCCACATTTTCTGCTTGAATGAAATGTGGTGTAGAGACACAGACAATTTAATATCACTCAAGATTCTCTGAAAGGTAGTCTAGGGTTCATTTTTGACTTGGCCGAGGCCTTTTGGAAGTTGTGTGTCTACTATTCTTTTTTACTTAAAAAATACTCTGTCTCAGTTCCTCACACACACACAAAAAACAATTTCTGTTTCTTACAAAGACCATTTATGATAAAATTTCTCACTTTTAAGGTCTCTGCTGATGATTATAAGGAACTGTTTTCTGGTAGTTCAGATGTCTCTTAAGTGATATTGGTAAACTATCTCTTCCAGTCCCACCCATCTCTTATTTCATGGATGAAGCCAAGATTCTCAATATTTTTCTTCTTATCTGTGTTGTGAGTTTCACCTTCAAGAAGCTCTCAAATACAGTAGATGTTCAAAGTAACTATGAAGGAAGAAATGGTTAAAAAGAACCAATAAACTCCACCAAATTGCTGCTATTCAGAAGCACAGAGCTATTGCTGTAGAAATTAGAATGAAAAGAAAGGAGTGGTTCTTGATTGAGAATAATAACCAAGTGGTGACTAATGATAAAGTGGGACACCTGCAATACTTTGAATGCAAAGAGAACCAAAACATAATCAATGCTGGCAGCTAGCACAGTGTGCATTCGCAGATCAATCTCTGTAGCTTGCTCTAAACAATTCAAAATCTGTGCTTACAAAAAAACAAAACATTTTAACTCTTGAAATAAAGACACGTTCTACTTTATTTTTTTTTATTATTATTTATTCAACTGTGTGTATGTGTGCACACGCGTGTGTCTGTGTGTGTGTGTATGTGTGTGTATGTGTGTGTAGAACCACGGACGAATTCGTGAACCACCATGGACGCCTCCACCTCCTTCTCTCCTGGGATTCACAGGCTCCGCCCTACCAGGGCCAGAAGCGCAGGCCGCCCCCGCTTCCGTCTGGCGTCTATACGTGGGATCTGGGATCCGAACTCGGGACCTTCCGCTTGCAAGGCGGAGGCTTAACCCCTGAGCCACCTCTCCAGCCCCACGTTCTACTTTAAATCAGTACATGCTTTTAAATATTGTGTGCTCTTGACGTTGGTACTCATTTGTTTGCTGTGATTGATAGACTATTTCTTTCTTTCTTTTTTTTTTTATCAAATGGAGAGGCTTTAATTAAGCTGATCCGCATCTGCATGCCAGGGAGTTGGGATCCCAGTCAGAGGCAGTGGACTTGAGTGGAAGTACAGAGTTTTTTTTTTTTTTTTTTAGTTTTGAAAAAATCTTTATTTATTTATTTTTTTTAATTTTTTATTATTATTTCTGCTCATACAAACTTAATAGGTACACCAGTTCCCTCCCTCCCTTCTCCTCCCCCCGAACCCCCTGCTCTCCCTCCCCTCACCTCTCCCTCCCCATCCCCCAGTGGCTCCCCTCCAATCCCCAGAGAGTCCTTTAATGTGCATGCCAGACTCTCCTCTGGGCCCTCCTCTCCAATGACATACAAGGACCCAGTTGTATTTCCCTGAACCCTTTCCTGTGCTCCCCTTAAGCATAGGAACACTACTGTGGCTGTCAATCCCTTGTCTCCAAGGATCTTGGTGCCTTTAGCAGATGCTAGACTTTGTGAGGTCAATAGTGTGTTGGCCATTGCGCGCAGGGCATGCAAAGTCCAATTATGGTTGCTTCGGCCCTAACTTGTGTGGAGTATCTTGCATATCATTGCTCCTCCCATCCTTGTGCTTTTACAATCTTCCTTATAAACATCATAAGTCCCATATAAACATCATAAGTCCCACTGTCCCAAATATTGTTTAATTCTTCTAGAGATAAATAAAACTAATAAGGAAAAATCATAGACTTTATGATTTTTTTGAAATAGTCATGCAGAGTGGTTGTTTTATAGTCTCTTTGACACCTCTTCTTCCCATTTTCACTCTGCAAATTAACATGATAAATATTAATTTCATGGTTTATTGTACTTTAAGGACTTGTTTTCCAATTCAAAGTCCTGAAGCAGATCTTAGGTTGGTGATCTTAACAGCATGTCCTCAGTACCTGTGAGAGTCAGTCTCCAACTAGATTTTATAGCTACCAGTATTTGTACAGATTCAAATATGACCTTTTCCAGTGCCTTGCAAAATGCAATGCTTTTCAGTTATTCCTGGAAAAGACTACAAAAGAGGCATCTACAGTGCAATTCATTTTTTCCCTGACTGAATAATAAAAGAAAGTTCAAAATCCCAACTGGGGGGGGGGAATGTGTCTTCTCTGCACTTTAAATGATCATCATCTCAGTCTCACATAAATCAGTGAAATCCTGATGTGCTCTATTATGTTTTTTATCCAAGTTGAAGAACAGTAGTTTTATACTTTTTGAGTACTGAAAGTGCTTTATCTCTAACCATTTACTAGAAGATCTGCCCAAGTATGTTTACATATTACTCTGAATCTTTTTTGTAAAACACATGACCAAAAGTTATCCTAAATTCTGTAATAGTTAAAGCACATTTTCATTGCATTAACTATTAGAATATGCACTGCCATTCATGACATGAGGTTTAAAGACTTGTGTTATGCAAGTCTCTTTGTTGTGCTTAAAGACATGCAAAACTTCAGCTCCTTATTGTTTTGCTGTCATTCAAAGGTATTCTGTTCAGAAACTGACAATCATTCTTAAAGATAACAAAAATCTGTAAGTATATTTGTCATTGAAATTTTATTGGTAATATTGAAATGATATGTTTGTTTCATTGAGCTCTCATTGGTTAGGAAAAAAACTTATTTTTTACATCCCTTCTGAGATCCTTACATATGGTTGGATTCTCCAGGAAATAAAACACTTTGCAAACATATTCCCCATAAGAATGATACTAGATTATTACCTGAAATTTCATTCATTCATTCATTCAGTGACCTTTTCATTATGGACTAATAAATAATCTAATAATTTAGTTGTATCCTTGCATAGATGTGGCTTTGGATATTTCGTCAAACTGTTTGAAAATGTATTTATTTTAGTAATAGGATATACCAAAAGGAGCTCTTCATCATGAAGCACAGTTAATAACTTCTTTGATTAACTTTTAATACTTATGAATTTATACTGTATAACTATACATAAAGCACACTTCATTAGAATTCTTGATCTCTGATTAAGCATTGGTTTCTTTTATCTATGTTTATTAAAATAACCTGAAGTGTTTGTAAGAAAAATGAAAATAACCTATAAATATTACTTACTATCTTTTTCAACTAAAGCAGGGCTTCCTAAAGTAAAGTACATTAAAAAAATTTGGAGGAAGAGTATAATAAAAATTAGTTCTATGCTCATAGGAGTTTATGTCATCACAATGGTAGTGTTAACTTTTGCTTATCAATAGGCCATACATACACATAATATATTTTTTTTTGATTCTGTTCAGATTCTTTGGGATTCAACATTAAATATGTGAGGATACAAACAAAATCGAAAATAACTTTTTATGTATTTAGAAACAAATTTTGGGCTCATGCTTCTTGGCCATTGTAAGGCTGATCATATTACTGAAACAATCTACTAAATATTGCATTCTCCTCTTAGAGAATTAGGATAACATTCTCTTCAAGTAATTTATTTTTGTTTTTGCATAATTTACATGTAAATTTTGTTTTTGCATATATTTATAATCATAATTATTTGTGTGTATATTTGTGAGTACATAAAACATATACATTTGGAACATTCATGCATATGCATATATTTACATATATATACATAAATATTTGTGGGTTCATCCAAACAATATATTTGAAGATAAATAATCTCATCTTTTCTCACTACTCCTTCCCAGAAAAATCTGTTTTGAACACTGTTCTCAATGCACTTAAGTATCTTCTAAAAAACTAACTTGAAAAAATATATAGAAATTTATCAAAGATTATAGCCTAAAACTAAAAGTAATGAATAAGAGTTTCATATTTCTCTGTATTTTACACATGTATTTTACTAAATTTTCAGTATCCACCACGTAAAATGATTCATGAGAACGTCTATGTTTATATTAAACATATGTCTAAAAGAATATATATTTATATACTTAGTCAATATTATTGGCTCCCTTGTGGTATAGAGAATGATCTGACCTTAGTCTTTTTTAATGTAAGTCAATTAAACAAAAGCACATATACAACACATTGCCAATGATTTAGGTAAATTTGATTAGCTGTTAGCAATATTAAATTTTTAAAATATTACTGTGACTTTAAGGTGTACAGATAGTATATAATGTTCAAAAGTCTTCGTTGTAACTCTATTCCTTATTCTCCTCTGCAATGAAAATATATCAAAAACCAAAAAGTGACAGTTTCATTATCATCAGGAACCTTTTGAGGATTACTTGATTTTTAAAGCAAGTGAAGAAATTGAAACAATGGAATATTATTTTTGATAAGCTAAAAGACTATGGTAAGAGACTTTCATAGTGGTGAAGTTTTTGTAATTTATGTAACACTAAAATTAATATTCACTTGCCCTGTCATTTGTCCTAAAATGTTCTTTCTAAACAGGTTTTATCTATTTAAATAAGCATTAATTAATCCTTTTTTGTGAGTAAATATACACGAGTAAATATTTGTGCTACCAGGTATCACATTGAGAAAAAAATTAATAACAGATCACAAAGTTCCTTAGAATGTTTGCAAAAGGATATTTACTTTAAAATAAATTCACCTGTAGAAGCCCAGTCATTCAAAATTATCCACTAGATTTTCACTTTTGTTTAAATAATAGATGTAGAGTGACTGTCATAGTTAGATACAGAGGTCAACTTGATGGATGAGGGTTCGAGCTCTGGGCACATTTGCTGATAATTAGTAAGTGAGTTAAGCCCAGAGTGAACCTGCAGAAAATTGTTTAGTTGATTGGGAAGGCCCATCCCATAGTGGGTGGAACTTGACTCTGGGAAGGTGAATAAAATACACTGAGCTGGTTGAGGAAGTTGGCATTCTTCTATATACTTGGCCAGACATGCTGGTCAGGCAAATAAGGATTGTCCCTCTCTCAGTCATTATATGGATATGATGCATCCAGCTCCCTTTGCCTTAATGTTGATATGAGCTCCCTGCCAAGCTGGACAAGCAACTGTAAATTGTTAGAGAAAATAAACCTCTTGTTCCCTTAAGCCACTTGATGGTGGGTTTTATCATGCAGGTGAACTACTACAGTAACCAACTATTTTGCCATAAGTGGTGATTGAATTGAGGTGATTGATTCTTGTGCGTGCTAGGCAAAACTTTACCACTAAGCTACAGCTTCAGCTCTGTTTTTGCTTTTTATGTTAAGCTTTTCATTCCGGTCTTCTCTTTTTTCTTTAGAAATTTTATTGATGAAAATTCTTTGCATGTACTGTTGGGTTTCACATAGACAATTTTATTCAAGTATAACATATGTTTTAACCATATTCATAGCCTCTCATTGTCTCCCTTTAGTTTTTCCTTCCTCCTCCCACTAGTCTCTTCCCTTTCCCTAGTTTCCCTTCTGTTTCCATGCTATAAATACATGATATAAATTTTCATTTTCCTGGAAATGATATAACTTCTTTCTTCTTCATGGCTAAAATCTCTATCTCTATCTCTGTCTATCTATCTATCTATCTATCTATCTATCACTTATCTATTCCTCTGTTTATGGACACCTATTTTGATTTCAAAACTTAATTATTATGCATAGTACTAAAGCAAATAATTATATGCTAGTATCTCCTGTTACATCGACTTGAAGTCCTTTGTTAAACACCCAATAGTGGTATATCTAGGTCATATGATAGAAATCTTTTTAAATTTTTTTAAAAATCTTTTTCACTTTTATTGAAAAGTTTGACAAAGAAAAAGCTCATTAAATGACAATAACCATCTATTTTCAAGTAGGCAACATGTACTACGGTTTATCCATAATTTTGATATGTACAATCACTCTGATTTCTTACTAAGATTTGCTAAATAAAAGCATTCTTAAAATAAACTGACAATGTAGCTTAACTAACACTTATAAAAGATTTCAGAAATGTCTGCTATAGGAAATGAGATTGCCCCTCTTTTCAGCCATGCTCTAGAAAGTTCAAGTGATGCTGCTATGAATTAGACAGAACTGGGGAGGCCTACCATGTGACAGTGACAGAGACTACCTCCCAGAGATTGACAGCCACTTAAGGGAAGGGACTTATGATAACCAAGAAAATGCAACATGTTCGTTAGGGGCAGTGCAAGAGGATAACTCTTAACAGAGAAAATTCCTTTGAAAAGCTTTTCCATAACCATGATCACAAAATGCACATAGATATCATATGACATGTTATAGAATTCCTGTACTACCATACCACTCTAAAATATAAATATAAATGAAAGATAAACACAACAACCTTGTAAAGCTGAATCTCTCAATTGAGCTCTTGCTACACTTAGTACTTGCTGGCACCTGGATGCAGAGATCTAACTCATGCTAATTGGGACAAGCTAAAAGCATAGATTCTGACTTGGGGGACTTAGCAGATGCTCCTGCCAGTGGGCTGCTGGTGTTGGTTGCAGATGTTACTGATGGGACCCACCTTTGGGTGAAGGACAACACATTTTTGCTGATTTTCTAGTGTCCACGGAAGAAAGAGAAATCTTAGGTAAGGATGGAGATTCTGAATTGATGGCAGCTAGAGCAGGCTCCACTGACATCAACTTGCACATGACATTTGGATTTAGATTAGTCTTTTGTATCTTTCTTCTCTTGTGTGCATTTTACCTTGATTTGTTTCTTCTTAATTTATTTGTTTTTATTTTTCTCACAGCAAAGGCTTAATAATCACCTTCACTCTCATCAAAATCAGATTCAAAATCATCTTCTGTATCTCTGCGAGCTGCATCAACACTGTGGCCATCTCTGCCTTCCAGAAGCATCTTCCCCGAGCCTTACTGTAGATGGTGTTTTTCTTTTCCTTTGAACGTCACGTGAATCATCATCCTCCACGAGCTGTCCCAATCTAAATGACAACTCGTTATACTGCAATAGAGATATGAGGAGTCTTATTCATTACACCAGTCTTATTATTGTCTTGTCTTTCATTGCAGTCATCTTTAGACTATTACACATGGTTTGTGTCTGTTGCAAATTCCTTCACCAAGAGAACCAGGGCAATTTCTAAACCTCTCTGTAAGAGTTTTGATCAAAAGTCACCCCATGACCTCCCCATAGTACATGTTTGGATCTCTTTTCTTCCCCTTTTATTCTTGATAGGAAATAATGGAACACAAAGACTACTATAAACACTGTAGGACCTTCTGTCTGTTCTCATTAATTTTTTAGGTGTTTTCTCTAGTAAGATGTCTTCTTTCTACAGTTCCTTCAAGATAAGCTTGGTTTTGGTCGTGTTTTAACTTCTTTCATATTATTTTGATATTCTTCTTTTAAAGGTATTTTTGCAGAAATAAAATCTTCACTATAAAAGTCCTCAGAGCGTAATCAGCATGTTTCTCATTTCTTACAGATTATACCTTGATCTACCAAGGAAAAGAAAGCCCACAACACTCAAATGTGGGCTTGAAGTCCTCAGTGTTTGTTTCAATCACTGCTTGAAACTAGACTTGGCCCTCCAATCCCCTCTAATCACCATGGTCCTGCGGTGGCACATATAACTTACTCAGAATTAAACACACATACTTCCAACCATCTAAGTTTTAACCAAGATGCAAAATATATTCAATGGGAAAAATAACTTTAACAAGTGGTTTGGTTAGACTTGATAAAGCAGAAGAATGAAGATTGATCCTTGTTTCTCACTTTGTATTGAAATCAGTTCTAAATGGACCAAAGACTTAATGTAAATTCTGAAACTCTGAAACCCTTTGATGAAAATATAAGGGAAAATTCCAATGCATAATTATAGGTCAGGGCTTTCTGAAAGGTACACTAGTAGCTCAGGAAATAATTGCAGGTACTGACAAGTGGGGTTGCATGAAAGAAAAAAAAAAAACTTCTGTGTAGCAAAGGGAACAATGCAGCAGAGAGACAGCTTATAAAACCAGAGTTTATAAACAAGTCAATAGCTACCCATCAAAAGTCAAATGTTCTCTTTGGAAAAAAAGTCCAATTTGTTCATAAAAGCAGGGAAATACAGCATTCTCTAAGCAATAATGTAAAATAGCTAGCGATGACTTAACTGATGATGACTTAACTGAAAAAGAAGAACAAAACATTTATAAGTGATAACATTAATTATTTTCTGTGTGAGTTGATTCACATTTCTTAAATTTCAGAGCATGACAACAAATCTGCAAGAGAAATCATTCCCACATTGTAGCTAAGTTTATAGTTTTGTTTCAAGCAGATTGAACTTGAACCTGATTTATAGAAATGAGATACTTGTTAGGTACTGAATTCAGTATCTAGCCTAAAGGATGAGTACAAGACTCATAAATGTCCACACCAAATAATCTTATTTCTGATACGAGGTAGGCAGAGAATAAGATACTAACTAACCAAGGAAACTTTAGCTATGTCTTCCAAGCAGAGCCTTCTTTTGATCAAAATATCCCTTTGTGGGTACAGATGATTAAAGCTTCCATTGTGTTCTTCTTACCATATCCGAAAGTAAGATGTAAGGGGACTTTCCCAATTGCTTTATATTCCACTCTTAAAGACTCCAGCTTTCTTCCCCTAACATTATTCACTTTGTAGTTTCAACTTTCTTTGTGGACTTGTTATAGGGATCATGGAAAAAATACTTAAACAGAAAGATCCAGTCTATCATTATGTGAGAGGGAAAATATATTATAGTTCTCATAAATACTCATGGAAATCCCTCTAAAAAAAACAAATCCAAGGGCTCTTACTCTGCATCCTTGGCCTGACCCAATTTTGTTGGAGAACATTATCTAACATTTTGCTCAATAAACTTTGGCTTAAACTGTCTATGTCTCTCAACTGAATTATTTCCTTTTTGAACATAAGAATCAAGAAAAGTCCTTCAACAGCAGGAGTTCTTGATTTATGCCCAGTGACACCATTCTAAATCATTAAGGCCAGAAGAGTATTATTTAAACTCTAGAATGGAAATGAAATTAATAAAATTATAATGCCTTTTCATTGTACTCTCCCTTCAATATTGATTTTGGAATAAATTATTTATCGTTACCTGTTCCTATTTGAGTGAATTGCGATAAGAAATTCACAAATTTTACCACCATCTCATAGTGAAAGACTATAAATTACACCATTTTCAAGGAAATACTTTCATGAAAATAATATTTTTAATATTTTTGAATTTAAGCTTATTTTATTTAATAATATTTACAGTTAACAGTAATCACTATCTTATAAGATATAAAATTGGTATGAACAATTAGTCAAATCCTCTGAAACTGACAATGTGGCCTTTCTGTCATTCTTTTATTATTTATTCATATTTGTCATATTTGGTATTTATAGATGCTAGTAATCATTTTATACTCACACATAAATAAAAATAACTATTTTCTGGCATTCTTATGCATACATTATTATTTTTTTAAATTTATTTATTTTTCTGCTCATACAAACGTAATAGGTACCCCTGTCCCCTCCCTCCCTCTACACCTCCCTGGACTTCCCTGCCCCTCCCCCTTTTCCCTTTCCTTTCCTTCCTCCCTCCCTTTCTCCCAGTGCCCCCTCCCTCCATCTCTGAAGCATCCTTTAATGTGTATATCAAACTTTCCTCTGGGTCCTCCTCACTGATGAGGTGTAAGGATTCAGTGGCATTTTTGAGAACTCTTTCTTGTGTTCCCCTTAAGTATAGGAACACTATTGTGACTGTTAATCCCTTGCTTCTAAGGATCCTAGTGCCTTTAGTCCATGCTAAACTTTGAGGGGTCAATGATAAGTTGGTCATTGTGCAGATCATGCAGAGTCCTATTACAATTGATTCGGCCCTAACTTGAGTGGAGTATCTTGCATATCTTGACTCCTCCCATCCTTGTGCTCTTACACTCTTACTGCTCCCTCTTCTGCAAATTTCCCTAAGCTTCAGGATGGGGAGAGATTAGGCAGACCTGATTCCAGGTGGTTGATATGGTCTCTGATATTCTGAATTATTGTTTGTTGATTTTTTTTCATCTTTGCTGCACCCGCAATACGCTTGGCTCCATCCTGGGTATTGGATGTCACCTCCTGGCCAGAGATAAAAACCTGTTAAAATAGAGTCTTATTATAAGGATAGATTCAAAGGTAGATGGAATAAGAGTAGGAGACTGCGGTGAGGGGTGGTTCAGTGTACCATTGCAAAATGGTTACGTTCTATCTGCCAGACTATGCCCTCCCTTTCTGGTAAGATAATACCCCATCAGTTGCAAGTGACCAGGAAGGAAAGTCTGTGAGCTTAACCAGATGTCTCATTACTTACTTGCAGTCCTTGATGGTGGTCTATCATCTCTGCTGTAGCATCCCCTCTCTCCTTGTTTCTGGCGGGACCCTCCTTCCCCTTCTCTCCTGTTTATAATCTTTGCAATTACTGTAGGTATTGCAGAGATTTATCTTTGAGTGTGTCTCTAAATGGGTTTGATACTAGGATCCACCTATTAGGGAGTACATACGGCACTTAATTTTCTGTCTGGGATACTTCACTCAATATAATTGTTTCTAATTCCATCCATTTCCCAGCAAATTGCATTAATTCAGGATTTTTGATGGCTGAGTAGTATTCCATTGTATAAATGTACCACATTTTCCTTATCCACTCAACAACTGTTGGACATTTGGGCTGATAACATGACTTTGTTATTGTAAACAGTGCTGCTATGAACATGGTCGTGCTTGTGCTATCGAGGTGAATTTTTGCTGTATGGGGGGTTATTCCCAAAACTGGAATAGCAGGGTCATATGGCATTTCAATCTTTATCTTCTTTAAGAATCGCCAGACAGCTCGCCAGAGTGGTTGCATGAGCCTGCACTCCCACCAGCAATGTAGAAGAGTTCCCCTCTCTTCACATCCTCTCCAGCACTTGGTGGTGTTCGTACTGTGGATTTTTGCCATCCTGACTGGGGTGAGATGATATCTCAGGGAAGTTTTGATTTGCATTTCCCTGATGGCTAAGGAAGTGGAGCATTTTTTAAGATATTTGTTAGAGATTTTAATTTCATCCCTGGTAAAGTTTCTTTTAAGTTCCAGGGCCCATTTTTTAATTGGGCCATTGTTTTCCTTGGAGTTTAGTTTTCTAAGTTCTTTGTGCACTCTGGACAGTAGAGCTCTATCAGATATGTGGTTAGTGAAGATTTTCTCCCATTCTGTGGATTGCCTTTGTGCTCGAGTTATAATCTCTTTATCTGAAAAGAAGCTCTTTAATTTCATGAGATCCCATCTGTTGAACTGTTGTAGTGTCTGTGCTATTGGATTTCCAATTAGGAAATGTTGCCCTAGTCCAATCAGCTCCAGAGAGTTCCCTACCCTTTCAACTAAGGTTTTTATAGTTTCTGCCCTTATATTGAGGTCCTTGATCCATTTGGAATTAAGTCTTGTACATGCTGACAAGTACAGGTCCAGTTTTAATCTTCTGCATGTGGAGATCGAGTTTTGCCAGCACCATTTTTTGAAGATGCTGTTCTTTTTCCATTGGATTTTTTGGGCCCCTTTGTCAAAGATCAAATGGCTGTAATTTTGTGGGCTTATATCTGGGTCTTCAACCCTTATCCATTGATCTGTGTGTCTATTTTGGAGCCAGTACCAGGCTGTTTTTATAACTATGGATTTGTAGTATAGACTAAGGTTTGGTATGGTGATACTTCCAGCAGTGTTTTTGTTACTCAGTATTGTTTTTGCTATCCTGGGTCTTTTGTGCCTCCATATGAATTTTGAGATTGTTTGGTCAACTTCTTTAAAGAATTGCTTTGGGATTTTAATTGGTATAGCATTGAATCTGTATATTGCCTTTGGTATGATGGTCATTTTTATGATTTTGATTCTGGCATTCCAGGAACATGGGAGGTCCTTCCACCTTCTAGTGTCTTCTGTAATTTCTTTCTTTAAGGTTTTAAAGTTTTCATTGTAATGGTCACTTACTTCCTTGGTTAGGTTTATAACAAAGTATTTCATTTTTTAGGGGCTATAGTAAACGGGATTGTTTCTCTCAGGGCTTTTTAAGTTCTTTCATTTTGTGCATATAGGAAGGCCACTGATTTTTTGTATGTTTATTTTCTATCCGGCTACTCTGCTGAACTTATGTATTAGTTCCAGGAGTTTCCTGGTCGAGTTTTTGGAATGACTCAGGTATAAAATCAGGCATACATTATATTTTTAAAAAACTATATTTTAGTATATATTTAGTGGAGGGTTTTTTGTTTTTCATTTTTCAATTTTCTTAATTGTTTTTTTTTAATTTTTAAGAAATTCTCCATATCAACCTGCTGTTTGTTTTACTCACTGCAAATATCTTTTCCCAAATTTTATGGCATATTTTTAGTATTAATTTGCTAATCAAACTTTCATTAGAAATTATAGGCTTACAAGATGTAATATAAATAATACAGTGTTGTCACCTTTAGATTTTATCAGTCCAAGTCCTCCAATGACCTATATTTTGTGTAGTTTTCTAAATACTAACATCTTGTGCACAATAATAAATGATTAAAGCCAGGATATTCATATCAACATAATGAAATGAACCTCTAAAATACTTTAACCTCTTAATTGTTGCACAAACTTTTAATTAGTACATTTTTATAATTTGTATGTGTGCATATGCATGTTCACATGCATACATGTGAAGCATATATTTAGAAGTCAGAGTACAACTTACAGGAGGTGGTTCTCTCATTCTACCACATGGGCTCCAGGAATCAACTTCAGGTCTTCATGTTTGTTGAGAAATACCTTATTCCACTGAGCCAAGGAATTGGCCCATGACACATACTTTTGATATTGTCATAAAATTCTGTCACATATTTATAGACTCACAAATATATCTAGAGATGTTTACTATTCAGATTTTTATAGTTTTTTTACCACATTAAAAATACAGAAATGATTGATTACACAATGAAACTTCATATTCTTACTGTGCAGTACATATGCTTCCTTATGTTACTTATCCATGGCACCCATCTGAGGTGTTTTCCATCTGTATAATTTTATCACTAAAACATGCTATATAAATGGAATCAGAAAAGATGCAGGCCTTATGTAATCATTTATTTTGACATATTTATAACAAGTGTAAAAACAAAAGAGTTCTGTTTTAATCTTCTCTTGGCTTCACATATCAATAGCATTCAAACTAAAGTATATATACACAAAATTAGGAAACCAGCAAAGTGTTCATGGTGATTCATACCTGTGTCTTAACACTTGGGAGCTTGAAGCATGAGCACTGCTGCTAATGTTATATCAGCATTGGTTACCTAATGAGTCTTAGATATACAGAGTGAGACTGTGTCACAAGATAATTACAATAACAAACAAGAATTGATATTGCTAAAATGCATTTATTTAGATCAATATCTGTGGTACACAAGTGATTGTATGACCACCATTTCAATAAAAGTTTGAAAGTCCTTCCCTTAAAGGAAGTAGCTGCACATTCTCTTAACTAAATTTGTTATGTAACCAAGATCAATTTGTTCATCATTCCTATAATTTTAACGTTTTGAGAATGCTACATAAATGGAGTCATAGAGCAGGTGATCTTTTCAATTTAAATATTTTTTTCAACTTAGTATCATGGCTTCAAGCTGCATTCAAGTTGGTTGTTCCTTCTTATCCCGTGGTGGAAATGTCCCAGTTTACTGAAACATTTGCCTTCCTACATCAGCAGTTTATTTCTTCTTATACCATGGTATGAATGTCCTACAGTTTACTAAAACATTTGTCTATTGTCCACATATCTTGATTGTTTCCACTTCTGGGATACACTGAACAAAGTTGCAATGACCAATTGCGTAGAAGGCTGTACTTTTGGGGCTTATAAATTTTCTCGGTCCAAGTTAAACGTCCACAATGAGCAACACGGGTATGAGCTGTTAGGTGAGTAGAAGCACATTCGCTTTTTAAAGTTTTCAATTGCTTTGTAGTTTTTGTGCAATACTGCATTTCTGCCACCGTCTATGGTTAATCTAATTCTTGTACATTCTTACTGCTGGCATTATAACTTTTCTATATTATCATGTACAAGTTATGCTGTAATGTCTCAAAATAATCTTCAGTCATCAGCTGCCTGATACTTAAAGAAACTAAATTTATTTGCATCTGTGGAATAGGAATCTACATGCCCTCATCAACAAAATATTCTTTTGTGGCTTCGTCTGTTTCTAACTGTTTTTCCTTGGGAGGGGGGACTTAGAATGGAACCCACAGTTTTGTCAATGCTAAGCATTCATTTTATTTGAGGGCTGTGCTCATTCCAGATTGTTTTTTAAGCTGTTCTAGGCATTAATATATTTTTAATTATTACTTATTTTTTCTGGTTTTACAAGCACAATGAGTGGTTATCTCTGTTCTGCATCTACCATCGTTCCCCCCAACCCTCCCTCCCTATCCCCTTCACCATTCTATCCCATCACTCCCTTTCACTAGGGTGAGGTAAGCACATGCTCTTAGAAGCACGCCTGGGGGACAGCAGCCATGAAGCAGAAGTTCTAACCTGAAAGTGGCGGTACCAAGGAGTGGGAATCCTATCACCACCCCTCTGTCCGTCACCTTCAGTGGGTCCCAGGATTCCGTTTGGATTGTCTGTTCCGGTAGAGGTCCAGGCCTCTGTGGTAGGTCATGTGACCCTTCCTTGGGTAGACCCACTGATACAGGAATTCCCTTGAGATTTTCCCTTGAGATTCCCATTGCCTATAATTACTTAGGTATTAATATTTTACAAAACACACGGTTCGTAAATATTTTCTCACAACCAATAGCGTTTGTTTTCATTCTCCTGATAGGACTAAGCAAAGATGTCTTTGTAGTTGCAGTGAAGTCTGTTTCACCATTTTTCAGGACTGTGCTTAGGGTGTAATTATCTAAAATTCTTTGTTAAACTGTAGGCTCCCAAAAGCATTTTCGTCTGTTTCTTTAAACTTCCTTGGAAATTTGTGTTTCACTTGAATTTGCTTATATGTAAGATGTAAGATTTAAGTTCAGTTTTTTCTCTAAAGAATGTTGTTTTGTTAGTTTTCCTGTTGCCATGATCAAATACTCTGATATAAGCAACTTAAGGGAGAGTTTAGTGTAGCTCAGTTTGAGAAGATAGTACCTTATCGCAGGGAAGTCAAGGCAGCTGGTTTAAAATGGCTGATCATATCTCACTTGCGATCAGGAACACATGCTGTCACTAATGTCCTTTTCTCCATTTTGTCAGTCCAGGATCCATCCAGGAAGTGGTGCCAGTCCCAGTGAGTGGATCTTTCTTCTTCAATTATCCTAACAAAGGCAATTCCACCACCATAGCCAGAGGCCAGCTTTCAGGTAATTCTAAACTTTGTCAGGTTGACTATTATGCCAATCCTCATAGATTCTCAGTTTCAATATTAAGTGTTATAAAATCCACCTTCATGAATTCATTTGCTACTGCAACACTGTTAAAGTTAGTTGTCCTTACTTTATCGATACATCTCTACGGTATCTATTACCGTATAATCGCTATGATTATCTTTCTGCATGCTCCCTCTCATATGCAAAGCCCAGCGCTTAATATACCTAAATCTATAGGTAGGTGTGTGTGTGTGTGTGTGTGTGTGTGTGTGTGTGTGTGTGTGTGTAGTGGTTGAGCATCAGAGAGGGAATAAGTGCTGGCATTCGAGACCAGACCACAAGATGATGGGGAAAAAGAAGTGTGGAGATGATTCTGAGGGTGGGGACAAACAAAAGAACACGTGAACAGGATGCTGGATTGGGAGTGAAAAGGTACAAATAGAGACTGGCAGGATAAGGAAGAACATAGAGGCGGGGCCAGCAAAACCAGTCCTGGAATTCACTGAGGAGCCTGGGCTGCCTTCAGACTTCTGATCTTTCTTAATCAGTGTCATGCCCGCAGCCGTTACTGGTTCGTACCCCAAAATGTAGCTACAATGGTTTGTACATTTTTTAAAGAGTGATTGTTTTAATTATTATGCATTTAATTGTTTGCTTTTGAATATGTAAAGTGTTTTTTCCTATATCCAAGCTGAATTTATTTGGAGCAGCATTCATTGTTTTTTCTGTTGTTGCTGTAACTTTTCACCACAAATATTAAAAACTTAAAATAATTGTTGTTTCGTAGTTCCCATAAATCTGAAGTCTACCATGAGTTTCTAACAGGCTAAAATCATGGTATCAATACAACTGTATTATTCCCTATAGTTATTTATCTCTTTTTTTCTTTATTCTTCTTCATATAGATACTTATGAAGATGAGCCTGCTTCTAATTTCATCTAGATGATTGGCTCAAATCTGTTTCTTATTGTTGTAAGAAGATGTTAGCTTTCTTCATGTTTTCACTTGTGGAACTCTTTGTTTTTTACAGGTTTTCTTCTGTTCTCCAGCACAGAAGTTAACATAAAGGGACTTGCCCAGCGTGCTATTGCTGTGAGTACTGGAAACCGGGGAGAAATACATGCAGATAAGACAGACACACTTTGTCCTACAAGATGGGCAATTTCCTTAGGGAATTACAGGCCTTAATATACCCAAGGATAAGCCTCAGGCCAAAGAGGGAGAAAACACCAGTAGATAAAGCCAGACCTTGAGTGAAACCTAATGGATGACTGTTTTAAGTAGATGCAAGGACAAAGACACTGGCTAGGCCACTGTGACTGGGAATCTTTACTTTATATTGGGTCTAAGGAGTCAACTAGCAAAGGGACAGACACTGATCAATAAAGGGAGTAAATGCTACGTAGGGCTTAGGTGAAGACCCTCACTGCATACTGAAGACCCTGAGTAGACTAAGACAGAGAAGATCCCATGAAGTTGTCCTTACTGTGTGCTACATAACAGGAATAATGTCTAAACCCCATTTCAATTTCATTCTGAAAGTCTAAGAAGTAAATGCCTTTAGTCATTTTTTTGTTTTAACATAGCGGTCCCTTCCATTATATAAATGTGAAAAAATTTAGAGGAGATAACTGAAATTTAGTCTACAAATACACATGAAATTAATTTTTTTTTCTTTATGAAGCAGTGTCTCCATCATTATGGTTACAATAATATGCCATCAGCTTTCTTTTTTAGAAGGAAAAATGCTTTTCTTGGTCTGGGAATATGTCACAGTGGTAAACAACTTGTTTTACATTAACCATGTTGTATTTCACATGTTCTGTTATGAGGATTTTTGTCTGTTTCATAGTAGTTTTTTGTTATCACTGCAAACACTCTGGTTTTTAAATAATTCTCAATATATAGCTACTTCATCCTACTGAGAAAGGATTATAGTTATCACTAGGTTAAATTTTGGGAAAATTAATGTGTTTGTGCTAGTGGGTTTTCTAGGAATCTGTAACATTTCTATAATTTCTTCAGTAATTTAAATAATGGCTGTGTACTTCTAGTGTTGTTACACTCTGTTCTATATATTTTAGGCACAGGTTTCCATATTATGTTAATTTACAACTTATTTTTATTTGATCTCTGTTCTTTATGTAGCTGTAGCAAACAATTCATTTTGTATATTAAAAATTTCAGTACAACTTATACTTATAAATTTTATTTATGATTAGTTATAATAGTACTTTTTAATTTCTTATTCATATCCTTTTGATTGCTTCTTTTTTCTCTTTTCTATATTCATTGAAGTCTAGGATCTAAGCTGAGATTCAGATATCATTTTTGTTCACTTTGTATTTTTAATTTAAAAGTTTTAAATGCTTCTATATATCATATGATTGTGAGCGTAGAGCTTTTAATTTGATATCCCTGATTAAAGAAAGCATCTTCTATCATAAATTAATGATGGCTTTATGAACTAGTTCCCTTTCAAAATGTATGAATTATTTCTCAGAATGAATGTTCTTAACATCAAATCAGTTCTTCACTCTATTCTGTTCAATTTTTTATCATTTAATGTCTGATTCTGAATTCTGATGCTAACTGAGTTGTGCAAAAGGATGAATGATCTAGTTATGATACCCTTAACTCTTGATAATATGTGGAGTGTCTAAGTATACTGGTTCAGTATGCTATCAGTAGTAACCAATTGGAGTTTAGAGTCTACAAAGATTAAAATGATCAGAAGTTTTCTCACTTTTAAAAGCTGCCACATATAATTTATCAGCAGTTACAAGAAAAATATAAATAAATGTTAATGTTTTTATAATCTGTACAAATTAGAGACACAGAAATGATTCAAATATAAGATTGCTATGCTATTACCTCAGTATAGGCAACTCGAGATTTTATCCTGTAGTAGAATCACAGGTAATGAATTCTATTGATAACGGAATTACAACTAACAAACTAAATATTAATGTAATGAGAGAATGAATATTTCACAGATATTATCTAATAGATAACATAAAATCTATAATCTATAATACCTCTAATATCACCTAAAGGAGCTAAATAGTCCTTAAAATATCTAATGAAATTATTCCTCATCATCTTTGGAATGGTTTTGATAAAGAACAAATTCTCCATTTGAATCAGCTTCTACCCATAACTATGATATTATGTGATATATCAAGTATATTGAGTTTATTGTACTATCTATGGTATATTGGGTGAGTTTGAAAATTTGCAAAATATATAATGCTTACTATAAATATCTCGAATTACTGAAATCATAAGAAAAAGAGAATATAAATATTCTGGAAAAATATAAATGACTAGGTGTAACAAAATAGAAGATTTTAATTAAACAACAAAAGCTGAAACTGCATTCGAAGTTCCAACTACCTGTGCCTGAAGATCTGCTAGGTTTGAAGAATGGTTGCATTACACATTCAGGGAATGAATAAAAATCATTTTAAGAAAATTCATCCAGAAATTAAAGAAGATTTGAAATTCAAGATAGCTAGTGTTTACTGATAGAAAACATAGAAAGGGGCCATTGATATAACTCGGTGTGTAAGGCCCTGCTTGCTTGCATTCATGGCATCTTGAATTGGGTCCCTGAAAACCCCCCATGGTGGAAGGAAAGAACTGATGTCTGAGAGTTGTCTGACTCGCACATGTGGGCCATGAAATATATGCACAAATACACACATGCTTTCTCTTTCTTTTTTGCTCTCTTCCCCTCCTCCCTCTCAAATAAACGTAGAAAACACAGCTGAATTAAGGTGAGGCAAAATTAGGTAAAAAAATTAGTAAGCTATTGGGTCATCAGTATTCTGTACTCAATATTGAATATTAATTGAATACTAATGGGAACAAGATGTAATACAATGCTTACCTAACAGACTGAAGAACAAATACATTCAGTAATCTGAAGTAGAGTTTCAACAAATGAGTAGACAATAATAGTTCATGGTAAAACTGTAGATCGGAATTTACACTTTATAAAAATAATTTGTAAACTTATCAGTTCTAAAGATTTAATTAAAAATAAATATACAAAACCTCACAATAATGTATATGAATTTAGGATCAACAATACATAGTTTATACTACTGGTGTTTCAAACCAGGTTGGAAGAACACAGCTAAAGTGTTAGTACCATGAAAATAATTTGGGTGAATGAAGAAGAAAAGAGAGAAGATACTCGATATAGAGATGAAAGTCTGTGTGTGCTAAATTGTTTAAGCAGAAAAGACCGTCCCTCACAAAATGGTAAACTTCAGCCACTAATTTATAGAGATTTATTTTTACAATCGAATTTCCATAAAAGAATTAATCTGGAAGGTGAAGAGAAGGAATACGGTTGCAAGTTTATTTTGATACCTAATTTACGCTGGTATTTGCCTGCCTATTGTTCCCAGTTTCACCTCTAGGCTGAGGCAGACACCCAATGCAATATTTCTGAAAAGATTAAATAGTCATTATCTACTGGAAAATGGAGGTTTACTTCTCCAGAAATCCCTAAATCAAAAGGAAAAGTCTGGAGATAAGGATCCCAACGAAGGAGACTTGAGGCCAGCATTGCGAAATGTTACAGAGAGGTCCCAGATGCTTCACTTTGGCCGTGTCTCATTCCTGACATGCTACAGAAATGACTGGCCAGACAAAACGCTCTGCAGGTGTTCCATCTGATTCTTAATGATACGAGAACATTCAGCTGGGAGGCTTGATCTCAGCTCGGCGGAAAGAAATATTCGAAGTCCTCTCAGAAGTCCACGTGCTTCTTTAGTGAAGCACCAGAAGCCATTTCCGCTAGAGACCCACAGGAACTTGCGCACAAATACCGGAAGTGACATCCTCAGTGCGGAAGCCGGCGAGAATGGCCGGCCGCTGAGGCGTTGAAGCCCCGAAGCACAAAGTGAGGCCGTTGGAGGCCTGTGGCCGGGATTCCGGTCAGTGAAAGGCAAAGCCACACAGGTGCTTCTCATTTTTAGAGTGGGATTCTTAACAAGGATTTAAGAATACTTGCCAGGACAGCCCCACGGCCCACCCGGACCGCGGCCTACTCGGTGGTCTCTTACCCGAGGGCCTGGAGTGTTGGCCTGCTTATTTCATGATTTTAGGGGTGTGCTTGATTCAGGAGCCTTGAGTCATAAAGGGAAGACGTTCCTAGACCTGGCTGTGTGCAGAAAAAAGGCTCCTAGGGAAGTCCTGAGTATTTGGCAGGTGTGTCGCAATGTCGGACCCAAGCTCTTCGGTGGAGCCCGTCAGCCATGAGCAGTATTGTCATCTGGGCCCTGAAGGTACTACTTCGGTGACAGAAGTTAGCCATGGCAAAAATAAAATGAAGAATAGGAAAGAAATTTAGGATTTAAATTCGGAGCCCAGCTGAATTCTTTTTGTTCTGCCTACATTCTAATAGAAGTTATAGCACAATATTGTCTACCCGTTTCTGGATATAGATCTTCAGTGCATGCCGTATGTCCAAATTGTGTTCTTGGGTTTCTTAGAGACAAAATTATTTTTACTGGTGGTGGTGGTGGTGTTGATAGTACGTTTTCAGGCTTTTGTGTTTGGTTTCTTTCTTGCCCAGTCTTCCTTTGTAGTGCCTTGGAAGACCAAGCTGGCTTTGAAATAACATCCTTTAGCCTGTTTCTCTGCATTGCTGTGATTATATTATGAGACATTACGTGTGGCTTTTTGGGAGATAGGATCTTCATTGTAAATTGGCACCTTTGGTAATTGATGGCACAAGGCAGAGGGTGGTGGGACAAACTGCACCATGGCATTTATTGGAACGGATAAGTACAGGGTATAAATTTTAGTCTGAAATATTAAGCCCACAGAACTCAAGGAACTATCCCATTGAAGGAGAAAAGACCATACCAACTGCGCCCTCTGAGAAAGCATCATAAGAATGCTGCTCTGTCCTGGTTCTTTGTTCAACCCTGGAAAGACCTTGGAAGGGGTTTCCAAAAGTCATGTAACTTTATGTTCTCCCTTTCTTTTTCAAGGAGTGGAGGTCTTTGATCTGAGGCAGTGAAGTCAGACTCTCAGAGAAAACCATCCCAGCTGCTTTCAGGATTTAAGGTAAGGATTCTGAGTTGAGTTAGGGAAATGCCCACCTTAAATCATAGATAGTGTTACAATGTCTACCTATACTCTTAGAACTTGGTTGTTGGAATATACATATGTAGTAGCCCCTCACTTCTTCCTTTTGGTCACTAGGAGTTAAGTATTTAGTATGAGAAGATGATAACAGATGAGCAATAAGAAGGAGTATCTCGATGTTAGTAGCTAATGTGTAAACATTGAATGCCAGTTAAAGAGTACTCATTACATTAATTGGTGCCCTCATAATCTCATCCATGAACTGCAGCTTTTGGGTTCTTTATCATTTTCACCAGTTTATACATATATAAAATGAATTTTTACTTCACCCTCATATACCTTACCTTCTCCCTCTTCTCCCACTGACAATCTTCATCTTCCCAAGTAGTTTTCCTTCTTACTTTTAGGTCTTATACTTAAATGGTAGTCAGGATTTCTTCACTCTCCCTTCATTTTCACAAGTCTCAAAGGACTGGATAATTTTGTTAACATAGCAATCATATACAAACAGTTCTAGGAATGCAAATGTGAACACAGAGATAAGAGTAAAGGTATTATAGCACACTATATGATGTAAGAAACTATTTAGCACTTTCATTCCAGGGTGTCTGAGGTTGGGATAGCCTGGTGCAACATTACTCCTCTCCATAAGTGAGATTTCAGTGAGAGGAGACTTCTGAAGTTCTGGATCCTACTAAATCAAATAGAAGATGTCATAAGGCCTAACCTAAATCAAAGGCAGAACCCTGATAGAGATCTGAGGGATATATCCTTTCAAGTATATAGGTCTCTTAGGACTCTACCCTGTTTTGCCACACAAGTAAGCTGGGATTTGAAGATAGATATTTCATAGCTTCCCTCACAATTGGCTCACGGTTTATTTCAAACAGGGAATAATAGGAATGAGAATTTTCAGACTATAGTTAGATCAACACTCGTAGGAAAATCCTTGACTGATAATCCATGGTGCCACGAATCTCAGGGTAGCTGCATTAACATGGCCCTACTCTGTCTAGCCCCCAGCCGGAAACCCTGGGCAAGACTTTCATGCTGTGATATATAGTCATTTCTTGCTGATTGAACACAGGGTAATGCACATTTGATTCTAGAGAAATGAGATGAAATCCCAGAAACTCCTGTTGGTCAAAGGAAAGATTCTAAATGAGGCAGGTAGAAACATTTACCATAGAACAGGGTGATCTCAACAGAACTTCTTCCTGCTATCAGAGTTGGTGAATTTTAGGGGGAAAAAGTGGGTAAAGGTAATGGCTTTCAATTCCCTTTGATTATTACAATTATTTAACTTTAGGCAAGAGCATCAGGTCAGCAATAGGGAGGAATTTTAAATATAGGCAGGAACTGTGACATGTACCATATATTGTCAGCAACTGTGGCAGTTGACTGAATTAATGAGTAAACTCTGCAACTTAATGTAGAAAGGTCAGTAAAATAATGACTCTGGTGTTATAGACATTCCCCTAGAAAATTTAGACAAGGGGAATCAAAGTCTCAACAAAATCGCTTCATGTACTGGAGTCATAGAGAATTACTGATCTTTGGGCATTAAACTTCCTTGAAGCTTTCAATACCTTTTCTTTGTCTTGAATATGGAGTGTTTCGACTATTATTTGCCATGGCGAGTTTCTCTTTTGGTTGTATCTGTTTGGGGTGCAGAATGCCTCTTGTATTTGAATGGGCCTCTCATTATTTATATGAGGAAAGTTTTCATTTATGATAATTTGAAAAATTTCCTCAGGTGTGGTATTTTGGGATTCTTGTTCTGGTATTCCATGAATGCACATATTAGGCTTCTTCAGGGTGTCCCATAATTCATGAATATTCCTCTCAAGTATCTTTTAGGCTTTAACGACCTCTTCCATTGAGCTGGTTAATAACTCCACTTTGTCTTGAAGATCTGAAATTCTATTTTCTGCTTCGTTAGTTCTGCTGATAAGACTCCCTGTTGAGTTCTGGGTTGAAGATAACTTGTCTTTTAGTTTAATTTTAAACGCTGCTTGACACTATTTTAACAGCTCCATTCCTGTTTTTCTTTCTTGAACTGTTCTTCTCAACTCCTCCAAGTGTCTGTTGTGTTCCTGTTCAAAGTGGTTGATGCAATTATTTAACTCCTCCCGGATTTCCTCTTTCATAGTATTGATCATAGTAATGATCATGCTTTGAAAGTTGTTATCTTGGGCCTGGCTTTCTTGGCTATTTTCTGTGAATTTGTTCGGGTTGGAATCCATCATTGTGGGGTTAATTCTTTCGGTAAGAGATTAGTTTTCTCGGGTTTTGTTTCTCATGGATCTGCACTTTGACTTGGGCATTGTTTTTTTTTTTTTTTTTGTCTAAGACCTTTCAGTTTCTGTGTGTTTTTGACTGAACTGAATTAGTTCGTATTACTACTCTCGGGCAGTTATTACTAGTGTGTGCCTTGGAGTTGGGTATGCTTGTCTGTTGTTATTGGTATTTCCTAGATGAGGCTATTACATCAGTTAAGTCAGGTTAAGTAGACAGGGGGTGAATATTAGTATGGTAGTGCACTTTTACGATTTAGTACCTTGGTGATATATGAGGGCGAGTGGTATAATCCCTGAAGTTGTATATGTTTTAGGGGTGGCTATATGGAAAAGTTAATCTACAGTGATTAATAATTGAAAGGAGCAGGATGGTAAAAAGTGGTTTACTTATCATTGGGCTGGATTTGAGGGATCTCTCCCATGTGGTAGGATGATTTTAGAGGACTTCAGGTGTATGGTCTTTGCCCCCAGAGTTTTGCTTGAGTTTTCTTTGGACTCTGTTGAATTGTGAGGAGCAGTGTGTCCTCCCTGGACTGCGAGCATCCAGGTTGAGCGGAAAGGGCAGAGCCTGATGGCAATGGCAGTGTACTTCACCTGGGACCTGGGGCATGGCCTAGTGGCCCGCCTTAGCTGGGGCAGCCTGGGTACTGCTCAGGCTGGTTGGTTTGAGGAGCTGGGACTAATGGGTGACCTGGGGGATAGTGGGATTTACCTGAGAAGCAGTGTGTGCTCCCTGGACCGCGAGCATCCTGAGCGGGCAGGAAGGGCAGATGGGCTGATGGAGATGGCGCCGTACTTCACCTGGGACCTGAGACATCGTCTAGTGGCCCACCCTAGTTGGGCATTAATCTTCCTAATGGAGGGAACAAATCCCTTATACACTTCAAAATAAGGATCCCAAGTGAGAATGTATGGTGTAGGGCGAGGGGCAAGAGCTCTGCCAATAGTCAATATGATTACTCTGATATCTAAGCAACAAGCCAGGGAAGTTGCAAATGGAAAGAAACACACTACCAACCCAGGTCTCATCACAGTACTGCTCAGGCATATTTGGGAGTCCATAGATGGAAGCACATGCTGACTTATTTCCTCGGTATTAGTTTTCTAGGATTGTAGCAAAACAATACTATAATGCTGGTGAAATTTATTCCTTCAGGGTTCTGGAGGATAGAAGTTCAAAATCAAATGTTAGCAGTTCTGGATCCTTCAGGAAGTTCTGAGAATCTGGTTCATTTTTCTGTCTTGACTTCTGTTACTTTACCTGTATCTATACTCATTTTAATCCATGAGCTCTTAGCTATTACAATTTTAATAACTCTACATTATGTAGTATAATTTTTTGATAATCAAGATACTGTATATATTCTTGGTTATTTCAAGTCAACTTAAATTTCATACTTCGCTTATAAGCCTCAATCTCACATACCATGCACATATATTCACACATAAACCTTTAAAGTTTTGCTTGTGAGAAAGGACTCCAGTATTGTTTATGTTAAATTTGTAGAGAATATATGACATTGAAATTCCTGACTATAAGCATAAAATATTTCTCAATTTTGTTAAGACTTCAGCTATTTCTCCATTATTTATGGGATAGTTTACACTAGGTTGTCATGAATTTTAAATTATGCTAACTTTTTTTTAATGCTTTTTATTATCTCTGCTCATACAAACTTAATAGGTACACCGGTTCCTTCCCTCCCTCCTCCTCCCCCCCCCCGGACCCTTCTGCTCACCCTCCCCTTACCCCTCCATCCCCACCTCCTAGTGCCTCCCCTCCCCAATCCCCGGAGAATCCTTTAATGTGCATGCCTGACTCTCCTCTGGGTCCTCCTCTCAGATGACGTACAAGGACCCAGTGGCATTTCCCTGAACCCTTCCCGTGTTCCCCTTAAGCATAGGAACACTACTGTGGCTGCCAGTCCCTTGCCTCCAAGGATCTTGGTCCTTTTAGCAAATGCTAGACTTTGTAGGATCAATAGTGTGTTGGACATTGCGCAGGGCATGCAAAGTCCAATTATGATTGCTTCGGCCCTAACTTGTGTGAAGTATCTTGCATATCATTGTTCCTCCCATCCTTGTGCTCTTACACTCTTACCTCCCCCTCTTCCTCAAATTTCCCTGAGCTTCAGGATGGGGAGAGATTAGGCTGGCCTAGTTCTAGGTGGTTGATATAGCGTCTCTGAAGTTCTGGATTATGGTTTGTTGATTTTCTTTTGCAGTTTGCTGCTCCTAATATGCCTTTCACTCCATCCTGATGGTGTTGGATGTCACCCCCCTGGCCAGAGATTAAAAGCTGTTAAACTGGAGTCTTGTTATAAGAGTATATTCAAAGGTAGATGTAATAAAAGTAGGAAACTGCAGTGAGGGAGGGGTCAATCACCCATTTGCAAATGGTTACTTATTATCTGCCAGACTATATGCCCTCCCCTTCTGGTGAGATCACCCCCCCCCTCAGTTGTAAAATGATCAGGAACAAAAGTCTGTGAACTTAACCAGATGTCTCATTGCTTACTTGCAGTCCTTGATGGAGGCCTATTTTCTCTGCTATAACATGGTCCCCTCTCTCCTTGATTCTGGTGTGGCCCTCTTACCCCATCCCTCTGTTCATACTGGGTTTGGTACTAGGAGAGACCTATTAGGGAGTACATACAGCGCTTAATTTTCTGGGTCTGGGATACTTCACTCAATATAATTGTTTCTAATGACATCCACTTCCTGGAAAATTCTAGTACTTCATCATTTTTTATGGCTGAGTAGTAGTACTCCATTGTATAGATGTACCACATTTTCCTTATCCACTTGTCAACTGTTGGACATTCCATGACTTGCTATTATAAACAGTGCTGCTATGAACATGGTCGCGCTTGTGCTATCGAGGTGAACCTCTGCTGCAAAAGTGGAATAGCAGGGTCATATGGCATTTCAATCTTTAATTTCTTTAAGAATCTCCAGACGGCTCGCCAGAGTGGCTGTATGAGCCTGCATTCCCACCAGCAATGTAGGAGAGTTCCCCTCTCTCCACATCCTCTCCAGCACTTGGTGTTGTTTGTATTGTGGATTTTTGCCATCCTGACCGGGGTGAGATGATATCTCAGGGAAGTTTTGATTTGCATTCCCCTGATGGCTAAGGAAGTGGAGCATTTTTTACGATATTTGTTAGAGATTTTAATTTCATCCCTAGTAAAGTTTCTTTGAAGTTCCAGGGCCCATTTTTTAATTGGGCCATTAGTTTCCTTGGTGTTTAGTTTTCTAAGTTCTTTGTGCACTCTGGATAATAGAGCTCTATCAGATATGTGGTTAGTGAAGATTCTCTGCCACTCTGTGGGTTGCCTTTGAGCTCGTGTTACAATCTCTTTATCTGAACAGAAGCTCTTTAATTTCACAAGATCCCAACTGTTGAGAATTGGTAGCAGTGACTGTGCCATTGGATGTCTGTTTAGGAACTGTTGTCCTAGCCCAATCAGCTCGAGGGAATTCCCTACCCTTTCAGCTATGGTTTTTATAGACTCTGGCCTTAAATCAAGGTCCTTGATCCATTTGGAATGAAGTTTTGTACAAGGTGACAAGTACGTGTCCAGTTTTAATCTTCTGCATGTGGAGATCGAGTTTTGCCAGCACCATTTGTTGAAGGTGCTGCTCCTTTTTCATTGGATTTTTTGGGCCCCTATGTCAAAGATCAAATGGCTGTAATTGTGTGGGCTTATATCTGGGTTTCAACCCTTATCCATTGATCTGTGTGTCTATTTTGGAGCCAGGACCAGGCTGTTTTTATTACTATGGATTTGTAGTATAGATTAAGATTTGGTATGGTGACACCTCCATCAGTGTTTTTGTTACTCAAGATTGTTTTTGTTATCTGGATCTTTTGTGCTTCCATATGAATTTTGAGATTGTTTGGTCAATTTCTTTAAAGAATTGCTTGGGGATTTTGATTGGCATAGCATTGAATCTATATATTGCTTTTGGTAGGATGGTCATTTTTATGATGTTGACTATGCCAATCCAGGAGCATGGGAGTTTTTTTACACCTTCTGGTGTCTTCTGCAATTTCTTTCTTTAGAGTTTAAAGTTTTCATTGTAAAGGTCCCTCATTTCCTTGGTTAGGTTTATACACAAGGTATTTCATTTTTTTAGGGGCTATAATAAATGGAATTGTTTTCACCTTTTTCATCCTGCAGGTATAAAAGGCCACTGATTTTTGCACATTATTTTGTAACCTGCCACACTCTTGAACTTATGTATTACTTCCAGGAGTTTCCTGGTAGAGTTTTTAGGATCACTCAGGTATATGATCATGTCATCTGCAAGTAGAGATAACTTGACTTCTTCCTTGCTGATTTGAATCCCTTTTAATTCCCCATTCTTGTCTTATGGCTCCAGCTAAGGCTTCAAGAACAATATTGAGCAGAAGTGGTTAGAAAGGACAGCCTTGTCTTGTTCCTGATCAAAGCAGGAATGCTTCAAGTTTTTCCGCGTTGAGTACAATCCTTGCTGTTGGCTTGTTCTATACAGCTTTTATTATATTCCAACTGTCTCTAGGGGTTTGATCATAAAAGGCTGTTGGATCTTGTCAAAAGCTTTTTCTGCATTTATGGAGAGTATCATGTCGTCTTGGACATTAGAATGGTTTATATGGTAAATTACACTTATTGATTTGCATATGTTGAACCAACATTGTGTGACTGACATAAAGCGTAGTTGATCAGTGAATGATCTTTTTGATATGTTTTTGAATCCGATTTGCTAATATTTTGTTGAGAATCTTTGCATCTGTGTTCATCAAAGAGATTGGCCTATAGTTTCTTTTTTAAGTATATCTATGAGGTTTTGGGATTAAAATGATATTAGCTTCATAAAAAGAATTTGGCAGTGGTCTTTCCTTCGCAATATGATGGAACCTTTCTATAATGTTAAAGTTTGAGAATGTTCCATAAATGGAGGCATAGAGTATATAATTTATTGAATTTAACATTTTTTTTCACTTAGTATCAGGGCCTCCAGCTGCATTCAAGTTGGTTGTTCCTTCTTATCCCATGGTGGGAATATCCCAGTTTACTGGAACATTTGCCTTCCTGCATCAGCAGTTTTGTTCCTTCTTATCCCATGGTATGAATGTCCTACAATTACCAAAACATTTGTCTATTGTCCACATATCTTGATTGTTTCCACTTCTGGGATACACTGAACAAAGTTGCAATGACCAATTGCGTAGAAGGCTGTACTTTTGGGGCTTATAAATTTTCTCGGTCCAAGTTAAACGTCCACAATGAGCAACACGGGTATGAGCTGTTAGGTGAGTAGAAGCACATTCGCTTTTTAAAGTTTTCAATTGCTTTGTAGTTTTTGTGCAATACTGCATTTCTGCCACCGTTTATGGTTAATCTAATTCTTGTATATTCTTACTGCTGGCATTATAACTTTTCTATATTATCATGTACAAGTTATGCTGTAATGTCTCAAAATAATCTTCAGTCATCAGCTGCCTGATACTTAAAGAAACTAAATTTATTTGCATCTGTGGAATAGGAATCTACATGCCCTCATCAACAAAATATTCTTTTGTGGCTTCGTCTGTTTTCTAACTGTTTTTCCTTGGGAGGGGGGACTTAGAATGGAACCCACAGTTTTGTCAATGCTAAGCATTCATTTTATTTGAGGGCTGTGCTCATTCCAGATTGTTTTTTAAGCTGTTCTAGGCATTAATATATTTTTAATTATTACTTATTTTTTCTGGTTTTACAAGCACAATGAGTGGTTATCTCTGTTCTGCATCTACCATCGTTCCCCCCAACCCTCCCTCCCTATCCCTTCACCATTCTATCCCATCACTCCCTTTCACTAGGGTGAGGTAAGCACATGCTCTTAGAAGCACGCCTGGGGGACAGCAGCCATGAAGCAGAAGTTCTAACCTGAAAGTGGCGGTACCAAGGAGTGGGAATCCTATCACCACCCCTCTGTCCGTCACCTTCAGTGGGTCCCAGGATTCCGTTTGGATTGTCTGTTCCGGTAGAGGTCCAGGCCTCTGTGGTAGGTCATGTGACCCTTCCTTGGGTAGACCCACTGATACAGGAATTCCCTTGAGATTTTCCCTTGAGATTCCCATTGCCTATAATTACTTAGGTATAATATTTTACAAAACACACGGTTCGTAAATATTTCTCACAACCAATAGCGTTTGTTTTCATTCTCCTGATAGGACTAAGCAAAGATGTCTTTGTAGTTGCAGTGAAGTCTGTTTCACCCATTTTTCAGGACTGTGCTTAGGGTGTAATTATCTAAAATTCTTTGTTAACTGTAGGCTCCCAAAAGCATTTTCGTCTGTTTCTTTAAACTTCCTTGGAAATTGTGTTTCACTTGAATTTGCTTATATGTAAGATGTAAGATTTAAGTTCAGTTTTTTCTCTAAAGAATGTTGTTTTGTTAGTTTTCCTGTTGCCATGATCAATACTCTGATATAAGCAACTTAAGGGAGAGTTTAGTGTAGCTCAGTTTGAGAAGATAGTACCTTATCGCAGGGAAGTCAAGGCAGCTGGTTTAAAATGGCTGATCATATCTCACTTGCGATCAGGAAACACATGCTGTCACTAATGTCCTTTTCTCCATTTTGTCAGTCCAGGATCCATCCAGGAAGTGGTGCCAGTCCCAGTGAGTGGATCTTTCTTCTTCAATTATCCTAACAAAGGCAATTCCACCACCATAGCCAGAGGCCAGCTTTCAGGTAATTCTAAACTTTGTCAGGTTGACTATTATGCCAATCCTCATAGATTCTCAGTTTCAATATTAAGTGTTATAAAATCCACCTTCACGAATTCATTTGCTACTGCAACACTGTTAAAGTTAGTTGTCCTTACTTTATCGATACATCTCTACGGTATCTATTACCGTATAATCGCTATGATTATCTTCTGCATGCTCCCTCTCATATGCAAAGCCCAGCGCTTAATATACCTAAATCTATAGGTAGGTGTGTGTGTGTGTGTGTGTGTGGTGTGTGTGTGTGTGTGTGTGTGTAGTGGTTGAGCATCAGAGAGGGAATAAGTGCTGGCATTCGAGACCAGACCACAAGATGATGGGGAAAAAGAAGTGTGGAGATGATTCTGAGGGTGGGGACAAACAAAAGAACACGTGAACAGGATGCTGGATTGGGAGTGAAAGGTACAAATAGAGACTGGCAGGATAAGGAAGAACATAGAGGCGGGGCCAGCAAAACCAGTCCTGGAATTCACTGAGGAGCCTGGGCTGCCTTCAGACTTCTGATCTTTCTTAATCAGTGTCATGCCCGCAGCCGTTACTGGTTCGTACCCCAAATGTAGCTACAATGGTTGTACATTTTTTAAAGAGTGATTGTTTTAATTATTATGCATTTAATTGTTTGCTTTTGAATATGTAAAGTGTTTTTTCCTATATCCAAGCTGAATTATTTGGAGCAGCATTCATTGTTTTTTCTGTTGTTGCTGTAACTTTTCACCACAAATATTAAAAACTTAAAATAATTGTTGTTTTGTAGTTCCCATAAATCTGAAGTCTACCATGAGTTTCTAACAGGCTAAAATCATGGTATCAATACAACTGTATTATTCCCTATAGTTATTTATCTCTTTTTTCTTTATTCTTCTTCATATAGATACTTATGAAGATGAGCCTGCTTCTAATTTCATCTAGATGATTGGCTCAAATCTGTTTCTTATTGTTGTAAGAAGATGTTAGCTTTCTTCATGTTTTCACTTGTGGAACTCTTTGTTTTTTACAGGTTTTCTTCTGTTCTCCAGCACAGAAGTTAACATAAAGGGACTTGCCCAGCGTGCTATTGCTGTGAGTACTGGAAACCGGGGAGAAATACATGCAGATAAGACAGACACACTTTGTCCTACAAGATGGGCAATTTCCTTAGGGAATTACAGGCCTTAATATACCCAAGGATAAGCCTCAGGCCAAAGAGGGAGAAAACACCAGTAGATAAAGCCAGACCTTGAGTGAAACCTAATGGATGACTGTTTTAAGTAGATGTAAGGACAAAGACCTGGCTAGGCCACTGTGACTGGGAATCTTTACTTTATATTGGGTCTAAGGAGTCAACTAGCAAAGGGACAGACACTGATCAATAAAGGGAGTAAATGCTACGTAGGGCTTAGGTGAAGACCCTCACTGCATACTGAAGACCCTGAGTAGACTAAGACAGAGAAGATCCCATGAAGTTGTCCTTACTGTGTGCTACATAACAGGAATAATGTCTAAACCCCATTTCAATTTCATTCTGAAAGTCTAAGAAGTAAATGCCTTTAGTCATTTTTTTGTTTTAACATAGCGGTCCCTTCCATTATATAAATGTGAAAAAATTTAGAGGAGATAACTGAAATTTAGTCTACAAATACACATGAAATTAATTTTTTTTTCTTTATGAAGCAGTGTCTCCATCATATTTCTTTTCTAATATGGTTACAATAATATGCCATCAGCTTTCTTTTTTAGAAGGAAAAATGCTTTTCTTGGTCTGGGAATATGTCACAGTGGTAAACAACTTGTTTTACATTAACCATGTTGTATTTCACAAGTTCTGTTATGAGGATTTTTGTCTGTTTCATAGTAGTTTTTTGTTATCACTGCAAACACTCTGGTTTTTAAATAATTCTCAATATATAGCTACTTCATCCTGCTGAGAAAGGATTATAGTTATCACTAGGTTAAATTTTGGGAAAATTAATGTGTTTGTGCTAGTGGGTTTTCTAGGAATCTGTAACATTTCTATAATTTCTTCAGTAATTTAAATAATGGCTGTGTACTTCTAGTGTTGTTACACTCTGTTCTATATATTTTAGGCACAGGTTTCCATATTATGTTAATTTACAACTTATTTTTATTTGATCTCTGTTCTTTATGTAGCTGTAGCAAACAATTCATTTTGTATATTAAAAATTTCAGTACAACTTATACTTATAAATTTTATTTATGATTAGTTATAATAGTACTTTTTAATTTCTTATTCATATCCTTTTGATTGCTTCTTTTTTCTCTTTTCTATATTCATTGAAGTCTAGGATCTAAGCTGAGATTCAGATATCATTTTTGTTCACTTTGTATTTTTAATTTAAAGTTTTAAATGCTTCTATATATCATATGATTGTGAGCGTAGAGCTTTTAATTTGATATCCCTGATTAAAGAAAGCATCTTCTATCATAAATTAATGATGGCTTTATGAACTAGTTCCCTTTCAAAATGTATGAATTATTTCTCAGAATGAATGTTCTTAACATCAAATCAGTTCTTCACTCTATTCTGTTCAATTTTTTATCATTTAATGTCTGATTCTGAATTCTGATGCTAACTGAGTTGTGCAAAAGGATGAATGATCTAGTTATGATACCCTTAACTCTTGATAATATGTGGAGTGTCTAAGTATACTGGTTCAGTATGCTATCAGTAGTAACCAATTGGAGTTTAGAGTCTACAAAGATTAAAATGATCAGAAGTTTTCTCACTTTTAAAAGCTGCCACATATAATTTATCAGCAGTTACAAGAAAAATATAAATAAATGTTAATGTTTTTATAATCTGTACAAATTAGAGACACAGAAATGATTCAAATATAAGATTGCTATGCTATTACCTCAGTATAGGCAACTCGAGATTTTATCCTGTAGTAGAATCACAGGTAATGAATTCTATTGATAACGGAATTACAACTAACAAACTAAATATTAATGTAATGAGAGAATGAATATTTCACAGATATTATCTAATAGATAACATAAAATCTATAATCTATAATACCTCTAATATCACCTAAAGGAGCTAAATAGTCCTTAAAATATCTAATGAAATTATTCCTCATCATCTTTGGAATGGTTTTGATAAAGAACAAATTCTCCATTTGAATCAGCTTCTACCCATAACTATGATATTATGTGATATATCAAGTATATTGAGTTTATTGTACTATCTATGGTATATTGGGTGAGTTTGAAAATTTGCAAAATATATAATGCTTACTATAAATATCTCGAATTACTGAAATCATAAGAAAAAGAGATATAAATATTCTGGAAAAATATAAATGACTAGGTGTAACAAAATAGAAGATTTTAATTAAACAACAAAAGCTGAAACTGCATTCGAAGTTCCAACTACCTGTGCCTGAAGATCTGCTAGGTTTGAAGAATGGTTGCATTACACATTCAGGGAATGAATAAAAATCATTTTAAGAAAATTCATCCAGAAATTAAAGAAGATTTGAAATTCAAGATAGCTAGTGTTTACTGATAGAAAACATAGAAAGGGGCCATTGATATAACTCGGTGTGTAAGGCCCTGCTTGCTTGCATTCATGGCATCTTGAATTGGGTCCCTGAAAACCCCCCATGGTGGAAGGAAAGAACTGATGTCTGAGAGTTGTCTGACTCGCACATGTGGGCCATGAAATATATGCACAAATACACACATGCTTTCTCTTTCTTTTTTGCTCTCTTCCCCTCCTCCCTCTCAAATAAACGTAGAAAACACAGCTGAATTAAGGTGAGGCAAAATTAGGTAAAAAAATTAGTAAGCTATTGGGTCATCAGTATTCTGTACTCAATATTGAATATTAATTGAATACTAATGGGAACAAGATGTAATACAATGCTTACCTAACAGACTGAAGAACAAATACATTCAGTAATCTGAAGTAGAGTTTCAACAAATGAGTAGACAATAATAGTTCATGGTAAAACTGTAGATCGGAATTTACACTTTATAAAAATAATTTGTAAACTTATCAGTTCTAAAGATTTAATTAAAAATAAATATACAAAACCTCACAATAATGTATATGAATTTAGGATCAACAATACATAGTTTATACTACTGGTGTTTCAAACCAGGTTGGAAGAACACAGCTAAAGTGTTAGTACCATGAAAATAATTTGGGTGAATGAAGAAGAAAAGAGAGAAGATACTCGATATAGAGATGAAAGTCTGTGTGTGCTAAATTGTTTAAGCAGAAAAGACCGTCCCTCACAAAATGGTAAACTTCAGCCACTAATTTATAGAGATTTATTTTTACAATCGAATTTCCATAAAAGAATTAATCTGGAAGGTGAAGAGAAGGAATACGGTTGCAAGTTTATTTGATACCTAATTTACGCTGGTATTTGCCTGCCTATTGTTCCCAGTTTCACCTCTAGGCTGAGGCAGACACCCAATGCAATATTTCTGAAAAGATTAAATAGTCATTATCTACTGGAAAATGGAGGTTTACTTCTCCAGAAATCCCTAAATCAAAAGGAAAAGTCTGGAGATAAGGATCCCAACGAAGGAGACTTGAGGCCAGCATTGCGAAATGTTACAGAGAGGTCCCAGATGCTTCACTTTGGCCGTGTCTCATTCCTGACATGCTACAGAAATGACTGGCCAGACAAAACGCTCTGCAGGTGTTCCATCTGATTCTTAATGATACGAGAACATTCAGCTGGGAGGCTTGATCTCAGCTCGGCGGAAAGAAATATTCGAAGTCCTCTCAGAAGTCCACGTGCTTCTTTAGTGAAGCACCAGAAGCCATTTCCGCTAGAGACCCACAGGAACTTGCGCACAAATACCGGAAGTGACATCCTCAGTGCGGAAGCCGGCGAGAATGGCCGGCCGCTGAGGCGTTGAAGCCCCGAAGCACAAAGTGAGGCCGTTGGAGGCCTGTGGCCGGGATTCCGGTCAGTGAAAGGCAAAGCCACACAGGTGCTTCTCATTTTTAGAGTGGGATTCTTAACAAGGATTTAAGAATACTTGCCAGGACAGCCCCACGGCCCACCCGGACCGCGGCCTACTCGGTGGTCTCTTACCCGAGGGCCTGGAGTGTTGGCCTGCTTATTTCATGATTTTAGGGGTGTGCTTGATTCAGGAGCCTTGAGTCATAAAGGGAAGACGTTCCTAGACCTGGCTGTGTGCAGAAAAAAGGCTCCTAGGGAAGTCCTGAGTATTTGGCAGGTGTGTCGCAATGTCGGACCCAAGCTCTTCGGTGGAGCCCGTCAGCCATGAGCAGTATTGTCATCTGGGCCCTGAAGGTACTACTTCGGTGACAGAAGTTAGCCATGGCAAAAATAAAATGAAGAATAGGAAAGAAATTTAGGATTTAAATTCGGAGCCCAGCTGAATTCTTTTTGTTCTGCCTACATTCTAATAGAAGTTATAGCACAATATTGTCTACCCGTTTCTGGATATAGATCTTCAGTGCATGCCGTATGTCCAAATTGTGTTCTTGGGTTTCTTAGAGACAAAATTATTTTTACTGGTGGTGGTGGTGGTGTTGATAGTACGTTTTCAGGCTTTTGTGTTTGGTTTCTTTCTTGCCCAGTCTTCCTTTGTAGTGCCTTGGAAGACCAAGCTGGCTTTGAAATAACATCCTTTAGCCTGTTTCTCTGCATTGCTGTGATTATATTATGAGACATTACGTGTGGCTTTTTGGGAGATAGGATCTTCATTGTAAATTGGCACCTTTGGTAATTGATGGCACAAGGCAGAGGGTGGTGGGACAAACTGCACCATGGCATTTATTGGAACGGATAAGTACAGGGTATAAATTTTAGTCTGAAATATTAAGCCCACAGAACTCAAGGAACTATCCCATTGAAGGAGAAAAGACCATACCAACTGCGCCCTCTGAGAAAGCATCATAAGAATGCTGCTCTGTCCTGGTTCTTTGTTCAACCCTGGAAAGACCTTGGAAGGGGTTTCCAAAAGTCATGTAACTTTATGTTCTCCCTTTCTTTTTCAAGGAGTGGAGGTCTTTGATCTGAGGCAGTGAAGTCAGACTCTCAGAGAAAACCATCCCAGCTGCTTTCAGGATTTAAGGTAAGGATTCTGAGTTGAGTTAGGGAAATGCCCACCTTAAATCATAGATAGTGTTACAATGTCTACCTATACTCTTAGAACTTGGTTGTTGGAATATACATATGTAGTAGCCCCTCACTTCTTCCTTTTGGTCACTAGGAGTTAAGTATTTAGTATGAGAAGATGATAACAGATGAGCAATAAGAAGGAGTATCTCGATGTTAGTAGCTAATGTGTAAACATTGAATGCCAGTTAAAGAGTACTCATTACATTAATTGGTGCCCTCATAATCTCATCCATGAACTGCAGCTTTTGGGTTCTTTATCATTTTCACCAGTTTATACATATATAAAATGAATTTTTACTTCACCCTCATATACCTTACCTTCTCCCTCTTCTCCCACTGACAATCTTCATCTTCCCAAGTAGTTTTCCTTCTTACTTTTAGGTCTTATACTTAAATGGTAGTCAGGATTTCTTCACTCTCCCTTCATTTTCACAAGTCTCAAAGGACTGGATAATTTTGTTAACATAGCAATCATATACAAACAGTTCTAGGAATGCAAATGTGAACACAGAGATAAGAGTAAAGGTATTATAGCACACTATATGATGTAAGAAACTATTTAGCACTTTCATTCCAGGGTGTCTGAGGTTGGGATAGCCTGGTGCAACATTACTCCTCTCCATAAGTGAGATTTCAGTGAGAGGAGACTTCTGAAGTTCTGGATCCTACTAAATCAAATAGAAGATGTCATAAGGCCTAACCTAAATCAAAGGCAGAACCCTGATAGAGATCTGAGGGATATATCCTTTCAAGTATATAGGTCTCTTAGGACTCTACCCTGTTTTGCCACACAAGTAAGCTGGGATTTGAAGATAGATATTTCATAGCTTCCCTCACAATTGGCTCACGGTTTATTTCAAACAGGGAATAATAGGAATGAGAATTTTCAGACTATAGTTAGATCAACACTCGTAGGAAAATCCTTGACTGATAATCCATGGTGCCACGAATCTCAGGGTAGCTGCATTAACATGGCCCTACTCTGTCTAGCCCCCAGCCGGAAACCCTGGGCAAGACTTTCATGCTGTGATATATAGTCATTTCTTGCTGATTGAACACAGGGTAATGCACATTTGATTCTAGAGAAATGAGATGAAATCCCAGAAACTCCTGTTGGTCAAAGGAAAGATTCTAAATGAGGCAGGTAGAAACATTTACCATAGAACAGGGTGATCTCAACAGAACTTCTTCCTGCTATCAGAGTTGGTGAATTTTAGGGGGAAAAAGTGGGTAAAGGTAATGGCTTTCAATTCCCTTTGATTATTACAATTATTTAACTTTAGGCAAGAGCATCAGGTCAGCAATAGGGAGGAATTTTAAATATAGGCAGGAACTGTGACATGTACCATATATTGTCAGCAACTGTGGCAGTTGACTGAATTAATGAGTAAACTCTGCAACTTAATGTAGAAAGGTCAGTAAAATAATGACTCTGGTGTTATAGACATTCCCCTAGAAAATTTAGACAAGGGGAATCAAAGTCTCAACAAAATCGCTTCATGTACTGGAGTCATAGAGAATTACTGATCTTTGGGCATTAAACTTCCTTGAAGCTTTCAATACCTTTTCTTTGTCTTGAATATGGAGTGTTTCGACTATTATTTGCCATGGCGAGTTTCTCTTTTGGTTGTATCTGTTTGGGGTGCAGAATGCCTCTTGTATTTGAATGGGCCTCTCATTATTTATATGAGGAAAGTTTTCATTTATGATAATTTGAAAAATTTCCTCAGGTGTGGTATTTTGGGATTCTTGTTCTGGTATTCCATGAATGCACATATTAGGCTTCTTCAGGGTGTCCCATAATTCATGAATATTCCTCTCAAGTATCTTTTAGGCTTTAACGACCTCTTCCATTGAGCTGGTTAATAACTCCACTTTGTCTTGAAGATCTGAAATTCTATTTTCTGCTTCGTTAGTTCTGCTGATAAGACTCCCTGTTGAGTTCTGGGTTGAAGATAACTTGTCTTTTAGTTTAATTTTAAACGCTGCTTGACACTATTTTAACAGCTCCATTCCTGTTTTTCTTTCTTGAACTGTTCTTCTCAACTCCTCCAAGTGTCTGTTGTGTTCCTGTTCAAAGTGGTTGATGCAATTATTTAACTCCTCCCGGATTTCCTCTTTCATAGTATTGATCATAGTAATGATCATGCTTTGAAAGTTGTTATCTTGGGCCTGGCTTTCTTGGCTATTTTCTGTGAATTTGTTCGGGTTGGAATCCATCATTGTGGGGTTAATTCTTTCGGTAAGAGATTAGTTTTCTCGGGTTTTGTTTCTCATGGATCTGCACTTTGACTTGGGCATTGTTTTTTTTTTTTTTTTTTGTCTAAGACCTTTCAGTTTCTGTGTGTTTTTGACTGAACTGAATTAGTTCGTATTACTACTCTCGGGCAGTTATTACTAGTGTGTGCCTTGGAGTTGGGTATGCTTGTCTGTTGTTATTGGTATTTCCTAGATGAGGCTATTACATCAGTTAAGTCAGGTTAAGTAGACAGGGGGTGAATATTAGTATGGTAGTGCACTTTTACGATTTAGTACCTTGGTGATATATGAGGGCGAGTGGTATAATCCCTGAAGTTGTATATGTTTTAGGGGTGGCTATATGGAAAAGTTAATCTACAGTGATTAATAATTGAAAGGAGCAGGATGGTAAAAAGTGGTTTACTTATCATTGGGCTGGATTTGAGGGATCTCTCCCATGTGGTAGGATGATTTTAGAGGACTTCAGGTGTATGGTCTTTGCCCCCAGAGTTTTGCTTGAGTTTTCTTTGGACTCTGTTGAATTGTGAGGAGCAGTGTGTCCTCCCTGGACTGCGAGCATCCAGGTTGAGCGGAAAGGGCAGAGCCTGATGGCAATGGCAGTGTACTTCACCTGGGACCTGGGGCATGGCCTAGTGGCCCGCCTTAGCTGGGGCAGCCTGGGTACTGCTCAGGCTGGTTGGTTTGAGGAGCTGGGACTAATGGGTGACCTGGGGGATAGTGGGATTTACCTGAGAAGCAGTGTGTGCTCCCTGGACCGCGAGCATCCTGAGCGGGCAGGAAGGGCAGATGGGCTGATGGAGATGGCGCCGTACTTCACCTGGGACCTGAGACATCGTCTAGTGGCCCACCCTAGTTGGGCATTAATCTTCCTAATGGAGGGAACAAATCCCTTATACACTTCAAAATAAGGATCCCAAGTGAGAATGTATGGTGTAGGGCGAGGGGCAAGAGCTCTGCCAATAGTCAATATGATTACTCTGATATCTAAGCAACAAGCCAGGGAAGTTGCAAATGGAAAGAAACACACTACCAACCCAGGTCTCATCACAGTACTGCTCAGGCATATTTGGGAGTCCATAGATGGAAGCACATGCTGACTTATTTCCTCGGTATTAGTTTTCTAGGATTGTAGCAAAACAATACTATAATGCTGGTGAAATTTATTCCTTCAGGGTTCTGGAGGATAGAAGTTCAAAATCAAATGTTAGCAGTTCTGGATCCTTCAGGAAGTTCTGAGAATCTGGTTCATTTTTCTGTCTTGACTTCTGTTACTTTACCTGTATCTATACTCATTTTAATCCATGAGCTCTTAGCTATTACAATTTTTAATAACTCTACATTATGTAGTATAATTTTTTGATAATCAAGATACTGTAATATATTCTTGGTTATTTTCAAGTCAACTTAAATTTCATACTTCGCTTATAAGCCTCAATCTCACATACCATGCACATATATTCACACATAAACCTTTAAAGTTTTGCTTGTGAGAAAGGACTCCAGTATTGTTTATGTTAAATTTGTAGAGAATATATGACATTGAAATTCCTGACTATAAGCATAAAATATTTCTCAATTTTGTTAAGACTTCAGCTATTTCTCCATTATTTATGGGATAGTTTACACTAGGTTGTCATGAATTTTAAATTATGCTAACTTTTTTTTAATGCTTTTTATTATCTCTGCTCATACAAACTTAATAGGTACACCGGTTCCTTCCCTCCCTCCTCCTCCCCCCCCCCGGACCCTTCTGCTCACCCTCCCCTTACCCCTCCATCCCCACCTCCTAGTGCCTCCCCTCCCCCAATCCCCGGAGAATCCTTTAATGTGCATGCCTGACTCTCCTCTGGGTCCTCCTCTCAGATGACGTACAAGGACCCAGTGGCATTTCCCTGAACCCTTTCCCGTGTTCCCCTTAAGCATAGGAACACTACTGTGGCTGCCAGTCCCTTGCCTCCAAGGATCTTGGTCCTTTTAGCAAATGCTAGACTTTGTAGGATCAATAGTGTGTTGGACATTGCGCAGGGCATGCAAAGTCCAATTATGATTGCTTCGGCCCTAACTTGTGTGAAGTATCTTGCATATCATTGTTCCTCCCATCCTTGTGCTCTTACACTCTTACCTCCCCCTCTTCCTCAAATTTCCCTGAGCTTCAGGATGGGGAGAGATTAGGCTGGCCTAGTTCTAGGTGGTTGATATAGCGTCTCTGAAGTTCTGGATTATGGTTTGTTGATTTTCTTTTGCAGTTTTGCTGCTCCTAATATGCCTTTCACTCCATCCTGATGGTGTTGGATGTCACCCCCTGGCCAGAGATTAAAAGCTGTTAAACTGGAGTCTTGTTATAAGAGTATATTCAAAGGTAGATGTAATAAAAGTAGGAAACTGCAGTGAGGGAGGGGTCAATCACCCATTTGCAAAATGGTTACTTATTATCTGCCAGACTATATGCCCTCCCCTTCTGGTGAGATCACCCCCCCCCTCAGTTGTAAATGATCAGGAACAAAAAGTCTGTGAACTTAACCAGATGTCTCATTGCTTACTTGCAGTCCTTGATGGAGGCCTATTTTCTCTGCTATAACATGGTCCCCTCTCTCCTTGATTCTGGTGTGGCCCTCTTACCCCATCCCTCCTGTTCATACTGGGTTTGGTACTAGGAGAGACCTATTAGGGAGTACATACAGCGCTTAATTTTCTGGGTCTGGGATACTTCACTCAATATAATTGTTTCTAATGACATCCACTTCCTGGAAAATTCTAGTACTTCATCATTTTTTATGGCTGAGTAGTAGTACTCCATTGTATAGATGTACCACATTTTCCTTATCCACTTGTCAACTGTTGGACATTCCATGACTTTGCTATTATAAACAGTGCTGCTATGAACATGGTCGCGCTTGTGCTATCGAGGTGAACCTCTGCTGCAAAAGTGGAATAGCAGGGTCATATGGCATTTCAATCTTTAATTTCTTTAAGAATCTCCAGACGGCTCGCCAGAGTGGCTGTATGAGCCTGCATTCCCACCAGCAATGTAGGAGAGTTCCCCTCTCTCCACATCCTCTCCAGCACTTGGTGTTGTTTGTATTGTGGATTTTTGCCATCCTGACCGGGGTGAGATGATATCTCAGGGAAGTTTTGATTTGCATTCCCCTGATGGCTAAGGAAGTGGAGCATTTTTTACGATATTTGTTAGAGATTTTAATTTCATCCCTAGTAAAGTTTCTTTGAAGTTCCAGGGCCCATTTTTTAATTGGGCCATTAGTTTCCTTGGTGTTTAGTTTTCTAAGTTCTTTGTGCACTCTGGATAATAGAGCTCTATCAGATATGTGGTTAGTGAAGATTCTCTGCCACTCTGTGGGTTGCCTTTGAGCTCGTGTTACAATCTCTTTATCTGAACAGAAGCTCTTTAATTTCACAAGATCCCAACTGTTGAGAATTGGTAGCAGTGACTGTGCCATTGGATGTCTGTTTAGGAACTGTTGTCCTAGCCCAATCAGCTCGAGGGAATTCCCTACCCTTTCAGCTATGGTTTTTATAGACTCTGGCCTTAAATCAAGGTCCTTGATCCATTTGGAATGAAGTTTTGTACAAGGTGACAAGTACGTGTCCAGTTTTAATCTTCTGCATGTGGAGATCGAGTTTTGCCAGCACCATTTGTTGAAGGTGCTGCTCCTTTTTTCATTGGATTTTTTGGGCCCCTATGTCAAAGATCAAATGGCTGTAATTGTGTGGGCTTATATCTGGGTTTCAACCCTTATCCATTGATCTGTGTGTCTATTTTGGAGCCAGGACCAGGCTGTTTTTATTACTATGGATTTGTAGTATAGATTAAGATTTGGTATGGTGACACCTCCATCAGTGTTTTTGTTACTCAAGATTGTTTTTGTTATCTGGATCTTTTGTGCTTCCATATGAATTTTGAGATTGTTTGGTCAATTTCTTTAAAGAATTGCTTGGGGATTTTGATTGGCATAGCATTGAATCTATATATTGCTTTTGGTAGGATGGTCATTTTTATGATGTTGACTATGCCAATCCAGGAGCATGGGAGTTTTTTTACACCTTCTGGTGTCTTCTGCAATTTCTTTCTTTAGAGTTTAAAGTTTTCATTGTAAAGGTCCCTCATTTCCTTGGTTAGGTTTATACACAAGGTATTTCATTTTTTTAGGGGCTATAATAAATGGAATTGTTTTCACCTTTTTCATCCTGCAGGTATAAAAAGGCCACTGATTTTTGCACATTATTTTGTAACCTGCCACACTCTTGAACTTATGTATTACTTCCAGGAGTTTCCTGGTAGAGTTTTTAGGATCACTCAGGTATATGATCATGTCATCTGCAAGTAGAGATAACTTGACTTCTTCCTTGCTGATTTGAATCCCTTTTAATTCCCCATTCTTGTCTTATGGCTCCAGCTAAGGCTTCAAGAACAATATTGAGCAGAAGTGGTTAGAAAGGACAGCCTTGTCTTGTTCCTGATCAAAGCAGGAATGCTTCAAGTTTTTCCGCGTTGAGTACAATCCTTGCTGTTGGCTTGTTCTATACAGCTTTTATTATATTCCAACTGTCTCTAGGGGTTTGATCATAAAAGGCTGTTGGATCTTGTCAAAAGCTTTTTCTGCATTTATGGAGAGTATCATGTCGTCTTGGACATTAGAATGGTTTATATGGTAAATTACACTTATTGATTTGCATATGTTGAACCAACATTGTGTGACTGACATAAAGCGTAGTTGATCAGTGAATGATCTTTTTGATATGTTTTTGAATCCGATTTGCTAATATTTTGTTGAGAATCTTTGCATCTGTGTTCATCAAAGAGATTGGCCTATAGTTTTCTTTTTTAAGTATATCTATGAGGTTTTGGGATTAAAATGATATTAGCTTCATAAAAAGAATTTGGCAGTGGTCTTTCCTTCGCAATATGATGGAACCTTTCTATAATGTTAAAGTTTTGAGAATGTTCCATAAATGGAGGCATAGAGTATATAATTTATTGAATTTAAACATTTTTTTTCACTTAGTATCAGGGCCTCCAGCTGCATTCAAGTTGGTTGTTCCTTCTTATCCCATGGTGGGAATATCCCAGTTTACTGGAACATTTGCCTTCCTGCATCAGCAGTTTGTTCCTTCTTATCCCATGGTATGAATGTCCTACAATTTACCAAAACATTTGTCTATTGTCCACATATCTTGATTGTTTCCACTTCTGGGATACACTGAACAAAGTTGCAATGACCAATTGCGTAGAAGGCTGTACTTTTGGGGCTTATAAATTTTCTCGGTCCAAGTTAAACGTCCACAATGAGCAACACGGGTATGAGCTGTTAGGTGAGTAGAAGCACATTCGCTTTTTAAAGTTTTCAATTGCTTTGTAGTTTTTGTGCAATACTGCATTTCTGCCACCGTTTATGGTTAATCTAATTCTTGTATATTCTTACTGCTGGCATTATAACTTTTCTATATTATCATGTACAAGTTATGCTGTAATGTCTCAAAATAATCTTCAGTCATCAGCTGCCTGATACTTAAAGAAACTAAATTTATTTGCATCTGTGGAATAGGAATCTACATGCCCTCATCAACAAAATATTCTTTTGTGGCTTCGTCTGTTTTCTAACTGTTTTTCCTTGGGAGGGGGGACTTAGAATGGAACCCACAGTTTTGTCAATGCTAAGCATTCATTTTATTTGAGGGCTGTGCTCATTCCAGATTGTTTTTTAAGCTGTTCTAGGCATTAATATATTTTTAATTATTACTTATTTTTTCTGGTTTTACAAGCACAATGAGTGGTTATCTCTGTTCTGCATCTACCATCGTTCCCCCCAACCCTCCCTCCCTATCCCCTTCACCATTCTATCCCATCACTCCCTTTCACTAGGGTGAGGTAAGCACATGCTCTTAGAAGCACGCCTGGGGGACAGCAGCCATGAAGCAGAAGTTCTAACCTGAAAGTGGCGGTACCAAGGAGTGGGAATCCTATCACCACCCCTCTGTCCGTCACCTTCAGTGGGTCCCAGGATTCCGTTTGGATTGTCTGTTCCGGTAGAGGTCCAGGCCTCTGTGGTAGGTCATGTGACCCTTCCTTGGGTAGACCCACTGATACAGGAATTCCCTTGAGATTTTCCCTTGAGATTCCCATTGCCTATAATTACTTAGGTATTAATATTTTACAAAACACACGGTTCGTAAATATTTTCTCACAACCAATAGCGTTTGTTTTCATTCTCCTGATAGGACTAAGCAAAGATGTCTTTGTAGTTGCAGTGAAGTCTGTTTCACCATTTTTCAGGACTGTGCTTAGGGTGTAATTATCTAAAATTCTTTGTTAAACTGTAGGCTCCCAAAAGCATTTTCGTCTGTTTCTTTAAACTTCCTTGGAAATTTGTGTTTCACTTGAATTTGCTTATATGTAAGATGTAAGATTTAAGTTCAGTTTTTTCTCTAAAGAATGTTGTTTTGTTAGTTTTCCTGTTGCCATGATCAAATACTCTGATATAAGCAACTTAAGGGAGAGTTTAGTGTAGCTCAGTTTGAGAAGATAGTACCTTATCGCAGGGAAGTCAAGGCAGCTGGTTTAAAATGGCTGATCATATCTCACTTGCGATCAGGAACACATGCTGTCACTAATGTCCTTTTCTCCATTTTGTCAGTCCAGGATCCATCCAGGAAGTGGTGCCAGTCCCAGTGAGTGGATCTTTCTTCTTCAATTATCCTAACAAAGGCAATTCCACCACCATAGCCAGAGGCCAGCTTTCAGGTAATTCTAAACTTTGTCAGGTTGACTATTATGCCAATCCTCATAGATTCTCAGTTTCAATATTAAGTGTTATAAAATCCACCTTCACGAATTCATTTGCTACTGCAACACTGTTAAAGTTAGTTGTCCTTACTTTATCGATACATCTCTACGGTATCTATTACCGTATAATCGCTATGATTATCTTTCTGCATGCTCCCTCTCATATGCAAAGCCCAGCGCTTAATATACCTAAATCTATAGGTAGGTGTGTGTGTGTGTGTGTGTGTGTGTGTGTGTGTGTGTGTGTGTGTGTGTAGTGGTTGAGCATCAGAGAGGGAATAAGTGCTGGCATTCGAGACCAGACCACAAGATGATGGGGAAAAAGAAGTGTGGAGATGATTCTGAGGGTGGGGACAAACAAAAGAACACGTGAACAGGATGCTGGATTGGGAGTGAAAAGGTACAAATAGAGACTGGCAGGATAAGGAAGAACATAGAGGCGGGGCCAGCAAAACCAGTCCTGGAATTCACTGAGGAGCCTGGGCTGCCTTCAGACTTCTGATCTTTCTTAATCAGTGTCATGCCCGCAGCCGTTACTGGTTCGTACCCCAAAATGTAGCTACAATGGTTTGTACATTTTTTAAAGAGTGATTGTTTTAATTATTATGCATTTAATTGTTTGCTTTTGAATATGTAAAGTGTTTTTTCCTATATCCAAGCTGAATTTATTTGGAGCAGCATTCATTGTTTTTTCTGTTGTTGCTGTAACTTTTCACCACAAATATTAAAAACTTAAAATAATTGTTGTTTTGTAGTTCCCATAAATCTGAAGTCTACCATGAGTTTCTAACAGGCTAAAATCATGGTATCAATACAACTGTATTATTCCCTATAGTTATTTATCTCTTTTTTTCTTTATTCTTCTTCATATAGATACTTATGAAGATGAGCCTGCTTCTAATTTCATCTAGATGATTGGCTCAAATCTGTTTCTTATTGTTGTAAGAAGATGTTAGCTTTCTTCATGTTTTCACTTGTGGAACTCTTTGTTTTTTACAGGTTTTCTTCTGTTCTCCAGCACAGAAGTTAACATAAAGGGACTTGCCCAGCGTGCTATTGCTGTGAGTACTGGAAACCGGGGAGAAATACATGCAGATAAGACAGACACACTTTGTCCTACAAGATGGGCAATTTCCTTAGGGAATTACAGGCCTTAATATACCCAAGGATAAGCCTCAGGCCAAAGAGGGAGAAAACACCAGTAGATAAAGCCAGACCTTGAGTGAAACCTAATGGATGACTGTTTTAAGTAGATGTAAGGACAAAGACACTGGCTAGGCCACTGTGACTGGGAATCTTTACTTTATATTGGGTCTAAGGAGTCAACTAGCAAAGGGACAGACACTGATCAATAAAGGGAGTAAATGCTACGTAGGGCTTAGGTGAAGACCCTCACTGCATACTGAAGACCCTGAGTAGACTAAGACAGAGAAGATCCCATGAAGTTGTCCTTACTGTGTGCTACATAACAGGAATAATGTCTAAACCCCATTTCAATTTCATTCTGAAAGTCTAAGAAGTAAATGCCTTTAGTCATTTTTTTGTTTTAACATAGCGGTCCCTTCCATTATATAAATGTGAAAAAATTTAGAGGAGATAACTGAAATTTAGTCTACAAATACACATGAAATTAATTTTTTTTTCTTTATGAAGCAGTGTCTCCATCATATTTCTTTTCTAATATGGTTACAATAATATGCCATCAGCTTTCTTTTTTAGAAGGAAAAATGCTTTTCTTGGTCTGGGAATATGTCACAGTGGTAAACAACTTGTTTTACATTAACCATGTTGTATTTCACAAGTTCTGTTATGAGGATTTTTGTCTGTTTCATAGTAGTTTTTTGTTATCACTGCAAACACTCTGGTTTTTAAATAATTCTCAATATATAGCTACTTCATCCTGCTGAGAAAGGATTATAGTTATCACTAGGTTAAATTTTGGGAAAATTAATGTGTTTGTGCTAGTGGGTTTTCTAGGAATCTGTAACATTTCTATAATTTCTTCAGTAATTTAAATAATGGCTGTGTACTTCTAGTGTTGTTACACTCTGTTCTATATATTTTAGGCACAGGTTTCCATATTATGTTAATTTACAACTTATTTTTATTTGATCTCTGTTCTTTATGTAGCTGTAGCAAACAATTCATTTTGTATATTAAAAATTTCAGTACAACTTATACTTATAAATTTTATTTATGATTAGTTATAATAGTACTTTTTAATTTCTTATTCATATCCTTTTGATTGCTTCTTTTTTCTCTTTTCTATATTCATTGAAGTCTAGGATCTAAGCTGAGATTCAGATATCATTTTTGTTCACTTTGTATTTTTAATTTAAAAGTTTTAAATGCTTCTATATATCATATGATTGTGAGCGTAGAGCTTTTAATTTGATATCCCTGATTAAAGAAAGCATCTTCTATCATAAATTAATGATGGCTTTATGAACTAGTTCCCTTTCAAAATGTATGAATTATTTCTCAGAATGAATGTTCTTAACATCAAATCAGTTCTTCACTCTATTCTGTTCAATTTTTTATCATTTAATGTCTGATTCTGAATTCTGATGCTAACTGAGTTGTGCAAAAGGATGAATGATCTAGTTATGATACCCTTAACTCTTGATAATATGTGGAGTGTCTAAGTATACTGGTTCAGCTATGCTATCAGTAGTAACCAATTGGAGTTTAGAGTCTACAAAGATTAAAATGATCAGAAGTTTTCTCACTTTTAAAAGCTGCCACATATAATTTATCAGCAGTTACAAGAAAAATATAAATAAATGTTAATGTTTTTATAATCTGTACAAATTAGAGACACAGAAATGATTCAAATATAAGATTGCTATGCTATTACCTCAGTATAGGCAACTCGAGATTTTATCCTGTAGTAGAATCACAGGTAATGAATTCTATTGATAACGGAATTACAACTAACAAACTAAATATTAATGTAATGAGAGAATGAATATTTCACAGATATTATCTAATAGATAACATAAAATCTATAATCTATAATACCTCTAATATCACCTAAAGGAGCTAAATAGTCCTTAAAATATCTAATGAAATTATTCCTCATCATCTTTGGAATGGTTTTGATAAAGAACAAATTCTCCATTTGAATCAGCTTCTACCCATAACTATGATATTATGTGATATATCAAGTATATTGAGTTTATTGTACTATCTATGGTATATTGGGTGAGTTTGAAAATTTGCAAAATATATAATGCTTACTATAAATATCTCGAATTACTGAAATCATAAGAAAAAGAGAATATAAATATTCTGGAAAAATATAAATGACTAGGTGTAACAAAATAGAAGATTTTAATTAAACAACAAAAGCTGAAACTGCATTCGAAGTTCCAACTACCTGTGCCTGAAGATCTGCTAGGTTTGAAGAATGGTTGCATTACACATTCAGGGAATGAATAAAAATCATTTTAAGAAAATTCATCCAGAAATTAAAGAAGATTTGAAATTCAAGATAGCTAGTGTTTACTGATAGAAAACATAGAAAGGGGCCATTGATATAACTCGGTGTGTAAGGCCCTGCTTGCTTGCATTCATGGCATCTTGAATTGGGTCCCTGAAAACCCCCCATGGTGGAAGGAAAGAACTGATGTCTGAGAGTTGTCTGACTCGCACATGTGGGCCATGAAATATATGCACAAATACACACATGCTTTCTCTTTCTTTTTTGCTCTCTTCCCCTCCTCCCTCTCAAATAAACGTAGAAAACACAGCTGAATTAAGGTGAGGCAAAATTAGGTAAAAAAATTAGTAAGCTATTGGGTCATCAGTATTCTGTACTCAATATTGAATATTAATTGAATACTAATGGGAACAAGATGTAATACAATGCTTACCTAACAGACTGAAGAACAAATACATTCAGTAATCTGAAGTAGAGTTTCAACAAATGAGTAGACAATAATAGTTCATGGTAAAACTGTAGATCGGAATTTACACTTTATAAAAATAATTTGTAAACTTATCAGTTCTAAAGATTTAATTAAAAATAAATATACAAAACCTCACAATAATGTATATGAATTTAGGATCAACAATACATAGTTTATACTACTGGTGTTTCAAACCAGGTTGGAAGAACACAGCTAAAGTGTTAGTACCATGAAAATAATTTGGGTGAATGAAGAAGAAAAGAGAGAAGATACTCGATATAGAGATGAAAGTCTGTGTGTGCTAAATTGTTTAAGCAGAAAAGACCGTCCCTCACAAAATGGTAAACTTCAGCCACTAATTTATAGAGATTTATTTTTACAATCGAATTTCCATAAAAGAATTAATCTGGAAGGTGAAGAGAAGGAATACGGTTGCAAGTTTATTTTGATACCTAATTTACGCTGGTATTTGCCTGCCTATTGTTCCCAGTTTCACCTCTAGGCTGAGGCAGACACCCAATGCAATATTTCTGAAAAGATTAAATAGTCATTATCTACTGGAAAATGGAGGTTTACTTCTCCAGAAATCCCTAAATCAAAAGGAAAAGTCTGGAGATAAGGATCCCAACGAAGGAGACTTGAGGCCAGCATTGCGAAATGTTACAGAGAGGTCCCAGATGCTTCACTTTGGCCGTGTCTCATTCCTGACATGCTACAGAAATGACTGGCCAGACAAAACGCTCTGCAGGTGTTCCATCTGATTCTTAATGATACGAGAACATTCAGCTGGGAGGCTTGATCTCAGCTCGGCGGAAAGAAATATTCGAAGTCCTCTCAGAAGTCCACGTGCTTCTTTAGTGAAGCACCAGAAGCCATTTCCGCTAGAGACCCACAGGAACTTGCGCACAAATACCGGAAGTGACATCCTCAGTGCGGAAGCCGGCGAGAATGGCCGGCCGCTGAGGCGTTGAAGCCCCGAAGCACAAAGTGAGGCCGTTGGAGGCCTGTGGCCGGGATTCCGGTCAGTGAAAGGCAAAGCCACACAGGTGCTTCTCATTTTTAGAGTGGGATTCTTAACAAGGATTTAAGAATACTTGCCAGGACAGCCCCACGGCCCACCCGGACCGCGGCCTACTCGGTGGTCTCTTACCCGAGGGCCTGGAGTGTTGGCCTGCTTATTTCATGATTTTAGGGGTGTGCTTGATTCAGGAGCCTTGAGTCATAAAGGGAAGACGTTCCTAGACCTGGCTGTGTGCAGAAAAAAGGCTCCTAGGGAAGTCCTGAGTATTTGGCAGGTGTGTCGCAATGTCGGACCCAAGCTCTTCGGTGGAGCCCGTCAGCCATGAGCAGTATTGTCATCTGGGCCCTGAAGGTACTACTTCGGTGACAGAAGTTAGCCATGGCAAAAATAAAATGAAGAATAGGAAAGAAATTTAGGATTTAAATTCGGAGCCCAGCTGAATTCTTTTTGTTCTGCCTACATTCTAATAGAAGTTATAGCACAATATTGTCTACCCGTTTCTGGATATAGATCTTCAGTGCATGCCGTATGTCCAAATTGTGTTCTTGGGTTTCTTAGAGACAAAATTATTTTTACTGGTGGTGGTGGTGGTGTTGATAGTACGTTTTCAGGCTTTTGTGTTTGGTTTCTTTCTTGCCCAGTCTTCCTTTGTAGTGCCTTGGAAGACCAAGCTGGCTTTGAAATAACATCCTTTAGCCTGTTTCTCTGCATTGCTGTGATTATATTATGAGACATTACGTGTGGCTTTTTGGGAGATAGGATCTTCATTGTAAATTGGCACCTTTGGTAATTGATGGCACAAGGCAGAGGGTGGTGGGACAAACTGCACCATGGCATTTATTGGAACGGATAAGTACAGGGTATAAATTTTAGTCTGAAATATTAAGCCCACAGAACTCAAGGAACTATCCCATTGAAGGAGAAAAGACCATACCAACTGCGCCCTCTGAGAAAGCATCATAAGAATGCTGCTCTGTCCTGGTTCTTTGTTCAACCCTGGAAAGACCTTGGAAGGGGTTTCCAAAAGTCATGTAACTTTATGTTCTCCCTTTCTTTTTCAAGGAGTGGAGGTCTTTGATCTGAGGCAGTGAAGTCAGACTCTCAGAGAAAACCATCCCAGCTGCTTTCAGGATTTAAGGTAAGGATTCTGAGTTGAGTTAGGGAAATGCCCACCTTAAATCATAGATAGTGTTACAATGTCTACCTATACTCTTAGAACTTGGTTGTTGGAATATACATATGTAGTAGCCCCTCACTTCTTCCTTTTGGTCACTAGGAGTTAAGTATTTAGTATGAGAAGATGATAACAGATGAGCAATAAGAAGGAGTATCTCGATGTTAGTAGCTAATGTGTAAACATTGAATGCCAGTTAAAGAGTACTCATTACATTAATTGGTGCCCTCATAATCTCATCCATGAACTGCAGCTTTTGGGTTCTTTATCATTTTCACCAGTTTATACATATATAAAATGAATTTTTACTTCACCCTCATATACCTTACCTTCTCCCTCTTCTCCCACTGACAATCTTCATCTTCCCAAGTAGTTTTCCTTCTTACTTTTAGGTCTTATACTTAAATGGTAGTCAGGATTTCTTCACTCTCCCTTCATTTTCACAAGTCTCAAAGGACTGGATAATTTTGTTAACATAGCAATCATATACAAACAGTTCTAGGAATGCAAATGTGAACACAGAGATAAGAGTAAAGGTATTATAGCACACTATATGATGTAAGAAACTATTTAGCACTTTCATTCCAGGGTGTCTGAGGTTGGGATAGCCTGGTGCAACATTACTCCTCTCCATAAGTGAGATTTCAGTGAGAGGAGACTTCTGAAGTTCTGGATCCTACTAAATCAAATAGAAGATGTCATAAGGCCTAACCTAAATCAAAGGCAGAACCCTGATAGAGATCTGAGGGATATATCCTTTCAAGTATATAGGTCTCTTAGGACTCTACCCTGTTTTGCCACACAAGTAAGCTGGGATTTGAAGATAGATATTTCATAGCTTCCCTCACAATTGGCTCACGGTTTATTTCAAACAGGGAATAATAGGAATGAGAATTTTCAGACTATAGTTAGATCAACACTCGTAGGAAAATCCTTGACTGATAATCCATGGTGCCACGAATCTCAGGGTAGCTGCATTAACATGGCCCTACTCTGTCTAGCCCCCAGCCGGAAACCCTGGGCAAGACTTTCATGCTGTGATATATAGTCATTTCTTGCTGATTGAACACAGGGTAATGCACATTTGATTCTAGAGAAATGAGATGAAATCCCAGAAACTCCTGTTGGTCAAAGGAAAGATTCTAAATGAGGCAGGTAGAAACATTTACCATAGAACAGGGTGATCTCAACAGAACTTCTTCCTGCTATCAGAGTTGGTGAATTTTAGGGGGAAAAAGTGGGTAAAGGTAATGGCTTTCAATTCCCTTTGATTATTACAATTATTTAACTTTAGGCAAGAGCATCAGGTCAGCAATAGGGAGGAATTTTAAATATAGGCAGGAACTGTGACATGTACCATATATTGTCAGCAACTGTGGCAGTTGACTGAATTAATGAGTAAACTCTGCAACTTAATGTAGAAAGGTCAGTAAAATAATGACTCTGGTGTTATAGACATTCCCCTAGAAAATTTAGACAAGGGGAATCAAAGTCTCAACAAAATCGCTTCATGTACTGGAGTCATAGAGAATTACTGATCTTTGGGCATTAAACTTCCTTGAAGCTTTCAATACCTTTTCTTTGTCTTGAATATGGAGTGTTTCGACTATTATTTGCCATGGCGAGTTTCTCTTTTGGTTGTATCTGTTTGGGGTGCAGAATGCCTCTTGTATTTGAATGGGCCTCTCATTATTTATATGAGGAAAGTTTTCATTTATGATAATTTGAAAAATTTCCTCAGGTGTGGTATTTTGGGATTCTTGTTCTGGTATTCCATGAATGCACATATTAGGCTTCTTCAGGGTGTCCCATAATTCATGAATATTCCTCTCAAGTATCTTTTAGGCTTTAACGACCTCTTCCATTGAGCTGGTTAATAACTCCACTTTGTCTTGAAGATCTGAAATTCTATTTTCTGCTTCGTTAGTTCTGCTGATAAGACTCCCTGTTGAGTTCTGGGTTGAAGATAACTTGTCTTTTAGTTTAATTTTAAACGCTGCTTGACACTATTTTAACAGCTCCATTCCTGTTTTTCTTTCTTGAACTGTTCTTCTCAACTCCTCCAAGTGTCTGTTGTGTTCCTGTTCAAAGTGGTTGATGCAATTATTTAACTCCTCCCGGATTTCCTCTTTCATAGTATTGATCATAGTAATGATCATGCTTTGAAAGTTGTTATCTTGGGCCTGGCTTTCTTGGCTATTTTCTGTGAATTTGTTCGGGTTGGAATCCATCATGGTGGGGTTAATTCTTTCGGTAAGAGATTAGTTTTCTCGGGTTTTGTTTCTCATGGATCTGCACTTTGACTTGGGCATTGTTTTTTTTTTTTTTTTTTTTTGTCTAAGACCTTTCAGTTTCTGTGTGTTTTTGACTGAACTGAATTAGTTCGTATTACTACTCTCGGGCAGTTATTACTAGTGTGTGCCTTGGAGTTGGGTATGCTTGTCTGTTGTTATTGGTATTTCCTAGATGAGGCTATTACATCAGTTAAGTCAGGTTAAGTAGACAGGGGGTGAATATTAGTATGGTAGTGCACTTTTACGATTTAGTACCTTGGTGATATATGAGGGCGAGTGGTATAATCCCTGAAGTTGTATATGTTTTAGGGGTGGCTATATGGAAAAGTGATTAATAATTGAAAGGAGCAGGATGGTAAAAAGTGGTTTACTTATCATTGGGCTGGATTTGAGGGATCTCTCCCATGTGGTAGGATGATTTTAGAGGACTTCAGGTGTATGGTCTTTGCCCCCAGAGTTTTGCTTGAGTTTTCTTTGGACTCTGTTGAATTGTGAGGAGCAGTGTGTCCTCCCTGGACTGCGAGCATCCAGGTTGAGCGGAAAGGGCAGAGCCTGATGGCAATGGCAGTGTACTTCACCTGGGACCTGGGGCATGGCCTAGTGGCCCGCCTTAGCTGGGGCAGCCTGGGTACTGCTCAGGCTGGTTGGTTTGAGGAGCTGGGACTAATGGGTGACCTGGGGGCTAGTGGGATTTACCTGAGAAGCAGTGTGTGCTCCCTGGACCGTGAGCATCCTGAGCGGGCAGAAAGGGCAGATGGGCTGATGGAGATGGCGCCGTACTTCACCTGGGACCTGAGACATCGTCTAGTGGCCCACCCTAGTTGGGCATTAATCTTCCTAATGGAGGGAACAAATCCCTTATACACTTCAAAATAAGGCTCCCAAGTGAGAATTGAAGTGATCACATTTCAGTGTACAAAAGGGCTTCTCATTTTCTCTTCAAGTTTTTAGGAGATACAATTTTGATTATATGGAGACAGTTTGATTTTATAACACAAAATATTGACCTGGTTCCATCATGTTGTACATTTATGAAATGTGGCTTTGATGATACAAGTCTTCATTTAGAAAGTACATGTGTTGCAGAGATAAACGGTTGTACAATCTGAATCCTTCTAATTTTCACTATAGATTGGATACACACTCAGTGGAATTCCTTTTTCCTCCTTTCAGTTCTTGGGGTACAGAGACTAGCATGACAGGAGGTTTCTGACGTCTTTTAACAGAATCTTAATAATTCCACTATAGATGGTTTCTGTTAGAGTTACTGCAGTTGAATTTACTATTTAAGGGCACTTACAGCCTCCTTTTCTTTCCCCAGACAGTGGTTCTACTTCCGATCACTAGAGACATCATGTCTAACTCTCAGGAGAATCCACAGAGCTCACACAACTATGGCAGTAACACCGAAAAGGAGACCCAGGCCCTCGAGGTTGCACAGGTCTCAGAAGCTGCGAAGGAGACATCTGTCTCCTCCTATCCTCTGTGGGATGATCAAGGCAATCAGACCTATATACAAAATCAGGGTCTGGAGGTTGCACAGGTATCTGCAGCTGTGAAGGAGACACTTGTCTCCTTCGATTCTAACCAGGATAGTCAGACCTATATAGAGAATCAGAGTCTGGAGGTTGCACAGGTCTCTGAGGTCGCAAAGGAGACATATGTCTCCTCTTGTCCTCTGAAGGATGATCAATGTAGTCAGACCTACGTGGAGAAACAGGGCCCAGAGGCTGGACAGGTCTCTGAGGGAATGGAGAAGGAAACCTTCTCCTCTTGTGATCAGAGCTACCTGCAGTGCCAGGGTCCAGAGGATGCACAGGCTTGTGAGATTGTGGAGCCATCCTCCTCCCAATCTCTGACACCTAGCCACACGGATGAATCTTCAATAGAAGATACCTCTAGTACTTCGGATGATCTTCAGAGTTCTCCTTCTTCGACTACCACCACGACTACATCTTCAAGCAAATCTGATGATCCACAGAGTAGCCAAGTGCAGGGTAACCCAATCTACTCACTGACTATGCCAAATGTTGTGAACACACCTGAAGATACTCTGACCAAGAAAGTAGATTTCTTGGTGAATTACATGCTGTACAAATATCAAGTGAAAGAGCTAATTAGGATGGAAGATATATTGAATATTGTCATCAAAGAGGATGCAATCCATTTCAATACGATCCTCATGAGAGCTGCTAAACGCATGGAGATGCTCTTTGGTATTGATGTGAAAGAAGTTGATCCTGTCAATCATTCATATGGCCTCTTCATCAAATTAGGTCTCACCTATGATGGGATGCGTAGTGATCAATATAGTTTTCCCAAAACCGGTCTCCTGATTCTTATCCTGGGTGTGATCTATATGAAGGGAAATCGGGCCACTGAAGAGGATATGTGGGAAGTGCTGAATTCAATGGGAATCTACGCTGGAATGAATCATTTAATCTTTGGTGATCCCAGGGAGCTCATAATCAAAGAGTTTGTGGAAGAACAGTACCTTGAGTACAGGCAGGTAGTCGGTAGTGAGCACTTGCAGTATGAATATGTTTGGGGCCCAAGAGCTCGAGCTGAAACCAGTAAGATGAAAGTCCTAGAGTTCGTGGCCAAAGTTCATGGTACAGATCCAACTTCTTTTCCTTCTCAGTATGAAGAGGCTCTGCTTGAAGAGGAGGAGAGAACCCTCACAATGATTTTAAACACGGCTGCTGCCGCTTCAATGGCCACTGCAAGTACCAGCGGCATGGGCAACATGTTCCCCCCATCCTAGTTCAATCAGATAGATTGATCATCTACAAGTTGCAGAGAGTTACTAGTGTTGAAAGATTATAGTTCTTGAGTTGGTTTATTTGAAGAGAAAGTAAAATATATCATCTCTGCAAACTCATTTTGGTTTCATTTCATAACTCGCTCATTCTTTGGCATTTGTGTTATTCAAATGTTTAATAATTTAGCTTCAAATGTTTAATAATTTAGCTTCAAAATCTTCAGCTAATGCTATTTGTCAACTTAAGAGTTTTGTGTGCTATTAACTAATTGAGGACTTACACATCTGTGCAATAATCAGGTGTTTGTTAAGCTTTCAATGTTCAAATGCCTACTGTCTAATAATTTTTCTTTATAACTTTTCCCAATAAAGTTATATAGATTGCTTAACATTATAATAGTCAAGAGTAATAAATTTCAAAAAATTTCACCTCATGGTTACTGCCTCTTTTATTACCTGAACATGATTTAAACATCAAAAGTTTTGCTGGACTTATTTTACTAGAATACTAAAGTAAACAAAAGTTAGTCCTGACCTTATAAATGTATCTTATGTTAGAAGTGGGCCTATGTTGACGATGGTAGGACATTTTTAATATGAAAGATGAGTAGATCCTTGTGAGACAGTTAGATACAAAGAATTTTGAGAGGTAAAAAATTGACTGCTAAATTGAAATCTCTCGGAGAGTTAATTTTCAACTAAAAGGAGGGGTGGAGAAAGTTGAGGTATAATTATCTTAAATCACACCTGCACATAATATGCCTCAGATCAACACCCATGAGTTGAATGCAAAACTCTTTGCCGTTTTGGGATCATGTCTTTCAAAGATCTAATCTTTATGTTGGGAAGGAGTAGAAAGTATGTGATCGAGAGTAGCTCATAAACTAAGGCATTTCAAAAGAGGTAAATAGTTTTCAGAAAGTCTTTGAGAAACAACAGTGATATTTTCTTGAGGTGAGATAATCAGAAGCCACTAGATTGGCACATCATCCTGTGCTGGGAAAGCCAGAAATGACTCTATTGAATATAGATTTTAGATTTGTGGCTATAGCTCCATGGTGGGGCACTTGCCTAGCACTTAAGTGATCAACTCGATCCCCAGGATTGAAATAAAGAACAGAAATAGCAATAAGAAAATCACCTTTAGGGTCAGATGCCAGATGGCTCATAAGATAAAGGCACCTGTACACAAACCTGGCAATCTTACTTCAATCTCTGGAGCCCACATGGCAGAAGCCAAGAAATGACCTCCAAAAGTTGTCTTCTGACTTCTTTGTGCTGCATGGCATGCATGTGCGCTCTTTCTTTTAAATAAAAACTTAAAAAGTATTTCAAAGGGCTGGAGAGAAGATTAAGGGGTTAAGACTCTGCCTCACAAGCAGAAGTTCCTGAGTTCAGATCCCAGGACCCATGTGGAAAAAGTGGCAGCCTGCACTTCAGACTCTGGTGAGTAGAGCCTAGGAAATCCCAGAGCAAAGAATAAAGGGGGTCGATGCAATCCAGGATGATTCCTGAAGTCACCCTTTGTCCTTCACAATGCCCTCTGATGTGCGCATATGTGCGCACACACACACAGTTTTTTTTAAATAGTCTAAATAGATGATCTTCAGCATAATTTGAATTATATACTCTAAGAAATGTTTGCTTTTCATAGAGACAGAACTAGTGAAATTATTGTTGATTTGATACAAATGACAAGTTGATCCCAGTCCAAAATTCTTAGAATGTAAGACATTACTGGAAAGGAAACCCAGATTTTCATTATTTTAAAAAAAAACTCAGTGAAAAAAATTTACTGAGGTTCCTTTGTTTATTAGTATTTTGGTCGATTGAAGTTCTATTTGTTATAGTACTTCATGTTCTCTCAGCATATTAATTCTAAAAATACACCTGTCACTTGGTAAATATAATCTTCCAATCGCTGTGCCGGAGGCTTTAGCATATCACCCTCTTGTAAATTATCTTATGAGATAGAGCCTGCTTTTGTCATGTTTACCTGATGTGACCAAAATATATGACAAAAACAACTTAAGGGATGAAGAGTTTATTTGGACTTATGATCTCAAGGGATTTCAGTCTATCATAAATAGGAAAGGCAGAGTAGAAATTCTCTATCCCTAGTGGCCAGAGCATGAAACAGTTACTGGCCCCATTGTGGCCTACCAATTGACAGAGGACTGCACCTGAACAAGAGCTGGGTTATAACCTTCAAATGACACTCCTGCCCTCCAGTTTTCTTGGAAAGGTTTCACAGCTTCCCTAAACAATGTCATCAGCCAGATTACAAGTGCTCAAAACATGAGGCAGCCAGAGACATTTCAGATTCTAGCCATAGCAAGACTCAGACTCACTTGCAGGTGAAGACCCTGACACTAACATAACTTGAAGATGTGCCTGAGTTTACAGGTCTAATATGTGAAATGGCAGAGGCCAAACCTCTGATGCAATTCTTTTAGGGATTCCTAGTCTGCCTCTTTATTACATTTTCTATTGCATATTACACATTCCATGTTGGGATAAAATGGACCTGGAATCTGAAGTACTAAAATTAAGGTTAAAGAAGGTCAGAAGGATAATCAAATACAATTTTACCTACAGTCCTTGTGTTCTTAGAAATGGATTTAACATGGACTGACAGTTTTGTATAGCTTCACTATATGGTGCATTGCAATACCCTCACCTGGTTTTTATTTTGCCAGTGAGATTTCACTGAAATTGGAGCCCAGCCTGCTAACACTCGTTCTCTCCATCTTCTTCCAGATATAATGTCTCTGGAAGCCTGCCTTACAGAATCACTTGCCTTATCTAGAATATCCCAGCTCCCATACTGATCCATCTCTCACTTTGCAGCTTCTCATGTGGCAATATCCTACTCCATGCAAGAGGTCATTTTCTTTTTGCATCTCAATTCAGTCCTTATTATCACTACTAGGGATTTATACATTCCCAGAATAATTACCAAATAAGCTTGTGAATATGCTATAATGCATTAGAGAATCTACTGGTTGTGGTCTGTAGGTTTGAAAGAAAGGACTTTGAAAACTTCTATTTACAGTACAATTTTTGCTAGGAACTCTTGTTTGATAGTTACTACAAGACACATATAACTGCAAGTGACCTTGTCTTGGTTCCTGAAAGTCAAAATACTCCCCTTTAAGTGACGTTTGAGATAAGATGTTATTTAAAAGAGTAACTTCCATGTCATGGTTTGCAATGTGTCCCCCGTGGTCTCATATGTTTGGGAAGGTCATAGCACCTTTGAGAGGTGGAGCCTTGCTGGAGGAAGGTGATCACAGTCTTGTAGCTCCCAATCTCCAATATGTCTGCAGTGACATAGCCTGTCTCCAGCTTCTGCCAGCCAGCCATGCCACATCTGTCATGAAAGACTGCACTTCCCCTCTGGAGCTATAAGCTGAATAAATCTTTTTCCCATTAAGTTGTTGATCCTCAGTGTTGTCTCACAACAACAGAAAAGAATAACCATTACATCCCACTTTGTATAAACTCTGAAATTCTGGGAATTAGGGAAAATTCCTGAAAAGACATTCTATTAATACTTTTGTGTAATAGTAGTAAATTGATCAGTTTGTCAATCAATTATTCTTTGAAACTAAATTTTCAGTGTGCATACTTGCACATGTGCAGATGTTTAAACATTTCAGCCAGGTGTTATGAAAAAAATCTTAAATTTAGGCTTGGTTAATATTCTCAAAGTAGTGAGAAAATTTGCAATGTACTGTAATTATAGTGACTCTTGAAAAGATCACCTTTGCGCTGGAGAAATGGCTCAAGGCACATGACTGTGCCTTGCAAGCAGAAGGTCCTGAGTTTGGATCCGATGTTCCATATAAAAAATGCCAGTCGGAAAAGCAGCAGCCTGCACTTCTGGCTCTAGTGGGCAGAGCCTAGAAAATTCCACAATGAAGCAAGGAGGTAGAAGCAATCCAGGATGATTCTCAAAGTCACCCTTAGTCCTCTACAGGGACACAGTTGTCCCCCCCCACACATACATACACGCACGTGTACACACACGCACACACACACACACACACACACACACACACACACAGTAAAAAAATAAAAAAAAGGACACCTTTAAGTTAACTATGACAAGCCTATAATATAGAAATTAATAGAGGCCTTTTGAAAAATGTCAATTTATATTAGAAAACACCTGTTTCATCCTAGGTCATTGAAGGGATCAACTTCAAAAATTCCATCAGGGTTACTGGGTTTGTGATCCAGTGATTAAAACATTTGACATACAATCAATCGGACTCAGTTTAAATCTCCAGGTCCTATGTAAAGTGCCAGGTGATGTGCTTTAGAAAGCAACAACAGGGAGTCCCTAGAGTAAGCTGATGAGACAGACTAACCTTATGGATAAACTCTGGGTTTGATTAAGTAGAGACTCTGTGTTGAAAGAATAAGATAGGAAAAGAATTGAAGATGATTCCTGATCACATTCTTGGACATCTACAAATGTACATATATGCATGTATGTGCATCCTAAAACATACTTTCACTTATGTTCTCGCACACTCATGTACCTACACACATGCACACACACACATATACATATGCACCCCACATACACATGAGAATGAGAACAGAAAAAAATTCCATTAGGAATTGAAAAAGGTGCTGTTAATCATTGCTCTACAGTTAGTACCTCTGTCCTGTTTATAAGCCAGAATGCCTATACGTATTCCTTCTTTTCTTTCCTGCACTCTTAGGAAGACCACGTTGACCAGTTCACTTAGAACTACAAAGGATCACATAATCCTTAACACTGTGCCTCTTACAGAACACAACACATTTGAGACATGTTATGTCACCCTTACCTTTTCCATTCAGTAGCACATATGGAGATAGATGTTAAAATGTTAAAGTACAAGATGGAGATAACCTTCATATTTGCCCATAAATTTCAAAACAAATCACATTTTGTTGTGTTTTCAGATGGAGTATTCTGTGTATTCCTCAAATACACTCATTATAAGTTTTCATATGTTTTCCAGAATAGGGGCAAAACATTCTGCAGCTGGTCTTTTTCTATGATTTAAATCAATAACTATGAACCTTTCAACGAGCTTTAATCCAGGATGTCTATTGGAGGTTCATTGCTTTCTCTGGTCATCTGGTAGTAGAGAACAATGCTCCATTAGCTTCCTCTCACATTTTACAGATCAGATAAATACTCAGGTTTCCTGGCTCTACTATTTATAGAATGCTAATGGCTCTAAAAATACCTATTCCTTTCTTCCTTTTTTTTTTTCTATGATCATGTTCCTTTTGCCTCTTCTGGTCTTCTCTGTATTTAGTACTGAGCTCCTAATGCAAAACAGGTGGAAACAAAACAATGCAAACATGCCAGATTATCCTTCCATTGCATCAACACTGGATTATTAGAAGCAAATCATTAAATTATAAAAGACATTCACAATGTACCAAGTGACTATGGAATGTTTTACTTCAACAAAGTAAGTATTGGTTTCAATCAGAAATTTAGGTTTATAAAATTAAACACAAATGTTACCAAATATATTTACAGCTCTGCTTCACCGAAGAACAGAACAGCAGTATTTTTAACTCATAAGAATTGTAATTATTTCATCATAAATGTTAAAAAATCTTACAAAGAAAATGCTACCTTTATATTGTGTAGAGCAGAAGTTTTTTTGTTTTTTTATACCTTTTTTATTATTTTAGCTCATACAAACTTATTAGGTACACCAGTTCCCTCCCTCCCTCCTCCTCCCCCCGAATCCCCTGCTCCCCCTCCCCTCACCCCTCCCTCTCCATCCTCCAGTGCCTCCCGCCCCAATTCCCAGAGAGTCCTTTCTTGTCCATGCCTGACTCTCCTCTGGGCCCTCCTCTCCGATGACATACAGGGACCCAGTGGCATTTCCTTGAACCATTTCCCGTGTTCCCCTTAAGCATAGGAACACTACTGTGGCTGCCAGTCCCTTGCCTCCAAGGATCTTGGTGCCTTTAGCAGATGCTAGACTTTGTGAGGTCAATAGTGTGTTGGACATTGCGCAGGGCATGCAAAGTCCAATTATGATTGCTTCGGCCCTAACTTGTGTGGAGTATCTTGCAAATCATTGCTCCTCCCATCCTTTTGCTCTTACACTCTTACCTCCTCCTCTTCCGCAAATTTCCCTGAGCTTCAGGATGGGGAGAGATTAGTCTGGCCTAGTTCTATGTGGTTGATATAGCGTCTCTGAAGTTCTGGATTGTGGTTTGTTGATTTTCTTTTGCGGTTTGAGCAGAAGTTTTTTGAACAGAAGATCCTTGCCTCGGTTGGTAAAATCTAAGGAAGTACTTCTGTAAGAGATTTCACCTGTCATTACAAAATCATATGTTTGCTGCTTTAGTACTATCAGATTACACTAGCAAGCCAATGTCCAAAAGAATTTCCTTGAAGTTCCTTTAGCAAAGGCAGCACTATTGAAGAAAATAGTAAAGCATGGAACATATTAATTAGCAAAATCAGTAAAAATATCAACTACAACACTAATTCTGGACCAGCAAGATGGTTCAGCAGGCAAAAGTTTATTGTACAAGCCTGAGAATGTAAATTCAATCTCTAGAACCTACATAAACTCAACAAAGTTGTTCTCTGACTTTTACAAGTGCACTGTCACACTTGTACACACACACATGCATGCACACACATACTATAATAAAAGTAAAAATTTAAAAAGTTGTTAACCTAAACTAGGTTTGATGGCTCATATTCCCAGCTCTCATGAAGCAGAGACAGAAAGTTACCATGAGTTCGAGGCCAGCCTCAACTACATAGTCAGTTCTAGGACAACCAGAGCTACAGTGAGAGACTCTGCTTCAAACAATACATAACCATGTGCAACGCAGTGAGGTCTTAAATACACACATACACACACACACACACACACACACACACACACATTTTCCCCTCAATTAGAACAGATACAAAGTGAAGGATATATTTTATTTACTTTTTAAACTTTATCTATTTTGCACGTGTGTGTGTGTGTGTGTGTGTGTGTGTGTGTGTGTGTGAATGTGTGTGTGTGTGTATCAGAGGGTACTATGCCTCTGTGGAGGCCCAAGGATGACTGGGAATCATCCTCGATTACTTCTACCTTCTACCTCCTTTTTGCTTTGCTCTGGGATTTCCCAGGCTCCACCCACCAGAGCTTGAAATACATGTGAGCTGCCTCATTTTCTATCTGGCATTTTTTATGTGGGACCAGGGATCTGAACTCAGGACCTTCTACAGTTTTACCCTTGAGCTGTCTCTCCAACCCAGAGGATACCTTTTGAGATAAGTGAGTCTCAGAGACCAGGGGCTAAGGAGTCTGTTCAGTGATTAAAGTGCTTTTGGTATAAGAAAGGAGAGAAGACCTAGTTTCAGAATCTCAGAGCAAGTTGAGCAACACATGCCTGAGATAACTACATTGGAACAGCAGAGACAAGAAAATCCCTGGGGTTTGCTGGCCAGCCAGTTTAGATAATCAGTAAGCACCAAGGTTTAGTGAGAACCCCCTCCTCAATTATATGAAGAGCAATAGAGAGACACCAATTTTGATCTCTTGATTCCATATACACACTCACATGTATACTCACATATACGAACACAAATGAATAAACAAAAGAAAAATAAAGAACAAAATAAAAAAGTGACACCCAGAAACCATGTGTAGCTAGGGAAGGAAAATTTTTTAAACTATGATTAACTGGTTGGAAACTTCTCTTCATGAAATTCACAAAAAGCTCAGGGCTGAGACATTTCACCTCAGAGTTAAATATTTCTTACGGAAATATTTATGGACAGAAATGCTCCTACTTATTTTTCTAAAGCTTATAGAACCAAGCTTCATTCCTCAGATATGAAATTTCTTTTGGTGGTAGAAGATACTAATCTAAAACCTTGAGGGAAAATGTCTGATAAGAAAATTCATTTCAAAGGAAAAGTTAAAAGGATTTGGAGCAGACTGCCTGTAATACCACCATTTGAAAAGGAGAGACTGGGGATCCCCAGGGCAAACTGGCCAGCTTATCTGTGATTTATGGGTTCAAGTGAAAGGCTTTGCCTTAACAAGGGAAGTGAAGAGTGATTGAAAAGTACACTCAACATCAACTTCAGACCTCCACATGCACATACAAATACATGCACATGCATTCACATACACACATACACCCCTGCACATGTGAAAACACATACCAATGTACACAAGCACAGAAAATTTCATGCAATTCAACACTAAATAATCATCATTTATTTTTTGTCTAGAGAATGTAGGTGATTATATTCTAGAATGAGCAAGAAATATAGCTGATGTCAACCAGAGACTTCACTTCAGATATTTTACTTTATGTCATTGTAACCACATTTGCTTTTGGGTTAAACTGACATGTCCATATATGTTAGAGTTAAGTACAGGTGTCAACTTGATGGTTGAGGATTTGTAGAGATTTAGTAGTTGAGTTAAGCACAGAACGAACCTGCAGGAGATTGTCTAGCTAATGGGGAAGGCCCAGCCTGTCTTGGGTGGTACTAGTCCCCAGGCAGGTGAATAAAACAGAGGGAACTGTTTGAGAAAGAGGCATACTTATATATACTCGGCCAGACATTCTGGTCTGTCAAGTAAGGATAGATCCTTTCTCAGCCAAATCCTTATGTGGTGATGGTATGGCCAATTCCCTTGGCCCTGATGAAGGTGTGAGTTCTCCTGTCAAGCTAGACTAAGAACTTTAAGCGGACTATTATAAGAAAATAAACCCCTTGTTCCCTTAAACTGTTTGATGGTAATTTATCAGTAACAATGGAAGTAAACTGGGATAATATAAAACAAATTTTAACGACATTCCATAATGTCTTCAAGTGTCTTCTGAACAAAAATTCTGAACCATTGTATCATTTCATTTTGTAGTATAATTATGTAACTCGTGGTGTGACCTACTGCCATTTTGTCAATACACCTGGATTTTTAAATTAGCACACATTTAAACCTAGTTTAATTGTTCATATATTAAAATAGATATTATAAAGTATGACTATTACAGTTCTGGCCATGAATAAATTATACATATTCTACCATATCTTATGTGGTCTAGGGAAAAATAAATCATCTGATGAGAAAGGAGGTGAGAAGAAGGAGTAGGGAAAGAAGGAGAAGGAGAGAGCAAGACAAAGAGGACAGAGATTGAGAGAGAAAGAGAGCAATTGTTGCCATATAAGACAAATAATTTTAATGTACATATATTCTTTGGCACTTTCATACATGAACACATAAATTTTAGTCACTTTCTTCTATCATTACCTGATCCCATTTTCACTCCTTCTCTTACTGAAAGCTTTTCCTATCTAGTCTCCCTCATACTTTCATGTCTTTGTGTATGTGTATCTTTCATGGTTAGGTACAGGTATCAACTTGATAGTTGATGGTTTGAGCTCTGGGCACATTTGCAGAAAATTGGTGGTTGAGTTGAGTCCAGTGCGAACCTGCAGGAGATTGTCTGGTTGATTAGGAAAGCCGAGCCCTGGAGGGTGGGACTAGTCCCTAGGGAGGTGAATAAAATGGAGGGAACAGTTTGAGAAAGGGAATATCCTTGTATATACTTGGCCAGACATGTTAGTCTGCCAAGCTGGACAAACAAGTGTAACCAAGAAATGTAAGAGAATCAACTCATTTTTCCCTTAAGCTGTTTGGTGGTAATTTATCAGCAACAATGCAAGTGAACTACTGCAGTATCCCATTGAGTTTCATCTGAGTTGCTTGCACTGGCATGTATCTGAGTAACTGGCTAAAATATGCATAATATATCAATGGGTATAGAAATTGATCTTTGCCCTATGCAGCATGGATCCTCAATAGGCTCTCAGGGAAGTGTGGTACCTCAAGAGAGTTTCCTTGTTCTGTGGTAAAATTTCACTAGACCAACTTTTGTGTAGCTCTTATAAAAGTATATACAGCTTCAGTGAGTTCATGGAGACAGTAGACCTCTCATGTCTAGTAGGTGCTGTTTGGCACACCCCTCCCTGCTCTCTGGCTTTTACATTTTTATCTCGCTATCTTCCACAATGCAACCTGAGCTTGAGTTTGGGGCTGATACAGATGTTCATTTATGGTAGAGAGCTCCATAGTCACTCATTCCTATAGAGGAAAAAGTTTTATCTTTATTTATAGATGAAAAATAAATATACCTATTATCTCTATCAAACTATCTCTTTGGAAAACATTTTTTCTCCCACATTTTATTTTCTTTTCCAAATCATATAGGTACCCTTGTCCTTTCCTTCCCTCCTCCCCTTCCCAGTCATACCCTTGCACTCTCCTCCCTTCCTCCCTTCTTTTCCCATCTTCCCTCCCTCCCACTCTCACAGTACCTCCCCCTTCCTCCCTCTCATTCCCTGGAGCATCCTTTTCTGTGAATGCCAAACCTCCCTCTGAGTCCTCCACCCTAGTGAAGGGTAAGGACTCAGTGGTATAGCCCAGAGCCCCTTCTTGAGCTCCATGTTACCAAGGAAACCCTATTATGATTGTTAATCCCTTGCCTCTATGGATCCTACTTCTTGGAGCCTTCTCCTCTGTGATCCATGCTACACTTTGGGTGGTCGTTAACATATCAGCCATTGTTCAGGTCAGGCAAAGTCCAGTCCTGGCTGTTTCAGCCCTAATGTCTGTCTAATTATCTCTTTACGATTGTTCTAAAAAATCTGTACTGAATCAGTTTTAAGTTCAAAGAGATGCTATCAGTTACTTAAATATAGGTAATAATTGTTATAATTTACAGTTGTTAATGCTTTTAAATATAAATCTGTATTTTAATCTGTCATCTCAATAGCTACATCTGCCTATAGTATATCCTATATATTTTACCAAAAAATATTAAATCAAATTTAGTCATAGTTATAAAACCTTTCAAATTTTTGTCTGAATCTTCGCTAGGTCCTACAGATTAGTAAATTACTTAAATGCCCAATGTTAATCTAGTGATTCTTCACAGTATCATTGTGTTCATGCAATACTATCTCAACTTACGTTAACTTATATATTTTCCACATTTTGTGTATAAATGAGAGATATACAAAATGGGAATAAATTTTCTTTGATCATAATAATATTTTTACTGAAATAAAATTTATACAACAGACTTAAATATAGTTAACTTGCAGGATGATTACCTAGCATGTACAGAGTCCTGAGTTCTATTCACTACCTCTTCCTCTTCCTCTCTCTCTCTTATATTCTTTCTCACACACACATACACACACACATGCACCACATAACATAAGGTTTATCATAATAATTTTGTAGTTCCGTAGATTTAAAGCACACTTGAAGCTGTGCAACTATCATCATTATTCAAATTAAGAATGTTTTCATCACAACCAAAGACAATCACAATAATTAAGCACTCATTTTCCACTACTCTCCCAGCTTTTCCTGGATATTTTATATAAATGAAATCATAAATTATGTTTCTCTTTGTGTTTTCAATTTTTAACTAAACATTAATAACTTAAGATCTATATTATAATGTGCACGAATAACCCATTTATTTCTCTTTATGTTTTAATATTCCTCCTACATCAACATATCATGCTTTATCAATTAATTGGTTGTGTGCTATCCACTTCTGGCTACAGTGAATCATGTTGTTGTGAACATCCAAGCAGAACTTTTTAATTGGAATTCCCAGAGTCAATTGTCTTGGTTATATATGCACAGGAGTAAAATTGCTAGGTCATACAGTGAATGTGATTGACTTTCTGAGGAAATTCCTAAATTTAAGAGCATTGTAAAGTTTCATATTCCCATTAGCAATATATAAAGGCTATAGTTTCTCTAAGTGGTATCTCTTTGGACTTATTTGAGTTTTCCCAGGGAAAAATGTTATAGATCACTCTTTTCTTATACTTTGTACAATATTTGTTTGGCAATTTGTATACATTTTTTGAGAAATGTCTAATTAAATCTTTTGTCCACTTTAATTGGTATTGTATATCTTTTATGCTATTAATTGCAAGCATATATTATACATTCTTAGTAATAAACCTTTGTCTAATACATGATTTTCAATTTTTTTCTGTGGTTTATCTTCTTAGTCTCTTGCAAAAAATGTTTGATATTGATAAATACATTTTACCAATTTTCTTTAGTTTCTTTTACTCTGTTATGACTAACTCCTATTTTCTAAAAGTTTTATCATTTATTATTTTCCATTTAAATATTTGATTTAGTTTATGCTAATATTTTATTTGGTTTGAAATATTAATTATCCAACTTTCTTTTTTCACTTGAATATCATTTATCTATGCAACATTTGCTGTGGAAACAATTATTAATTTTTCCCTTGTTTAGGGCATTCTTATTGAAAATAAATCAATAGGCATGGGAGATGACTCTTTCAATTTTATGAATAAGATATATTGAATTGAATTCTTTCCATAAAGCAACCAACCTTTGCATTGCAGAGATGAATTCTACTTTTGCATGATCTATAATACCTTGAACGTTCTGCTAGAGTTTTGTTCTGATGAGGGTGTTTGCATCTCTTCTCATAAGAGATTTTCTGATTTTTTTTTATTATACCAGAGTTTCACTAGGTGGTTCAAGCTGGTATCAAATATGAAGCTGCTGGAATTTGCAGACAGGTGCTACCACGCCCAGCAGGTATGCTGATATTTTTGTGTTATCTTGGTCAAAATTTAATCTAGCGTCATAGAACGTATTGTAAGTATTTCTTCAACTTTTATACTATATATTTGCATATATGCATGTAACAGACTTAAGAGGCATTGATGATAATTATTTATGTTTCTGATAGAATGTAATGGTGAGTTTATATAATTTTCACATGCCCAAATTTGAAATAGTGTCTAAATAATAATGATGCAGGTGTTTTTAATATACAAAGGGAGGGAAAGAATTTCATAAAAGTGAAAGGTATAGATGAAAAGCTATGATATTACTAGAAAATTAATTTGTGTCCTGACTTTACTAATTTGTGATGGAATTTTATCTTTATTATTCTGAGCCCTAAGTATCTCATACATTCACAAAACAAAGCATACAAGGGACAAATAGCAAGTTATTGTTTGTGTCATCTGCTTGAATGCTTTGGAAGAATCATACTCCAAATAATGTGAAAAGCTTTTTATTGTCATCTAAAATTGCTACTATAAGTGTCTTTATTGCTGTTTACTTACTATCTTTGTTTTACAATATATTTCCAAAACAAAAAGAAGAATTGTGATACAATAAATAATTGAATAAATGTTTGTGGCTGTGAAACGATGACTCTATTTGTGGGGAATATTAGTTTAATGGAAAAGTAATCGCAGATTTTGTGTTGTTGAAATTGGCAGCTTGATATAGCAATACATACTTAAATTGTGGCTATGCTATACATAATTTTAGTGTGCAGTTCCTACATTTTGCTAATGACTTATTATTTGATGTGCATTTTATATTCATTTTGAACTGTGGAAATGATATTAGACAAAAAGCAAGTTTCCCTGATTTTCTTATTCAAGGTCAACATGGGTTGAAAAGTAACAGAAATAACTTCTCGATACTTTTGGCCTAAGAACTTCTAATGATTGTGTAGAGAAGTGTTGGTTCAAGAAATTTTGCAAAAGGGGCGAGACCCTTGAAAAAGAGGAACATTAATGGGCAGTTACTGGATGTTGACAATGACATTTTGAGAGCAATCATCAAAGCTAATTCTTGTCTAAGTACAGAGAACTTCCTAAAAACTGATCTTCAACCATTCAGTGCCTCATTTGGAGTGCAAATTGGAAAGTTGAAAATCTTTTTTTTTCATAATACATTTTTTATTATTTCCGCTCATACAAACTTAATAGGTACACCAGTTCCCTCCCTCCCTCCTTCTCCCCCCGAACACCCTGCTCCCTCCCCATCCCCCAGTGCCTCCCCCCCAATTCCCAGAGAGTCCTTTATTGTGTATGCCTAACTCTCCTCTGGGTCCTCCTCTCCGATGACATACAAGGACCCAGTGGCATTTCCCTGAACCCTTTCTCGTGTTCCCCTTAAGCATAGGAACACTACTGTGGCTGCCAATCCCTTGCCTCCAAGGATCTTGGTGCCTTTAGCTGATGCTAGACTTTGTGAGGTCAATAGTGTGTTGGACATTGTGCAGGGCATACAAAATCTATTATGATTGCTTCAGCCCTAACTAGTGTGGAGAATCTTGCAAATCATTGCTCCTCCCATCCTTTTGCTCTTACACTCTTACCGCCCCCTCTTCCGCAAATTTCCCTGAGCTTCAGGATGGGGAGAGATTAGGCTGGCCTAGTTCTATGTGGTTGATATAGAGTCTGTGAAGTTCTGGATTGTGGTTTGTTGATTTTCTTTTGCAGTTTTGCTGCTCCTGCAATGCCCTTCACTCCATCTTACTGGGCACTGTATGTCACCCCCTGGTCAGAGACAAAAAGCTGTTAAACTAGAGTCTTGTTATAATAGCACATTCAAGGGTAGATGTAATAAAAGTAGGAAACCTCAGTGAGGGAGGGATCAGTCACCCATTTGCAAAATGGTTACTTTTTATCTGCCAGACTATATGCCCTCCCCTTCTGGTGAGATCTTACCCCCTCAGTTGTACATGATCAGGAATGAACGTCTGTGAACTTAACCAGGTGTCACATTACTTACTTGCATTCCTTTATGGAGGCCTATTTTCTCTGCTGTAACATGGTCCCCTCTCTCCTTGTGTCTGGTGTGGCCCTCCTACCCCATCCCTCCTGTTCATAATCCTTGCAATTACTCTATTACATAGGTTTACCTTTGAGGAAAGTTGAAAATCTTAAGTAGGTGCCTTATGAGTTCACGGAGGAAAAACAAAACATTGCATTAAATTGTCATCATCTATTTATTTTATCCAACAATGGACCATTTTTTGACTGGATTGTGATGTGTGACAAAAAGTGAATTTCACATGACAACCAGCTCAGTGATTGGACAAAGAAGCTCCAAAGCAATTGCCAAAGACAAATTTACATCAAAAGATGTCATGATCACTGTTTGAAGATTCACACTGGGTGGATCCACCACAGCCTTCTGATTCACAAAAAAGCCATTGTATTTGGGAAATGTGCTCAGCAATTTCTAAGATTCATCAAATTCTGTATGGCCTATACCTGGCATTGGTAAACAGAGATAGCTTAGTTCTTCCCTATGACCACAATACCAAACCTCACACCATACAGCTAAGGCTTTAAAAGTGGAATGAGTTCTGGGGAGACATCTCAGTGGTTAAAGTATCTGCCACTCAAGCAAAGAATCTAGTGATTTGGTCCCCAGATTCTAGGGATCACTGAGTTGCTTCACTGTATTTCTAGCTTTGAAAGAGATTGGGAACAAGCTGGTTAGTCAGACTAACCATATTCACAAGCTCTGAGTTTTATTACAAACACTATCTCAAAAGAAAAGCTTGAAAAGTAAGGATAATGATTCCTGATATCAACCTTTGTCCTCCACATGCATACAATAGTACATCTGTACACATACCCAATCCTATGTAAACATGCATGCATATATGCATATAATATACACACGTGAAATGGAAAAGGAAAAAAATAGAGTTGAACAAGTATAAATACAAAGCTTTACCTCATTTACTATATTCACCAGACCTCTAGCTCACAAATTCCAGAATATTGAAAACTTATTTTTGATAATTTTAAATTTGTATTTTGTATGTCTAAAGCATAACATAATATTGTTATTGTTGAGACCTGGTGCATAGCTGGGACATTTGAAGAAAAGCACTGCTGTATCTTTCTTTTTCTACTTCAAAGCAACAAATAAGAAAACAAGGACTGTAAATAGGGACAAAGAACAAATTTTTTATATTTTGTAGTGAAAGCTCTTATACAACCAGCAAGAAGCAGAAAATTTGTTTGTTAAGTGTTTGCCAAGTCAGGACGCTTAGTTTTTTTTCACAACAGTAATAAATTAGTGTTTTATATTTTCATGTGTGTTTCTGTGTGTGTGTGTGTGTGTGTGTGTGTGTGTGTGTGTGTGTGTGTGTGTATGTGTGTGTGTATGAAAGAGAAAGAGAGAGAGAAAGAGAGTTTTGTATATACCAGAGCACTTGAGCTTGAGTATGTGTGCCTGTGGAGGTCCAAGGGTGGCATTGGGAAACACCCTGGATAGCTCTACCATCTTACTATTTATGGTAGGATTTTCCAAGTTCAGTCTTTCAGAGCTGGAGTTACAGGCTGCTGCCATTTCCTCCTGGAAATGATCTAGAGATCTAGAGATCCAAACTCAGGCCCTTTTGCTTACAAGACAAAGGTTTTAATGTCAGAGACATCTCCTCAGCTCTAGGAATATCCATCTTAGAAGAGAAGTTCTAGGGTCGAAAGAATTTAAGAGACAGAGGGCAGGGAGGAGTACCACAGAACTGTCTACTGATCAAGATGAGGACAGTATATCCATGAACCCAGTGAAGCTATGCTTGCTCGCACAAGATTTATACAAGATTTGGTAAATCCACATTATATCATGCAATGGAGAAGAGCATCCAGGATGCCCACCTGCCTCTGAGTGAACACTGATAGTTAATGCCGCCCTGAGAAAGGGGACCCACTTGCTTCAGTAATGCTACCAGGGATGTATCTAAAGCCTAGGCCCAGCAAATGTCCACCCAGATGCTAATGTAGACAACCCTTATTAAATTCAGTGTGTCCCGTCACATAAAAATAGATTTAAAAAAGAGGGAAAAGTGTTTGAAAGAAATTTCTCAGCAGGAGAAGGAGGGTGGATGAGCTAGGGTAACATGAAGGAAAAAAAATGTCAGAAATTTACTGTGTGAAATTTAAAACAAGTATTTAGTGCTTCTGTTGTATATGGTGCTGTGTTAAGTATTTTGTATTCTTTTTTTTTTTTTTTTTTTTTTACTTAACTATCCTATATCTCTGGCTTAATATCCTTATTAGGCCAATTACATAAATTAATAAAATGGCTTCTGGGGACATTAAGCAACTTCTATGTAAAATCACTGTTAACCAGATAAACACATGATTTTGGGGAGTGTATTTTTTTTATGTGTGAGCATGCATGTCTGTCTGTGTGTGTAATTTCCTAGTAACTGAATTAATTTTCTCCTTGATATGGATAATTATTAAATTGTTCTTTTTATTGATTAATTAAAAAACAAATGAGCTAGTTTCAGATTTTAAGTAGTATGTATTCATTTGGACACACAGATATGCATTAAGTACATCATGATATAATCACATTTTGGTGTTGAAAATAGTAACTCAGAGGTGCTTGATTTTAATTAGTGTCCTTCGTTTAGAAGCAAGGTTGCTTTGAATCTGTGAGGTTTATCTTTCTTATGTTTGCAACCTGTCTTAGCTTAATCTAATTAACTATGTTTAAATTTTTCAGAATACTTCAACTGCAGTTAAATATAAGAGTTTTGAGTAGAGAGAGGAGATGTATTCACCTGTTATTGTTATAAGAAAAATGAAAACATGTTAATTTGTTAAAATTTACCTATTTTTCAGACAGTTATTTGGAAAGAAATATTCTTGTACAAGACACAGTAAATTTACAAATCCTCTCTACTTACAGAAACTGAAATAATAATTAAAAGAAAGGTTTTTGTGTGGGAATTACTGACCTGCCCACATTGGACCTACATGACAAATGGAAGGCTTTGACAAAGGTGTCTAAGATGCCCTAGGAAGTTCTGATGAACAATGGGCATGTAATAGATGCTGGACCATCAGGAGAGGGAAAATCACCCAGCCATGCATCTGCAGGGGAGCCTATTAGGTTTGAGGGTACAGATCCAAACTCAGGATCACAGAAAAGGCCCTAGTTAAGCCCAGTGGAACACAAAATAAAATAAAACAGAAGGACAGATATTTATGGAAGTGGAACTGGTATTAAGAGTGGAAGACAATAAGAAAAGGTAGAGTGTGAAATAGTCAGAATGTATTATATATGTATATGAAGTTGCCCGAGAATAAACTTTATCAGTAAAGATGTGTGGAAAAATGCAAATACAAGGTTCTGTAATATACACATTGAATTTATTGTTCTGAAAGTAACTACTCATTTTTTAGTAAGAACTGAGAAGCCATGTTTTAATTTTACCAGTCATAAAATGAAAGCTTGTATTAGGGCTAAGAAAGTCTCATCTAATTATGTATGTCTACATAAATGAGATAGCAAGTTTATTCTTACAATGCACTCAGAGGAACTAGATAGTAGTAATCATGAACAGAGAAAGCTCACTTTTGATATTATTTCCATGCTGACAGGACATTTACCAAGTTTATTTTATGAGTTATTTTATTACTCAGTATGTCAAAAATATCTGTATGGTATTTCTATTATTTACTGAAAGAGTAGAATATATTAAAGGATTTTTATCTATGTTTTTAGCACTGTAGTAAGTTTTTGGTACTATAAAGTCCTTGATCTCTAGATATGGAACCTCTACATTTATACTTATATTAAAAAATGATGTGAATTGAGCTATATCTATAGGTTTCTTATATATTGTTATTTTGTTTTGTTTAAATAAGACCATCCTTGTTCTGTATAGTTAGATAACTATGAATTCATGTGTTCATATTGTCTCATATTAAGGTCATTGACTCTTTTCCAGTTTATTTTTGTAGATGTGTGAAGTAAGTGTCTGGTTTCAGACATATGGATGTCCAGTTTTCACAGTGCCACTTGTGAAAAATTACTGCAGCCATGTGACATTGTTTCTGTATCTTTCATACTATTCCATCTATTTACACATTTGCTCTTTGTTCTACTACAATGATGTTTTGTCACTGTGGTTTTATATGTTTTGACATCACATAATATGATGCCTCTTTTTGTTCAGTATTGCTTTATTATGAGGTCTGTAATAAATTTTTTCTTTCTTCTATGAAGAATGTCATTGAACTTTTCTTTCATTCTTGCAATTAATATGTAGTAATAACTATGAGAAAATGGCAAATTATTTTTGTAAATTTCTCCTCTTTTAATGATAGAAAGCCTTAGTTATAAGATATCATCGTAGATCCAGAATACTTTTCTCATATCTATTTTTCAATAGTACAGTTCATTGACTTTTATAAGAATTAGTGCATTAACTATTTTCTTTTTGGGACTTAAAAGAACATGTAAGCCATATTTCTCATCAAAATAAAGAAGAGTCAAAGATTCCATTTTATTCCTTGTACATTTCTATATTCCATTGTATTATGTATGTTCATCATTGCTAAGTATCGATGATTCTTCAAGATATAGCTGCTTTCATGATGAAAAAGCTTTTCAATTTATTCATATTTCTCTTTATAGCATGCCTTTGATTCACTTGCAGCCTTTCTCCTCATATGAGTATGCTTGTCACTTCTGAGTTATAGCTAACATTAACTGATTGAGAAATTATATAATTGATCAGAGGAATGATTCACTGAATATTTCTTCAATTATTGCCTTGAAAAAGTAGTATACACAATAATCTAAGACACTTTTTTTGTTCCATTTAATTACTCAGAAATATTCAGAAATCCATTATAGTCCAGACAACACCATAATATCAGATGGTAGGACTTGAAAAATCAGTCTCTTAATTGTTCTGATTGCTCTACCATAGCTAGATGATATTTGCATTTTTATGGAAACATAATTTATACATTTCCAGAATCAGTAAATTACTGTTTAAGTCAAATAGAAATTATAATCGTTCTTTTCACAATCTCATTTCATGCATGCATAATACAAACTGAAATCAACTCTTCTTCATTCATTCAAGGCATTGCCTAAGGATATCTGTGTAAGAATTATGAGGGCTAAGATTTGTATGAAATTCATCTGTTTCCATTCAACTCAATTATATTTGTGTTAATGTGTTTCCTATGATATTGATTTATTGTACAGAATATCACTTCCAAATAAAATGCATTTATTTATCTTGTGCTGATGAAATTTTCTTATGATTCAAATTAGTTCACCCAACCAAATTATTTGACTAACTTCTGCTAAGAATTTAATGATAAAGATTTTTTCTTCTGATATTAATCATTACACAGTAAATGTCATTGATTCCCATCTGGGAACCAATCAGAATCAATCATGATTCTAATAATACATTTTTGTATTGTTCTCAATTTCTTTTTAAAAGAAGAACACTAGAATTAAAGAACAATGTCTTCAGGACTTCCAAGACTTCTGTTGCATTTTTATTGTTGCTTATTCTTCATATATAATATAAAAACAAATTCAAGCATGATAATTCAGATAGATTATAGGTCCATCAGAAGCATATGATTTTGGAGTGAAATTCAAGAAGTATACATATTGGCCAGTCATTTTATCACACTTTCATGAAATTCACATTCATATGCCTTTTTGTACAGATAGAATATGGTAACTATAATGTATTATTTTAATGTAAATCTTAGCCAAACAGATTTACACAGATATTATTTTGTGCCAATGAAATGCATCTGATAATTAATAATTAATATTAGTTATAATTAATAAGTATTAATAAGTATCTGTTCATAAACCTTTAGGACCATATGACTACCCCGTTTTTCATCAACTTTTCACTCAGTAGCTATGAATATTTTTGTTATTACAGTATGAAAGAATATCTCATCTCTTGTGAGTGTCATGATTCAAATTTTCAGCTGGTAATAAAGTGTCAGACACTTTGAAGAATGAATTTACATGTACAGAGTTAGATAAAACTTCAGATTGGCAATATTTGAAAACAGTGATCTCCCTTTATCCTTGATTTCACTTTCTGGCCTCAGATGTCCAACATCAACTGTTCTAAAATTATTAAAATTGCAAAAGTATATAATTTTCAGCATTCAAGAGCTTTCATTATAGTTTGTTGTTACTATTATATAATTTAATTCAATGTATTATTACTCTTACTGTTATTATTCTCATGATTTTTGTGTTAACACTTGCTATGTTGTTCTGGGTGGTCTTCTTGGGCTCAAGAATTCCTCTTGCTGCATCAGCCCAAATAGCTGGGATTTTCAAACATGTACCATGACATCCAGGTTATTATATTTTATTATTAGTTATTCTTCTCAATCTTATTGATCCTAATCTACAAACTAAACTTTATAATGGGTCAGGAGGAGAAAATACGTGGTGTGCATAGAAATAAGTCTTATACACAATTTTAGGCATTCCTTGGAAGTAGTAAAATGAATATTCTGCAGACATGGATGGTGTATGACTTATGATGTTGAGTGATACCAAACACCAGCCTGCTACAAAAGATGCTTTTCGTTGTTAATATACATTGAATCTAATTATATGTTATGTCCAAAACTAAAAGAATATCTGACGGATCTTTAAAGGTTAGATTGAACAATATGAAATAGCTAACCACAAAAAATGCAATTTCAGGAGATGGCTCAGGGGGTCAAGCCTCTGCCTTGTAAGAAGAAGGACCTGAGTTCAAATCCCAGATCTCGCAGAAAACTTCCAGGTGGAAATGGTGGTGTCCTATACTTCCCATCCTAGAAAATAGAGCCTGGGAAACCACAGACCAAAGTGAAAAGGAAGTATAACAATCCAGGGTGATTCCTGAAGTCACCCTTGGGCCTCCACAGGTACATACACACACACACACGCATGCGCACACACACACACACACATACACACACACACACACACACACACACACACACACATGACAAAGGAATTTCTAATGTAATTTTCCCTAATTGTAATATACATATACCTAAACAATCATGAACCTGCCCCAAATCCATGCCCCAAATTCTTTACATGGGACAAAGCATGTAATACTATCTTAATGTTATTCTAAAATTCTTTCCACTTCTAGATTTCAGGAAAGAAGTTACTATCTACTATTACAAAGGGAAACATAAAGATTATGTAAATCAGTCAGGAATTCTGAGTACAAAATAGGTGATAGCCAATAACATACACAGAGTTTTATTAAGTCCAACTTTGAAACTAACTTACATACTGAACATGTAGAAGACATTATACAAAGTCTCCTTGTTTCACCACATTAGTAACCAAGGAATAATTATACTCTAATCTCAAATATTTAAACAGTTTTTTATCACTAATGAACTTAAAATATTTTGTCTTTTTCTTTCCCAAGAAGTTTACTGACAGTACTTTAAAGTCTTGATTAAATGTCTATAATAAATAGCTTTTCTGTTAGATTATTTTCTCAGTATCTAATTACATATGAATTTATAATTTATCACAAATATGGCATGTACCAAAAATTGTTATAGCATATAATTCCGATTTTGATGAACATTCTTTTCTAATGTGTACACATTTTGTGTGCAAAATTCAGTTTAAATAAAAATTAATTTCATTCACAAAAACAGGCAGAGAAAGAGAAAAAAATCAGGACTTCATGGTGTGGTTTCTATAAAGAATGTTCCTTAGCTTTAATATTGTTGTTGGTGTAAACATTGTCCTCCAGGATTTGGACCAAAAATAACATGTAAGAAAAGTTTATCACTACTACAGAAGTTTGAAGAGGTACTAATAATACTGGTTTTCATTATTGATCTGTAATTCTAAACACAGTGTTGATAAATTGAAAAAACGGGAAAAGAGAAGTTGCTGAATCAGTCCTTTGATATTCCTGTTCATTGTGAAACTGTCTCACTGCCATCACCATTCACAAGTGGTTATTATCTACCTAGCTTTGAGCAGAGATGTAGAATCAATGAAATCATGCTGAATCTCTATATATGCTAAAGGGAAAGTTATTACAGGAAACAACAGTTCAACACGTTTTCTAGTGTGTCTTGTTAGTACCTACCAAAGTATTTTCCTTGTATAACAGGTAGAAGCTTATTTACATACAGTTTATACAAATATTTATAATGTATTTATTTAATGCTTATAATAGTTAGAATATTATTCACTTACTATATTTAAGTAACAAGCCAATTTTAGTCCTCAAATTATAATTTTATGTTTGCTTTTATATATGGTGGATTTTATGATACTTCAAGATGTAGGAATTTCTCTATGATGTGTGTGAAAAGCAAAAACTATTTTGTTAACTTATAATGAGTTTCTCTCAACTGGAGACAAACATGAATCATTACAGCAACATAATTCTTACTCATCTGTGTTTAGAAATGCTTGAATGAAGAGGAAACATTAGAATTAGATCTACTTCTTTATATATTATAATAACATAAGATAGTGTCTGCATATTTCAGTCACTGTTAATCATAAAATGATTACTACTAAACTGTTAATGGGCTAATTTAGTGCCATAAATGATTTGTAACTTTTTCCTTAATTTGCCTAAGTCCATTCATGTGTATCTTTCCAATGATTTTAGTATAACAGAATAAGATCTGAGAACTCTCCTTTAGGATATATAAAAATTCAGTAAGTATCCACCAAGTTTAGAAATGCATGTTTACTTATCAAAATCATAAATATTTTTCATATAATCATTTATTATATTACTCAATAATATAGTATGATAAGTGTCATGGTATGACTGTAAGTTGTCTCCCATAGACTCATGTGTTTGAATCCTCAATTGATGTTTGGGAAGGCTGTGGCAACTTTAGATGGAGAAGCCTTGCTAGAGGAAGGCATGTCACAGGGGGTGGCCTTTAAGGTTGGTTAGTCTTGCTTTGCTTAGTGACTACTGAAGAGTCCACTCTTGCAGTTTCCAAAGTGAGCTCTCTTGGCCTCTTGCAGTTTCTGTCAGCCAGCCATGCCTTTCCCTTCATAATCGATTGTATCTCCCCTCTGGAATTAAATAAACAAATTTCTCTTTCTCCCCTTAAGTTGTTTGACTTTGATTGTTGTCTGACAACAAACAGAAGAGTAACTAGTACAATAAACAAAGACTTTACTTTCAATAAAGCATTTTAAAAGTCAGAAAAGTCTCCTTTGGGGTATAATTTCATTATTTTAAAGTTATTTGATTGGTAAATATTTATCAGTTCATATTTTCTTTTTAAGAAAACAGGGAAATGTATGATTTCCTGTCAATACACTTTACATTTTCAGGAATGGATGTGGAATAATTATAAATTATTATTACTTAATTGAAATTATTGTTTTATTGAAATCATATACATATAAGTAGATTAAATAAATAAACCCATATATACATGGGTTTGTCTCTCTTCTCTCTGGGTCTGCATTTTTGAGGTTTTTAAAGATGCAATAAAAAGATAAAAAGAGGAACTGGATGATTAAAACATTCTACAAGACACAAATATTAAATATTGATAAGAATATACAGATTACTTAAAAGAACAAATAGAACTTTATTAACACTCAAAGAATACCAGAATATATTATTTCTATGTGTGATAGATCACTCTTGTAATTCAGTTGTTCTTATGAAGTCTAATTAATTTAGACTGAAAATTGCTTCCAAATTATGAATCTTTTTTAAACATTTTTGTTATTATTTCCGCTCATACAAACTTAGTAGGCACACCAGTTCCCTCCCTCCCTTCTCCTCCCCCCAACCCCCCTGCTCCCCCTCCCATCACCCCTCCCTCCCCATCCCCCAGTGCCTCCCCCCAATCCCGGGAGAGTGCCTCCCCCCCATCCCCGGAGAGTGCCCCCCCAATCCCTGGAGAATCCTTTAATGTGCATGCCAGACTCTCCTCTGGGCCCTCCTCTCCGATGACGTACAAGGACCTAGTGGCATTTCCCTGAACCCTTTCCTGTGTTCCCCTTAAGCATAGGAACACTACTGTGGCTGTCAATCCCTTGCCTCCAAGGACCTTGGTGCCTTTAGCAAATGCTAGATTTTGTGGGGTCAATAGTATGTTGGACATTGCGTGGAGCATGCAAAGTCCAATTATGATTGCTTCAGCCCTAACTTGTGTGGAGTATCTTGCATATCACTGCTCCTCCCATCTTTGTGCTCTTACAATCTTACTGCCCCCTGTTCCGCAAATTTCCCTGAGCTTCAGGATGGGGAGAGATTAGGCTGGCCTAGTTCTATGTGGTTGTGTGGGACTTTCAGATAGGCTTCCCTTCCCCCCAGCACCTAGCTCTCCGCCAGCGAGGCTTCCCTTCCCCCAGCACCTAGCCCTCCCACCGAGCGCATTCTAAAACTTCCCGCTGAGAATGCCAAATGTGGGACTCTCAGATAGGCTTCCCTTCCCCCAGCACATAGTTCTCCGCTCCGCGCATCCTAAAACTTCCTGCTGGCGCCAGTCCAAAGGCGCCAACCGTGTTTACCCGATCTCAGGCTGGATGTGCCATTCCGCCCTCCACCCTGGGCGGTACGGGAACTGCCCAGAGACTCTGCTATCAGCAAAAGAACATTTGGTGGTCAGCTTTATCACCCCATAACTCAACTGCCCAGAGACACCGCTATCAACAAAAGAACATTTGGTGGTTAACTTTATTGTGTGCTGTGTTCCCATAGAGTTTGCTGTGACCGCTTTCATTATAAAAACCCTACCCCGATCTCAGTCGGGGCCGCTCCTCCTAGCTTGCGAGAAGGACGGTCCTGGCAGCCAGATTAAACTTGCCTTATGCCTCTTGCAGCAATCGCTTGGTCCTCGTGGTTCTTTCCGGGGTCTGGGTGGAAAAATAAAGGGACTTCGGTTCCAACATATTGGGGGCTCGTCCGGGATGCCCCCAGCCCCAGAAGGAACAACACAACTCAGGGTTGAAGGTAAGCGTGTTTTTGTCTTTGTCTTTGTGTTCCTCTAAGATTTTCCTTTCATTTTAAAAGGAACGCCATGGACTCGGCGTGAGCGCTGTGCCCTTTTAAGGGGTGAGCAGACGTGCTCCTGGGTACCCTGTAGAACGAGGGGGATGCCCCTCGCTCGGGGACAGCAGGCCGTGAGTTAAATTAGACTCATGGTGAGACTATTCGGGGAAGGAGGCCATATCAAGGACCTCTGGGACCCCCGAGCCAGGTTACTGCCTGCATCTTTTGCTTTCGATTCTGCGCCCGGAACAGGAGCGCTCCGGCGGACACTTGTTGATTGGAGATCTCGTCTTGTTGTCAATTTTGTGTTGGTGTCTTTTAGTGTGTTTCTGGTACATTTTTGTTATCAAGAGATACGTATCATGGGACAGGCTCAGACTACTCCTTTGGACTTGACGCTGGGGCACTGGAAGGACGTTAGGGAAAGAGGACATAACCTATCTTTCGACTTACGAAAAGGAAGGTGGCAAATCTATTGCAGAAATGAATGGCCCACCTTCAAAGTGGGGTGGCCGGCTGGCGGCTCCTTTCAGAAGGAATTAATCTCTCTAGTCAAGAAGCAGGTTTTCCAGGACGGATCCCACGGACACCCCGACCAGGTCCCATACATCGTCACCTGGGAAGATCTAGTCCGAGACCCTCCCTCTTGGATGAAATCTTTTGTTCCCCAACCTCTCCCTGTTTTAACTCTCTCTACTCCCGCTTCAGACCCTAAGTTCAGACCACAGGTGATTCCTGAGGATGAGACCCAGAAAGAACTGCTGGATCAACCACCACCTTACCCGGAACAACGAAGAGGTCCAGAAGAGCTGCCTGGACCTCTTCCTAGCCCCCCTTCTATCCCCTCCACACCAGCTTCCGCTCCTCCTCCTTCTTCACTCTCTACTCTTTACCCATCCCTAGATCCCTTCCTGCAGGGACCTGCGGCAGGGACAAGACGAATGGTCCAGCTGGATAAAGAGGCTATCCCTACGTTGCCTCTAAGGGAGTACGGCCTTCCTGATGATCAGGGAAATCAGCCCCTTCAGTACTGGCCTTTCTCCTCCACTGATCTTTATAATTGGAGGAATCAGAATCCCTCTTTTTCTGAGAACCCAGATGTTTTAATTTCTCTCATAGATTCAGTGCTTTATTCCCACCAGCCAACATGGGAGGACTGCCAGCAACTGCTGGGGGCCCTTCTCACCACAGAGGAAAAACAAAGAGTTCTGATGGAAGCTCGCTAGAATGTGCCTGGGGAGGATGGAAGACCTACCATAATTCCCGCCCTCATAGATGCGGCTTCACCCTTAACAAGACCTAACTGGGACTACCGAACCCCTGAAGGTAGGGAGCGTCTCAATGTGTATCGCCAGACTCTAATGGCAGGTCTCCGAGGTGCGGCAAAACGACCCACCAATTTGACTAAGGTAAGAGAGATATTACAAGGTCCGGGAGAAGCTCCTGCTATTTTCTTAGAATGGCTTATGGAAGCTTTTTGCAGGTTTACCCCCTTTGACCCCACTAGTGATGAACATAAAGCGACAGTAATGATGGCTTTTATTGACCAGTCAGCTAAGAATTTTTAAAAGAAATTACAAGAATAGAAGGATTACAGGATAAGTCACTGAGAGACATAGTGCAAGTAGCTGAGAAAGTATATTATAATAGAGATGTTGAGGAAGAAAAGAAAGAAAAGGAAAAGGACTTAAGAGATAAGAGACATGAGAGGAAGCTCACTCAAATCCTGGCTGCGGTAGTACAGGATAGACCGCCAAGACAGGGAGGCAGGCAGGGACACCTGGGCAACAAGAAACATCCACAGAAGACCGACTGGAACCAATGTTTTCGGTGTGGAGAAAAAGGACACTGGGCCAGGGACTGTCCACAGAAACCCAAATTCCAAAGGCGACCTGTAAGTAACCCCTCAAAAATATTAACCCTGGGAGAAGACTTGGAATAGGGGGGACGGGGTTCAGCACCCCTCCCTGAACCCAGGGTAACCTTAATGGTGGAGGGGATGAAAACAGAGTTCTTGGTAGACACAGGGGCCCAACATTCGGTTCTCACACAAGATCCAGGAAAACGATCTGGAAAGACTTCTTGGGTACAGGGGGCAACAGGGAACAAGCAATATTCATGGACTACCCAAAGAAAGGTGGACCTCGGCGTGGGCCGGGTATGCCACTCATTCTTAGTCATCCCTGACTGCCCATACCCCCTCTTGGGACGAGACTTATTAACAAAAGTGGGAGCCCAAATCCATTTCTCAACAGAAGGGACTACTGTAACCAATGAACAAGGACAGCCCCTTCAGATTTTAACCCTCAAACTACAAGATGAATATAGACTTTTTGAGTTTCCACTAGGACCACAGAGATGGCTCCATGGTTACGGAGATACCCAAAGGCATGGGCAGAGACTGGTGGTCTAGCGGAAGCTGTTAATCAGCCACCTGTCCATATAGAATTAAAATCTCAAGCACTGCCCATAGCCGTCCGCCAATACCCAATGACTGCTGAAGCCAGAGAGGGAATTAAACCCCATATAGCTAGGCTGTTGGAAGCAGGGGTCCTCTGCCCATGCCAGTCAGCATGGAACACACCTCTACTACCAGTCCGGAAGCCTGGCACCAATGATTACCGGCCTGTACAGGACTTATGAGAGGTAAATAAATGGACAGCCGACATTCACCCGACTGTCCCAAACCCATATACTCTCCTAAGTTCTTTGCCACCAGACCAAATCTGGTATATGGTGCTGGACTTAAAGGATGCATTGTTTTGCCTAAAACTGGCCCTGGCCAGTCAACCACTCTTCACATTTGAATGGAAGGACCCTGAGACTGGAACCTCTGGACAGCTCACTTGGACCAGGTTGCCGCAGGGATTCAAGAATTCGCCCACCATCTTTGACGAGGCGTTGCACCAGGACCTCCTCTCTTTCTGCACTTGGAACCCACAGGTAACTCTCCTACAATACGTAGATGATCTACTGCTGGTGGCCCCAGACGAGTCCACCTGTCGGGAAGGCACTGAGAGACTCCTGAAAGAACTGGGACGCCTAGGATACCGGGCATTAGCGAAGAAAGCCCAGATCTGTAAAACAAAGGTCAGTTACCTGGGGTATCAGCTGGATGGAGGAAAGCGTTGACTGACGGAGGCATGAAAGCCGACTGTGTTTCATATTCCGCCTCCTCAAAATCCTAAACAAATGAGGGAATTCTTAGGCACGGCAGGATTTTGCAGACTCTGGATACCAGGGTTCGCGGAATTGGCAGCCCCCCTGTATGCGTTGACTAAGAACAGTGCCCCATTCACTTGGACTGAAAGAGAGCAACTGGCCTTTGACCAAATAAAACAGGCTCTTATGACAGCACCAGCTCTGGCCCTGCCAGATACAACTAAGCCCTTCCACTTGTATGTGGCAGAGAATAGGGGCATAGCAAAGGGGGTGTTGACTCAACAATTGGGGCCCTGGAAGAGGCCGGTAGCGTACCTCTCTAAAAGATTGGACCCGGTAGCGGCAGGATGGCCGGCTTGCTTGCGCATAATAGCTGCTACCGCAACTTTAGTAAAGGATGCCGATAAATTGACTATGGGACAGAATCTGACTGTGGCGGCCCCCCATGCCCTAGAAAATGTCATTAGACAACCACCGGATCATTGGCTCACCAACGCCCGCATGACTCATTATCAAGTGTTGCTGTTAAACAATGACAGAATAAAGTTTGCACCAGCAACTGGACTTCATCCCGCCACCTTGCTGCCGGACCCAGAACTAGAGCCCCCGATTCATGACTGTCAACAAGTCCTCGCTGGGGCCCATGGCTGGCGGAAAGACCTGACTGACCAGCCCTTGCCGGATGCAGAGACTACCTGGTTCACAGACGGCAGCAGCTTCTTGGACCAAGGAGTGAGGCGAGCCAGGGCTGCAGTGGTGGACGGAAAACAGGTCATCTGGGCGTCAGCCCTCCCAGCAGGAACGTCAGCACAGAGAGCAGAGTTGGTCGCTTTGACAAAAGCCTTGGAGTTGGGAAAGGGATGGCGGATTAACATCTACACGGACAGCCGGTATGCATTTGCAACCGCTCATGTATATGGGGCCATTTATCAACAAAGAGGACTGCTGATCTCAGAAGGTAAGGCCATAAAAAATAAACAGGAGATCCTTGACCTTCTGGCTGCTCTACATCTTCCTGCAAAGGTGAGTATAATACATACCCTGGGACACACTAGAACTAAAACTCTGATAGCATTGGGAAATGATATGGCAGATAAAGAAGCAAAGAAAGCTGCCTATCAGTCAACTTCTATTCTAATATTAGGAACCCTAAAGCCAGTCTATGAATATACTCAGAAAGACCTGCAGTTAATAGAGAAATTAGACAAATCCTATGATGATAAATTAGGGGCCTGGAGAACCCCTACTGGACAAATTATACTCCCTCAGAAAGAAGCTAAAGAATTAATCAAACAAATGCATCAATGGACGCATTTGGGAGCAGCAAAAATCAGAGAACTCATTAAGGATTCTGACTTTCTGATACCAAAGGCTGCCAGGCTGATCTATGAGACGATCATAGCCTGTGAGCCTTGTAGTCTGGTAAATGCCCAACCTACTGAAGGAGTCACAGGACAGAGACTGAGGGGCGACAGACCAGGAGGGTATCGGGAGATAGATTTCACAGAAATTGTGCCTGCTAAATATGGATACAAGTATTTGTTGGTATTTGTGGACACCTTCTCCGGCTGGGTGGAAGCCTTTCCCACCAAGAACGAAACTGCGTCAACAGTCACCAAGAAGATCTTAGAAGAAATCTTCCCCCGTTTCGGAATTCCTAAGGTAATAGGCTCAGACAATGGCCCTGCGTTTGTTGCCCAGGTAAGTCAGGGAATGGCCAGGTATCTGGGGATTGATTGGAAACTTCATTGTGCATACAGACCCCAAAGTTCAGGTCAGGTAGAAAGAATGAATAGGACTCTAAAAGAGACCTTGACTAAATTAATCATGGACACTGGCGGCACAGATTGAGTCACTCTCTTACCTTTGGCTCTTTTTAGGGCACGCAATACCCCATCCAAGAGACTGGGACTTACCCCCTTTGAGATTTTATACGGAACTTCACCTCCAATAACTCAGATCAAAGACACAGGGCTACCCACTAATGATATGTCTTTGCGTACCAGGCTGGAAGCAATCCAGGCTGTGCAGGACGACCTTTGGAAGCAGGTGGCTGCCACTTACCAGCCTGGAGAACCAACAAAAGACATGACTTCAGTTGCGGAGACCTGGTGTACGTGAGAAGACATCAGACCCGCAACCTAGAGCCTCGGTGGAAAGGACCCTATATGATCCTACTGACCACCCCTACCGCTGTGAAAGTTGAAGGCATCGCCGCGTGGGTGCATGTCTCTCACATTAAGAGAGCCCATCTCCCACCCAAAAATGACAGCTGGATCATACAAAAGACTGATAACCCTCTTAAACTTCAAATCTGTCGCGGTTGTGCTAACACTGCTAAGCCAAATCCAGCTAAGTAATGGGGCCCTAGACTCTAATCCTCACCAACCCCATAAACTAACTTGGGAAATAACAAACCGAGGGACAGACCAGACCTATCCCTTGGCCACATCAGAGTCCCCCTTATGGCATTGGTGGCCAGACTTAACTTTTGACCTATGCCAACTAGCTACTTATGACTGGGCCCGTACGACTGACACCCGCTGAAAACCGAGACAAAACATAGTCCATTACAGTAAAAGAAAGAGGACCCTCATTTTAGAGGGAGTCAAAGAAAGTCGACCACCCTGTAACAACCATCCTACATGGTATATTTGCCCAGGCCCTAGAACTTGGGGATGCGTTGGCACGGAGTCTTATTTTTGTTCCCAATGGGGATGTGTGACCAGTACAAATGGGGGATGGGCAACCAAAGACGATAACTTAAGTTCACAGATCCCAAAGATGGAATTTACAGCCACATAAACATTACCTTCACTACAAAGGGAAAGCAAGTTCGTAATTGGATTACGGGGAAAACCTGGGGGCTATGATTATATGTAAACGGAGCAGACCCGGGGTTAATATTTACTATTAGATTAAAAATAGAACCAATAGTTCATAAACCAGTGGGACCCAATAAAATTGTAACTAATTCTAGAATAAAAAGTAAAGCAAAAACTAAAGAACCAGTCCCCACAACAACAGCTGCCCCAACCGACAATCAGACTGCCACTCAACCCACTCAAGTTAATATTTTAATCCCATCTACAGAAGATCCATATAAAGCTCCTCCTCACCAGACAGAGGTTTAAAAATTTAATTAAAGGAGGATATAGCCTGCTAAATCAATCCCATCCCGAGCTAGTATCCGACACCTGTTGGTTATGCTTGAGTGCAGCGCCCCCTTACTACGAGGGAATTGCCTACAATGACTTGGTATTTTACAATAACTCGCATGACCAATGTAAATGGGAAACAGGAGGTAAAATTACCCTAGAAGAAGTGTCAGGACAAGGACTATGTATAGGAACGGTTCCCTCCAAATACCAACCCCTTTGTAACTCTTCCATACGGATAAATCGAACTATAGGGACTTATGTTGTGCCCCCTAAAAATGCCTGGTGGGCTTGCAGCACAGGCCTCACCCCATGTATACACACAACTGTGTTTAATTCAACTAGTCATTTCTGTGTATTAGTCCAGCTCTTTCCCAGAATCTATTACCATCCTGAGACGGACTTAATAGATGCTTATACGTTTGGAAGGGCCCCAACAAGATTCCGGCGCGAACCTGTGAGTATTACCCTCGCCTTACTAGTCGGGGCAGGAGTACTGGCGGGAATAGGAACAGGAACAGCTGGACTGGTAACTTCACAAACTAAATATGAAAATTTAAGACATGCTATTTCACAAGATCTGTTGGTATTACAAAAGTCTATAACCCGACTTGAAGAGTCTCTTACTTCCTTGTCAGAAGTAGCTTTACAGAATAGAAGGGGATTAGATTTACTCTTTCTCAAGGAGGGAGGACTTTGTGCAGCACTTAAAGAGCAGTGCTGTTTCTATATAGACCATAGTGGGGAAATTCGTGATGCCATGGCTAAATTAAAGGAGAGACTAGAGAACAGAGAAAAAGAATATAGAGCATCACAGAGCTGGTTTGAAGGATGGTTTACCGCCTCCCCTTGGCTTACTACTTTACTTTCTGCCATAGCGGGCCCCTTAATAATCATAATACTCATTTTAACTTTCAGCCCTTGTATTATAAATAGGCTCTTGGCTTTCATTAGAGACCGACTTAATTCTGTTCAAGTCATGATCTTAAAACAACAGTATGCAAATGAATTCGCAACTAAAGAAGAAAAAGAGAGATTTCTATGAACGTATTTGTTCTGTTCATTCCTTTCTGCTGGCAAGGTGATGGATGCGGGCCCCTACTCAAAATCCCCCACGTCGACCCCTCTCAGCAGGAAGAAGCCAAAGAACGGTCGTCGCCCACAATCCCCATAGAGGGCCGCACTATCCGATCACCACTGCCCAGCCACCTTTTAAGATTAAAATATATGAACAAGACAGAAGGGGGGAATGTGGGACTTTCAGATAGGCTTCCCTTCCCCCCCAGCACCTAGCTCTCCACCAGCGAGGCTTCCCTTCCCCCAGTACCTAGCCCTCCGCCCGAGCGCATTCTAAAACTTCCCGCTGAGAATGCCAAATGTGGGACTCTCAGATAGGCTTCCCTTCCCCCAGCACATAGTTCTCCACCCGCGAGCATCCTAAAACTTCTTGCTGGCGCCAGTCCAAAGGCGCCAACCGTGTTTACGCGATCTCGGGCGGGACGTGCCATTCCGCCCTGCACCCTGGGCGGTAGGGGAACTGCCCAGGGATTCCACTATCAGCAAAAGAACATTTGGTGGTCAGCTTTATCACCCCATAACTCAACTGCCCGGAGACACGGCTATCAACAAAAGAACATTTGGTGGTTAACTTTATTGTGTGCTGTGTTCCCATAGAGTTTGCTGTAACCGCTTTCATTATAAAAACCCTACCCCGATCTCAGTCGGGGCCGCTCCCTCCTAACTTGCGGAGGAGGGCGGTCCTGGCAGCCAGAATTAAAACTTACCTTATGCCACTTGCAGCAATCGCTCGGTCCTCATGGTTCTTTCCGGGGTCTGGGTGGAAAAATAACGGGACTTCGGTTCCAACAGTTGATATAGAGTCTCTGAAGTTCTGGGTTGTTTTTTGTTGATTTTCTTTTGCAGTTTTGCTGCTCCTGCAATTCCCTTCACTCCATCCTGGTGGGCATTGTATGTCACCCCCTGGCCAGAGACAAAAAGCTGTTAAACTGGAGTCTTGTTATAAGAGCACATTCAAGGGTAGATGTAATAAAAGTAGGAAACCACAGTGAGGGAGGGGTCAGTCACCCATTTGCAAAATGGTTACTTTTTATCTGCCAGACTATATGCCCTCCCCTTCTGGTGAGATCATACCCCCTCCGTTGTAAATGATCAAGAACGAAAGTCTGTGAACTTAACCAGGTGTCTCATTACTTACTTGCAGTCCTTGATGGAGGCCTATTTTCTCTGCTGTAACATGGTCCCCTCTCTCCTTGTTTCTGGTGTGGCCCTCCTACCCCATCCCTCCTGTTCATAATCCTTGCAATTACTGTAGGTATTACAGAGATTTATCTTTGAGTGTCTCTAGGTGGGCTGGGTGGGACCAAATTATGAATCTTAAGGATTGTGATTTGCAACATTTTATTTGTAATGCTAATCCCAAAAGATTTCTCAGCCAAGGCCACAAATATTGGCTATGTTATGTGTTTCCATATAGTCAACCTACTGGTAATCAATAGCTATAACTCCCACTGTGGTGGCATAAAACTATCTAAAGAGAACAATCTCGTTTACATTAAGCTATTCCTTGGATATGTGTAATGAACTAGTTGTAGAAGGCAGTCACGAAGTAGCTAACACATAGACTAGCTACTTTTTATGGTTCATATTCATTTTATCTTAGATAGTTTAAGTATGTTTTAAAATGAGTACTATAAAGAAGAAAAAGGGAAGTTCTTATGCATTGAAATACCAGGAATTAATCTAGGTTGAGTCTTTTATAAAAGAATAATAATGCAGACTAAAGTAAGAACTGATTTTACAAGTTCTTTTTTTAAAAATTTATGCTATTAAATCTTTTTTTAATAAACATTTTATTATTATTATTTCCGCTCATACAAACCTAACAGGTACACCGGTCTCCTCCCTCCCTCCACCTGCCCCCGACCCCCCTGTTCCTCCCTCCCTTCTCCCCTTCCTCCCCATCCCCCAGTGCCCCCCCACAATCCCCGGAGCATCCTTTATGTGCATGCCAAACTCTGCTCTGGGTCCTCCTCTCTGATGAGGTGCAAGGACCCAGGGGCATTTCCCAGAACCCTTTCCTGTGTTCCCCTTAAGCTTAGGAACACTACTGTGACTGTCAGTACCTAGCCTCAAAGGATCCTAGTGCCTTTAGTCCATGCTAGACTTTGAGGGGTCAATGATAAGTTGGTCATTGCGCAAATCATGCAGAGCCCTATTACAACTGATTTGGCCCTAACTTGTGTGGAGTATCTTGCATATCTTGACTCCTCCCATCCTTGTGCTCTTACAATCTTACCGCCCCCCTCTTCCGCAAATTTCCCTGAGCTTCAAGGATGGGGAGAGATTAGGCTGGCCCAGTTCCAGGTGGTTGATATAGAGTCTCTGATGTTCTGAATTATGGTTTGTTGATTTTTTTTTCGGTTTTGCTGTTCCTGCAATGCCCTTGGCTCCATCCTGGTGGGTATTGGATGTCAACCTATGGCCAGAGATAAACACCTGTTATGATTTTATAAGTTGTTAAAGCAGGTTACCCTCACTGTGTCATAATGGAATTCGTTCTGACAGAATCCTAGTTCAAAATGTATTTCCTCGGGGCTGGAGAGGTGGCTCAGGGGTTAAGCCTCCGCCTTGCAAGCGGAAGGTCCTGAGTTTGGATCCCAGATCCCATGTATAGACGCCAGGCAGAAGCGGGGGCGGCCTGCGTTTCTGGTCCTGGTAGGGTGGAGCCTGTGAATCCCGGGGCAGAAAGAGGTGGAGGCGTCCATGGAGGTTCGCGAATTCGTCCGTGGTTCTACACATAAACAGACACACATGCGCGTGCGTGCGCACATACACATGCATATGCACACAGTTGAATAAATAATAATAATAATAATTTTTTAAAAAAATGTATTTCCTCAACCATCTCATCATATTCCCAAAATTCACATGGAGTCTGCATTCTTTTTGATTTGGATAGGAATAAATAAAGAACAAAGTTTATTAATTATTATGCATTAGGTTAGAAGCTAAGTGCTAATATTTAGTCCAGAAAATAGTTATAAAATCAACATTGGAAATTGAGAAATCAGGAGACAACCCAAAGGGAATACATTTTGTTGTGACCAGCTAAAAATTCCAAGTATTATAAGATGTTTCAGAATGAAAGAGAAAAGGAAAAAGATCAGAGGGAAAATGAAGAGAAGAGGGTAATAATGGTGAATGAGATCAAAGGACATGGCTTCTATTTGTGAACGTGGCATCATGAGAAACATTATTACATACAATGAATATATACCAATAAAAGTAAATGAATAATCTATCGTCTATTTATAGATTTCTATAAATCTAGGAGAATATTTCCCAAATTCTGGGCTGTAGACAGCTCTCAGAGGAGAAACACACCGCCAAGAAAATGAAGGAAAAGGAGAATTTAAGGTTTCAAGTGTTCTTATGAACATTATAGTCAGACAAATAATACAAATATATGCTTCTGTTGTGATATAACCTCACTGATATCAATGCCTCCTTTCATAACTGATAGAATAAAAATTTAAATTGTTGCTAAATTTAGAATAATTTTCACCATTTTTTTTTCAAACAACAGAGAGTAAAATGAAAGAAATAGTCAGGTAAAGAGTTCAGGAAATGGGTTAAAGTTTAGAAGTGTTAGCAGAGTTTGCAGACCATGTATCTCATATTCTTCATATTTAATACATTATACTATAGAAAACCACAGGACCTCATAGTTTCTATAAGGAATATAAAAATTGCTCAGAATGGAAGGCAAGCAGTAATCACTGGAATTAGAATTCTGCTGTGATATTTACATCATAATATAAAAATGAATTCAACTTCCTCCCATTGATGCTTCTTTCTAAAGATATTTAGTGAGAAGAGAGTAGTAAAAACATAATACTGAATGAGATAGAATTTGCATATCTACAAGCACTTATTTGTTTAATTAAAAACAAATGGACTCCCATCCAAGTATTAAAGTAATCAACTGCTTTCTTATTGATTCGGAGTCCTGTTCCACAAGGAAAATTCACACCTGGCACTGTAAGTCCAATTTAAAATCTACGACTGAGTAGATCTTAGATATTAGAGGTAAACTTATTCCTGTTGTCCATGAAAGTAACTTGGCATGAAGCTTCCTCTTATTTGCTTACACCCACATACAAATGCTGTGCCTACCTATTATCAGAGATGCCTCTCTTTGCAATGAAGGGCAAGAAAAGCAGAGACACGTGACTGTTCAAGTTTCTGAAAAAAGTGACTGTTGAATGTGCAGACCTGATCAGGACCTTTATACCACCAACCTTAGGATTTATGGATCATTACAAAGATGGGGTGGAAAAAAATGCAAGATCTGAAAGATAGGAAAAAGGGCAATGAAATAAATATCTTCTCCATATGACATGTTTTCACCTCCATGAACTCACATAGCTGTCATTACCAATGAAAGTTCTGCACAAGATCAAGCCAGATAATATTCCAGAACAGTTGGGGGAGGTCCCATATCCAACTGAGGAACTATGGACAGTTTGATGGCTGACAGAGGTGGCAGTATGACTGGTTGAAAGTTATCCATGCTCTAGTGGATGGTCCCACATCCATGTGCCTTTTGGAAGAATTGGACCCAGGGAATTATTTTAAATAGAAAAAATGAAGGTAGAAGGAAAGCATTGTGGGGATCAGAGAAAGTGAGAGTGGGGAGTAGGGGGTGGATATGATCCACATATATTAGACATGTGTATGAAATTGTCAAAGAATAAAAAATAAAAACTCAGTTGGAAATATATTCACACAGTTGTTGAGGACATATCTTTTAAGGACATGGAGCTAACACTTGTTACTGGGCACAAATATTGCAAAATAAAAATTTGAATGTAAAGTAAAATCTGAAAGTAACAGTTGAGAATACTAGAAAGCAAGGAGGGAAGCGGCACCAGTGATGATAGAAAAGTTAATCAATCTGGGCTGGAAAGATGGCTCAGGGTTTCAGTCTTTGCCTTGAAAGAAGAAGTACCAGAGTTTGAATCCCATAAACCATGTCAAATCCTCAGGTAGAAATGGTGGCTTGCACTTCCAGATCTAGAAAGCAGAACTTGAGAAACCCCAGAGCAAAGCAAAAATGATATACAGCAAACCAAGATGATTCCCGAAGTCACCCTTCAGCCTTCACAGATACACAATACCCTCTTATACATATATATAAACACACAAAAAGTTAATCAATTTGCATAGCTAGTTCAATAAATTAACTGATAGGGTTTGAAGTTTTACTAGTTACTAAATAGAGCTATAATTTTGAGTTTAGTAGCAGATAGTATACTTTTATTAACTAATAAAAGATAAGAAATCAGTCAAAACCAAGCAGCAAGAAAAATCTTAGTTTTGTTAATACAACTGCTATCTAGAATTACAACCTGACTTTCATTATCTGGGATTCAAGATCATTTTCTTTTTACTTAGTGTGTGTGTGTGTATGTGTGTGTGTGTGTGTGTGTGTGTGTGTGTGTGTGTATCAAAGAGCAATATGTGCTGTGTCCCTGTGGAGGATTAAGGGTGACTTCGGGAATCATCCTGAATGGCTTCTACCTCTTTTTTGTTTTTCTCTGGGATTTCCCAGGCTCCTCCCACCAGTGCCAGAAGTGTAGGCTTCTGCTGTTTCCATCTAGCGTTTTTTACATGACACCTGGGATCTGAACTCAGGACTTTCTGCTTGCAAGATAGAGTCTTAACCGCTGAGCCATCTCTCCAACCCTCAAGATCATTTTTAATGCCTAGACTTTTACCACAATTTGGACAAGCTACAGGAATCAATCTATGAGTACACAGAGGTCTATTTGCATACATATGGAATAATTTTATTACTCTTCCATGTAAGTGGATTTCGGATGTCTATCTTTTCCATTGGTCACATATTCTACTGCTTATTGTATAAGACATCTGTGTTCCCAACTCGTGCCTTTCTCTTCTACCAAACTACTGTCACCACAATTCTTTTTCCTCACTCATTCACTTGTCATTTATTTACTTATGAAGCAAATGTTCTTGGCCATGTAGTGAGTTGAGTACAAAGTTAAGAAAGCAGAAGGAAATGCCAAGCACTTAACTCAAGCACTAAGAGAAGGTGGGGAGGAAGTCAGATTCAAGAGAATTTTAGAGATATTTTATGAACCAATGGAGTAATGCAAAAGTACTTTTAAGTTCTGAAGGTTACCAAGAATTTGTTTCTCTTAGCTGAAGATTAAGCAGGAAGGATTCTGGTGACAAATGAAGAGTAATAGTTAGAAAGGTTGCACTGGATGAGGTTGACATGGGTCATTTAGGTGATGAGTGTCTAGTGAAGTCATCCAGCAGGCAGTAAAAATCTAAGTGGGAAGGGTTACATGGAGCCTCGAGGAATCAGTTTTGCACTATATCCTCACTAGAGATTTGAATACAATTCTATTATTTTATAATGATTTGCTAGCATACATAAGTACTTTTGTGTAGTATAATCTCAAAAATATTCAACATTAAGCAAAAATAAGAATAAAAAATTTCAAGGGTAAAAATACCCTTATAATAATGTTCGTGAGATACTTGAAAAGTGAAATTAACGTCTTTTCTATTGTTCTAAAAGCTCTTTTAAGTCATTGACTATTGTGTGGTGTGTTCCTCTGTGATACTTCTGGGGTCTATCTACTCTGTTCCTCATTACCCACAGCCTAACAGAATTCAGTATGGCATGCTCCTGATATATGCCCTTTTACAAGAGCAAACATTTATCACACAAAACATAATTACCCCAAATATAAGGCAGCATCCAAGCAAGGATGCCACTACATTGGAATACTGTATACTGTAAGACAACATCCCACATCTATACTAATCTACCATATTTTAACCTTTTTGTGAACCACTTACAGAATCTTGCACACTCTTTGAGCAGCACACTGTTGCACAAGATTTCTCTTCTTGAGGTATTTCAAAGTCTCGAAACACAAACATGTATTTGTATATACAATCATAGATGCAAAGTTATTGGGGCAATACCTTTTGGTTTCTCAAACATTTAAAATTTTCACATCTTATATTAAACTAATCTAACAACTGGAAAAAAGAGATGAAGGCACACAAAGATAAAAGTATCTTGAAAACACAAGTTTCTGTCATCATTCTAACAAAACTTATGTAGTTTATCAAAGTTATAGCATTTTATAAAGTCAAGAATTATCAAGACAGAAGGTGAGCCAGGGGATCATGAGTTCAAGGCCAGCCTGGGTTAGATGGTGAGATTGTTTCAAAAACAAAAAAGAAAGAATGATAAACATAAGAATTATAAACGTAAGTGGGAACATCAAAGTTGTCTCAAGTTGTTCTCCAAAAGAGTTCTTTCACTATATCATATGCACAAGGAAGAAAGTTGGGGAACATGGTATAAGGCCAGACTTGTTTCAGATCTACTTGAGAGACACAGGGATATTGGCAGATGCCTTGCACCAGGCAGACCAAGGAGCCCTGAGGCTTGCTTTTTGTACTGGACATTGATGTCTTCCAGTACCTACTGCTCATGCTTCTTCTCTGTCAAATACTTCTGAACAAGAGCATCTCTCTGCCGCAACTCTCTCCTTAGTTCTGACATGTCCTCTTTGATAGCTTGTCCTGGTTTTTAGACAGACAACTACAACCACTTTTGTAAGAAAAAAATAATTCTGTCTTGCAATGTCCAGAAACTTCTGGATATATTGATCAACACCAGTTCGAATTTCTTCCTGATCACTGCCATTGACATAGTCCTGACTCACAAGAGAAAGTCAGCTGTGACTCTTCCACCAAGCTACTGGCAGAAGGTCTCCGCACTCTCAGCACTGCGAGGTGTGACTGGGGAGGTGCTAGCAGGACCTGTGCACGCCTGCATGCTGCCCTGTGAACATTCTGCTCAGGGGCATAGCCATGTCTGAACGTGTCAAGTGAGTACTTATCTTACAGTTTATGACAACCTTTGGAAAGTACAGCTTCTTGCTACATGAAAGCAAAATACTACTGGATATAAATATTATTAGTAAGAAGTATAAAATATCCTTCTTTGGAAAATATGTCTGATTCTTATTGCCAAATATCTTGCTATACATATGTCACACACACACACACACACACAAATACACACACATATGTATATACCATATATATGTATATACCATATATATATATACACACACACACATATATACATGTAGCAATACACATTATTTAGCTATTTAATGACTAAAGTGGCCCAAAGTGCTATTTGAAACTATGAATTTTTTAATGAAAGAAATTATTATTAGAAGGTAATTTTACTTTGAAATTGAGAACATGAGTAAGTAAACATGTGTGTCAAAACAATATCCAACATTTAAAGGAAATCTAAGCATTTAAGCTATGAATCTTGGATAGTCTTCTGAAATTCTGAAAAAAAATTAAATACTTTTTATAATGGTCATTGTCCATTTGGAAGGCTGAAAATGTTTAGCTTATAAATGTAAAACAAATTAAATACTAAGATTAAATAAAATTAATAACATCAAGTTAAAGGGTTAAATATATTTAATAATGGATTGATTACAGATGTTTTATTTCAAATGTAAATTTAGAGATAAAAGTTTCTAGCATGTATCACATTCTACATGTATTTATAACACTGATGCAAATAAATGAGTAAATAAACAAGCTGAAAATTTTTTCCAATTATATCCCTAACAAGCCTAAATAGTAAGACTGAATTTCCCTAATATGAAATGTTTGACATTATAAAAGTGAACAGTTTAATAAAATAATGACTACAAAACTTATACCATGTTGTAAGTGGGAAGGATTACATAGGAAAATCTTGAGGAATCAGTTCTGCACTATATCTTCTCTACAGATTTGAATATTATTCTATTATTTTATAATTATTTGCTAGCATACATAAATTTTTTATGAAGTATAGTCTTTTTGTTTGTTTGTTTTTGTTTCTTTATTTAAGTTAGAATGTGCTAATTAAGAATCATTAGAGGCAGGGAATCTAGTTCAGCTTAGTAAGCACAAGGCCCTGCATTGATGTGTATGTAAGTAATAAAACCAGTACGCTTTTTTAGGGCAACTATGGAACATTCATGGTATGCAGTTCTATCAAAAGTTCTAGAAAATCAAAGCTCAAGGCCATAGTTGTAACCAGATCTCCTACAACAAATACAGCTTGAATTCAATTTAGGACATAATTAGTTTCCCATCTCTATCCTTACCAACCAAAGACACTCACTTTTCGGGAAATGATTCTACTTGGTTAATAAGTACCTCTGTAAATAAAGCATATTTAAACTAGTTCCATATCCCCCCTTAGTATTATACCTTTAAGACAAAAACAAATATCCTCTCACTTGTCACAAATTGGGCTCTTTGTTACAAACGGTCAAAGTTTTATTAATATAAGCACCTGTCTGGTGCCAAAATAATAAACATAATTAACAAACTCGGATTTCATAACTTTCTATACTACATTAGTTCAAATACATGGCTCCTCTGGTATCAAGTCATCCTTAGTAAGCTGATTTCCTACTGACCCTGAAGCTAAACAGAATTTCAAATTATTAACTTAAATGAGTTGGGTAAGAAATAGTGTTCAGATAGTGTTAATCTCCATTAAGATATTTTGTTGAATATTTCTCCCGTCTTCAAAACATGAGAATAGAACAAAAGTTCAAACAGGCTGCTGTAGCATGACACATCCATAGTACTAGATAAATGCCTAAGACCCATTATTAACATACACACCACCTTGACTGGGGTACCACTAATGCCTGAGAGTGTCAGACCCATCCAAAACCAGAGGTAAAAGAATACATTTGCAGGGATGGCACCTAGCCAAAGACACCGGGGATAATCACAGTCATAGCAGGCACAGAAACATTCTCCCTAGTTATCTGCTATCTTGTTTTAGAAGGTTATTAAGAAATTTAGTTGTATGCTTTTTTAATTGTGATCTAGTGTTGGCTCTGCTTCTTGCTTCTTATTTTGATGTGTTGTCCGAGCTGCTTGCGGTATCATATTAGGAATCCCATCAATAATCGGATAGGCTATTCCCAGCTCTTCATTAATCAGTGCACTTGTTGATGCTTCATATCGCAACGGCTTCTTGGAGAGCGGACACACCAGGAAGTCCAGCAGCCCGGGGCCCGAGGTGTGCGGCGGCTCCCCGGTGGCCTTCCCGCCATCCGTGGAGGAGCCTGGCCGCGACGCGCGCAGGCCCCGGCCAGACGCCGCGGACAGACGCGCCCGCCATAGCGCCGAGGCCAGCAGGCCGCAGGCCGCGCCCCAAATGGTTGGGTCGTTCCGCTAGCCACGCAGCGGGCCGCCCGGCTAGTTCCGCTGCGTCCATGAAGTATAGTCTTAAAAATACTTTACATTAAGCAAAAATAAGAATAAAAATTTTGAGAGTGAAAATACTCTTGCAATAATGTTCTCGGGATACTTGAAAAATGAAAATAATTATAAATTCATATATCTACTGAAATATTCCTGACTTTTCTTATGCCTGAAATTCAGCAACCATAAAGCTAAAAGTCAATATGGCTCATTGTTAAAGTGTAATATATTGTTAATGTGTGATGTAAGAATATTATCTCATAATCTCAAAAGTGAAGAAGTATCCTAAAGATCAGCTCTTCTAAATAAGTATAGGGAGTTTTGATTGCCTCAAAAGTTACTGTTGACTGCTTGATAGCAGTATCCCTAGGAAGCATATAATTCAACTTATTTAAAAATGTTTTTTCAAATATTGCAGAAAGTCTATCCAGAGAAGATATTATTTTATCTGCAATTCATTAATATTATTGTAAATTATTTTTCAGTCTGATTCATTCTCTTTTGGTATCTTATACATAATTTGTTTCTACCTCACTGAAAAGTAGTCAGAAATGTATGCACGAAATATTTTTAAAATACTAGAATCTGACCTACTGTGGCAAGATGAACCATCATAAATTCTTATTTTTTATTGAGTAAACTTAGGATCAACTTCCACTGATTCTTCATATCTTTTTTGAACATTAAAAATAACATAATTATTCTATAATTTATGATATAATTACCAATTCCTGATCATATTAAGGACATAAACCGAACTGTGCATTTTGTATATCACATTTTATGTTTCCATGTAATTCCCAAAAAGTGTTAACCACAATATAAGAAAGTAATACAATTATATCTTATATATTTACCTTGGTTTTAACAATGGACAAACATTTTAAATGTGATATCAGAAAATGTGCAATGTGTTTATGATACAAATCAAATTTTGATTTGGAATGATTAGTTAATACCTAAAAATGTATAATTTAAACTGTCTCCTAAAACACATTTTTAATTTCTATATATGTAATGTCATTTTAACTTGCTTTAAAGTTTTTCATAGTACAGTATCAAGTCTTTTCTTTTATAAGAAGAACAAAAATTCTGCTAAACTCCATATCTTGCTCTTGATTAGGAAAACCACTAATTGGTATGGGTATTGAAACAACCAGGAATTCATATGCTCTGTAATAACTATGGATAAAAATTCAGCGGCATTTTCTGTTGAGACACAGAAGCTTTTGTGCAATCATATTAGTAATCACAAGTATGCAGGGACATTGTTCATCATGCCACTAGAACTACAGTAACTATTTCCTTTAGATACCCATGTTTATTCTGGAAATAGTGTGATAGTAAAATATCCAAACTCCAATGTAAATGAATCCTACAAAGATAAATGACTTGGGATCCTGAGAATCAAGCTATACAGGGCTTCTGCTCTTTAGTTATTAGATTTTTAGCAAGTATAAGTCCTAAAGGAAATGTCTAAGCAACCAAGACACTGGATGTGGGCACTGTGGATGGTAGTTGGGTACTCCACTGTTGACAATATACCACTATCCTTATTTTAGTTCAATTTTATGTCCCAGATATTGCTATGCTATTCTTACTGTGGATTTCTAATTTTTCTTTCATTTAATATATAATGTATGGTTTAGTCAGTGAAAACACCAAAATTTTATATCTAATAGACTTTGTGACATATAGCTTATCTACACTGCACAATAGGCTATAATAATCTTTATAATAAGTTCCTTCTTAAACTTAGTCTAACTCAACCCAATTGCGGCTTCTGCAAATTAACGACTATGTCCCTTCTTCCTTCAATGCTATCTAATACAAAAAGGGTCTGGAATGTTAGCTATAGCCTCAATTTTGTAAAGCCTTCTCATTAGCTAGGCCGACCACACCTTTAGTCTTCACTCTCAAGTAACTCCAAACTTCTGGTTAACTTCCTGCAACCACAAAATATTGCAGTCACCAAGACCTCTCCCTTCTTGCACCTTCTGAGGACTCCCTCCTCTCTTCCTCTCCTTCTAGGCTGTCATAGTGTCTCCTTCCTTATTCTCTCTGACCTTATGCTATGTCTTGTGTTTTAAAGTTCTCTTACCTTAAGGCTAAACCATGGCTCCCATAGCCATCAGGCGTTCAACTCTAAACTCCTATTTCTTAACTCTCTCTTTCTATCGGTTTCTCTTTATTCATAGACCTCCACGAGGTGGCCACACATGCTGAGTTGCTCTCCATTCCTTTACTCCCTTTTCTCTACCCACCTAGACTTGGCAATGGCTTAAAACGTCATTTTATACTTTTCAGTAAATGTATAATATCATTTCACAGAGAAAAATCATGGTTGATAAAATTGTTATCTTTGGGCTTAAGATTAAAAATATTGAAGGCACTACAACATACAAACTGAATCTAACAAATAAATGGATGAAAGATGATAAATACAGGTTGGATTAGGAAATTCTGAACAAGAAAGGATAGAGGATAAATTAATTTGTGGAACATTGGTTATTATTTTAGACATCAGAAAAAACTCCTGTGCAAGTTTAAAAAAGTGAAGGTATGCAGAAATATTTTCAAGTATAAAAGTGTACAGGGGCTATCACACACACATGCACACACATTCACTTGTTCTGTCTTTGTTGTTAATGCTTTCTAAGGATGTTTGAAGTATTGATGCTGTTAAGATGAAAGGCATTTGTGTTTGGTAATGTATCACCATGAAAATGATAGTATACGAAACATTGTTCAGTATATTTGGTGGCAGTCTTTATTGAGGAAATAATGTTAGCCATGGAATCTAGCCCTCAACTCATTATGTCAGTGCATATTTGAAATCTTGATATTTTTCTGAATTTTCAAGGTCACATTCCTTTGGCTGATACAGTATCACAGTAGAAGGTAAATTATGGATGAAATGTTAAATCTTCAATGACACACCTGCCCGTATCTTACCTATGACTCCATAAGAAATGAAAATTGGAAATACAACCTAGAATATGACTCTTAATATTTAGTTGTCTGATGTGTAAATACTACCTGAAAACCAAAGGATGATTTGAATAGGAAGTATGAGCAGTTCCATTCTTGCATGACATGTATGCTTGCAGAAGCCAGAGAGATCATTCCCATATTATTTGCACAAAACAGTGTTATCTAGAGAAAAAAAAGTAACTGAAGATCACAAGTTCATTTGTTCTGTTAAGATATAATGGGAAAATATATAAAATCCAGAACCCCTTTACAGTGTCAACATTAGCAGTGTTTCTAATGATGGTCCTTCTTCAGTTTGATATAAACAATGATGTACAAATACTAAAACACCAAGTATATGCCATTAAAGTAGTTTCTGAATTACATTTTACATTAATGACTTCATATTGCACAATGAACAACTTTTTTCCTAATTGAGTACTTCCAAAACTATAATGTAGTTCAATAAATGTATTAATCAGAGATGTGGGCATTTACCAGCATTCAGAGAATAGCCTGCACGCTGAAATCGGTGTGAAAACCTGAACTAATACCTAAGAAGAGAAAGCTGAACTAAACAAAAAGTTACAAGAATCCACACACATTCCATAGTCCACTGGTTTTGCAATTTGTAAAACTGCAAAAATTCAAACCAACATAAGGAAGTTAACATTTTTAAACGAAGATTATATGTTAACAAATAAACAAAATAAGAATAGCTAATTGTAGTAGGATCCATTAGCAATTTAAAATTGCACTTAGGTAACACTTAGAATAGCAGTATTAGATCATAAGACCACATACTGTGAGTATTGAGTAATGAGAACTCAGAAAAAAAAAAGTTTTTTGTTGTTGTTTGGGCTTTTTGCTGATGGACATCTTTGAGTTCTTTTTTTCACTCAGAGCATTAAATGTAAAGGAAAAAGAATTGAAGCATGTAGGAAAGGTGATCCTTCTGGGGTTCAAACAGCTCAGCAATTGCATGGCAGAATTCTGTTTCTAGAAACAAGTTTTCTAAAAGCTTAGTGACAAAGAGAGATGGACGATAATAGTGTTTATGCAAGAAAATGACTGCAGGAAACCTTCATTTCTAAGATTTTCGAGAAACAGTTAGAAGCTTAGAGTGAGTCTTAGAAATAATCCAGATTTTGTGACTGCAAACAGTACTCCAAACAAACAGAAAGCGAGGTAGACATCCTCATGATAAAGCAGAGAGCAGCCAAAAATCACCTTAGAGCACCAAGAAGGAATTAGAAATTGACAACAAAGTGTTATTTCATGAAGAATGGTATATTGCATTGAACAAGAATTCTTCTGTCTCCAAAGTGGAAAAAGAAAGTATGATAAAGCTATCTGTATGATATAAAGCACATACAAACAAAAAACATGAAACATGATTTGAAGGAAATAAGAAATTAACTCTTGAGAATAAAAGTTCCTTTGTTGTCAATAAATTAAAAGTTAAAATGCAAAAGGTGAATGTCAGAATTTGGCAGCTAAGAATAGGTGAATTGGCTGGTGGTAAGCTTAGATTATAGAAACTAATCAGAGTTAGTGATAAAAAAAAAAAAGATCCTCCCCAAGATATTTCAAGCTCTTTCCTAGGTACATCATGCTTTAGATTTGCAGAAATTTGCATCCGGAAAAGGGAATGCTGAGCTCACTTTGGGAAAATTGTACTCAAAAATTGGATGCAGTTGTAGAGTTACATTTACAGTCTAGTCACCGGGCAGTCACCTGGGCTAGAAAACTTGTTAAGGAAAAGTTTTAGAACACAAACCACAAAGTGTTTTTTTCTACAGTGCCCTGCTTTGGACATTTCCCACTGTCATCCTTGTCAATACCTCAATTTCTTCTATAATAAACTCTGACTTTCTTGAACATTGAGGGAAAAAAACTCTCAAAGACAGAAATCTCTTCCTTGAAATAAGCTAAAATATTATAGATCCTCAGTAGATAATTACTGGAATATATAAAAACTTCAAACAAAGTAACCAGATTTAGAAAACAAACTGTCTTACATGCTCAATTTTTCAATATTACATTATTTATACCCAACCTTATTTCATAATTAGGTCATCTAGTTAGTAAGTCTGTTAATATTTCCATTGATTTGTGTACTCATAAGTTTAGAATGGCAAGAAGATGTAGCTAGGCTTAAAGAAAAACCAGATTGTATGGTTATCCCCAACGTGACTGTCTTGATGGCTACAACAAAAGCAAATAAGTATCTAGTCATTTTCTAGGCATATTCATTGTAAAGTCATTGCATCTTATTCTATTCCACTAAAGCATGTTCATCCCATGCTGTATGCCTTCCTAAGACAATGCTTCCAATGTTAATCCAGTACTCTCTTGCATAGCTGCAAGAGCTATCAAAGAAACAGTGACAATAGAGCCTTATAGCATGGAATCACATGCTGGTTCATGTGAGAATATATTGATTATATTAAATTATGTCTTTGAAATAGGCATAAGAAACTCAACATAATGTCTTATAATTATCTTTCAAATGCATCATAGTTCTTATACAAAACGTTTATAATGTGATAGAAATTATTCTAACATAAAATTTATCAGAATGAATCTTTTTCATTTATGTGCATATGTATATGCACATTCTCATACGTGGGTACATATGAGGGGTGTATGTACATTGTGCAAGTTTGAGTGGAGGCCTATGGTTGATGCTGAGAATCGCTCTCAATTGCGTTTCTTGTTTCTTGAGACAGGACCTCTCTACGAAGTACAGACTTTGTTCATAAAGCTAATCTTGGCACCTGAGTTGATCTGAAGATCAAAAGTCTCTGTTTTCCAAGGTTGGAATTCCAGTTGGGATGCCATGTTCACCCAACAATTGTGTGCATTCTACAGATACAAGCTCTGTTCTTGTTTGTGTGATGAGTGCTTTGATTGGTGAGACACATCCTTAGCCCAGTACAAGCATTTTTAAAATTGATGATATTAGATCTGTTCACACTATTCTTCAACCATCACCATCATTCACCTCTAGAATATTTTCATCTTCCTCATGTCCCCAGTCATTGAGCAGAAAATTCCCATGGCACCCTCATCTGAACCCCTGAAAAACACCATTCTATATCCACCATGAAACTGAATGTTCTAAGTATTACATGTAAGTGATTGTACTGTTAGATGAGTAGGTGTGAACTTGACAAGCAAAGGTTGAGCTCTAGGCACATCTGTCAATAATTTATAATAAATCTCTAAGCAAGTCTTCAGGAGTACATAATTGATATGGGGAGTCCCATTCCATAGTGGGTGGGACCATTACGTGGGCAGGTGGATAAGGTAGAGGGAACTGGTTTAGTAACCTGGCATCCTTTGGTAGTCTTGCTATCTGGCAAGTGAGGTTTGCCTCTCTCTCAGAAATCCCCATGAATGAGGTGTGGCCAGTTCCCTCAGTTCTTGGTGTTGCTATGAATGCTTCTGCCAAGCTGGGCTATGAACTTTAATAGAGAACAAAACAAGAATAAAACCCCCTTGCTCCTCTAAGCTCTTTGGTCATGAATTTATGAGCAATATACAGGCAAACTGCAACAATGGTGTCATACATTTCATTCCTTTGTAACTGACTAATTTCATTTTGAATAAAGACTTCAAATTTTTTACATTTTGTATCATGTGACAATTTTCTTTCTTTCTAAAGCTGAATCAAATTCTATTTTATACCTATACCATATTCTGTTTAAATGACTAATGGATTCTTATTATCAAGCTCAGGTTTAAATATTTATTACACAAAGCACAAGTCATCTGATCTATTATAACTTATAAATTATGCTACAATCTTATTTGATTTTTTTTATTTTTGCACACACAAAGGCTCCTGAGATCATATCAGGGTCTCAGCGCCATTTATTAAATAATTGAAGATTCCTGATACAAGCAGCAATCTTAGATTATCTATTTCTCTCTAGCCTGATCAGGGGCTGAGAGATACTGATATACAAATACATATTCCAGACTACTTTCTCTGAGGTTTAGAATTCAGAAAAAGGAAAAAGAATAAACATCTCCTGCTTTCCTACTATTCTGTAGGAAGAGTATATCTACAAGTCCACTCAACTTGCATTTATGCAAGTAGAACTTCCCATGGATTAAGAACTGAACATTGAGTTACAAAGCATTGTACAGTCTGTTCATCAGACACAAGATACGATGCTCTCAGAAAAATAGCAGGGCTTGGAATAAATGTACATGTTCCCTTCTTTCTGACCCCAGGGAAGAGACCGCTCTATGGGCCTCAACTGGACCTTTTATTATGGAAAGATTCGTGATGGTAATCATGGGGATTCCAGGGAGTGATTCAGCCCCAGCCTCTTTTTCCATGGATACAGGAGTGTTTTCTTGCAGGCACTATTCAGATTCCAACTTCAGAATTAGACTCGAAAGGCTCATGCTCTAAGGAAAGGCATCCAGGTCTTACAGTGCTTGCAAATTGATGGGGAGCAATTGCACACATGGGACAGGAAGGCTGGGAGATGAATATTCAGTAGGTGAATCACATCTTCTGTGAGCAGCCCAGCTTGTCCAAGTTAGGATGGCAAGCTAACTGTGTACCATTAATGGTGGTCTGCAGAGCAACATCAGCACATCATCTGCTGGGGCAGGCAGGTGTTTCTGGATAATGTCAGTAGTCATAAAACCTTTTCCATAGGCCCAGTGTTCTGGGGGGATGGTCCAGAATGAACCAGAGGTTAAAGCAGTTGGGATGTCCGGCCTGCAGGATAATGTCCTTTTCAGTCTGGTTGGCAAAAGTCAGAAAGCGCTGAGTTGGATCTTCAAGGACTTTCAGGATGGCCCAGATTAGCTGAAGCCCTGGGGTGATACCCGTCTTTACAGCAACCATTCCCAGTTTTTTGCCACTCACAGTTCTGGTGGAGATTTTTTTATTGAGTTAAATGTTAAAATTCCCTTTCCCACTACAAGAGACCAACCTACTCAGTCCCCGGAACTCCACCACATCCCCAATTTTCAGGCTATCCAGGAACTGAGACATATTCCTTCGCTGAGGAAATTTAAGGTGCACCCCTTCAGATAGATCTTGATGACAAGATTCATGTAGCCTTTGTTTTGTCCTCATCACTGGTGACAGTAGTGCATGGTCTGATGAGTAGGTTTCCATCACTTCGGGCAGAAAGGTAGATATGTTTGTCCAAAGGCAGCCCCAGAATGTGGTGGGCAATGGCAGGGCAAAGCAGAATCTCTATGTTGTGGCTCACAGTCTCTTGTCTAGCCAGTAGACATGGTAGAGTAGTGACCCGTGGCTCACTGGACTTCCAAACCATGTAGGTCAGCAGGGCCAGGCCAAGTAGAATAAGCAGCTCCACCCCCAGAGAGACAAGTAAAACTGAGCTTGGCTGGATCCCCATGACCCAGTGTTACATCCTACACCACTCTGCTGGCTGACCTACCATCTTAATTTATATTAATGATAGCATTTGAATTGTGTATTAATAGCTAAATAATAACCATATGTACTTATGAGATAGAATGTGATGTTCTGATATGCCTTAATACTGTGGGCTGACAAACTACAAATCTTTGACCTATTATTCTTGTCATTCTATTGACAAAAATGTAAGAAAATACTATTTTTACAGTTTTGAAATAGGTAGTACATTTTTCTGTAGTTACAATTTTGCTCAGTCAACAAAGATTCATCCATGTAATATTTGATTAATATGTCCCATGTCCCATGTACTCTTCCCCAGCAACTGGAAATCATTATTCAATTTTTTCTTCTAAGTTATACTTTACTAGATTTCACATATCTGTGAGATCAGTTACAAAAACACAAGAGGCCACCTGCAGACATATGGGGAGTGCAAGAATCTTTTCAAAATCAGCCCACAGCACCTGTTCAAAGCTGATTATACGGGGCTAGAGAGGTGGCTCAGGGGTTAATCCTCTGCTTTGTAGGCAGAAGGTCCTGAGTTTGGATCCTAGACCCCACATATAGATGCCAGCGGAAGCGGGGGCAGCCTGCGTTTCCGGTCTGGTAGGGCAGAGCCTGTGAATCCCGGGGCAGAGTAAACAAGGAGGAGGTGGAGGTGGTTCATGGTGGTTCCCAAATTCGTCCGTGGTTCTACACACACACACACACACACACACACACACACACACACAGAGGCACACATGCATACACGCACAATTGAATAAATAATAAATAAAAAAAATTTTTAAAAAATCTGATTATACATTAGGGCTTTTTCCAAAGTCTGTGTCAACAAGACTATCATATGAGAAATCCTATTCTATCCAAGTGACCATTTTTCCTTTTTTTGTATCTCTCTCTCTCTCTCTCTCTCTCTGTGTGTGTATGTGTGTGTGTGTCTATGTGAATAAGAGGGCACTCTGTGTGCCTATGGAGGCCCAAGGGTAACTTCAGGAATCGCCCTGGATTGCTCTACTTCTTCTTTGCTTTGTTCTAGAGTTTCCCATCTCTAACGTCCATGGCTAGAAGTACAGGTTGCTGTCATTGCTGCCTGGCGTTTTTATATGGTACACAGGGTCCAAACTCAGGACCTTCTGCTTTTGAGGCAGAGGCTTAATGCCTGAGCTGTCTTTCCAATCCAAAGTGACTATTTTTTCAATTTGTTCTCCAATTCTAGATGGCAAAGCTTTTTTTATATCTATTTCTCAAAAATATGTTTCAGATAATTATAATCTAACTTGGTACACAAAAACAAAGAAAAAATTAATATTTCAAATGTAAAAAATTCAGAAATCATGTTCTAGGTGCTTCGGTGCCCTTTCTCCCACAGTAAATCAATAAAAATAGTCCTGTGCATATACGCAAGACCTTGGGTTTTATTATCAGCTATAGACTGTGATCTCACACACAAAAAATGTTGCTATAAAGATAACCTTTGAAACATGAATTCATAAAGAACAATTTTGAGAAAGTATTCCTGTATGGGACAAATTACAGTTTTAGTATTTTATTTAGTGGTTCCCTTGAAATGATCTATTGAGTCAATTGATTTACCTAACAAACAAACTTGAAATGCATAATGACATAACATAATACAAGTGAAGATGCATAGTTTTTAGTGATAAAAATATGATTGGACATGTTTTTCAGCATTTTTTCCTAATAAGAAAGACAGGTCTAATTGTATTGTTTGGCTTTGCTTTTCTTTTTAAATTTCTTGGTAGCAATTCATGACTGTATTATTATACCTGGTAGCAATTGAAATACTAGATCAAAAGGAAGCATTATTCATAGTAAACAAGAGGTGAGAGCATCAAAAGTACCTAGCTACAAATGACTTGATAGGATTGATGCACAAGTATAAAGGCAAATAAATTCCTTTGCATGTGTGTATGTATGTGTCTGAGTATATGTAGAAGAAGGCATTGTATGTGCCTATGAAGGCTCAAGAATCATCCTGGGTTACTGTACCTGCTTTTTTCTCTGCTCTTGAGTTCCTTGGGCTCTACCTTTTAGAATCAGAAGTGCAGGCCTTTTTCATTTCTGCCTGGCTTCGTTATGTGGGATCTAGAATCCAAATTCAGGCCCTTCTGCTCATCAGGCAGAGGCTTAACCCGTGAGCCATCTCCCAGCCTAAAGATGAATAAATATATGAATATAACTCAACCTTAAAACAGAAATATATTCTGACACATGCTATAACATGGATGAAAACTGAAGACATTTGACTATTTGAAAATCTTAAGACTAGCTAATAACAAAATGATAAATGTTTTATGATTATAAACTTTTTGCATTTAGAAACCAATTTTAATTCATGGCCTCATATTTGCATGCAAGCCAGAGCTTGAAAATACAGAAATAAATATTTTAAATGACTTCTGGGAAAGAAGCACAGATGAAATGAATTTTGTGATATTTCTAAACCATAAAATCATAAATACTTTGAATGGCATGTCAATTCTGTGACATTATACAGGGTTCCGGAAGATGGTCAGTATGCTGAATACTTACTTTTTTTCATTATTATTATTTATTCAACTATGCGCATGTGCGTGTGTATGTGCGCGCGTGTGTATGTGTGTGTGTGTGTGTGTGTGTGTGTGTGTGTGTCTGTGTGTGTGTAGAACCACGGACGAATTCGTGAACCACCATGGACGCCTCCACCTCCTTCTGCCCTGGGATTCACAGGCTCCGCCCTACCAGGACCAGAAGCGCAGGCCGCCCCCCGCTTCTGCCTGGCGTCTATAAGTGGGATCTGGAATCCGAACTCAGGACCTTCCGCCTGCAAGGCGGAGGCTTAACCCCTGAGCCACCTCTCCAGCCCTGAATACTTACTTTTGTAGATATACTGAGGTTGAAGTAGGTGTTGGTTGACTATATCAAGGGTATTGTATAATTTAAGCATTGGCTTTTTTTTTTCTTTTTCTCACCTGTAAAATACAAGGGAACTGCTTTTTACAATTTTAGTTTGAATCAAGTGGCATATAAAAGTTTAGGAAAATTAAAAACTATTTAAATTTTAAAACTCAAATTATTTAATTAATTTAATTTAATTATTAAATTAAATAAGTACTTAAAATTACTTAAAATACATCTCTAATTGAGGCTAAGGGAAAATATAGAGAAATACATTTCTGACTGAAGTTAAGAAAAAAGATACATGAGTTTTCTGTTTGTTAGAGGACTTCATAATTTCAGTATCTTCAGTACATATTTAAGTGCTATAATGATATTAGTTCATTATTACAAGCCAATATGATTACAGTTCTATGCTATACACAGAGACAGAGAGTAAAAGGGTGGTTTCAGGAGCTGAAGGAAAGACAATGAAGTTTCAGTTTGAGAACATGAGGAAAGGTCTGCAGATGGGAGATTATCCTTGTAAAACAACTGTAACGTGCTTAAACCTACTGCATGTAAGTATTTAATATAACAGTAAATTTTGTTTTTATGCATATCAGAGTAAAATCGAGTTTTACCATCTGTAACAGTTACTCTTAACTATTGCTATGAGAGAACACCCAAAGTCAAGCAACTTAAGGGAGAAAGGGAGGTTTATTCAGCTTAAGGTTCCAGAGGGGAGGCACAGTTTCTCATGGCAGAGGCGGCATGGCTGGCTGGCCAAAGCTGGAAGAGGCTAAGTTACTGCAGACATCTTGGAAGCCGAGTGCTGCAGACTGCTTGCTGCACAGGCAGACTTCTCCTGGAGGTAGGGTGGGAATAATTTATCTCAAGGCCCACCACTAGTGACCTTGCCAAACACATGAGACATATTTCAAGCCATGACACTGTACCCCTGGCCCCCACAGGCTCATTGCCATCTCATTATGCAAACCACACTCAGTTCAAATTTAAAAGTCTTCATAGACTACAACAGTAGTCCCAACAGTCCAAAAGTCCCAAGTCCAAAGCCTCCTATAAAATCAGAAGACAAGTTACATACTTCCAACATACAATGGCACAGAATAAACATTCCCATTCCAAAAGGAAGGAACGGGGGCATATCCATGAAAGATTGGTCCATAACAAGACTGAAAACCAGCAGGACAAACTCCAAATCTTGTAGCTCCAAATCCGACAGGTGAGCCTCTCCTTGAAATCATCTCAGTTCCCAAGGGCTTTGGTTCCACTCCTCCAATGCAGCTGTCCATAGATAGAATAAGTTGCTCTCTTGAGCTGACTCCTCCAGGGTATACAGTGCTCCTTGGCAGGTGTCCCACGTTATCTCTGGAATCTCTAAAATCTTTACTTCTCAATGGCAAACCAGGCTTTAACTCCACAGCACAAACTGCCCTTCTTGTGCCTCTAAACTTCAGACTTTCTGCCACATGCTGCCCGGCTTCCATCATTTTTCAAAATCTTGGAGAACTCCACCAATACCTCCCTCTTGCATCCTTGATGCCTCTAAAACCAGAACCACATGGACGACTTTGCCAAGATAGGCCCCCTTGAATCACAGCTGATTCTGCCTCTCTATGCTGACCTTGGGGAAAAGCTCTTTCACACCTGGACAGTTGTATTATAGAAGAGGATGCTTGCTTTGGAACTCCACCGTTTAGTTCATTTCTTCTAAAATGATTTGCATTCTTATGAGTGGGAGCCTTCTCTGAGGCTCTTGCCCTCAAGCTAGGGCCTCTCCTATTATCCAAATTGATAGCAGGTTTTGATTTACAAATGGAGCTAATCTCTTTAACAGGTATTTTGTTCCCTGCTTCTACCTGGTTCAACTCTTTAAGTTTGGCTTTGTATCTTTTATCATTAGATCTTACAGTTTTTGCTTCTTCCTGCCTGATTCTTTGCTCTTTTTCATAACTCTGAAGACAACTAAAAAGTAGCCACATCACATTGTCAAGACTACATTACTTTGAAATTTCCTCTGCCAAGCACTCCACCTTAACTTCAGGCAAGCTTTCAGGACAAGGGAAAAACTTCACTAAACTCTCAGCCAACACATGGCTCCATGCGTCACTCATCCAGTTGCAAACACAGTCTCTGTTCCCCGCTGGACCATCACAAGCTGGGCTTCTACTGCCTGTGTCTCTCACAGCATTGCTCTCCTCTGAGCTCTCACAAGAAAGGCCCATTTGGCCCCCTCGCCAAAACGCAAAGACTTTCCAAGCACAAAGTCCAAAGTTTTCCATATTTCTCCCAACAAACAGTTCCAAAGGCACATTAGACCAAATCACAGCATTGGTCATACTGCTGGATACCAACTTCTCTCAGCTTCACAAACAACTTTACGTTGTGGCACCAGCTGTTCTTAATCTCACAGCAATATCCCACTACCCGGTACCAATTTCTGTAACTTAACAATTGCTGTGAGAGAGCACTCAAAGTCAATCAACTTAAGGGAGAAAGGGAGGTTTATTCAGCTTATGGTTCCAGAGGGGAGGCACAGTTTCTCATGGCAGAGGCGGCATGACTGACTGGCTGGCCAAAGCTGGAAGAGGCTAAGTTACTGCAGACATCTTGGAAGCTGAGTGCTGCAGACTGCTTGCTGCAAAGACAGACTTCTCCTGGAGGTAGGGTGGGACTAATCCACCTCAAGGCCCACCCCTTGTGACTGCCTTCCTCCAGCAAGGCTCCACCTCTCAAAGTGACATGACCTTGCCAAACACATGAGACTCTGGGGGACACATTTCAAACCATGACACTATCCATGTGCCAGCAAGTATTCAGACACATGCCAGTAGAGGTAACCTAGATGAAACCCAGTGGGCCACACATGCAAAAAGAGAACTAAAAGTAAAAGGGAGAGTGGTTTAGGAAAGGAGCTGGAATGGGATCTGGTAGTAAAGGGGGGGGAATGATATAATTTCATTGTATTCACATATAAATCTCTAAAAGGAATAAAAATAAAATTTAAAAAAAGCAACTCTAGAAGTGTATTGATATGAAACAAATTTAGAAAGCATTTAAACAAGGCAGGACCTTATAATATACATATATATTCCCTGATGAGGTAGGAAAGTTGCAACTTCCAGGTCCTGACAAGAAGGAAGAGCAGGAGGAGGAGAGGAGAAAAACAAGGAGGAGGAGGAAGAAGAGGGACAAGAACAAGAGAAAGAGCTGGAGATAGAGGGCAGTGACGAATCTCTTGCCTAGTGTGTATTAGAACTACAAAGAATTAAAAGCACTTTTACATTTGATTTGGTAGAGTTTTAAACACACCAATTTGAAGTCTTTCCCAAACACTAGAGGATATTGTGGAGATGGTCCAGCCATTAAAGGTCTTGCACGATTTTATTTTTGGATGCCTAAAATTGCTCCATGATAAAGCCCAACTGGAACAAACTACTCAGTGTTAACTATAAATACTTGATCATAAAAATATCGGTATACTGCTTAGCCCTGAAGGAGACATCTAAATCACTCCCAATCTCCAGGGTCAGGGAACCTTGTAGAAGAGCGGATGGTCAGAATGAAAGAGCCTTAGAGTGGGGGGAGATTCTGTCTGATGGTATCTTTTGTTTTTATCAAGTTGTAACACCCAAGAGCTCAATGTAGCCACTCTGCTTCCACCAGACCTACAAAAGAGCTGATGTATCAGCATTTCTCCGGGAGAAAAAAGGATCTCAAGAGAGAAGGTGTTATCCTGTGACACTGCTGGACTGCTTTTGGAGATAGGAGAGGCGCTTCCTTACAGGATGTTTTGCTCATTGGCAGGCTTCTCCTGATCTAGCAGTTTCCCAAGCACTTAACAATGCAGGAATCCTGGATGGGACCTACCAGATCACACCTTTAGAGGATCTTGGAAACTAGGGGGAGACTGTCTTAAAATGAGAATATGAGGTGGGATGGGAGAGGATTGAAGGTGAGTAGTAAAGGATGAAGACATGTAAATTCACTGTATTTGTATATGAAGTCATCAAAGAATAAAATGAAGAAAAGAGAAAGGCTAAAAATATTTATTGATGTATCCTTCTTACTACAATGAACTTCAGGGAATATCCTGGGCAGATGAAACATATAATCTTCTTTCCATGAAAATACATTAAAATAACGATACCTCCTTTGAAGGAGTTTCTAGAACCAGCCCTGAATGGACACTGACTGATGACTGCATGATTTTAACTTGGCAGCTAGCCACTTTTTATTTAAATAGAATTTATGTTCATGTAGCAAGAGAAAATTTGTAAATTGATGTCAGATGTGATTGAGTGCATTCAGGGTGATATAACTCTAGACAAACATAGATTACAAAGAATAAACTTTAAACTTTTCTCAAAGTACATTGTGGTAGTTAGAGGTGTCAGCTTGGCAATTTAATCCTGCTGTGGGCACATTTTCAAAATATTAGCATTTGAATTAAGCACTGAGCAAACCTGCAAGCGATAGTGTAACTGATGGGGAGGACCCAGCACATGGTCGGTGGGATTATTCCCTTCTAAAATGGGGAAAGCCAATTTAGTAAAGTTTACCATTCGTCAGCACCAGACTGAAACTGTTGATATGTTCAGCTCTTGAACTGAGCTGGTAAGATTAGAGAATTCCATGAGGACCTTTTGCTATACTTTAGCTAATTCATTGAGTTGGCATTATTTGACATATTTGCACAGACACACTGCCTGGCACATGAGGCTTGCTCTTTTTTATTAATCAGTCCTGTGGATATGATATAATCACTTCCCCTGGTCCTTAAGGTTGATAGGAGCTTTTTTGTCAAATAGTATTAAGGAATGTAACTGGATAATTGTAAATCAGAATAAAACCCTTTGTTTTCTTATTCTATTTGATCATGAATATGTCTGTAACATGCAGAGTAACTGCGACATACATCATATTCATGTATGGAAATGCTACTCTGAATAAAATTGTATATTCTCCTACAAGTTTTTCCAAAGCTTTCATAATTAATTATCGTTAAAAGTTTTATTGCTTAAATATTTATACATGCAAAATAATGCATGAAGATTTATGATCCTTACATCTAATTGAATTGAATAGTATTCCTACTATTTCCTCATTTCTCTCTAAGTGCTTTTGTTCGGTTATTATCTTATACATCGTAACATTATTATTAAGGATTTTTATTTAATGATGGCTTATTTTCTTTTTATAGTTTTGTGTCCTCCCAAATAAATGTGTTTCACACTGTACTTTCCCTTGTTTTATAAAGTTATCAAAACATAGCACATTGTATCTAGTCTTCTGTGACTCATTTTTAACTGAATATTTATATTGCTAAGATTCGTGGGGATGTTTCTTCTTTGCCTGTAATGTATTAACTTTAACAACTGTAAAATTACTATACATAAATTCATGAATTATGTATCCATTCCATATTTATTTGCTTATTTATTTATGTGTGTGAGAGAGAGAGGGGGGGCACACACACAACACGTAGACTTCTAAAGATAAAACAGGCTGCCAGGTTTGCAAGCAGGCACCTCACCCAATGAGCTATCTCACTGAACCCCCTTGACTTTTTAAAGGTCATTTGTGTGCTTCCAGGTTTGCTAATTTGAGCGAAAGTATTGTGAACAAAATTGAGTATACCTTGCTGTACAAATGTGCAAGAAATTGCTTTTAAACAGCTATTTTTAAAAGCGGTACATAGAACATGCCACTATTAAGCTATGCATATTCTAAATTTAAGTCATGTCCATTGAGATTATGGTAAACAATTGCCAAATATTTGGTATTTCTGGGGTAATTTTTGACTATGTGGGTTAGGCAAATTATATGGTACTCCATTTCCAAGTATGAATAAAATCTAGTTATAGTTTCATATTACTGTTTTGCATTGCTGATTCCTCTTGCTTCTGTTTTGCCAACTTTTGCACAGAACTGATATTTTTTTCTGATTACTATGAAATCATCTGACTATTTCACATTTAGCACATTCTAATGGCTGATTAAAGAAACTACTTCCTACCATTAATGTTTTAAAATCAGGCCGTGTTAGTTGCAGTGCTTAAACTCAAAAACATCTCTGCAAGAGGTCTATGCCTTCAGCCATTCACTCTCTTCTGAAGGAGATAGATATTGCCTGTCAGAAGGCAGCACAACAATGGAGTGATGTTTTTAGGAGGGAACTAATGGTGTTCTCGGTGGATTCAATAGCATGTCCAAGGAATGGAGAATCTAATGTTCTTTCATAATTAGGACTATTTTTTAAGATGAACAATTATAGACAGAACCAAGCTACTTTCTAAATATTTATGTTCATACTCATAAACAGCCTTCATCAGAGTAGCTGCTGTCTCAAAGGAATGGTGGTGAATTCAGAGACAAGCAGCTGCTCAAGGTACTGAGGATAATTGTCCATTAAATGCTCAGTCATAAACAGAACATATTTACTATCTATTTCAAGACTCAAGGAGCATTGGGTGTCATAGTTGGGCACAAGTGTCAACTTAATAGTTGAGAATTTGAGCCCTGGGCACATTTATAGAGAATTAGTGGTTAAGCCCAGAGCAAACCAGGAGGAGATTGTCTAGCTGATGGGGAAGGTCCAGCCTATAGTGGGTGGGATGAGGCCCTGGAATAAAAGTCAGAGAGCTGGTTGAGAGAGTTGGCATCCTTCTGTACACTTAGCCAGACATGCTGGTCTGGCAAGTAAGGATTGTCCCTCTCTCAATACTGATGGTGCCGCCAGTGCCCTTGGCCCTAGTGTTGGTGCTTGGTCTGCAGTCAAGCTAGACTAAGAACCAGTAATCTTAAGAGACAATAAACCCCTTGTTCCCTTAGGCTGTTTGATGGTCATTTATCAGCAACCATACAGGTGAACTGCAACACTGGGGAAAAGGGAATGGGTGGAATGTAATAGCCAGAAGACAGAAGAAAGATCTGTGAAATGCTATCTTCTGGACATGGCATAACAAATGCGACCTTGATAATATAGCAGCTGCATCTGCCTTCAGGAATACCTGCACAAGATTGGGCTTGTCAACAATCAATCATGTGTCTTGGAGGTCCTATCCCTCCCTAAAGAATTATTGGCTCCTGATGGATTCTGTGAGTGTCAGTCTCCTTTTCTGAAGAACCTAGAAGGCTCCCATGAATAGTTCCAGATCTATGGTCACACAAACAACCCTGGTTAAACTCATTGTGCCTCCTAAGAAATCAAAAAGCACATCGTTGGGAAAGGATTTAGAGAGGAGCAGTGGAAAATAAGAGTAGATGAGAGTTTAGATAGGGTTTTTACAGTAATTAGAATGTACTACAAAATGAATATGAAATTGACAAAGAATAAATTCAATAAAAGTTTCAAAATCATAACAATTACAAGATTCCTTGAAATAGAAAAAGAATAATTGCAAATGTCATCTAAAAAGCTTTCTGAGTGATGAACTATATTAAAGAACTGAGGCACCTGCTTTCAAGGCAAATACCAGTATAGGATTTCTCAGAACTAAGAAAAACATCTTTCCAAGATGTTTTATTTTAGCTCTTTCCTGCTGTTCTTTTGCACCAGTCTTTGCTTAAAGAAAATAGTTTTCAATGCCCTCACTCACAGACATTCATTACAAGAAAAACCCTATGTCTTTATGTAGCAGGAGATCGCAGCTTGAGCATTTTCTAAGTTATGTGCACAGTGGGTGCCAGGTTTGCCTAACATCTACATGAAATCGAAGATGCTTCTGAGAGCAAACTTATGCAGAAATAAGATTCTAGCCATACAAATTAGACTCAAGAATGGCTGATTCTGAAAGGCTTAAACATGCGGAAGAAACTCAGTGTGGGGGCATATATTATCCAGCCCCAAACTTATGGTCCCTGTGACAGTAGACTGAAGGATTACTAAATTAAAAGAAGGGGGAGGGGCCGAACAATAGCGAACCTGACTTGTGTATAGCGAAACAGAGTCAAATAAAGTGAGAAGAAATATTTTGGCCTCCTCTTTCTGTCATATTGATAATTTTTTTCTTTGAAAGGTGAAAAAAATGGAAATGGACATGAAGATCCTGATCATGAGGAGGGTTAAAAGTTCAAATGACAGTCAGATGACTGGAGGATGAAATGGAAAAGAGGTATGATCAATCACTAATCACATGCTGGGAGAAAATGTCAAAAGCGATGAATGAAAACAGAAAACACTGGTGAAACCCACCGAATATAATTAGAAAGGATTTTAAGACACATAGAGATTTGTAAAAGAAACCATTACAGCTCATTTTCTGTCTATATATAGTCTTATTTCTACCCCAATCTTATGACATGTGTGAGTAGGTAAAATTATAATATTCATAGAATCATGGTGGGAAACCATAAATAAGGCCAAGAAGTGGACCAGATTTAGGGAAATTTTTTAGAAGAAATAAAAACCAGATACTTATTTGAAATATAAATAGTTGAATTTTAAGTAGACTTCACAATTATGTAGGTGTGGAATTTGACAATGCCAACTTCACAATTGAAGGCTAAGCCTTCCAGCATATTTATGACAAGGACTTTTTGTTGTTGTTGTTGTTGTTGTTTTTTGTTTGTCTGTTTTAGTTAAGGCAGGACCTGAGCAAACCTGTGGGGAATTATATAATGGATGTTGAAAGTCTGACAGTCATAGCCCATGGTGGATGGGATCACTCTATAGATAGGTGGATAATCTGGAGAGAGTTGGTGCATATTTTGGCATACTGGTAAGTGGGCAGGTAAGAAAGCATCCCCTCCCTCATCTCTTTATGTAAATATCATGTAACCAGCTCCTTTTGTTCCTGATGTTTATAAGTACTATCCTGACATGTTGATGAAATGCAACCAGAAAACTATAAAGCCAAGAATAATACCCCTGTTCATTTCAACTACTTGGACCCTATATTCATTCAGCACCAGGAAGACAAAACTAACAGAGTAGACAATTATCCTAGTCTAAGGAGCCTTAGATCTATTTGCTAAGATAAGCATGTGCTGCAATTTTGATTGATCTTAAGAACACGTAACTTAAAGCATATGTGTCAGTTTCTTAAAGTTCTAAAGATACATGCATACATTAAGTCAGGAATGCTATCCAATGCCAGTTAGATTGAGATTGGTGAGAAAAGAGGGGACAGAGACCACTCGATTGTGATTCCAGGATTCCTTCCTTCATGTAATCAGCATAGCAAGAAACAGAATTTATCATAGCTATCCCCTCTGCCTTCATGTTCTCCAGTGATTACTTTCTCATTACCAGACTTAATTGTATAAAAAGATGCACTGTAGACCTCTTGAGTCTCTTGCTCAACAACTTGAAATATTTTCCTAGTATCTACTAAAATTATGACAGATACATGGCTTGATAATTGCTAATTTCACTTATTTCTCATTCAACAATCAGTGATTCTCATTGCCATTGCCAGGTTATACTTTTAAGACTAAGCAATGACTTTTTTCTCATCTCTCACTTGTATGTCCTGTATAAACCCCACATTTTCAGTATATCACCTGTAATAAACTGACATGTTTATCTTCTTGATGCCTTATGAAGAAAATACCACATGGGGTAGCAATGTAGCACTCTGAGTGTTTCATATTCACATACTCATAAATTAATTAATTTAAAGACAACTGATGGACAAAGATAGCATTTTATGCATTTTGCTAATTTGCATAATAAAAACAGCAAAAGGAATTCTGTTAAATACAAGCAAGAATTAGTCACTTTTCTAATATTCCAGCTGTTATTAATAAAATTGACAATGAATATCAGCTTTCTTCTTATCTGCTCATATTTTCAAATGAGTTTCATAAAAGTAATATGGCCATAACTTAATCTCATGTGAGAATACTGAGATACTCAATACTTGGCAATCAGTCGTCGGTGAATGTATTACACATGCGTATTGACAAAATTAAAAGCATTCTTTTTGAGAGCCTGGCCTAGCCAAGTGTGAAAACACACATTTACCACATCTCATCAAGATCCTGCAACACGAACATTCTATGTCATTCAAGGACAGAATCTGAGAATATTAAGAATGGGGGAAGTTACAGACTGGGTAGATTGCTCAGGGGTTAAAGCTTTTGTCTTGTAAGCAAATGAACTAGAGTTCTGACGCTTAGATCCCCCATAAAAATGCCATGCAGAATAGTGGAAGCCTGTAATTCTGGATTTAGAAGGTGGACCCTAGAAAACCCCAGAGCAAAAAGTAAAAAAGAGGTAGTTCAATCCAGGATAACTCCCAATGTCATGCTTGGGCCTCCACAGATGCTCAAATGACTTCTGGAAGACACACTCACACACACACACACACACATACACACACACACGCAAGCATGCATGCACGCACGTACGTGGAAAAAAAGAAAAGAGGAAGTTACATATTTGTAACCTGGTATTAACTAACTTTCCCATTAAATAGTTCTGACATTCACATTTGTCCCCATCCTATCATCCACAATTTTGAGACTCACTATCATTGAAGACTAGAAAAAAATAGAAAACAATTCCTATAATTCAGAGCAAGTAGTTAAGAAATTGGACTGAAAATAGAAGGTACAATTGAGTTTTGACATTCAGGACAGAATAACAAAAGTTTATGAGAAAAGACAATATTACATATTCTAGAAATACTTCATTAACATGGCTAAAAGATTAGCATAAAGTCTAATGAAAACTTTCCTCCTTTGATTATAAAATTGAAAAAGCTCCTCACAATAAGGTAACATTCAGTTTTGAAGTCATTCCACAAATAAAGGACAGCTTTTACTGCAGTCACATAATGGTATCAAAAGAAGGTATCCAAAATCTGTGTAATGTCTCTTTGAATCCCTGAAACAGCTCTATTCCCCATTACAAATGGGGGAAAAAGGCATAGAGAGATTAGGTAATTTCCTTAAAGTCAGATAGCTTGTAAATGTCAGAGACAGGATGTGATTTTGAGTTCCTCTGATTCCAGTCTCCAGGCATGGAAACTTCAGTTTTTGCAATTTACAAGTCACACCAGAAAATAGCCTCAATGCAAGTGGTTATACTCCATCCCTCCTGGTTTCTCAGCATTATCTCCCTATGTCTTCAAAGAGTTTTCTTTTCATGTGAACTTAGCAAACAACAAGGATTGCTTCAACAATAAATACCAAGACTTGACTAAATATCAGAAAACCCTCTAGATTCTTTTTCTGTATACTTTTGTCAAAGATACAATACGAGTTATTAGTAGCACCAGGATTTTTGTCCTGGCAGACTGAACATTAGAACTGTGCTCTAAAACACTCGAAAAATCTATTTTTGGTGTATTAATAGCTAATTCTTTTATTACTGAGCAACATCCCATGATATGTTTGTACACAACTTTACTCACTTACTGGGGTTTTTCAGTTTTGACTATTGTACATGAAGTACTATAAACAGTATAGACTATGTGTCGGCACCAAAGTTCAGATTTGATGTGAACAAATGCTCTAAATTGTGATAATTTTTATATAATACTCATATGCAAATTTATTTATATGTTTTATACATGTTTAATATCATAGGAAAGTCCCAAATTATTTTCCAGAATGAAGATCCTCTTTTATACTCCCACCAGCAATACATGAGACATATACTTTCTCCATGTTCTTAACAGTATTTGATGTCGCCACCACTTTTATTTATAATTATATCAATAAGACTGTAGTGATAGTGGAAAAAGTAAGTCACCTATTGATTGTACTTTATAGTAACAAGGGGCTAACCCAGTGAAATGCCTATTCATGTATTCTGTTCCATTTTCTAATAATTTTATCACCACCTCTCAAATGTTCTTTGCTATTCTACACATAAATTCATTTGGTATATGGTTTGCAAATATTTACCATCATTCTGCTATTATTGTTGCTACCTTAACTTTTATTTGTTTTTTTTTCTGGTATTGCAGATGGATACAGGGTCTTGCATATGCTAGAAAGTCACAAACTCTGCCATCAAGCTCTATCTTTTACCTGAAAAAGTGTTTTGTTTATCAGTTAGGCATATTGATTGATAATAATGTCAGTTCATCTTTACTTTTGATGATTAACAATTCAGTGGTTCTGTAATTCATCAGATGTATATATTGAGGTTTCCAACGTGTATCAATTATTGTATTTTCTTGCTGCTGCTTCAGACATACATTTAGGGTTGTTATGTTTTCCAAGAGCACGCACTTTTTATCAGGTAATATCCTGTGTTCTCTATTAAAACAGATAATTTTCATAGAAATGATGACTACTTTATATGATATGTGATTATGATTGCAATGGCCATGGACTTTATAATGTTCCTCCACATCCAGCCCAATCTTCTACAATGTTTTCTGGGACTCAGAGTGGGTGATATAAACATCCCATTTAGGGCTAAGCATTCAGTAGTCCCTTATTCTCAACACTTTTCATACATTGTGGTTCTCTGCTTTGACTGTTCTGCACTGCTAAAACAGGCTTTTCTAATTTGGGCTGGAAGTTGTATTAGTTTTGGGGAATTAACATAAAAATTTATACAGCAGTTTAACTACTTGTCCTTGTAGCAAAATATCAATACCAGTTTCTTCACGTTAGTTGCCTCAGAAATAATCATACCACTGTTGTGCTGGTGGGCATATCTTAACTAGCAGGTTGGGATTACAGCACACAGATTTGAAAGAAAGTGGTGTTAAATTGTTGATTACTTTTCTCTCCCAACAGTTTGAATTGTGCCTCCTAAGGCTATGAAAGTCAGTCAGGAGGGGCAAAGCATCCAGTTTGTTGTAGTTTCTGTCTTCCTCCTGCACTGAAACTGTGTGGCATCTTCAGAAATAAAGTTTGTCATATAGCTCTGGTTGGCAGCCAGCAACATTGGTAATAGCCTATATTGTTTTGGAAGTCTCTCTGAATTCCCTAGCCAACAACTCACAGGGTTAGTATCCCACACTTGTAATTGGCATTACAAGGTCTTACTATGAAGAGCAGACCGGGCTGGATGTCTGTATGCATACTAGATTATCCTTAAATTTATGATAATCGCCTTGTTTCAGTCTCCTTAGTACAGGGATTGCACACGTGATCCATCACACCTGACTCAGATTACTTTTCAGATTGGTATATTTAGAAATTTAATTTAATATAAATACAGCTATATTAGAACTAAGTTTGCTCCTTTATTATTTGGTCCTTCCGTTTATCCTATTTCTTTTACCTTTATTTTTTCCTTCCAATAGGTTAAGCAACTTCTGTTTCAAAATTCTATTTTGATTTACTTTGAGTTGAGATTTGTATATGAGAAAAATCTCTTCATATAAGTTGATATTCATTTAGTCCTTCTTAGCATCTCACTATTTAATAGAATATTGTAGTTTTTGAGTTTCAACCAAGAAATATATATTTTTAATAACCAAAGTGGAGAAAGACAATTTGTTACATTTTCAATAACTTTATTTATTTATTTATTTATTTATTTATTTATTTATTTATTTATTTATTTAATTTCCACTCATACAAACTTAACAGGTATACCGGTCCCCCCTCTCCCTCCAACCCCCCATCCCCCTGTGCACCCTACCCCCCTTCCCTCACCATCTCCTAGTGCCTCCCCCTCCCATCCCCGGAGCCTCCTTTAATGAGCATGCCAATCTCTCCTTTGGGCCCTCCTCTCCGATGAGGTGCAAGGACCCAGTGGCATTTCCCAGAATCGTTTCCTGTGTTTCCTTTAAGTATACGAACACTACTGTGGCTGTCAATCCCTTGCCGCCAAGGATCCTAGTGCCTTTAGCAAACGCTAGACTTTGTGGGGTCAATAGTGTGTAGGACATTGCGCAGGGCGTGCAAAGTCCAATTATGATTGCTTCGGCCCTAGCCTGTGTGCAGATTCTTGCATATCGTTACTCCTCCCATCCTTTTGCTCTTACAATCTTACCGCCCCTCTTCTGCAAATTTCCCTGAGCTTCAGGATGGGGAGAGATTAGGCTGGCCTAGTTCCAAGTGGTTGATATACAGTCTCTGATGTTCTGGATTATGGTTCGTTGATTTATTTTTTTCAGTTTTGCTGCTCCTGCAATACCCTTCACTCCATCCTGATGGGTATTGGATATTGCCCTCTGGCCAGAGATAAAAACCTGTTAAATTAGAGTCAATGACTTTATTTTTACTGTTCCTTATTATTAATGTACAGTAATTCCTTTTTTAAATTCTTATATGAAGAGCTTCATTTATTCTTCTTTGGGAAAATTAGCTGTTGATGTATTTTTTTGCTTTCATTCAACTTAGAATTTCTCTTTATTTAACCTTTATTGCTGAGTATATTTCTGGAACTTATAGATTTCTATATTTTTTTTCTGTATTTGAAAAATGTTCTATTCCCTTTTCAATTCCCTGGTTTCTGAATAGAAAAAAATCATCGAAGATGTTATTCCTCTGCAAGAATGAATATGTCATTTCTCTAAGGCAGGTTTCAAATCTTGTTATTCAAATTTTGTTTTCAGAGATTGCCTAATGATATGGACTGATATTGATTTGCTTGGTATTTAACCAGTTTGAAGTCTGTTTTCTCAATAAGCTTTCAACTCTTCATAACTTAGAAAAGTTTCTCATTACTTCTTCAAATATTCATCAGACTTATATTGTTTGTCCTACCTTTATTGAACTTCAGTTACTCAAATATAAAGTACTTTGCTGTTAATACATAGGTCTTTCAGGCTTTATTAGTCCAATTTTGGCATGTTTTTAGTATATTAATCAAAATTTTTTAAAATTTATTTTCACATTAACCAATTCCTTCATTTGATGCTATCTCAACTCTATTAATCAATCCTCTCTGAATATTTATCAGTTTGGTGGTAATAGGTTTTGTTTTAAATTTTCCATTTTGTTCTTTATATATTCCTTTTCCAAAAATTTTATTAGCGATTCTGCTATTTCCTTTTGTTTGAAAAAGTATCTTTAAAAGCTCTTCCATGATTTTTTTTTACAGTAGCTGTCTTAAATTCCTTGCCAATTACAGTCAACAGCTTCATTATGTTAATGCCTGGTGATTTCTTTATGGTTCAAGTGCACTAATAAAAAGGATGAATAGCTACATTCCCTGCTTCCACATCAGTTAATGTGAGAAGCAAAATTAGTCAAGTAAAGGATGAAAACTTAAACTCTTCTTTAGTCTCCCATGACAGTAGATTAATAGTAGGGTGAGACAGAAATGTGTTTTTCACTCTGGAGTTTAGCATAATAATGATTAGTGTAAACATGCTATCTGACTTCTTGCTCATTCTGCCTTCCAGTCCTTAAACTGTAGAGAACACCCTTTAATTGAAAATCTTTTTTTACAATCTATTTCAGTTCCTGGGTTGTAAGCTCTTTCAATAGCTTGTTTGAGATTCAAGGGAGACAAGACAAAAAACGAAAAGTCAAGGAATTGACTGCCTTACTGTTTTTCAAGCAGCTCTGATTTGTCTCATTCTTTTCTATTTATTGAAAGACTTTTTTTCTTACCTTTACTTAATGCATTGTGTTGAGGGGATAACTCTACATGTTGAGAGTAACAAAGAAAAATGTCTCCTCCTTAAATTTTTCCAAGCTAAAATTCAAATAGGATATAAAAATTTAATTTACTTTACAATGATATTTCACACATGCATACACAGGGAAAACTTTTATCAGTCTTTATTGTTTCTAGATTATTCTTTGTTTCACACCTGTATGTTATTGTTCTCTGATGAATAACCACATTTATAAGCAAATTACTAAATATGTTTCATGTATGTGACTTGATTTTTCTAATTATGTAAATATGCTTTAAAGAGACTCAACATTGCTCTACTCAGATACTACAAATCATGAGTAAGTAAGGAGTGGCTCTGTCAGCGTCTTCCTTGGTTATTGAGCATCATTGCTTATGGCCAGTACTGACAGATTCAGAGATTTATAAGTGCCATGTCCAAACATTCATAGGATTCAAGATGTGGGTCCCTAAGGATAGAGATTGTGACTTTATGGTGCTGAGGTCAGAGGCTGTCTTAATTTCTCTTCTGTTACTATGATAAAATACTCCAATGAAAGCAAGATAAAGGTAAAAGGGTTAGTACTGGTTTGCAGTTCCAGATGGATAGAGTTCATCATGGTAGGGATGCATGGTGGCAGGAGGAACCATGTGGTGGCTGGCTCACAATGCAGCTCTACTCAGGAAGCCGCAAAAAAAACCAAGCAGTTCACCTGGGCTATAAAAACACACCCTAGTGGCTAATTCTTCCAGCAACCCTTTACCTCCTAAAGGCCCCTTTGCCTCTTCAAACAGGACCACCAACTAGGGACTAAGCCTTCAAATGCATGAGTCCACTGGGGATAATTCATATTCAAGCTACAACAGAAGCTTATTTCTGTAGATGTTGCCAATTGTCCGGGGCTACTAGTATAAAAAGCTCAGCAGCTTTCAGTCCAAAACAGTGTTACAATTCTCAACTCCGGATTGTTGGCACCTTTGCCCCTTCAGGCAGCTTGTTTTATGGTCTTGGACTTTGGATTTCTCAGCCCATAGGAATTCACATCTTTTTGGAACTTTTCAAGTGACCTGAGCTGCATTCTTGAATCTTCGCCTTTTCCCAGTCTTCTCTTAATTCTCACCATTCTGTGTTGTTTCCAACTCTTCTGCCCTCCTTTGTTTCTGTCAATTGGTTGCTTTCTGGATCTTTTCAGCTGCCATCTCTCTGTTAAGACTGCTGCCAATTCTCTGTTAAGACTGCTTTCATTGCCAATCTTCCTAGGATACCTGGTATTGTATCTACTACTGTATCCCTGCTGTCACTGCTGTGATGTCATCCTATTCTATCCACTAGAAGATCATATTCAAAACAAAATCCCACAAGGAAAGGTTTTTTGTTGAATCTAATGCTGTTATAACAATTGTCAAAAAAGATGGCTTTCTTCTGGCTGATATAAAAACTGAGCTAAACAGCCTCATGATATAGTCAAAGTGAGGGTATGGCAATTTTTGCATCAATCATGACCCAGGTCTCCTGGAAAATGAAAGACGGCTTCTGCACCATCACAATCCATTCCTTCATACCAGTGAAAACTGATGCTTCATGGAAGACCATTTTGTTGAATCACAGGGAAATTCTCTCCTTCCATCCATGCTTGGGGGAATATAGCTGCACACACACAGTGCACCTAGACTTACTTTCTTTAGAAGCATGCTTTTTGACGCTTATGCAGGGTATGTGTGGTGCTCATGATTGGAACACATCTTTAGCAGTGGTTGCAATAGTCTTCTGCAGCTGCAAGAATGTCTTTGGAATGATTATAAAATTTGCACAATAGCAGAGCTGCTGTGAGGGCCGTCCAGCCGACTTCTAATAAAGGGGCTATGTGACTTACACTTCCCCATTCAAGGCTGGGAAGTATAAAAGCCTGTGAAAAAGCCCGTTCTTGAAAGCCTTAATTATTCATAAAAAGCATTGACAGAGTATTTACAGTATAGCCTCGAGTAAGACTTAACACAGCATTAGCATTTCTTTTTCTTTTTGGGGGGGCATATAGTCTGGCAGATAAAAAGTAACCATTTTGCAAATGGGTGATTGACCCCTCCCTCACCGTGGTTTCTTACTTTTATTACATCTACCCTTGAATGTGCTCTTATAACAAGACTCCAGTTTAACAGCTTTTTGTCTCTGGCCAGGGGGTGACATATGGTGCCCAGCAGGATGGAGTGAAGGGCATTGCAGGAGCAGCAAAACTGCAAAAGAAAATCAACAAACCACAATCCAGAACTTCAGAGACTCTGTATCAACCACCTAGAACTAGGCCAGACTAATCTCTCCCCATCCTGAAGCTCAGGGAAATTTGCGGAACAGGGGGCAGTAAGATTGTAAGAGCAAAAGGATGGGAGGAGCAATGATTTGCAAGATACTCCACACAAGTTAGGGCTGAAGCAATCATAATTGGACTTTGCATGCCCTGCACAATGTCCAACACACTATTGACCTCACAAAGTCTAGCATCTGCTAAAGGCACCAAGATCCTGGGAGACAAGGGATTGACAGCCACAATAGTGTTCCTATGCTTAAGGGGAACACAGGAAAGAGTTCAGGAAAATGCCACTGGGTCCTTGTACATCATCGGAGAGGAGGGCCCAGAGGAGAGTCTGGCATGCACATTAAAGGACTCTCTAGGGATTGGGGGGGGAGACACTGGGGGGTGGGGAGGGATGGGTGAGGGGAGGGGGAGCAGGAAATTTGGGGGGAGGAGAAGAGAGGGGGGGGAACTGGTTTACCTATTAAGTTTGTATGAGTGGAAATAATAATAAAAAATGTTAAAAAAGCATTAGCATTTCTAAAGACATTTAACAATACTTGATCATATCCAGGGAGAACTGAATCTCTCTGATTTGTGTCAATACAACCAGAAAGACAGTACCAATAGGAGATATGTTTTAAGAAACTTATTGCAGGAAAGAGGCTTACATGGTTGCAGAAATTGGGGAAGTGAACCTGAAATCCATACAGCTAGGCATGAGAAAGAACAGGCTGCATCTTTGCAAAAACAGCTGCTAGTCACAGGAAAACCGGGACATGAAGAATGGCTACAAAGTTTTTTTTTTCTTTTTAAAAAATATTTATTTATTCATGTATTTGAGAAAGAAGGAGAGAAAGCAAGCCAAGAGAGGTATGGAGTGAGAGTGAAGAGAGAACATGCACATGCATGTCATGAAACATGTGAAAATTAGAGGATAATTATTGAAAATCAGTTCTCTCCTTCCACCGTGTGGGCTTCGGGGAATTGAACTCACATCACCAGGTTTGCAAACAGACACCTTATCCATGAAGCTATCTCTGCAACCCCCAATTTTCTTTTTCTAATATTTTATTTGCTTATTAGAGAAAGAGAGAAAAAGACAAAGACAGAGACACAGAGAGATTGAGAGAACACGAACATGTGTTCGAGGAGTGCCTATGGCAGTCACAAGACAATTTTCAGAAACAGGCTCTCTTCTTGCAGCATGTGGGCTCTGGGGAGCAAATGTGGGTTGTCAGGTTTGTGGACTGGCTCCTTTACCTGCTGAGCCATTGTCCTGGCCCCTACTCCAGATTTTCCTTGTCAAATATAATATCCTAAATACCCTTTTATTAAAATAATTAATGCAAACACAAACCTTAATTCATAAAATAATTTTAAAATTAATAATAAAGCAACTGAACATAATTACAATCAGCAGAAAGCTTATCACTACATATCATTTGAGTAACAATACCAGATGAAAATTAAATACAGATGATATAAACTTAATAAAACTAATAGCAAAAAAATTATTCAGGGTTGGGGAGATTAGTCTACAATTAAAACGCTTGCCTTGAAATCAAAAGGACAGATGCCCAGTTACATTGTAAAATGCCAAGGTGAGTGTAGCAAACAGACCACCTGGAATTCCAGCCTCAGAATGTAAAGACTGGGGATCCCCAGAGCAAGCTGGCCAGCTAGATTAGCCCTAATGAGGAATCTAGGTTTGAACAAAGACCTGGTCTCAACAAGACTAAAAATTGAAGAGGAGATCAAGAATAATTCCTGATACCAGCCTTACGGCTCTACATGCATGTGCACATGTACCTCACATAAATGTGTACTCACAGACAATATCAACATGCATTCACATGCACATGAATATGGAAATGCAAAAGACAAAACGCATTCAGGATTGTACGTAACAAGCAGTCTAATAAAAAGTTAAATGAAATTTATCTCATCCTTATAGCAACTCAATTAGGTGAATTCTACTATGTGCCCCAAATTGGAAATGAGGAAATTGAAACTAAGGATTCGTCAGTCCATAAAGTTTACATTTAGCATGTATGTTTTGTAATAATTATCAACATCAAGGGACTTTGAAGGATAAATTTGTAATGTACAGGTGCATGAAACTTTTTAAACACTGAAAGTATCCATAAAGTATAAAGAGAAAGACAACTTGGACAGTCTATAAATTTAAATCTTTTTAAAGTGCAAAACAGCGAAGCAGTATTTAAAGACAAACTCCACCTGAAGAAAATGTTTACATTGTACTTACTCTTATATAATGCTGAGTTGGATGTTAGTTTATTAAACTCCTCTCTAAATGGATAATTTTAAACTGCTCCTGTAAAATGTGTGTGGGTTCTTTAAATTTTTCCATTTTCAAGGATGGGTTGTCAGTAGAGAGCGCTGGAGATACTGTGTAAGGGGATGGAGGTTTTGGTTCCAGGTTCCCGTGTGTCTCTGTAGGAGACTCTACACACAGTATGCAAGGTTTTGCTGAGGGGAGGTTCCAGCAGAAAAGTGTCTTCCTCCAGCACATAGCTCATGCAATACACAGTGACCAGAGGCATTTCACAGTAAGTAGCTTGCTCTAATCTCCTTCCTCAAGCAGTTTTCAAGCACAGTGTATCTGATGAAACACCTCTCCATGAAAAACTTTCTGCCTTACCCTGGAGGAAAGATTTTCAGAAATTTCTGGCTCTATGTCAACAAGCAACTTTTCTGTCATTAAATTAAAGCACAGTAGTGTGTTAGATCTCAGTGCTGGATTGGAGGGTCTGTAAAAGTGGTGTCTGTCTACCTCTTATATCTGCCATTTCTCTATCATTTAGATATTTTCTCTTCCTACTAGCCTTATCCCTCCCTAATGATGCTTCCACTATAGGTATATTATAATAAATATTCTTTTATACTATTTTCCTCATTCTAATCACAATATGGTAAACACTCAAATTGAAATTAGTTGCTAATGTAAATATGTTCCAATAAAAAGACATATTTAAACATGATATCACTTTTCATCCTGACCAGGTTTACATCTTTGGACTGTTAAATTTAACTTCTTCCTTCTCTCATTTGAATACAGACAGTTGCAAATTTGGTAACAGTTATGGTCCCAAAAGATAAACTAACAAAAATAGAATTTTAGTTTGATCATGCCTCTGGGTTCCAGCACAGAGCTGAGACCTTTTCAATGAGAAAATTGATGCTTGTAAAATCCAGTGCATGGTGGCCTTAGAATTAATCAAGCTATCATTTGTGGTCGATTGTGATGAAATGTCAACTGAAACTTGGGCTTTAGGAACCCAAGTGGCTGCTTCACTTGATTACCATGACAGTAATGGTGACTGAAAGGACTGTGGTGTGGGATAGATTCTTTTGTAGTTCACTGGAGTGCTTACAAAGAGAAAATGACAAGCTCAAGTTGTTAAATCCAAGCTCAAGTTATATTCTATGGATCAAGGACCTCCATGACAGTCTTAAAAGAAGCTCTTACATCTTTTAGTCACAGGGTTGATATTGCCGGAAATAAAATCTAAAATTCAAGTATCTAAATTGCTAAGTTACAATGATAATCAAACTTACAGGCTTGCTAAGGTTCTTCTTTAATTGACATTTAAGAGTAAAAATGAAATACTGAACCTGAAATAAAAAGCAAAACACTGGATGCAAACAAACTGTTAATCTTCATCCTTAGGTTTTGCTAAAGCATTTCATCACAAAAGTGATAGGCAGGCGTCAAACAAGCCAAGTTTCTAGGTATGAGATGAAAACGCATGATATTTAATCTTGATGAGATTTAGAATCACCATGGAAAACAATATCTGAGCATGTCTGTGTGGTTATATCAACTTTGGGTTAAGTGAGGAGAAACACTCATGCTAAAATCCAGCTGCTTAGGTCCTAGACAAAAGAAAATCAAAATGAGAGCTGAAAACTTGCTTTCATCACTTTCTGCTTCCTGACTCTGGATGCTCCTGCTGTCATAATTTTTCTGCCATGTTGGGCTATATATTCTGGAACTATAAACTCAAAAATATCCCTCTTCCTTCTTTAAATTGTTTTTGTTAAATGTTCTCTGGCAGCAATGAAGCAAGCAAATCATAGAGGTCGAGGATTTTGTTCTTACTTGCACTGCTTTTGAATATGCTTAGAGATCAAGTTTATCACATTGTATGGTAAGGTCCTGAAAACGGTAAGGGGGGGGAACTAAGATGCAATCCCTTGTAAAGAGACTGTGATAGTTAATCCTGGTTGTTAACTTGACCACACCTGGAATTAACTAAAATATCAGATGCCAAACCACCTGAAAAGCTTATCTGGATCAATATACTTTAATACAAAGATCAACTCTGTATCTGGATGGAACTTCTCAGTATAAGAGCAGATCTAAAAGGAACCATAACCCTTTTCACCCGGGATGTGTGCGGTCCAGGGAATACACACTGCTCCTCAGGAGCTGGAGACTAACGGATCACAAGGACAAAAATGTGTCAGTAGCAGGACACTCTTTCAGTGAAACAAAAACATCATCATTAGGAAAAAAGATATTCCAGGCATTGCATGAGAAAACACACACAAATCAAACAGTTCTTAATAATACTGAGATGCAGAAAGCAGAAAGTTTAGTGCAAATTGAAATATAAGAAGCAAGAGCAAGACTGTAAGATTGTGCAAGATTTTTCTAAGTAAGACAAACAAAAGATCAGCCAAGAATGCCTCTTTTGCTTCTTAAATATAACATTCATATAAAGGAAGTATAAAAAGTGAGCATAAATGCATTAATTGAGTTTTCAAACCTGAAGGCTCACAGAGACTCCTTTGATGAGTAAGCCACTATTAATCACAGACACTGGATATCTTTATATGTGCTTGCTAATATTCCTATTAAATAAAAAGAAGGATTATAAAAAATAATAAAAGGAACCATAAGAGTTCAGGGAGACTCTTGTCTGTGTTGACAAACTCATCTTCCCTTGAGCCACCAACTTCATGGACCCTCCAACCCTCCAATCTGCCAACCCTTCAAGATAACCAAAGACTTTCCAGGAATTCTCCAGCCTTCAGTCACCAACTGGACTTCTGGATTAAGCAGCTACTGGCAGCCATTGTTGGACTTCCTAGGCTGTATTTTGTAAATCAATCCAATCAGTTCATTTTTTACATATTAATTCTGTTGGTTCCATGACTGCAGAATCATGACCAATACAGATTTTACAAGTGCACTTAAGCAGTACCTTGATCAAAATAGAAAATCAGCAGATGATATGAGAAGCAAAGGGAAAAAACATGTGTCAAATACTAACTATAGAAATTATTTAAATACAAAGCTGATTTCTATCTATGGTTAAGAATTTTTAAAAACTTTTTATTATTTAACTTGATTTATTCATTCATTTATCATTATTATTGTGTGTGTGTGTGTGTGTGTGTGTGTGTGTGTGTGTGTGTGTGTGTGTGTGTGATGGCACTGTGTGTCCCTGTGGAAGACCAAGGGTGACTTTGGGAATAATCCTGGATTGCTTCTACCTCCTTTTTGCTTTGCTCTGGGATTTCCCAGGCTCCACCCACCGAGGTGGGAAGTGCAGGCAGCCACCGGTTCTGCCCAGTGTTTTTTATATGGTACCCGGCACCTGAATTCAGGACCTTCTATTGTGAGGCAGAGTCTTAACTCCTGAAACATCTCTCCAGCTCAGTTAAGGATTTTTTAACTTTAAATTCTTTGAAAGTTTCATAGATACAATGAACTTAAAATAACTTTTGCTTCATATTACAAATGTCCATCCCCTTTTCTTCTCCCATTGCAGACTTTCCTCTTCCCAAGTCTCCTTCCTACTTTCACGTCTTCTGTGTGTGATCTACTGTGTTTCATCAGTGTTATATGAAATTTTGTATATTCAGAAGCACTTGTTGGAGCATGAAATAATCATCAGTAGGTGTACCATTGAGAAAAGTTACTCATTTTCCCATGGCTAGTATTAACCATCAATAGTTCCCCTGGTAAATAAATGAATAAATATATAAATGAATGAATGAATGAATAAACAAACAAGCAAATGAGCAAATAAAGTAGTCTTAGAAATCTCTCAGGCAATGGTTAAGTTCACAGACGTTCATTCCTGATCATTTACAACTAAGGGGGTATGATCTCACCAGAAGGGGAGGGCATATAGTCTGGCAGATAAAAAGTAACCATTTTGCAAATGGGTGATTGACCCCTCCCTCACTGAGGTTTCCTACTTTTATTACATCTACGCTTGAATGTGCTCTTATAATAAGACTCCAGTTTAACAGCTTTTGTCTCTGGCCAGGGGGTGACATATGGTGCCCAGCAGGATGGAGTGAAGGGCATTGCAGGAGCAGCAAAACTGCAAAAGAAAATCAACAAACCACAATCCAGAACTTCAGAGACTCTATATCAACCACCTAGAACTAGGCCAGACTAATCTCTCCCCATCCTGAAGCTCAGGGAAATTTGCAGAAGAGCAGGTGGTAAGAGTGTAAGAGCAAAAGGATGGGAGGAGCAGAAAAAAAAAAAAAAAGAAATCTCTCAGGCAAGCTCAAAGACCAGCCCTAATCCAGAGAATACCACTCTGGTATTTAAGAACACACTCTGGTGGTTACAAAATACAAAGCATTACAACTCATCAAAGTTCAGAGAATAAGTGCTAAATAGGACATCAGAATCACTCCCCACCCAAAGCCTCCATGAACATTGCAGAGGGGGTGAAGAAAATGTTAGAGCCAGAGGGTAAGGAGGATGCTGACTTATAATTAGCCTGAATGTTACTAAAAAAAATCATAAAATACTGTTTAAAGGAACAAGGGGTTTATTTTCTCTTAGGACTCCTGTTTGTAGTTGTTTGTGCAGCTTGGCAGGAGAGCTCACACCAACACCAAGGCCAGGGCAGCTGGCCACACCATATCCACGTAGAGGGCCGATAGAGGGAATATCCTTTCTTGCCAGACTGGAATGTGTAGCCAAGAATACTGAAGGATGCCGACTTCTTCAAACAGCTCTCTGTATTTTATTTACCTGTCCAGGACCTAGTTTCCCCCACCTGGGCTGCACTTTCCCACCAAGTAGACTAATCCCACGGAGGTTTCCTCTGAGCTTAACTCAGCTACTAGTTCTGTATCAATGTGCCCTGAACTCTAAACCTCAACCACCAAGGTGACACTTGTACCTAATTATAAGACTAACAAAAAATGTCTTAAGGATGTGACAGAACTTTGTGCACCCACAAACTCACTGAAGCTGTGTTTAGCAGCACAAGACCTGTAAAAAACAGAATTTAATCAATCTCTGTGGTGGTTAGATACTGGAATCAACTTGACAATTGTAGACTTGAACTTTGGGCATATTTGTGAAAAAAATTGTGAAGATAAATCATGAGCAAGCCTGTAGGAGATTGTCTAGTTGATGGGGAGGACCCAGTCCATGGTGGGTGGGATAATCTCTGGAAAAGGTGGATAAAATGGAAGGAGCTGGTTAAGTAGTTTGGCGTTCTTTGGTACACTTGGACAGACATGCTTTCTGGCAGCAAAGTGTGCTCCTCTATCAGAAGTCTTGTGGTTATGTTGTAGCCAGTTTCCCTGGGCCTGCCCCCCTGGTGTGATGTAAGCTTTCTGGCAAGATGGAGTAAAAGTTGTAAGCAGATAATCATAAACCAAGAATAAAACTCCTTTTTCCTTAAGCTGTTTGGTAGTGAATCTGTTGGAAACATGCAGACAAATTGTAAAAATTCTCTTTATATAATGGAATATAACCTGAAACTGTGAGCAAGAATAAAAACAAAAATAAAAATTTATTTGGACTCCTAAATTGTTCATGTCTTGTATTCCTTACAGCAATGGGACTATGATACTAAGACAAATTTGGTACTAAAAGATTGGGTGTTGTTATGAAACTGAGACAGATTGTAACTTGGAATTATGAACTGGAATGAACCCATTTCCCCCCTAAATTTCTTGAAGCAGGTATTTTGTTGACACAATGAGTAATGAAACTAAAACGATAACTAATATGGAAATATTTATAATGGATAGATATTTCTGTACAACAGCTTGTCTTTCTGAGCCTGGGTTACATCATATAAAATTATATTTTACAGTTCCAGCTATTTCCTGAATATTACATGAGTCCATTTTACTTTTTGCCTAAATAAAATTCCATTGTGTAGATGTGCCACATTTTCACTATCAATTTATGTGACAATAGATATCTAGGGTGATTCTATTTCCTTTCTATTGTAAATAGTGCTGCAATTAACATGGATGAGCAAAAATGCTCATGGTAGTATACAAAGATTTTTGGGTAGATGTCTAGGAGTGGTAAAGTGCATCATATGAAAGTTCCATTTTTAGCCTATTGAAAAACTTCCACACTGATTTCCATAGTGACTAGAATAATTTACACTCTTACCAAAAGTTGGTATTTGTTCCTCTTTCCCCATACCTTTCTCATTATCTTTTTTCTTCATGGTAGTCATTCTGAAGGGTGAGATAGACTCTCAGAGTAATTTTGATTTTCATTTCTCTGATGACTAAGAATGTTGAATATTTTAAAAATATTTATTAGCCATTTGCATTTCCACTTCTATAAACATGGCTCAGATCTTCAACTCATTTTTTTAATTTCTTGACAGTTTCATAAGTGTGTAAAATGAGTTTTTGGTTTTTTGTCATCCCTATTGACCTTTCTTGGTCTCCTCCCATTCATACTGAAATCCTTGAAAATGTCAAAAAGAAGTGATGATAAAGTTCTCTGCTCTAAATGGGACAAATGAGACATCTAATCATCCCTTTCAAGTCTCAGGGACATGACATGGTGGAGGCAGGGAGGAGGGAGAATGAATGTATCAGAAGATGGAGAGGAGTAGTGCAAAAAGATGTCTTCTGAGAATGATGTTGCCATGGCACTAACTCACTGCAGATATGGCTATTTGCTGAAGACCTGCATGAGATTGTGTCTGTCAAATTTCATCATGAATGAGGAAGAAGCTCATGAGGCTCCTTTACTTACAGAGGGATTATTGTCAGTTAATGGTTGTTAGGGTGGGTGATATTATATTTACAAAGATGCAGCCACTGATCAGTTGCCCATAGTCCAATACATAGTTGTCTATGCATACTTAGGTTAAACAACTATAATTACACACAGACACACAAATTCTCTCTCTCTCTCGCTCTCTCTCTCTCTCTCTCTCTCTCTCTCTCTCTCTCTCTCACACACACACACACACACACACACACACACACACACACACACACCTGGTTTCTCTCCCTGCTACTCTGAGACAACGCTCAGGAGCAATCAACTTACAGGGAGATTCATTTGGATTACTGATCCAGAGGGCAGATGAGGCCCATTACGACAGAAAAGACATGGAAGGCTGCTGAAAACTGAAGATGGCTTCAGTCATGTCCATTATAAAGTCTGAGAGAGTTAGCTTCAAAACCGTGAAAGCAGACTCCTAGCAGGAAACAAGACAGGACTAACCAACCTCAAGGCTCACCTCCTGTAACCTGCCTTTTTCCAACAAGGCTCCATCTCCCAAAGGTGCCATGACCTTCCTAAACAACTAAGGATTCACATAGGCCTGTGGGGGACAAATCACATTCAAACCATGAGATTGACACTCTAATATCAGGATGTATAATGAAATATCACTCAGTAAAGAGATCTGGAAAACTAATCTCCATCACAACAGGAATGAGCTGAAAATGGATTAGACTGATATAAACCAGACTTAAAAGCCACACATTGTATTCTTCCATTTATGTAAAGTTAAAGAAAATGTTTTAGGTATTAAAAAAAACAGGTCAGTGCATGCTAGAGGTTGACAGAAGTACAAAACATGAGGAAATATAATTAGACTGTCCACTGGGCATGACACTGAATTTGACCTCTTGAACTTTCAGCAGCTGTGACAATCCACAGAAGATTTGCACAAGATTTGACCTATCGATATGTTCTCATACAATGGCTCAAGAGGTCCTGCCTTCCTAATGCTTCACAGGCAGTTAGCAGTTGTTGGGGAAGGTGCTTATGAGCTCCTACCTTTCCTTAAACGTATACAGGCATTTAAAGTTTGCATAGAAAATGCCAGACAGGGGCTGGAGAGGTGGCTCAAGGGTTAAGCCTCCACCTTGCAGGCGGAAGGTCTTGAGTTCGGATCCCAGATCCCACATATAGACGCCAGGCGGAAGCAGGGGTGGCCTGCGCTTCTGGTCCTGGTAGGGCGGAGCCTGTGAATCCTGGGGTAGAAGGAGGTGGAGGTGTCCATGGTGGTTTGCGAATTCGTCCGTGGTTCTACACATACACAGACACACACACACAGACAGACGTGCGCACATACACACGCACATGCACACAGTTGAATAAATAATAATAATAATAATAAAAATTAAAAGAAAAAGAAAATGCCAGACAGAAAAGGTGGCAGCCTGCACTTCTGACCCTGGTGGGTAGGAAATCCCAGAGCAAAGCCAAAAGGAGGTAGAAGCAATCCAGGATGATTCCCGAAGTAGCCTTTGCTCCTCCACAGAGGCACACATTGCCATCTGACACACACAAGTGCCATCTGACACACTGACACTCACACACACACACACACACCTATGTACACTCCACATAAACACTATATCTATACATGTGCCCTCTTCCCCCAAAAATAAATGATAAAGAGGGAATATTCAGAATTGGCAAGTTATTTCCAAGTACCAACCATTTGATTATCACAAGGTGCTAAAAAAAGAAAAACCCAGTCTTCAAAGATGACTAAGAATCTCTGAATTAGATTAGTGGTCATTTAAATAGGTTAACTATTTTTCATCTTTTTGAAGGGTTAGTTTGACAGGAGTTAGTGATGTTGAAGTCTTGCAAGTTCTAACTTGAATTTTCCTCCCTAATCCCAAGCTTCACAGAGTATCATAGAGGACCTGGGCAAGTTGAATCAAAGTGTCTATTATTTTGCCTAACATTGGGGCAGAAATAAAATAAACCTCTATTCCTCTTGTCTAAGTCCTATGTGAAGCCACCCAAAGACTAAGGAAGTTTCTCAACTTTGGAAACTAAATACCATTCGAATGACCCTTGTTTATAATGACTAACTTAGTTTTTTTAAATAAATGTACATGCTACTTTTGAAAATTTAAGCCTAGCACTGTTAGGTTATTCATTTAAAAATACATTTCAAAATCAATTCCATTTTTCCCACCATGCTTTCTTAGTCAAATTTTGAAAGAAGATGGAGAAAAATAATGTTTCAAGAGTGACTAGAATGATAACTAATATTATATCTGACCTACTTAGACGTTTGAAGTTATGGAAACTGCTGATGGTTTTAGAGGCATCAAACTTTAAATGAAATGAAGCATTTAACAATATAAAGGGTCTACATTCAATTCTATTCACATGTACTTCCTAGTTAGGTAACACACTTGAGTTTTCATTATTTAACACATATCAAACCTTCCCTGATGATTCGTGCCAATAATAACAGCTATTTTGGATAATGCAGCATGGGAGTCAGAAACTGGCTGCAGGATGAGTTCAAAGCTAGACCTTAGCAGCTTAGTGAAACCCTGTCTCAAATAACAAGTAAAAAAAGGCTTGGGATAGACCTCATTTGTTTTCTAAATCAGAAGGTTCTATGTTGAAACCCCAGAACAGAAGCCAGAAGAAAAGAAAAACAACCATCCTCTATTTTTTTCTGATGATAGGATCTTTGGGTTTTTTTTTTTTTGTAACAAAATGGTAGAATCATGAAATATCAGAGTATTTATTACGATTATTGACTACTGGGAATATTACTTGTGGAAGAATATTTGATTGCAAATATTTAAACTTTAGTTTAGATATCTACAGATGCCTAATGGTTACCAAGAAACGAAGCAGAACTTGATATACTGCCCAGGAACATATGTGAATGGCTTACAGGGAAAGAAAAGCTTGAATGGTTTAAAGCAATATACTGAAAGATGCTAAATACAACTGAAATGACCTGCCAGCATTTTTGCTTATACCAAAACCTGATGCAACCATTGTAAAGGCCAGGTTACAAGTGAAAATAAATCAAGTACTTTATTGCTGATTTCACACTTTCCTGTTATATAGGTCAACTAAGAGCACACCAAATGGCTATTTACATTCCCACAAGAAAACAACAGATATCTAACAGCTACCTATAAATATAGTGGAGGACATTTGAAATGACCAGAGACCAGATAATCAATCTGCCTGCATGGTGCAAATTTATCGAGCAAATTTTCACAGAGTGTACTGTCTCTCTAAGATTTTATATGTTCTCTCAATGTCTGGCTGAATTACACTCCTATATGTGAAGTAAATCTCCCTTTAAATGTTCAACAAAGTAGAAATGATTTAGAAGTTTTAACAAAAGGCTATGCTTGGCATCCAAAGTATGCTGAACAAACACATAGAGAATTTTATTTCATTTTAATTTTATACCTCACATGCAATTCACCCAGATCTCCCAACAGTAATATTTTAGAACAGCAACATGTGCATTTTATTTATTTGAATTTCATTTTATTCAAATTTAAATTTTATACTGTGATTACAGTTTACATGCAATTGCTGTAAATTATATGAAGGTAATTTTTTTCAAAAATTTCCAAGTTTAACTTCTCAGCACAACCAAAGAAAATTTCATAGTTTTCTTAATGGCAACATTTCACAAAATTACAGTATGTAATAAATAGTGGGATCTCAACACTGATATAAGAGATACAATTCAGGTCAATTTTACTGGTATTCATGTTTTGTGTTTTTACACATGTGTGTGTATATTTAGGTCTATAAAACTCTATTACCTGTGTAGATTCAGTCACTCACAGCTGTAGTCAATACAATGGCCCCTAAAAAAGACCTTATTTTTCTTTTTTCCTAATGCATATTCGGATTTCTTGTCCCTCACCCCATGGCTAACCACTGATAAGTTCTTCATTTCCCAAATGTTTTCATTTTAAACATGTCATACAAAGACACTATATAGTATGTCATACTTTGCAAATACTGTGGTTTAGTTCCTATAGTATTCTGGCGATTCACTCAAGCTTTTACAGGTATCAGTCATTCCTTGTTATTGTTGAGCAACATTTCTAGTATGAATATATTACAGATTATTTATTCACTTGCTTAATTTTTAATATTTCAGGATTTAGCTATTATGAGTAAAATTGCTGTTTGTAAAATTCAAGTTTTGTGTGCAAATAAATTTGTGTCTCTAAAAAATGAGTGTAATAGGTGGATTACATTGTAATTACATGATTAGCTTTAAAAATATTTACTAGTGTTATTCGCAGAAGTTCCTCCCTCACTTCCCCCAAAGTTCAGGTAGCATTGTTGAAGAGGGGACAAAAAGATTGCAAGAACACCGGATGGAATGCGGTCTTCTGAACATGATATGTCTGTTGCTTTTATGATTTCAGAGCAGCTGTAGTTACATAAAATCCAACCAGTCAGCATCCAACATAGATAGGGAAGGGATGCATAATGCCTCACCCAGAGCCAAAGAGTTAGTAGTATGCTGTTGGGGGGGTAGAGAGAATCATTTTCTTAATGGGTCAATAGTAGATTGTAATTCCAATGAATTACCACAGATCCATGAGCATGCAGGCAGAACTAATTGACCTCAATGGGTTACTAAGAAAAAAAAGAATATATAAAGGTGGGAAAGGTAATGTATTGGAGGGGGCATAAGGGACAGAGAGGAGTTGAAGGGAGTACAAGGAGAGCAAAGAATGTATACATGTATGAAAATGTCTAAGAATACAATAAAAATATTAAAAGTATAGAAATTAGGAGACCCTGATCATTCAGGATTATAGTTCTTGTATGAGGGAGAGGGACTAAGGCATGGGGGGGTCACAAGATAAATCTCAGCTTGGCTTACAGAGTGAGCCCAAAGCTAGTCTAGGAAATTTAGTGAGACACTGTTTCAAAATTAAAAAGACAATCATAGAAAAGGGTAAAACAAGTTCTGGGAATATAGTTTACTGGTAAAGTGTTTGTCCAGCATTCAAGAGATCCTGTGTTTAATTGCCTGTGTCACATAAAGGAAGAAATGTTGGAAGAATCTGGTGACTCTATGCACTCATCAAAATTAGATCTTTTTGGCATTTCTTTTACTTTAAAAGACAACGATCTCATGTTTTTTTCACTGACCACTTCACATCACATATATCATTCCCATTTTGCCCTATAACAATGTACTTACATCATCATTTTGTTTGAGTAAACATTCTGCTGTCATATGAGTGTTACTCAGTAAATGTTGATTTACAAATCAAGTAAGATTTTATTATTTTCTGCTTATAAATAACTTCTGTTTTCCAAGTAATTAATATTTATTATTCTAATTCTTCTTTTTGCAAAAATAGTAATCATATAAATTATTTTTATCAATTTTACAAAGCATGCTGTCAATTCAATTTTTCTGAAGTCATATATTTATATATCCTATATGTTTTATACACTATATGTGTAGAAATCTCACGGATCTTGCAAATATTTATACAATGCTTAAACTGGGAGTAGGAGCTCCATTTGTGAACTCTGATCTGAGTTTAAACATCTTTGGCAGTTGATTGCCTGTTGCTGCATCTTACTTTGGAGGACCCAACATTGAGTTCTAAGACAAGACCTATGTTCTAACCTTCAGCCCCAGTTTTCTTTTTTAAAAAATTTATTTATTTTTCTGCTCATACAAACGTAATAGATACCCCTGTCTCCTCCCTCCCTCCAACCTTCCCTAAACCTCCCTGCTCCCTGCCCCTTTTTCCCCTTCCTTTCCCCCCTCCCTCCCTTTCTCCCAGTGCCCCCTCCCCCATCTCTGAAGCATCCTTTAATGTGTATATCAAACTTTCCTCTGAGTCCTCCTCTCTGATGAGGTGTAAGGAGTCAGTGGCATTTCCTAGAACTCTTTCTTGTGTTGCCCTTAAGTATAGAACACTATTGTGACTGTTAATCCCTTGCTTCTAAGGATCCTAGTGCCTTTAATCCATGCTAGACTTACCCAGTTTTCAAGTAGGCGCAGTTTTGCTACTTCTCTCTCCTGCCAAGGATGGGGGGAGTGTGGTAAGGGTATCACTTAGCCACCGGAGTGGTGCTTTAATGGATTTTTTTACACTTGGAGGACTCCACATGGCACTTGACTTCACCATATTGGTGGATACTTAATTCCTTTTCTCTCCCTCAAGTGGGAGGAGTGTCATGGAGAACTTTAGTCTTTCAGCCTTCTTCAATTCAACTTTTCTTGTTATTATGAGAAAATCAGGTACTGTGATTGCTCACTGATTTTTTTTATGCAGTCGATCAAGTAGTTTGGTGAGGGAATAGCTGTTTGACTTTGTTGTTATAATGTAGTTTGGTGTGTGAATAGTTGTTTAACTTTGTGTGATGGTTGTTTGATAATATTAGGTGCTATTATTCTGCTTCCTTTTTCTATTTTGAAATAAATTATGTAAATATATCTTGTCAAATATACTATTTGTGCAACCTTGTTGTTTTTGTATTCTCATGCGTGACTCAAAATTTTATCTAAACAAAGCTTATCCTTCAATTAAAAGCCTTTATACAGCCATTATATAAAAATAGAAATGAGATGAGAAAATTGAGGGGTAAACTTGTGATGCAGTGTTAAAATAGTTCATCTAAAATTAGCATTTGAATTGATACAGACTAGATAAAAATGGAATGAGCTCAAAGATTCTTAGTTGATGAGTTCCTACATACAAGTTCAGACTTGAGATGATTTTTTCCTGAGTGTTGGACAGAGGCAATTTTGAGTTTTCTTGGAAGCTTCTATTCGTTAGAGTTTGTTTAGAGGGCTGCAAAAGCAATATGGTTTGCATTCAGTCACACTGTGAAACTTTCAGGAGTATAAAAACTACCTTTGGGGCTGGAGAGATGGCATAGGGGTTATGACTGCCTTGTAAACAGAAGGTCCTGAGTTTGGATCCCAGGTCCCACATTAGTCAGGCATAACAGGCAGCAGCCTGCACTTTTAGTCATGGTGTGCAAAGCATGGGAAATCTCAGAGTGAATCAAGAAGGAGGTAGAAGCAATCCGGCATGATTCTTAAAATCACTCTTGGTCTACCACTGGGACACACAGTGCCCTCTTTTTTATACACACACACACTAAATATTTAAATATTTTAAAAGTAAAAAAAAATCTTGCATTTATTTAGGCACAGGGATGCAGATTGGATTAGTACTGTGAAATAATTGTAGTGATTAGAATAAAAATGCAAAGGTGATTCACATCTCCATATGTAAACTAAAATACGGATTTTTTTACATTATTTTTGCCACTTTCGTGCATATACAATTAATTTTAGTCACTTTTACACTTATTTTTCAGTCTCATCTGCCACTTTCTCCTGCTGAAACCTTTCTTCCCAACAAATCCCCCTTCTTATTTTCATGTTATCTTTTTAAAATATGCTGTAGGTTTGGCGCTGCTTTCTAATCTTTTCACCCTGGTGGAAAGTGACCTATTTATTATCTTGTACTATGAGAATCTTGTAAAACTGTTAGGGGACAGTTTTTATAAAGGTATATTTGTCTTAATAGAAGATAACTCTGTAGGTGGCAGATGGAGTGATCATTTCTGTCAGCATAAACCTCAGCAGCAAAGAACAAATGAAAGCCCCAGGTTTATTTAAAAACTCTGATATCGCAGAGAAAAGAACTGGAAGAGGGTAGGGACAGGATAGTGGGAAAATACTCATCTAGAAATGTCGATATTTGATCAGAATATTGTAACAACTTAATTTTGCAGATGAAAGAGATGCTTAAGGTAGCTAACAAAATTCCTAATATAATCAGATGTGGTTCACGGACCAGCAGCATTGGAGTCCTCCAGGAACTTACTGTAAGTTTCTTAGTTCATGTTCTGAATATTCTTAAACAGAACCATCATTTTTATATTTTTTGTTTCATTATTATTCTTGTGCATGTGATATTGAGCTATATATAGAGCTCAGAGGACAACTTTGTAGTAGAATTGGTTCTTTCCATTAATCGTTAAATGGATTTCAGGATTCTAAGTGAAATTGTCAAGACTTATGCTGCTTTGACCTGTCGAGTCATCTTGCTGACCCAGAATCTGTATTTTGATAAAAGTTATTTACTCATTCATTTTATACTAAATCAATATGTTGGCATTATGAGAAACACTGAGAAATTCCGGCCTGAATTCTCTCTTTTTATTATTATTATTATTATTTATTCAACTGTGTGCATATGCATGTGTATGTGCGCACGCGTCTGTGTGTGTGTAGAACCACGAATTCGCGAACCACCATGGACGCCTCCACCTCCTTCTGCCCCGGGATTTACAGACTCCGCCCTACCAGGACCAGAAGCGCAGGCCGCCCCCGCTTCCGCCTGGCATCTATACGTGGGACCTGGGATACAAACTCAGGACCTTCCGCCTGCAAGGCGGAGGGTTAACCCCTGAACCACCTCTCCAGCACTGAATTTTCTCTTGATAGAGCCCATGAGCACATCGCTAAGGTTTAAGCTTGTTTTGAAGGAAGGTTCAGGAAAACAGCCCCTGCTGCTTCTAGGTTGGGGCAGGCATATTTTCTAATGATTTTGGTGAGTGACACCATCCAGTACTTCCACAAGATGCCTGAAGTTGCAGTTGCCATTTCAGTCCCTTAGATGGCGCCACTGAGACCACTACTACTGCGCCTGCGCGAGTGCGGGAGCTGGCGGGGAAGCCCTGGTCCCTAGTTTCCTAGAGCCGGTTGCCAAGGGACAGTGTTGTCCACAGCCCTGACAGCAAGTCCTTGCGGGCCTCCGAGCCAGGGCAGCGATGGACCAGGAGAGGGTCTCGCTCGTCCCTCGGGACGCAGATAATGGGAGAAAGGGGGTTCAGCTGCGGGTGATCCCGTCGGAGCTGAAGTTCCAGGATGCGGTGTGCGGAAAGGTGTACCGCCTCCCGGTGATCGTGCACAACGTGGGGCGCTGGAACCAGAAGCTCAGGTTTCAGGAGCCTGTGAAGCCACAGGTGACACATGGAAGGATACCGGAAGCAGCCTCCTGACCCCCCCACCTTCCCGCTATAGGGCCTCCTCTCCTGCATGTTCTCTTTTACCGCAGGGACCCCAATCATTTCCTGAGGAAAAAGGGGAATGATTGTACCTGCCTCCTCAAGAGCGTGTGTGTTCTTGAACTTGGAATATGATTGGAGGGCCATTCTTCACTCCTTGTTTTGAAAGGTCTTATTCCTGCCCTAGACTCAAAAAAGTTATGTTTTCCTTAATAATGATTTATATTTATGAGGTTTATGTGTAAAATAATGGTTACTATCTACTTGCAATAGCTCCAATTCTGTAGCTTTCTTTAACCGTAGCAGAATGATTTTTTTTTAATTAACTACCTCTTGAATCATAAAATATCTTATGATTCCAGGAATTGCTAATACAGGAATTAGTTGAAAGTTTTGTTTCGTATTTCAAACATGTGCTGTGTAACAGACAGTAGATGTGAACAATTTGTTGGGCTTGACCACATTCTGATCTCATAGAACTCAGTAGCTAATGTTAGTATATACTCTGTTCTTAAAGGACTCAGGAACTAATGGTAGCATATTTGTACAGATTCATCAGCATACCTAATAACATTTAGAGCTATTATTTATCCATTCAGATTCTTTAAAATTTTTTTTCTTTTAGGGAGCCATTGAATAAATTATATATTTTGATAACAATATGCCCCCCCCAAACTGCATTTGCTCAGATTCCCTCCTTATTAAGAATCGATATTGATGATTTCATCTTTTTTCCTCTGCAGTTCAAACTGTTATTGTCCAATCTGGATAAGGAACTTGCTTCTGGCCTTCAGATGACAGCTATGGTGGAATATCATCCTAATAAAAATGAGGACACTTTTGATCAAATATGCATTGCCGTAGGAAACAAAGTAGTAGAAATTCCTCTAATCGGGTATGTAAATTTCTTATTTTTCTGTCTTATGAGGATTTTTTAGTACCAAACTGGATATTATACTCGAGCATTCTGTAACGTATGAGTTACAGAATTATCTAAATATAAAATAACTGTATCCTTATCAAATTTGCACATATGTGACCATGAACTTTTCAAACATGTTCACAAATACATACATGCTATAGTGAACACAAGAGGTGCATACAAAAATCAGGATTCAGGCATTTGTGGCACACCAGGTTGCCTCTCCTTGGGCTACCCTACTGATAACATTTCCCTTCACTCATCCAGTTTCAGTTCCCAAGGTTTCCACTGCATGTTCTTAGCTCTCTTGAGTTCCTCGATACTCTATGGGGGCATGTTGGTATGTCAGTCATTATGCAGGTCTGATAAGGACAAGTCTCATGAGGGAGCTAGGGATAAACACTCAATATGTTTGTAAAAGTGTAAAAAAAAATAGAATAGACAGGTCAGAGGGAGTTCTGGAGTCTATGAAAGCAGATGGCCTGGAGGTTGGGAGGGAGTGGGATGGATTGAATAAGGGAAGAAAAGGGAATGTATAGGAAGGGGGATAGAGTGAAATGGGGATGAGTACTCAATATAACTAGAAAAATAAAATTTAAAACTTCAGATCTGTTGTTTATATTTAGATCTGTATTATACCCAAAAGATATGTAACAGCTTGCTGCTTCATTTAGCATATTTTGTATCATTCAAAATAGTATGAGTAATTCCCCCTTTTTGAAGAAGTTTCAAAACAATGCGTGATATACTAAAGTGAAGATTCCCAATAGGAATTTCAAATACATTTAGAGTAACACAAATATTGAAATAAATGAGTATCTCTCAAAGTGAATATTTAAGAAGATATACTATGCTTTTCTATGCATAAAGCCTGATTTCTTATTCAAAATATATTGTATTACATGCACGTGCACGCACACACACACACACACACACACACACACACACACACACACAATAACTCCTCTTACTGGCCATCATGTCATTGGTAGATCCGTAAGTAAGCTGACATGTCTTTTAAAGAGTTAAAAGCATGTGTGTCTATCTCTCCATGGATTTAACTTAGGATGTTATTATTACTCCACTGAATTACATGCATCTCTTTTCTCCTCAGATTGATTCCAATCTGTCAACTGGAAATTGTGCCAGTAGTGGATTTTGGCACAATAGTTGCTAATAGCAAAGTACATTGTAAAGAGATAAGTATTTTTAACCATGGCAAAGCTTCAGGTAAATATCTTGTCACATAAATTCACTTACACATTAAAACACAATTATTTTTAATGTCTATGTTTTATAATGAATTCTCTGATTCATCAAAGAAAAGTTTTCTATCACTTGAAAATCTTCGAACCAAAGGCTTTTAAATAGTATGACTACAGAAAACAGGTAATACAATAATTCACAGAAGATACTCATCCTTATTTTTAAAAAGTATGATTGTCATGATAACTGGTAAGACTGGTGAGATCTCTTAGTGGTATGTCACCTGCTAGCAAACATGGTAAATTTGATTCTCAGAAGCCCACATGGTGTGTGTGTGTTCTTTCTCTCTCTCTCTCTCTCTCTAATAAGTAAATAAAATGTATTTTTAAAAATTCGACTTGTATCTTCTTGAACAAGATTATGACACAGAAGTGAAATTATGCTGAGACCTAGCCAGAGACAGTGTTTTCCTCCTATAATTGTAATGGTGATTAAAAACATACAATTTCATCTTTGGCATATATTGTGTCTCATAAGCATTAACTGTTGATGTTATGATTCTACTTTGTTCCCTTAAAGGTGAGCTCCTTAAGGTTTACCATGAACTTTTATGTTTCCACAGTCACTCTAGTCTTATGATTTGGAGATATTGATATTGACTGCTCTCATATCCATATAATAACAAACTTGTGGACTTCTTCAATGTTTTCCTCTTTTATACTACACTATATATATGTATATATCAGAATATACATGGTAAAATACTCAACACATTTCTCTTTTTCTTTTTCTCTTCTTTTCCACTAATTTGTCATTTAATAAGTCCTGTCTATTAATTTCCTAAATAAATCAGTAATACTATTTCCCACTGCCCAATTAGGAACATGTAATATGTTCTCTTATCAGGTAGTTAAGCAACTCTTAATTTTCTGGACTGCGAAGGTGGGTCAGTGTTAAAAATATTTTCTTAGACTTGAGTTTGTTCTCCAGAAAAGAAGTTTGTTTCTCTCTGAAAAGAAGTAGATAAGTAAATAAATATATATATTTTTGCAATATCTTTTCATTTTTCACACATTAACTGAAAAGTAAAAGTATGATAACAAAATTCCAATTTTTTATAGTTTTTTAGTGATACTTAGTATAATGTCTTTGCTCCCATTGTTAACAGCTGAAAATGAGAAGAAAAACAGGAAATCTGCTTTACATTTTTATATTCTGAGATATAGGACAAAAGGATAGCAATTGTTCAGGAGAAAATGTATGTGGTATAAGATTGGTATTTTGTCAATGCCACTCATGTGTTTCTGACTAGAGGAAAATCACCCATACCCAGAGGTAGGAAAACATGTGATATCTAACAGAGGAAGAGTGTGCATTGCAGATAATGTGAGGGAGGGGGAATAGAACATAAAGCAACTAGTATGACAGGTATTTGAATTTAGACAAGTAGGTCAGCCTATCTACATTTTTCTGTTTTCTTATTGCAAAATAACAATACATGAGAACACACAGGCTTATAACAAGGACCAAAGGGTAGAATATGTAAAGTTTGTAGCATGAGTGCTTTCAAACATGATGAACAGATAATGTCTTTTAGCTATTGTATGACCCCAGTGTCTGGAATTATGACAAAAGCTATTATCCTTATTCCTCAGTGAACTATCTTTGTAATGTGTTTTGTCTTCTACTGAGACTATGAGTAAAATATTAGGGTCCAAATGTAACCCATTTCCCTTATTTGCTTTAGGTACATTTAAAACAGAATACCAGGGTCAATTACCTATCGTCATTTCTCCCAGGAGTGGTACTGTGAAGGCTAAATCATCAATGGTTATCAAAGTAGATTTTTGTGCAGACCAGTCCCAAGTTGTAAATGAAGTCGCAAGGTAATAATATAGTATTTTCTTTTTTAATTCTAGTGTGGATCTCAGTGACTTCCTGTTTTCATCTTCCAGATGTTTGCTTTAATGTCAGCCACTTTTTAATTTAGCAATCATTTATCTAGTTTTAATTTCCAAGAAATATAAAGAGAAAGAACTCTCAGCAATGAAATGTACTGGTTTATAGCGTATACATACACATAATATGAGCTCTTACTTTGGATTCTATGCAGATGAAGGAGTAGTCTGAGAACTCCATTATCGCACTGATAGCTGGAGCACTTATTATTGAGGTAAATCTAGACAGGAAACAGCAGTGGTGTAATTAGATATGTGTGTGTGTGTGTGTGTGTGTGTGTGTGTGTGTGTGTGTGTGTGTGTCTGTGTCTGTGTGGTTATGTACGTGTGTATAGAAAATGTATCAGTGATAGAGCGAATTATAATAATTATTTCAGGGACAGAAAGACTTAAAATCCTAACAGTAACAGTATTATGTTTTGAAGAATCTAAGGCAATATAGAGTCAAAGGCATAAAAATGAGTGATGCAAGATGAGACCAGAAAAATATGACACAGCGTTTCATAAAGGGCCTTATAGGCCACCACTTTATAAGATACGTCTTAATTCATTCATGGGATGTGCAGTTAATACAATGATTCATCACTGGTGTTTATAAGTATGAAATAGAAATAGAAATCATCTATGCATTGTACATGGTTACGGAAATGCTGTTTTGTAAATCTTTCATTTTTGTAGACATATACACAGGAGTGTATCATATTTAGTTGCAATGTACAAGAAATTTAGGTTCTATTGTACAAAGCTAAAAAATGCTATAATTAGATTTCATTTTAGGAAAGTCATGCTAACAGTAGTATGCAAAATAAATCAGGAAGTACAAAAATAAGATGCCACTATGACTAAATATTATAAAAGTAAATAAAAAGGGAGGCCAAGCTAAAGTCCAAATTGGGAGAACTGAGAGAAATGTGCTGATTGGAGATATGTTATGCAGGCATATTTATCATATTTCTGAAAAGAAACCTAAAAGGAAGAACAGGCTTATGGAAGATCCTAAGTTCAGATTTGACATGTTGGGATTCATTTTCTTTTCAGAATCTTGGTAAAATTGGTTAAGTCCTATTACATTTACTTGCTTTAAGCTCCAGAATGAATCTTTATCTAGATGTATTAGGAAGAGCATATTTAGTCTGTCTATGGCAGATGAAACATAGAAGTATTGAGAATTACTCTGAAAGAAAATTATAAAACATGAAAAAATATTACTACGCATAAAGTCTACAAGGAATCTGTGTGTTAGGATGAAAAGTTAAGATATGAATGAGTTAGAAGGAAAACCAGGAAAGCGAGGTGTTAAAGAAGCTAAACAAGGACAGATATTTAAAGAGGTGGTATGAACAATGCCCAGCATTATAAGCAATTGTAAACGAAAGGCTTTGGTGGCAGTTCATATGTAATCTGTTCTTTGTAGCATGTGATGAGGCTAGATTGAAAGGACTACACTTATGCTAGAAAAGAATAAATATGGTGCAACAGTTCTAAATGAAAATTGAAATGAGTCTCAGAGGTAAAATGTTCTTTTCAGAGGTAACTTTTTTGCTGAGATATTTTATACTGTAGACAATCACAATATTAGAATGTGGATAAGATTGGCAGTTGGGTTTGGAAGTGGAATAAATCAGAAAAGAATCTCAGGATTCTACAGCTAATTAAATAAATCATATAACTCCAGTATACGTGGAGATATGGATATGCCTTTGATGTCTTCTTGGGCCAAATTATTAGTTTTCAAACTTTGTTGTTTCCAGTAGATAATAAGTTAGGTTTTAGGTATGCTAGTTTCCTATGTAGGGTTGGAAATAAATATTTGAGGACATGTGACATGAATATAAAAGGAATTGCTTTTAGTTTGCTGAAGTAAATGATTTTATAAAAATATAGCTAAGTGTTTAGAATAAAACAAATTATCTAAAATTATAACTAAAATACCCGTATGTGTATTTCATTATTTTGTAGAGTGAGTTTGCAAGGTCGACCTGATGTATTTTTGAATATAAAAGTCCATGTGGTTGAACAGATTATTGAATTGTTTAACATATGTCATGACAGAAAGTTGGAATGCATAAGGTTTGGTTCTGTTTTTTTTGGAACATCAAAAATTGAACATGCACTTCTGTTTAATAATAGTCCAGAAACTGTAAACTGGGTGGCAATAATACAAGATGATTGTGTTGGAGAGGAATTGGTAAGTAAATTGTGCAAGTAAATTAATGCCAGACATTAAATTAGCAATAATTTAAATCATTAGTAAGTTGTATATGAGCTTGAAATGTTTAAACATGATAGGCGCACGTGATTTCACATGTATACAAATGGTAACCTCAACATTTTAGTAATTAGGTTAACATTGATAGCAATACATTTCAGAATTAAGACAGGTAAGTCTTACAGATGAGTGACTAATAGTGAAGATTTCTATTCTCACAAAGTTTTTAATATTTCATGTGCCTTATTCAAATTCAGTTATGTGTAACTTTAAAATAGATAGTTTGTATTTTCTAGATTCAGAAATTTCATTAACTCTTTGAAATTTTTAAGACTCTATTTTCTTAATTTTTTAATATGCTTTCATTTCTTATTTTATATTATAGGGTACAAATATTCATGAGAGGACAGATATTGCCTTGAATAATCTTCCTTATTTAAACAAAATAAAGAAAATAGACATCACTGATTTTATCTCCTGTGTTCCCAACGAGGGGACTTTACTGCCTTATCAAAAAATTATAATTACATTTTGTTTCAGTCCAAAGTAAGTTAAAAATTAATTCCATTTTTATGTTATTGTGGAAAATATAGTGACTACACATTAACATACCGATTTTAATATTACAGAATATTTGTTGTAAGGCACAGATATTATTCCAGAGACATTATTTCCTTTTTATGTTTCTAGCATGATTAATATTTCCAATTTTCCTAATTATGGCACTAAATACCTTGTTAAATAAAATAGTTATCCAAGGCATATTGTACATTGGTGGTGGAAGTTAAGTTTTAGTTTGTTTTGGATTGTACCATTCAATTTGTGTAGATCAAAATTTGTTGTTACTGCAAGAATAGTCAGGTGCATAAAGTGTTTTATGGGTTCCTCCATATAGGAAGCAGTGGTCTTGCTAAGGGCACAATCCATCAACACTAAACCAACTGGATCTGCTGCATTCAAATATAGTATTGAATTAAATGCACAGTATTGTAGTTATTCTTCTTTATGCTATGATACAGAATACTCAGACCCAGGCAGAAAGGAAGAAATATCCAGAGGGGATATAATCCATTATGATGGGAATCACATGCACAGCAAAAGGCATGACTAAAGGCAGAATCAGGAAGCCTGTTCAGTTTACCACAGTCATCAAGGCAGAGTGAGCAAAACCAAACAGATAAAAAACAGGCCAGGGCTTCCAAACCTGACCCTACACTCCTGTGACATGCTTTCCTTCAACAAGGCTCCACCTCTCAAAGGTACCATGACCCTCTGAAAACATTCCTATCAGCTAAGGTTACAAACGCCTGAGCCTGTGGAGGGTAGCTGACATTTAAACCATGGCAACTATCATGTGTATTATTCACACTTGTGTGTGATTTTTTTTTAGTTTGAAAATATTTTTTGAAATGCTGTTTTAAATACATGGTTTCAGTTGTCATGATATCTTGATATGTTTATGTATATAAACCCAACTATAAATATTCATTTCTGTTTGCAATAGGGTCGTGTTTAATTTACTTCTTTTATAGTAATGGAGTCATTTAGGATATTAGATAATTGAAAGGCTGAGATGTTTTAAGGAGTGTTCAATTTAAAATCAAAAGGTGACTTATGTAATAAAATTGTGCTTCTAATGATACCTTCATTGCAGCAATTTTTGGAAGTGTAATCTTTATATTCTGTTCAACACCTACTTCAAAAAGTTAAATAGTGTTTTCCATGACAGTATTTTTAGCTTCACTTGGGAGTCTCGTATGGAACCATTGGCATGAGTATGATTTGAATCTTAGTTAGATGAGTTTTGAGCACATCATGTATATTCTTATTTAATATTAAATATCAACTTTTTGTGTATTTTGATACTTGTTAACAAAAGAGCTGACCTATACTTGTATGTAATTAGTGAGTAGTTCCGTGACGTAACACATCTCTGTGTTTGGTCTTGATTCTATTCTATCTTTCTCATTTATTTATTTATTATTTTTTATTCAATTATGTGCGTGCGTGTGTGTGTGTGTGTGTGTATGTGTGTGCGTGTGTATATATGTGTGTGTGTATGTGTGTAGAACCACGGATGAATTCGGGAACCACCATGGACTGCCTCCACCTCCTCCTTGTTTACTCTGCCCCGGGATTCACAGGCTCCGCCCTACCAGGACCAGAAGTGGAGGCCGCCCCGCTTCTGCCAGGCGTCTATATGTGGGATCTAGGATCCTAACTCAGGACCTTCCACCTGCAAGGCAGAGGCTTAACCCCTGAGCCACCTCTCCAGCCCCCTCTCATTTATTTAAAGTGTGACTAATATCAAATCATGTTCTCCAATTACTTATCCACTAGCTTTTCTGGCATTGTGTATTTAGTCTACTCGAGGAGATAAATATGAGATGGAAAATTTCAATTATAATCAGGGACAAAATGTATTGTTGTAGAGGAATCTAATGAGTCCTTAGTCAACAATAAATTCTTCCTGGAAAGAAAATTCTTCACAGAGACAGTGATATATTAAGCAAGGTCTTGGCAAGTTAGTATGTGTAGTGTATTCTTGTCTTGGAATACTGACTTGAATCCATTTTTCTTCTGAGCTTTAGATTTTAAGGTACTCGTTTGTTGAGTCTATTTGTAGAATAAATTTGCAAAGTAGATAACAGTTGGTTTTTTTGAGACTTAAGAAATATGAGTTTCATGAGAACCAAGGGCCCAGTGGACAAAGCAGCCATAGTTTAGAGAGTTGGGAGAGCTTTAGAACAGGAGATATAATAGGGAGAGAGCCACCGTGATAGCATGATGGGTGGAGTGAGTGGAGTTCTGGAGAAGGCAGAATAGTCTGTTTTTATTATTTTCACTTGCTTGAATAGCCTTAAGGATTGGGCTGAAAGTTTATATTGACTGATGATAAAATGTATCTCCTTTATTTCAACAATAACTGATACTGACTTTTACAGGCTAGTATTTGATATTAAAAAAGATATTGGGCCTGCACATAGACAAGACTATGCACTGTTTGTAAGATTTGATTTAGTGGGAAGTAAAGATGGATTTTTGAGAGATGATAATTCACAAACAATGAAAAGTAAGTATAAAATTAGCAAAACCATGAAATTATAGCACTTACAATAATTAAGTATTTTGAACATCAATATCTATGCAGAAATATAACAGAAATATGTAAATCTTGAACAAAATACAAACACTTTCATGGACTTACTATGTTACCTGTGATGTAAGAATGAAGTCTACCCTGGAATCATTTGCATAATTTCCAGCTTAGAATATGGTTGAATTTATGATTTAAAAATATAATTTGTTAAACATGGTGATTTAAGAGTATAAGGAATTAAAAATACTCATTTTGTTCTCTGCTTGTGTCTGAGTTTGTTATTAGGACTTGATATGAACAATCAATCCATTCTGTCTTTGCCAGACCTTCACTTCTATAATCTCACATGTAGTAATAGACAAAAAACAAGGCAGTGATCTAGTAAGGAGGATATAGTACTTTGTTTTTGGATATTGTCAAGGACACATGATTTGCAGCCCACAAATTAAGAGACTTTTTAAAATAAAACTCAGTATTGAGTTGATCGTAGTCTAGAAAAAACAGAACAGGACATGAGTCACTTTAACAAGACAGAACCAAGGTAAAAGAATAAGTACTTTAGAATGGAATCTTGAAAGTTGATCTATTCCAGGGCTGGAGTGATGACTACACAGTTAAGCTTTTACCTCTCAAGTAGGAGGATCTGAGTTCAGATCCTGAATCCTATGCAAAAACTCCAGGTGGAAATGACTTTGGTCTGCACTTCCAGCCCTGAGTGCTGAGCCTGGAAAACCCCAGAATAACGCAATAAGGAGCAATACAGGATGATTCCTGAAGTCACCTTTGGGCTTCCACAGGCACACACAGTGCCCTCTAAGCATGCAGGTCCTACACCTACACCAGCAAAGATAAATAAATAAATAAATAAATGAATAAATGAATGAATGAATGAATGAATAAATAAATAAATAAATAATAAAGTTGATCCATGTCAATGAATTTATGTCTATTCTGGAAACTTAGGAAAGATGAGAGTCTAGATTTTTAGGTCAGTACTAGTGATACTGGGTAAGATTAAACTGTGTTCCTTGGGCAGAAATTTATTGCTGTTACTAATACTATGGTTCATGACATTGAGATATACCATGTTTATTGATCACAAAAGATTTAAGCTTTCCAGTGTGACTAATGAGAGGTGGAGATAGGCGATTCACTTTGTAAATCATTTATAGCCTAGAATTCGCAAGTAAGCATATCAAATGGAGACACGCTAACCTTTGTTTTGGGTTTTCTTTTTTCTTTTGGGTTTTGATGACATTGTTCTTTGTAAAAATATTTTATCACCCCAGTAAAACTAATTAATAATTAGTCTTAAAATGAGTCTTAAAAGCTCATAATTTCCATCTTATTTCCTATTTCTCAAAAGATTCATTCTGGCATTTTTTTCAGTCTATATTCCATTATCTGTGATTTTAGCCACACTTTTACATTTGCACATAGCATTTTGGCCCATTTTTCTGCAGTAACATAGTAGAGTGGGGACTGCTAATCCTCTGAATTTCAAATTTTATGCTTCTCTAATGTTACATTTGGGAAGCTTATTGTATTGTATTAAAACATGAAATTATGCTGTATATCTATAAACTGGGTTCTTTAAGATGCATGCTATATATCTTATATTCTTCCTTCCAGCTAGCTTCCCATCCTTCCTCTTTTAACTTCTTATTAAGTTGTAAATATTTTGATACGGCATGACACCTTAAATTAAGTCTGTGTAAGACAGAAGTTCTGGTTCTATAAATAACATACGACTTTCATCTTTTATTTATTTATTCATTCATTTATATTTGTTTATATATTTATCTTTCCTCATTTTAAGTTTTCCTTTTCCCTACCTATCTCCCTTCTGCTCTCATGTCCTTCTGTACGTGTATGGTTCACTATGTTCCATCTAGGTTCCTATTAATAACATATGTCTGGACATTTGCTGAAGCAAAGACAATATGCTAGTGGACATATCCCTTGGGATATGTCACTTCTATTTCTCCCATTCATTCTTAGCCTCGTTAATTTTTGAGGGAGAAGACATGGTGCCTCCTGAGGTCTTTCCCATTTCAGGATGTGAAGTAGATGGCCAAATCTTGTGGTCTTGTGAAAGGAGACCCAACTACAGTGAGTTCATTGTTGAAGAGGTTCAGTCATGTGCAGAAGGGGCCATCTGGCTGTTTTCCTCACCATCTTATATTCTCACCAACCCCTTTTCCGCGATACTGTCTGAGCCTTAGGGAGAAGTTTAATGCCCTGTTAATGCTAAACAATCCACAGTCACTTATTTTCTGCATTTTGGGCACTTGTGCTTTTTTTTTTTATTTCAGCTCATACAAACTTATTAGGTACACCAGTTGCCTCCCTCCCTCCTCCTCCCCCCTCCTCCCCCCGTATCCCCTGCTCCCCCTCCCCACCCCTCTCCCTCCCCATCCCCCAGTGCCTCCCACTCCAATTCCCAGAGAGTCCTTTCTTGTGCATGTCTGATTTTCCTCTGGGCCCTCCTCTCCGATGACGTACAAGGACCCAGTGGCCTTTCCCTGAACCCTTTCCCGTGTTCCCCTTAGGTATAGGAACACTGCTGTGGCTGCCAATCCTTTGCCTCCAAGGATCTTGGTGTATTTTCCATTGCAAAGCTTCTAGGCTGAGCTTTCCTCTAATCTATGGGTGTAATAATAGACATTTAAAAGGCAGTTTGATATAAAGTCCTTATTGCAAAATCTCTATGGCTCACAACCCCTAACTCTTTTAATCTTTACTAACCTCAGAAAATGCTAATGTCTGTCATTTCATTTGCTCACAAATACACAAAAAAGCCAAACCAAAACAACAGCAAAACCTAACTTCTTAGTGACATTAATTATCACCTTTTATCTTTCTATCATCTATTCAATCTGTGGGAAAATATTATTTACACAAGTTATGCATATAAAATCTGGCTTTTTCCAATCATTCTTCTACAATTTGATTTGATTTCTTAGGACTTTTTGAATACAAGTAAATTCTGACTTTAGAGAATTTATATGTGTTATTCCATCTGTTTGGAAAACACTTTCCCTAGGAAAATACTTTCTCTAGGATTTTATTTGCCCCTGTGTTTTAGCTAAAATATAGATTTGTATATGAAAGAAGCCTATTGGATATCTCTATCTACAGTGACATACTAGAGACCTTGTATTCTATCTATCTCATTCTACCTCTACAGTGGCCCCTATCTTTTCTGAGGTGCTATAAAATCATGGAGTATCACCTGAGTAGATTATAATGTTACTAAAGTGGGGTCTCTTTTATTCATAACTGTATCCTGAAGGCCTAGAAGTATATTGAGTAGAGAGAAATAACTCAATAAATTTTTTCAATATTAAATGAGCTATTTCTTATCAGGGGTTTTAAATGATATTGTGTGGGCTAAAAAAATTCCAGATTTTCAGAGCACTGCATTCAATGGTTATTATTGCTTTTCTAGGTAATCAACTTCAAAAAGTGGAACTAGCACTGACAGGCTCAGGTCTTCCTGTCGTATTACAGTTTGATCCAGGAAAAATTCTTAATTTTGCTCCTTGTTTCATGGGTGAACATTCAGATATTCTGTGTGTTGTAAAAAATCAATCTATATCACTTCCCGTAGTATATCGTTTTCAAAAAACTGCCCACTATAAAATGGATCCTGAAAGGGGCAAGATTGATGAAGGATGTATCCAGGTAAGATATTGCTTTCTTTGACTTCCTTCCACAGCACGTTATCTATCATTTTCTGGTAAAATGTTATACAGAGGGCTGACAACCACATTTTATGTCCCAGTATTTATGAAGTTTGTCTCCTGTGTGGCCTAGGATTAATTATAAATTCTTTCACATATGTTGTCCTAGAGAACCCTTAATTGTTGGTTAATTGCCTGCCCCATGACAGTGACAACATTTGATGTTGTTGGGATGTGCAAAGCATTATGTACTGCTTTTAAGACACTTTTAATGCAGCAAGGAATTATAAGACATATACACAAGCAGATGTAATTCAAAGAGATTGTAGAACTGTGAAAAAAAGTTGTAGCACAGTGGCATCAAAAGTCATAGAAAAATTATTCTCACTTCCGGCCAGGTAAAGTCATTTTTGAAGGAGAAATATTTGAGCAAGAACTTGAAATTAATTCAAAATTTGAAATTTTAAACTAGTGATACTTATTTACTCTGGTACTCATGCTAGTTCAGTGCAAAAAAAAAGTTAATAAGGCATGTCTGTGAGCATCAAGGCAAATTCTGGATTTCAGGGGCTGTTGTAGTTATAACTGGCTACTCTAACAACTCATTCCCAGGACTTTCAACAGAGATTTTGAAGCATTTTTCTAATCACAGCTGCTTTTGTTTTGCCTGACAAAATTTTATATGACCCCAGGTACTTGAGTACATAACTCTGTATGCAAATTTGATGCATATATGCTCAGAAATGAGGGAAGTAAAGTATGAAGAGTCATCATTTTCCACAACTGAAATATTATATGTGTATAAGAATGGAAAACTTTTTGTGTGTGGAGTAAAAGCATTGCATCTCAAAACATAAAAGTCTTGAATCTGAGCTGAGGTGTGCCAGGTAACAGCAACCTTTGGTGCGGCATTATGTGATGGTATGCACAACACAAAGCGTGTTCAGAACCTAGGTTATATGAAACATCTTGGATTTATTTCATGTTTGATTTTCAACTCATAATCTGTTCACTCTTTTTTCTTCATGTTTATTTTTCTTTTATCACTATAGGGACTCAAGCTTTTTTTGTATATTGTTTGCATGGTATATCTTTTTCCCATCCACTTTTCAGTGTGGCTTTTAATGTGTCAAACTTCTCATTAATTTATTTTTCTTCCAGTCCTTGCCTTTTAATCCATTCACATTTACCCCTTAATTCTCAAATGGATATACAGGTTCATTCTATGAACAATCATACCTTGGTAACTGTGACTGTTACTGTAATAAATGTATATTTTTTAGCAAAAAGAGTATTTTAATAGTATAATACAAAGTTAGAGGCCATGTTTTGTGTTTAAACCTGACATTTGCTTTTTTATTTTTATACATTGAGCTTTTTTATATTCTTCTTATTACTTGTGGGTTCCTTTTTGCCTTGTATTTTTATTTCTTTTTTTATTTTTCTACTTTTACAAGCATACTGACCATTCATCCCAACCTTCCTTCATCCTCCCCCAACATCCCTTCCCTTCCCCCCTCAATCCCTCCCACTCCCTCTCACTCTCCTGCCTGCATGCTTCTATTTTCCTTGAGTTCCTAGGTAGTCTATGGGGACATGTTAGCACATCAGTTATTATGCAGGCTTGGGAAAGACAAATCTCACTGCAGTGAGCTGTATCTTTATAACATAAAGATTTAATTTTCCTTAAAGAAAAGAAATACAGGGGCTGGAGAGGTGGCTCAGGGGTTAAGCCTCCGCCTTGCAGGCAGAAGGTCCTGAGTTCGGATCCCAGATCCCATGTATAGACGCCAGGCGGAAGCGGGGGCGGCCTGCGCTTCTGGTCCTGGTAGGGCGGAGCCTGTGAATCCCAGGGCAGAAGGAGGTGGAGGCGTCCATGGTGGTTCGCGAATTTGTCCGTGGTTCTACACACACACACAGACACATACGCGCGCGCACATACACACGCATATGCACACAGTTGAATAAATAATTTAAAAAAATTAAAAAAAGAAAAGAAAAGAAATACATATACAAACATATTTGCATAAGAATAGAATACTATTTATTCTTCGAACAAGATATATTCTATTTGAAACATTGAGGGTAAATCTGAATAGTATGGTAAAAATAAATAAGCTAGTCATACAAAAACAAGACACTTCATAATCTCACTTTGATGTGGAGTGCAAATTGCTAGGTTTGACAAATTTTTTTATTATATATACTTATTTTTTCTAGTTGTACAGGCATACTGGATAATTATCCCTGCCCATTTCCTGCTCCTTCGTCTCCATCCCTCTCCTTCCATCTTCAATCCATCCTACTTCCTTCCACCCTTCCATCTGTCTGCTTCTATGGGTCCTGGTTTTCCCTCTGGATCATCTGCTTCAGTGGGGTTTCAGGTCTTTGTGGCAGATTAAGTGACCTCTCCTTGAGCAGACCCCCTGACAGGGGAATTCCCCCTCACCTGTCTAACCTTAACCCCTAAGGTACCAGCTGCATTTAATTATTTCTCCTGAGATCTTTGTTAGTCTCTGGGGGCATGTTGGTATGTCAGTCATTGTGCAGGTCTGGTAAGGACAAGTCACATTACAGTGAGTTACTGGTTGTAGAAGCCCTGTCTTAAGTGGAATGTCTTTTCCAGTGGTGATCACCCCATCGTTAGGCTCTTACAATCTTACTGCCCCCTCTTACACATGATTCCCTGAGCCTTGGGATGAGGAGAGACTTGGTTGGCTCAATTTTTGGTGAGCATTGCAGTGCCGCTGGTACTTTGCATTCTGGTTGGCTATTGTTTTCTATTTCATTGCTATTCCATCATGCTAGGCTGTGCTCTGTCTATGTGTTAAGATCCTCTCCTATCTAAAAATAAAATGAGAAGTGTTTAGTAAAACAAGTTCACTCTTGGTTATTTGTGGCTAGTGTTGGGACATGACATTTGTCCACTCTCAGTTTATTCCCCTTTCACTATCGTTAGACTGGTTTACAGTTCTGTGCATGCGTGTTCTCTGTCATGATGGGGAGGCTGTTTAGGGGTTAATATGCAGGTTACTGCTTATCTAGTAGAGGTAAATCCCACTCTCTACTGTGTCCTATTCCTATTCTTCTGTCTCCTATTCTTTTTAAAAATATTTTATCTATTTAGTGTGTGTGTGTGTATGTGTGTGTGTGTGTGTGTGTGTGTGTGTGTGTGTGTGTATCAGAGAGCACTGTGTCATTGTTGAAGACCAAAGGTGACATCGCTTTTACTTCCTTCTTTCTTCACCCTCAGGGTCCAGAAGAGCAAGCCATTGACTTTTCTTCTTTTTCTGCCTGGTGTTTTTACATGGGACCTGGAATCCGAGCCCAGGACCTTCTGCTTGCAAGGCAGAGTCTTAAGCCATCTGTCCAATCCATCCTCTCCTATTCTTAGTTGAAGTTTTTTTTTGTTTTTAACAATTTTTCCATATTCTTTTGGGATCTTCTTGTGCCCCCCCCCTGCTTGTTTTCCTTTGTATTTGTGGTTATTTTAAGGGTTTCTATTTGATTCCATCAAATGAATGGTTTATTGCTAAGGTCCACTTTGAAGGGAGAATATACACCTGTCTTTCTGCTTCTGGGATATTTCATTCAGTATAATTTCTTCCAGTTCCATCCATTTGCTGCCAAATGAATAACTATGTTCACAGCAGCCCTTTTCACAATTGCAAAGAAAAGGAAACAACCTAGATGCCCAACAATAAATGAGTGGTTAGTGAAAATGTAGTACATTTATACAATGAAATAGTATTCAGCTGTTAAGAAAGATGATCAGTTTTTTTAAAAAACAGTTAAAACTGATCAATAGAGAAGATGATGAGCTCACGAAAGCAAAAGAGTCCAACTGATATTGGCACAACGTGGTATATAGGATGTAGGTTAAATGATAGAAAGTTCCCCTTAGAGAAGATGAATGAGTTAGATTTATTTTAAATTCTGGTGATTAATATTAAGTGCAGAACAATTAAAATTGCTAAGAAGGTAAATACTAAATATTATTGTCACAAAGTATGGCTATGCACATTATAATAAAGTTGAGTGGGAAGATGTTTAAAAATACACATTTACTGAAATTCTTTTTTTTAATGATTTTGATGTCACATGGGTAATTGTTCAACAACTTTTTTCATTTAGTAGATAATTTGTAGTATGCTTTTTTATTCGCTTTTTTATTCACTTATTTCTTCTAGTATATGTTATTGATATTTAATTTTTTAGTGGTTGTCTCAGAGACTATATAACATCTTGATGTAGCAGTGGGTAGATCAAATTAATATCACTTTAATTTCTATTAGATACAAAAATTTGTGTAAGACTTTTAGGACTGTTGTAATGCAAGTTTATCATAAACATATATTCACTCCATTGATCATTGGTGGGTTTATTGTGCTTTTGGCTGTGGTTATATTGTTTATTAAGTGGCTTCGTAAACAAATTCTGTATTGGTAGTTTTCTTTGTTGTGTGTAGTTAATCAAGTCTCTCTTGGTCGAGTTATTATTGTTCATCTAATGGTTGAATTGAGGCTCTCGTAAGTTCCTTGAATCAGTAACTCTCACTAATCTGTGTAATTCTGTTGAGCTACGTCTTCAGCATTTCTGGCCAAAAATTCTCAACTCTATTTACTTTTTAATTCCTCAGAGGTGACTGTCAGAGGTGAGATATTTGAACCTTTTTCGTGTTTTCTCTGGATATATGGATCATTATGCAGATATATATGATAATCGGTGTTACCAGAAATATATTAGAGCTTTTTAAGTACTCTATGAATAACTTTTGTAGCTGTTTGTTAGCTTCTTTTATAAACTAAAATGACAAAACATCCCCAAGTTCTAAGATTTAGCAATTGTTGCAGGTGCAATTTTCTTAGCTGTTTATTTGCTAATAACTTCTTTTTAAAACTGAAATGATAAAACATTCTCAAATTTTTTGATATTTAAAAATTGTAAGATGTACAAGCAACCTTCCTGCCGCTGCACATATATAGGCAAATGCAGTCATACACACGCACACACACACACACACACACACACACACACACACACACACACATTCTGGGGAAAGGGTTGTTCATGGACAGTATGTTTTCAATCACATCAAATAAAGGTATTTTCTAATATGATTTTCAACTAGTTGCAAACAGAACAAATCGTGTAAGTTTCTGGAAATGAGACCTGTGAAAATCTCCAGACCTGTGCTTCTTCTTTCATTGGCTCTTAAGGCTGATCATTGTCACAGCTACCATAGCTACATTGTTATTGAATTTTCAAGAAGACCACAAAACATAAGGAAATGGTATTATAACAAGTAAAATGTCACAAAGCTTTCCATATTTTCAGTCAGCCAGCTTCATTTCTCTAAAGTAAATAGGCCTTTGATTTTTGGAAGATATTTGATTAGATATTTCTGATGTATGGGAAAGTTGGTATGTATGGTATGGTATGATGTATGGAAAGATTTTTCCAGTGTTTTCTTTTTGTGGGTGAAGTAGGTTTCCAAAACTCTTAATCTACTATTTCTTAAATGTTCTGGTAATGTGATTTTCATTTTCTTAAATTTCAAATAACAAATGCCTACAAGTTTGTCATTGCTGGTGCCTACAATGCTTATATATCCTCAAGGTAAGCCTAGTATTCCTTGGTACCTTCCTTGAAATTATAATAAACTACATTCTTTACTTGATTTTATTTTTACTAATAGTGTAATATTGACTACTTTACCTTTTTTGTTTTTTAGAATGTGATATGCTCATTTATTCCACATCAAATTGGAACAATTAAATCAAAGCAAGTGTTAGAGATAATTGGCCCGGTGATAGATTCCAGTTTGAAGTCTTTGTCAATGAAACCTTTTCATTATATAACCTTAGAATTCAACAGCGTTTGCAAAGCTTTAACTAGGAAAGTTGGAGTGAAGATTAATCCTGGTATGATGCTGTATGATTTACATATAGTTTTGATATAATTGTTGTTTTTAATATAAAATTATATTGTCACATAACTGATATATCTGTATGCAAATACATAAAATCCCAAATAGTGTCAAATGTAGTGATCTGTTCATCTTCATATCACTGGCCTACAATCCAGCACTCATTGTTAAGTAGGACTATGTTAGAGTCTAGTAAGTAGGACTATTTGTGTTATTGTCATAGTCCCAGTAGGTGATAATTTGCTATTCAAAGGATAATATTTCGGATTAGTGACCTATGTACTTTTAAGTATTTTAATGGTTCTTATGTTACATTTTTTAATTTGTTTTTAAATTTAATATTATTTGCTTAACTATTTGAAAAGTGTGGGCATACAGCTGGGGGAGTAAGGAACCCTGGAGGGGTCCACCTGCTCACCTTCAGAGAGGGGTGAGGGAGACAGGGGAAAATAATGAGACTGGGAGGGAGGGAGAGAGAGAAAGAAGAGAGAGAAAGTTAGAGAAGGGGAGAGAGAGAGAGAGAGAGAGAGAGAGAGAGAGAGAGAGAGAGAGAGAGAAGGCATGCACATGCATACTACAGGACTTCAAGAGGATGTATTTGGAAAGTTCATTCTTTCCACCATGAAGACCTCTGGGGATTGAACTCAAATCGAAAGTTTATTACAGGTGTCTTACTTTCAGCATTACTTCCCTGTCCCATGTTATAGGCTTTCTTTATTTATGCTTGAGTTTAATATAAGTTCATTTTAACTCTCTCCAAACTGTCTTAGTTCTCAGGTTTCATCGATTATCAATAATTTTTTACAGGTTAAACCACTTTAAATTGCTAATATACAACTAACTCTCTTTAACTTAAAAAAATCAACTTTTCATACATCAATCTTAAATCTTTCAGGTTATGTGTTTATTTTATTCATATATTTATTAGTTCTTTAAGTATATTTCACTAAGTGGGTTATGTACACACACATATTAAGTCATTTATATATTTTGAATATGTCTGGTAATTTTCTTTTAAACTAAAGTGTATTATTCAGCGTATTAATTAGTTCTTGACTTTGTTTTGGAAAGGTACAATTCTTTGTACTAAATATAAACTTCATATTCACTCCTACGAAAGGCATTTCCCCTTTAGTCAGTAATCCCACAAAACAGTATGTGGCTAAAGACTTGCTGAAAAAAGAAGAAATTCCACCTGCAGTAGCAATGCTTCAGTCGACCATGACGAACCTTCATAGTCATCATTCAAATGATGAAAAAGTAAAGGATGCACTGATAGCTTTTCCCAATGACCGAGCTGCAAGTATCAGGGGTGGAGATCAGCATGTGCAATTCAGGTAACATGTAATATTATAGTTACTAAAATTTGAAAGATATCATGTCCAATCTAATATGCAGAGGCCTGAGAAGAGATTGATATAAAGGAATAAAACCAAACAAAACTAAGATTGACATTATTGAGGGGAATGGAATTTTATTTTTTATGTGTAGTGAAATGGTTAATGGAAACTTAGTACCTAGTGTTTAAACAAAGCTATGTCTTGTGTGTGTGTGTGTGTGTGTGTGTGTGCATATATTAATATGACTTGCTCGTCTTATAGAACAATTTTCACAAAAACGCCAAGATATCACTATGTGGATCCTGATTTTGAATATACTGATTTGGAAAAACTGGAAAAAAAGCTACATCAAGACTACTATACAGACTATATTAAATACTTAAGAGATATACGTCTCCGGAAAGAAGTTCTGAGGTAAAGTTCAGCTCCTCAAATAGTATATCTTCAGAACAGATTTGGTTTGATCTTAAAATTAATTATTATTTAAATTGTACAAGTTTATGGGATAGAGATCAATAAATTTGATATGTGTCTATAACACATAATAATCATAATAGGGAGCATTTTCATCTTAATCTTTATTGTAACTTTTGAAAATATATTAAGAACATATCCATGAAATTTTAGAGACATGTATACAATGTGTTCTGATCTATTAATGTTTCTGTCTCCTTATAGAGACCCAAGTTCCTCCATGGTACTGTGGTTTTTACTTGGGGATATCTTTTTCTAGAAGTAGAGTCCATTTTATTTGATTTCGTACAGTACATTCTCATAAGAAATCTGTAAAGAATGGAGGAACCAGAATAGTTTAGGGAATGATGGGTACATTTCAAATAAAGTGTGTGTTCAGTCTGGTGCTTGGAATCTTTTCTGAATAATATATATTAATAGTTACCCCTACCTCAAGCAAAAGAGGCTTTTCTTTGTGTTCCCAACCACTCAGTGATGGTGGCCTACCCTTGAGTGTGACAAAAATGTAGGTGTGGATATAACTTTATATATTTAATAAGGTAGCCCTCTTAGTGGAGGAAAACTTCCTATACATTAGTGTAACAATTTCATAAATAGATATGAACTGGATTACAATAACATTCCTTATGGGGGCTATTTGCACTCATTATGAGTTTTCTAAACAACTTAGTCTCAATGGTTTATTATTTTTTATTTTGATAGGAATCGTAAGATTGTATGTAATGAGGCAGACATGGGGATGCTGCCAGGATCAGGTCTAAAGTCACCCCCACTGTCACAATCAGAAATAGAAGAAATTGTAACTTCAGCACCAAAGGAGCGTTTTGTCAAAGGTAAAAGATTGTTAAGTACCAAGAAAATAGCATCCAAGGAGGCAGCGTCTCTGCAGAAAAAGGCATGTACAACATTTTAAATTGTTTACATATAATAATTCTAAAAATGACTTTTACAGATACTAAATGTTTAATTTTGAAAAAAATTAACTTTTCTCAGATCACTAAAGGACTTAAATCGAAGCCGTCCACTCACCAAGAAAAACATGACTGTAGCATAGTTTTGACACCAAAGCAAATACATCAAGTAATTGTTGGTAAGAATATGCAAAAATCTATTGCAGCCTTTGTTATTAACACATTTTTAAAGATAATACATATTCCATAAAATTCATTAAGTGTACAAATAATTTAATTGCAATTCAGTTTTAGACTGTGGGCTCTGTGCTGTGCCTACCTGCAGTTATTACCAATTTCTACCTTCAACCTCAACACTTAATCTGCTTTATATAACAATATATATTTCCTGTTCTAAAAGTTTCATAAAAATGGAATCATACATTACGTAACTTATACTGGTTTTTTTATTGTATAATGTCTTTGAGGCTCATTGATATAGTACTACTTAGAAATATATTTTTTCCTTTCCATCTTAATTTAACATCCTATTTGATGGGTGCACCATTTGCTGTTTATTCACGTACCAATTGTTAGACCTTGTGCTGTTCCACACTTGGGGCTATTATGAATAATAATGCTATAAAACTCACAAAAAATTTTTAGAATAAGCATATATTTTCATTTCTTTGGTTAGATTCATGAGACATGAATTGTTTGGTTGCTGGAAACTTAGATTTATCTTTTGGAAAATTCTAAAATGTTTTCCAAATTGGCTATATCAACTTATTATCTCAATAGCAGTGTACAGTGATTTTAGCTTTTCCATATTTATACCAGTACTTTTAATTTTCTGCCTTTTTGATTATAGCCATTTTAGTAGGTAGGAAATATTATCATATTGTTGATTTCTTTTCCATTTTCCTAAATGTTAGCATGATGGATATGGTTTTATGTACTTACTAAAAAAATGACCCTTTAATCATAATTTTTTCATGGAGAAATGTCATTTGAATGCTTTGACCATTTTTTAATTGGAATATTTTCTTCAATTATTGGATTCTAAGAATTATTGTGCATTTGACGGTTAGGACTTTTATCAGTTTTATGTTTTCCAAAATGTTTTCTGTACACTGTTAACTTGATATTTTTTATTTTCTTAATATAGTTTAAACAAAGTGTTTTAAATTAGATGAAGTTGAATATAGCAATGCTTTTCTTTTATAGATTATGCTTTTTATGTTATAGTCATAAATCTTTCCCTTGCCTAAGGCCACAGATATTTTCTATTGTTTTTCTTCCATAATTTATGTAAATTTAAACTCTATAAATTTTAATTTCTTTAAGTGAACATATAGTTGTCTCTGAACCATTGTTAAAGTGCTATTCCTCTTTAAAAATTGATTTGGCATCTTTATCAAGATTAACCAGTTTCATTGGGGTTTATTTTTGGATTCTCAATTCCACTATGCTTATCTCCATGTCTTGTCTTAATGATAGTTATACATTATCCTTATTGCTATATTTTTACTAATATGTGTAATTTTTTTCAGATACACTTTTTAAATTACTTTAAGTATTTTTTTGATTAAGTAGGAATTTATTCCAATCTATTTTGTCTTTCATGTTCCCAGATGTTGGTCTTAGGTTATATCGTCTCTAAAAGTAATGTCGTTGGTCCTGAGCAGTACTGAGACATCAGATTATGGTGTTACCTTTTCTAATATGTATCTAGTTTTCTGGTGGCATTGTGCACCAGAGATTTAGGCATGGGCAAAAGGAATGCGCTAGATTAATGACCACTGATTCTCGCTGCTCCTCAAGTTCTTCTCAGTAAATGCTTCTCAGTTTGTTTCATGTCTTTGGTCAGTTAACAATATTTGAGTTGTTTTTTCTTGATCATTTTTCAATTTTTGATTTAAATTATTTCCAAAAACAACAGGACCTACACTTCAATTTCTCTGCCCTTGTATTTTGTGTTGATTTCTCATTACTCTTTTATAGTCTACATTTTTAGCCTCTATCTTCCTCTTTCTTTTACTCAAGAAATTAAATCATAATGCAAATTTTTTCACCTCCTTTCATAGAACATATTAGCTTGAATATTTTCTTTGCTTCTATAACTCTTCTATCTTATTGTGAGACTAGGTCTCTAATTAAACTTAGAACATGACATTGTGGCTTGTCTGACTAGACAGTTTGACAAACAAGTAAATAATTTTTTTGGAAAAAGTTTTAGTAATTGAAACAGTGTGGTATTGGTATAAGTATAGATATATAAATCAATGGAACATAAATAAGAATCTGTAAATATATCTCACATGTGTTGTTAACTGTCCAGAAAGACAAAGGTCTAAAGGCAGTGCTATGTGAAAGGGCGCTATATGAAGCAGATGATACTGAAACATTATAGCTTAAATCATGTACAAAAACTAAATAAAAGTGAATCAAAAGCAGATATAATCAAGATTGTACAAAAGAAATACCATGATTAATTTTCCTGTACATTTTTATGTATTTTTAATGTAGACTAGTAATAGCTAAACAAATTATTGTCAAGTGATTGCAGTGTATGTAATAATGATTTCTTTTTGTTATACTGCTTTTCTGTAAACAGTTTGATTTATCAAAATAAATTTTGGAATCCTAAATGAATGCACTTGCCATAATTCAGCGTAATACTTTTACTTTTATTATTTCAGGACCGTCTGTTCTTAACTTTGGTAATGTATGCATACAATCTGCAAATACTCGGCTACTACATGTTGTTAACATGCTGAATATGCATATATTGATCCACCTGGATACTGACCTGGAAGAACTTCAGAAAACCAACCAATTTACATATGTTATCCCACCTACATCTAGTACTTACATTTCAATGGTATTCGAGTCCTCTAACAATGGAAAATTCTGGAAGTAAGTTTTATTTCTGAATTTCTATATGCTAAAATCACATGAAGATATATATACATACATTTATCTACTTAAATAACATAGCATATTGATCCCATAATATAGAAGCTGTATATGCATCACTTTGGTTTTTTAAAACAATTTTTAAAGTAAAAAAAAACAAAGAATTTTTTCATTGTCCCAACTCTCTTCTCATACATCCCTTCTTCTACCCTTCCCCTCCACCTCCCTCCTTTCTCATATTCTCCTCTCCTCTTCAATCCTACCATGTCCCTCCCATCCTTTTGTCCCTCTGTGTATGTGGATGCACGGCTCCCTGTGGGGTGCCTGTGTTGATAAGGGAGTCAGTTTTCTGTTGTAGTGTATATGGCTCTTTCAGCAAGTAAAGTCATAAGTAGGGGGTTTCTCTTCCCTTGTCCAGTAACTGCCCCAGAGAAATTTTCCAAGTGCAGCTCTTTCTCTTGCAATCCTTGCCAGTCTTTGTTCATATATTTAATTTAATTTAATTTTCCTTGATCGTTACTTTTACATATCATTATTATTTTAAAATAATTTAATAAATTCATTAATGTAATTATTATTAAACAACAAATTCATTACTATAATTATTATTAAACATGTTATACATTCAGAATTATATAGCATCACATTTTTTTAACATTTTTTATTATTATTTCCGCTCATACAAACTTAGTAGGTACACCGGTTCCCTCCCTCCCTCCTCTTCCCCCCAACTCCCTCCCTCCCCATCTCCCAGTGCCTCCCCCCCCAAACCTGGAGAATCCTTTAATGTGCATGCCAGACTCTCCTCTGGGCCCTCCTCTCCGATGACATACAAGGACCCAGTGGCATTTCCCTGAACCCTTTCCTGTGTTCCCCTTAAGCATAGGAACACTACTGTGGCTGTCAATCCCTTGCTTCCAAGGATCTTGGTGCCTTTAGCAAATGCTAGACTTTGTGGCATTATATAGCATAATTCTATAATTATAAATAAACATTATTTGTTAAATTTGGATGTTTTTGCTGTCTTGCAGATCATTTACCTTTAGAGTTAACAACATACCTGGTGGACACATCCTAGTTATGGCTGTTATTTCGCCTATTCAGCTTGAACTATCTTCTAATGAAGTTGTATTGAGACCACAAACCTTCTCACTGCAAACATGCTTTTGGGCCACAGTTAAAGTCTCTAATCATCTGAATCGTTCAGCGGAATTTGAATGGAAGCCAGTAAATGCACTAAGAGGAATTGCATTTTCCATTCGTCCAGCTAAAGGCAATGGTTTATTTGGTTTGCTTTACTTAGAAATGTTTTCATTTGGGGCTGGAGAGGTGGCTCAGGGGTTAAGCCTCTGCCTTGCAGGCGGAAGGTCCTGAGTTCGGATCCTAGACCTCACTTATAGACTCCGGGCGGAAGCGGGGGAGGCCTGCGTTTCTGGTCCTGGTAGGGCAGAGCCTGTGAATCCCCGGGCAGAGTAAACAATGAGGAGGTGGAGGCATCCACGGTGGTTCCTGAATTTGTCCCTGGTTCTACACACACACTCATACACACACATGCACACACACACATACACTCACAATTGAATAAATAATAAAAAAAGAAATGTTTCCATTTATCCATGTATTCAGGCATTACGTATTCATTGAGTCTGAGCTGAATTCTTATGTTAAAAACATAGAATTAAATAAAATACTGTCATCAGAATATTTTCAAATACAGATTTTGTGTCAAGGTTCTACAGAGATACAGAACCACTAAGAGATGAAGATGGAGATGCAAATGTATATTCTTGGCTCACACAGATCTCCAAGTCTGAAATTTGCAAGGCTGGTATAAGCAGGTTGGATACCCAAGGAAGAAGTAATAGAATAATATATAGATCAAAGTTATTTTGAAAAGAAGATTTATTTTTGTTCATGAGTCTTTTAAGATTTTCAACTAATTGGTTAAGATCCTGTCATAGTTAAACACAGGTGTCAACTTGACTCTTGAGGGTTTGAGCTCTGGACACAGTTGTGGAGAGTTGATGGTTGAGTTAAGCCCAGAGCAAACCTGAAGGAGATTGTCTGGCTGCTGGGGAAGACCCAACCCATGGTGGGTGGGATTAGGCCCTGGATAAATCAGAGAGACCTGGTTGAGAGAGTTGGCATCCTTCTGTATACTTGGCCAGACATGCTGGTCTGGCAAGTAAGGATTGTCCATCTCTCAGCCGTTTTGGTGGCCAGTTCCCTCGGCCCTGGTGTTGGTGTGTGCTCTCCCATCAAGCTGGACTATGAACTGTAACCGGACTATCGTAAGAAAGTAAACTCCTTGCTCCCTTAAGCTGTGTGATGGTCATTTATCAGCAACTATGCAGGCGGCCTGCAACAGATTTTGGTACCCAGGAAGTGGGGTGTTGCTGATAAAATCTGACTATGTGGATTTTGTGGCTTTTGAACGGTTCTGCTGGACAAAGTTGGAAATTCTTGAAAATTTTCACTTTGTGGATTTACAAATACCGTTCTTCAGCGTTTAGTGGGCCAATTGCTGAGAGACATTGTTTGGGCCCAATTTGTGATGAGGGAAACAAGGACTTTGGTAAAACTGAATATAAGAACGATGGACTGGTTTGCTTGACAGAGGAGAGCCGTGTTGGCAGCCTTGGAGGTTTGGATGTGCAAAGGGCAGGCAGCAGAATATCAGCTGCTGTTGGACAAATAAATAGCAGTGAAGGAAAACCTAGTGACTTGCACTGAGACGGTGGAGGACGTGGAAACCACCGTATGGCAAGTTCGTGGTTTGGAAGCTCAGATTCCTTCAGGGGGCAAAAGCCCAAGTTCAAGCTGTTTCTTGCCCTTTGCAAGTTTGGTTGCCTAGAAGAGGCTTTTCCAGCGTCAGTGCGTTGAAGTTGGTGCAGCTGTGGCTCCAGTGGACTAAGCTGCATTTCAACCTCGCTTCGGAATCTGGCAGCGTCCCTCAGGTGATACTGGTTTTCGTGTACTGCTGAAGGGTTCGTGAAGAGCAGCAAAAGCTTGGCACCAAGTGGCAGGCGTAGAGTCCTGCAAGAGATGGTGAAGCTTAAAGCTGCAGAGGAGAACCCAGAGTTGTATTTGAGATGCCAGAACTGTGGGACTGCTGCTGAGGACAACTGCGAGTAGAGATTCAGCCTGGTTCAGAGGAACTCTGCTCTTACAACTTCGAGCTGCAAACAGGGACTGGGAATGACTCAAATCTTTGAGCCGCCTTGATTACGTGATGAGCAGCAGAAGATGGACATTGAAGTACAGGATGCAGTGATTTGCTGGACTTTGTTCTTTTTAATGTTTTCTTATTAAGATCCTTCTATTTTAATGTTTTATCTGTTTTAAAGTATTTAATTTATTCTGATTTAAGAGTTTAAAGGTTAAGAAACTTTGAACTTTTAAAATATTGGAACTGAAGTTTTAATGAGAGAACATTTTAAATTTGTCTATCGAATGTACTTATATTTTAACATCTGTGGGGACAAGGAAAGGTTACAGTTTAAAAGTGTATTGTTTTTGTGTCAAGTTGACAAGGGGTGGAGTGTCATAGTTAAACACAGGTGTCAACTTGACTCTTGAGGGTTTGAGCTCTGGACACAGTTGTGGAGAGTTGATGGTTGAGTTAAGCCCAGAGCAAACCTGAAGGAGATTGTCTGGCTGCTGGGGAAGGCCCAGCCCATGGTAGGTGGGATTAGGCCCTGGATAAATCAGAGAGACCTGGTTGAGAGAGTTGGCATCCTTCTGTATACTTGGCCAGACATGCTGGTCTGGCAAGTAAGGATTGTCCATCTCTCAGCCGTTTTGGTGGCCAGTTCCCTCGGCCCTGGTGTTGGTGTGTGCTCTCCCATCAAGCTGGACTATGAACTGTAACCGGACTATCGTAAGAAAGTAAACTCCTTGCTCCCTTAAGCTGTGTGATGGTCATTTATCAGCAACTATGCAGGCGGACTGCAACAGATTTATTGGCTTTATGTGAAATAATATGCATATTAAATTAATTTATTTGTAGAGTCATCATGCAGCACACACACACATATACACATCAAATTAGCATGTTGTATTCAACTTACATCTTTGTCTAATATGTTTCAAACTTTGATATATTTTGTTATACATTTTTATTTGCTAAAAATAAGATTTGCATTTTAGATTTATGAAATGCTATAAAACTATGTTCATTTAATAATGTCTCCTTTAGCATTTTTCTGTTATTTTAGTCTTAATAATGTAATCACATAATGACATTACATTATTAGACCAGCACTTAATTTTGAGTATTAAAAAGTCTTCTTGTTCTGTGTTCTCTGTAGGCATCATTGATGCATATTGCTCATTAGAATGTGAAGTTTCATGGCACCCTGGATTTAGTTCTCCAGAAAAGGGAGAATTTATTCTTGAAGCCCATGGAGGAAACACATTGACACTGAAATGCATCGTACATGTAAATAGTTCCCTTGAATATGTTTTTATTTGTTTTGAGTACCATAAATTAGCTGGGTATACAAATGTATGTAATGGCTACACAATTTTACTTTATATGTAATAATCTTAGCTCCTTCAAATAGTTTTTATTTGCATATAAGTGAAGAAGTAATTCTGAAATTCAAAAGGCTTGTGAAAAACTACTAAATTGTCAGAGCCTCTGCAAATACACAATATCTCTGTTGGGAGCACTTGAAAGTAAATATGTCATAATTTAACATAAACCAAAATCACATATAGTATAATACAAAACATATGCAGTATTATAGAGAATTATATTTTGTCCTACATTGCAGTGTTAATCATCTAGTACTAGTTAGCAATTTGGCATGAAATATATGGTACAATTTATACACTAAAGAAATATAGTTTTTTTATTCTGATAGAATATATTTTTAAAAATTGTTATTAAGATGAAAGGTACAATAGATAATTCTAGCTAACTTTCTTTGGTATAACACAGAATTCCTTAACATGACTTTCAGTCACCAAGAGTTCATTTTGCATTTTTGCTATATTTCCTTACCAATTATTTTAGAAATAAAAAAACCCACATACTATTTTACTATATTTAATCTCTATTTTCTCCATATGGTGAAGACCTCATATATTTCAGCCGTGAGAATGTCTGTAGATTACAAATGAATCACACATTATAGGGATGGCACATGTCTTCAGAATACAGTATCATATTTCTTCTTCCTCAAGTTTGAAATAATTTGTACAAAAATTACTGATTATATTTTCTAAAATTTTTTATTGAAGTATATATGAAAATATATATTACTTATTTTCATAATTTAATAGTATCTTTGTAACCTACTTACAGTTTGTCATAGTTTGAAATGTGTCATACACATTCTTATGTGTTTGGGAAGGTCATAGTACCTTTGAGAGGTGGAGCCTTGCTGGAGGAAGGCAGTGACAGATGGTGGGCCTTAAGGTGGATTAGTCCCACCCTACCTCCAGGAGAGGAGGTCTGCTCTTGCAGCTGGCAGTGTAGCAGCTCTCAGCCTTCTGGATGGCTATGATGCTTCTGTCTTGAAAGACTGTTATCTCTTTACTGGAACTGTAAGCTGAATAAATCTCCCTTTTCTGTCTTAAGTTGCTTGACTTGTTTTCTCTCACAACAACACAGAGTACCTAGTATGCAGATCATCCAGATCAAGAAATAAAACACCTTTCAGACTACATGTCCCTACCACAGTTATCACTTTCTTGACCTATAGGAACATAAATTAATTGTGACTTTAAAATAAAAATATATGCATTTCGTCAAACTATATTATTTTCTTGTATGTATGACTTCCTTTGTTCATCATTAAGTTTGTGAGACTAATCTATGCTGGTCAACATGGTTGTAGATTATTCATTCTTAGTTTTGAGTAATATCACATTGGTCGACTATGCCATTATTTACTCTTTACATGGTTGATAGGATTATATATTATTCCAAATGTTATTTAACATAATAATGTTTCTGTTCCCATTTATACAACTCTATTCTGGTCAGTATATACAGTATGTAATTATCACTTGTGTAATTGTGCCTAGCAAGTTAAATACTATGTATTTTGTAATAAACTCACCCTATGTTTAATTTTGCCAATAAAAGTTAGGATTTTATTAATTTAGATATAGCAATAAGATAATACTCTATATTAATTATTGTGTGTTAAATGCCATGCCAAATGTTGTTTTTGCATTAGCTAATGTAATTCTTAGGATCACTGCAAGGCTATTAACTCAATGAATGTGTGAAGAAATAGAGGAAGCCATAAGACATCCAGATCCATTTGACTTCAATGCCTTTTCTGTTACTCTAATAAAAAAAACCTTTATTTTTTACAGCATAATTAAATAAGAATGAAATAACTAAACTCTGATATGAAATATGTTTAAGAGAACAGAATAGTGACTTAGATGATGAAATAATGCCAAGTTCTATGAAGCACTTTTCATGGAAGGATGAGGCAGAAACCTATGTATTTCTGTGGATAATAATGAAATTCATCTCCACTCTTACATACTGTATGAAGAAGACTTACAGGAGATGCATGTCTGGATAATTTCATTTAGCAACTTCTCATATTTATGTGACCTTTGAACTCTGTCCTTTTGCATAGCATACCATAACATACTGTATATACTTGAGCAAATGATAGTTATATAATCCTTCAGTGATTAATCAAATGTTTCTTTGTTTTCTGCTGTAGTCATCACTTTCTCTAAAGAGATAGTCTTACTCTACCTCCAACATTTGGGTGTGTGTATGTGGGGGAGGGAAGAGGATCACACCCAGTGCTTCACTTATTCTATGTAAATGGTCCTCTTCTGAATTACATTCCACTAGGCCTTTGGAGCAGTCTTTTCTCTTAAACATTTCACAAAATATAGTAATACACTATCTTTTTAAAGTCATCAATGGAGATAAAAATATAAGTTATTTTGCAGAGATAGAACATTCTCCCTCCATGCACATTAAAGGATTCTCCAGGGATGGGAGGGGGAGGCACTGGAGGAGGAGGAACGAGGGGGGAGGGGAGGGCAGCACAGGGTGGTGGGAGGTTGGAGGGAGGGAGGGGACCGGTGTACCTTTTAAGTTTGTATGAGTGGAAATAAAAAAAAAAAAAAACATTCGCCCTCTTTCTCAATGACAAATAACAATTTTTTTTAAAAAAAATATTTAGTGTCTGTGTGTGTGTGTGTGTGTGCGTGCGTGTGCGTGTGTGTGTGTGTACTATGTGTTCTTGGGGAGGACCAAGGGTGACTTTCAGAATTATTTCGCAGGGTTTCTAGCTCCTTTTTTGCTTTGGTCTGGTATTTCTCAGGCTCTGTCCCACCAGGGCTGCCATTTTTTATGTGGCGTTTTTATTTGGGATGTGGGATTTGAACTCAGGACCTTCTGTTAGTGAGGCAGAGTCTTAACACCTGAGCCATTTCTCTTGCTCTGCTGTAGTTATTTTCAAAATTGGTATATGCTATTTTAACAGTTACTTTTAACTGTTGCTGTGAGAGAACACCCAAAGTCAAACAATTTAAGGGAGAAATGGAGATTTATTAAGCTCACAGTTTCAAAGGGGAGAAACAGTCTTTTATAGAGAAGGGGACTGGGCTGGTGACTGAAGCTGGAGGCCAACTAACATTCTGGACAGTCTCTCATCTTTTAAGTCTTCTGATCTACGGTTCCTTTTATCTGATCCTCTGCTAGGAGATTCCAATCAGATCTAAGGAGGTTTCAATCAGATCTAGGGATGGTTTTATAAATGTGTTGATCAGGACAACCTCTTCAGGTAGTCTGACAGCTGATTTTACTTAATGCCAGGTGTGGTCAAGTTGACATCCAAGATTAAGTATCACAGCTATAGAAAATTTAAGATAATACATTTATGTGTGGTTCATACTGGACAGAAAATCTTACAAATTATCATTATCCTTATCACTGTGACTATCACATTATTTTGATATTTTCACTAAAATATTTAAATACCTAAAATACTAAATATATGTCTTTTGTAAAATCACAATATCTAAATAAAATGTCAGTTATGTGACAATTATGGCTTTGTCTTAATAGATTTCTGCAGTTTCAGTTTAAATTTGAAAAATATTGGCCAGTTAAGATGACTCAGTGCGACAATATTCATGTTTGTATCAAATTTATCTTTGTCTCTTTCTCTCAAATAAATGACAAAATAAAATATTAAATTTGAGAACTAACATAGAATATGAAAATTATATATTAGTGATAATTATATGTTTATGAAAATTATAATAAAGAAGCATTTTATAGGCTCTCTTTTAGGTTAGACATAAGGAATTAATAATACTGAGATCTTTTTTCATCCATTATATTTGTAGTTAATATGTAAGTTATGATTAAAGCAGTTTATTTTGTGAGCAAAAAAAGCTACTATATTTTATTTATTGTTCTTTTTTTCATTGTGGTTTCTTCTCATCCTTTTATTACCAGGTTGGGCACACAAAGGTTACATTTTTAGAGCCAAGAATTCTGTTCAGTAATAGCCCTCAAGGTTTGACAACTTGGAGGAAAGCCGTTCTTCATAATATAGGGCAAAACCATGCTTATTTCAAGGTGATATAAATAGTTTTATTATTTCATATTTGGGTTAGATCATGGTATGACTTTAATTAGTGTGTTAGTTCCATGAACTCTTTCATGAACCACACTGTGCTAATTATAAGTGGACTTATGGGAATATTTAAGTAATTTTATATGAATGTTTGCTAAGTACATTTTATCAACTTATCCACTAAAAGTTTCTCAAATAATCATTTCTCTTACTCCCTCACTTTGCCTCCCTACTTATGCTTTTCTCCCTTTATTCTTTATACCCTGCGTTTCTCTTTTGTTGAAATTAAATGTTTTAAATATACAATAGAAATTAATGTTATGCTTTATATACTTAATTATGTTTTTCTTCCCATTTCTATTTGCTATCAGGGCTACTATGGTAGCAGCAGGCTATTTTGAAGACGGGCATTTTATTTAATTAAAGGAGAGACAAGAATTGACAGAGATTTTGTTTTTTGTATTTTTCTGAAAAAAATAGTAAGCCCCATCACTAAGGATATTAGAGGTTGTTATTTAAGGACTTTCATGAAAGTTTTTTTAACATTATTATTTCTGGTTGGGGAGACTTTTTGGGTAAAATAAATAAATAGAGTCTTTCCTACTCAGCTTTGGTAGAATTACCTAAAATTATGTGTCCAATCCTATATTCCTCAAAACACCTTGATCACTTCCTTTTTAAGTTATATTGGCTTAACAGATGGCAAATAAATCTAAATTGGCATATTTCAAATTACACTATAAAGCTCTGGTAAGTTATATTCCTTACATGTAGGCCATCTTGTTTATTCAATAAATATCAAAGTTAATTTTACAGCCTCTTTCAAATAGTCTTAGTTTATAACATCACATAAATTACAGGTAGTTTCATATGGAATAGATAATGAATGGCAAAGTTTCATTCAGTTAGTTTATCTCCTTAAGTGCCTAAGATTTTATTTTTCTTGGGGTAAAATTATTGAACTAATCTTTTTTTAGTAACATGAACTCATTTGGGCTTCAGAACCCTGTCGCTCAAATAAATGATGGGCACTGCAGAGACTGGCTAGTGGTCACCAAAATATATTGACTTCCTTGATTAATTACATAACAGGTTGATCAACCTGAAAAATGTAAGGCGCACAGGACAAAGCAAAGAGGGCAGGCTATGTCTCCATGAATTTTTTAAAATCTTTTTTTGAATTTTTAAAAACAATATTCTTTGACAGTTTCACACATGTGTAAATACGTTCTGTACACACTGGCTCTCTACTTTCTCTTAACCTTTGCCACCCAAATTTTTCTTCCCACCAAGTTCACGTCCCACAATCCTATTACTATTTCACTAGTGAGTGCCTCCTGTGGGACAATTTAGTATTGTAGTACACAAGGTCCAAACCTGAGAAAGACCTTTGCTGACTATTTGAAAAATTTTGAAAGGCAAATTACTATTTTAAGGTTTGGGCTTTCTCACAAGGACAAGGACATAACAAAGAAAAGTTTATATAATGTTGCCTATGCAGTAACTTTACTTTTAGTTTTTGGGATCATTGAAATATAAACTATCAAAATGCCAGGTTTTTGTCATTTTTTTAAATTTACTTTTAATTATTATTTTTCTAGTTTTACAAACATGATGAGTGACTGTTCCTACTCTTTTCCTTCCCCTTCCCCTTTTCATTTTCTAAATATATTATTAAATGTCTTTTATAGTTGATTTTGTTTTTCAAAGTTTCATATGCAAACAGAGGGGCCATCTCCCTCTTGTTGTCATATTCCTCTGCTGGTGTGGAACCCAGAGCTCTGTTTGGGATGCCTGTGCTAGCAAGAATCGGGGCATCCAAGGTGGTACAAGCGGCCCTCCACTGGATAAACCCACAAGTGGGGGAGCTCCTTTCTCTTTGTGTTGTCATTTTCTTTAACAGTAGCATGATATACTCATGCATCATAAAAATGTTCTTAGGACTTCTGCTTAGTTATGTTCTCTGCTTCGCTCTCTCTCTCCAATATAAATAGATAGATGGATAGATAGACAGATAGATAGATAGATAGATAGATAGATAGATAGATAGATATTCTGTATAAATTTGTTGAAAAAAAGCATTTTAGAGGTTACTGTAGCATTTTATTCATTTTTAATTACAGGTTTGTGATCAGAGTCTTTTATCTATCATTAATATTGTTCCACCAGAAGGCATAATCCCATTTGGGGGAATAACTGTTCTTAATATTTCCTGCACACCCACTGTAGCAGAAAAATTTGACACAAGAGCAAAGGTAAATTTATCCATGTGTTTTGGAAAGATATACAGTATTTATATGTAAGGTTTCACAAATAAAATAATGAATGTGATACTACAAAATATTGTGTATTTTTGTTTATAGTAAATTTATTTTATCTATTTGATAACAAATGAATTTTGAAGTTTTAACACTAAAAGAAAAATCGAATTTCTATCATTTTATAGAAATTGAATTGGGTGTAAATGTGTAGTTTTAGCTATCCAGAAGCAGCAATCATATCTATGTTGCTCAATACAAAATTTTATAGCAGCATTGGAAGAAAATTTACTACATTTCTTTTGGGGGAAGTTGATATCTTAAACTTCTATTAAATTGAAATGGATAACTACCAGGTATCAAGAGGCAATTTTATATAAAATTGTCATGCTATCTGGCATCTCTGAATTTTGTCGAATTGTCACTGTTCACTTAGAGTGGAATAGTTTTTTGTCCTTATGGTATTAGTTAATGTAGGAAAAATTAATTATAGGATACAAAATGTACCAGATAATTGGGATTCTTGATTTCAAGGAGTGTTAATTCTCCAGAGACAGATACAAACATCAAAAGGTAGTTAACGTATTATTTAGTATAGTTGTACTAAGAGACCTGAGTAAGCTTCAGTTCTCACAGGGCCTCACTGATATTAAGCAATAAAGGTCTCAGTTTCAAGTTAAGAATTTAAACCATGGGTATTTCAAAATGGTATTTTAGTTTTCAATGGTCACTTTGGTTTAGCACAATAAACCAGAACCACCAAATGATATTTCAGTGAAGAATTATTAGTCTGATTAAGTTGACTAGACAAGATCTTTGTCCTCTTTTCATCAAGTAAGATACTAGACAGCCTAGTCAAACTTGAAAGATGAATCCTTAAGTCATGATGATTGAAATAGGATTGCAAATGAGTAAGAAAGAGAACGAGTCAAAAGATGCAGATAGTGACAATAGTCAGCATGACAAAGAGCAAATGATATGTGGCAGATTTTAAGTGTTTTTTTTTTTAGTTTGAGGTATGTAATGGGCCACATAGAGATGTCTAATATAAAGAGTTACTGAAACATGAAATGCATATATTATTCTTAAAGCTGAAGGTTTGTCTGAGAGATAACTGAATTTTTATAATACCCCCATGAACTTTCAGATGAGTATAAATAGTTTGCATACATTAAGTGAGGAGTTGCAGTCATATATTTTAAAGAAAAGTGAATGGAGGAGAAAAGAGACAAATGAGTTGGGTTTGATCTGATTCTTGGGAGTATTTTCGACATAAGATGTTCAGCAACTGTTTCTCTGAAAGCAAGAAAAAGTATGAGAGGAGATCAGGGAAAAGCAACAGGTCACGATACATTGTTCCAGAAGTTGTTTCATTTAAGAAGAATTATTTTTTAAAGTAATTAATCTTTTATAAGATTGTAGAGATAAAAAGATCAAGGGACCAGTGTTCTAGAATGGTAAGTGGGCTGGGAACCAGGAGTACTTAGCAAACAATGAATGCTAGGAAGGCAAACAATAAGAACTGAGGTTTATATATGTGTCACACCAGTGAAGAATATGTTGATTTAAAATTTCCTCTGGACCAGTAAAGAATGCTGTTTATGTTTATAGTAAATTATTTTATATATTGTTTTATGCTTAAATAAGATGGATAATCATAATAGTTTCTTTGATTACAGCAGTGTCACTGATTCTGCTGGGGGGAAATGATTTGTTTAGATTTTAGTCTACATCTTGACACTCATTTAGATAGGACTTTAAAATGACACAAAGTTTCACCTCTGAAATATTATTTAGTTATTTAGCTATTTTGTAGGAATTAGGTAACTCAATTCTCAATGCACTCTCTTTATTTTCTTACGGACTGTTGAATGTTCAGGTAGACCAGGATTCAAGTTTAAACACCTCTGGCATTCATGTTTCTTACCTGAAAAGAAAGAGAAAATATTTTCCCTCTCTAAGGATCAGCTTTCTGAACGACAAAATTAGGGTTGTTAACAGAGTTATGAAAGAGAATATAGAATATTTAAAACTGGAGATAACATATGAAATACTGTGCTAGTCCTATACAACCATTTAAACTTTTTTATCGTTTTTATGTTCCTTATGATAACTATTATATGTCTGTAGAAAGAAGCATATATCATTCAGTCTCCTGTATCTTTGTTATTTTGAGTAATCTGTTGTAATTAGATACATAAAAGTGTGGCACTGTGAACTACAATAAAGTCTGGTATCACACTGCAGTTAAATGTACAAACCATTTGACATCTACTGCTCACTCACTCTTCCAAGCAGTATCAACTCTGTCAAATAAGAAAAGTGACAATAACTATCGAATAAGCTTCTAAATATAAATTGTGTTGCTCTTATTTAAAGTATTAAATAACATGTTGAGTTACATATTTTGATTCTTGAAATTATTATATTTTAATGCAAAATTACGTATTTCTCATAAATAAGGTTGCTATTCATCATGCAAATGTCATAGACCTTAGGATTGGTGGATCTGTTGAGATTGCTGATGTTGAAATCAAGCCTGTGAGTATGCAACTGATTGTTCTGTTTAATTTCTGATTTTGTTAATTTTAGCATGTGTTCCTAGTTAGCTAACTAATAGTTATCAATATTTTGCCAAATAGTGATTTTAAATATAAAAGTTGACACACACACATATATAAATGATTAAAACGGAATATTGAATGAATTTTTAAGATTTTACTATTGAACAAAGGTATCAGAAAAGTATCAGCACTAATAAAATCACCTGCAGACTTCATTGTGCTCCAATCCATTATCAGAGATAATCACTTGGCCTGTAATGATGCACATATATTTATAACTGCCTTAACTATTTGTTTGTCCAGTGAGTTTTATAACTAAGTTTTTTTTGTAATTTTTACAAAATTTCTAATAATTGAACATTGTACTTCCAATATTCATCTAAGACATGTGAAATTCTGCATTGTGTTCCTTATAGCTGCTAAATAATAGTTCTTCCAATAGGTTTACTATAATTCGTATATTCATTACACTGTCCTTGCAGCTAGGTATTTCCATTTTTTGTTAATGTGAACACTGTCACTATGGCCATTCATATGCATATTCTCATCTATTAAGGGTTTCTAAGACATTGAGTTTGTGCATGTGTGATTTCATAAGATAACTTATAAAATTTTATATGATATTTCTATTGGTCCACATGCCATTGCTCATTCGATCATCAGAAGTAAAATTTACTGATCTAATAAGATATTTTACTTTGGTCTCAATTTTCCAATTTTGAGCTATAGTTACATTTAGTTTTCGAATTATTGTCATTACATGGCTAAAATTTTTTCTGTAATTGATAGAGTGTATACACACATTCACACACACACATACACACACTTTTATTGGCCAACCACTGAAGAACAAGCATAATCTGGTCCATTTACCCAAAGAAAGATTCTGTCATTATCCAGATCAGACAATTATATTCTTTTGTTATGAAATTTGTAAGATGTCAATATCTTGTACTCTGGAAGTATTTCCATCTTTTCAATTATCATAGTATTTTGGGATCACCTACATTTTTGTTTCTTTCAATTGTTCCATACCATGTTCCACACCATGCTGAACCTCAGATATTGATGATTGAGGAGGTCTGCTGGGTGGTTCCGGGTCCCTGTACTATTTTAATGATTTTATTAAACTTGTAGGGTCTGGCTTCAGTTTATAAATATTTAACCTTTTTGTTCAGAGATGAAGGCATGAAAAATCCAGACAGACCAGCTAGGTATTAAGTTTGCTTGGTTAAAATTTTGATGTTTCTTAGAAATGAAATCTGTACTATCTAAAATGTTTCTCTACGATAGTATTATTGTACCTTTCTTGGAAAATGTTAGGTAATATTGAGGCTTTTTATGTTGTATTTCTTTATGGTAAATTTTGGCATGTTTTATAAGTTATTGCAAAACCCAATATTTTATAGAATTTTACATTAATATATTTTTTCAGTAAGCCTTTATTTTTGGAATTTTAGATTTAAATTTTTTAAAAACTGATTCCCTAGTTATGTGTTGTGAAGTGTGCCTATAATCTTAATACTGTCCCTAGTGATGTTGAGGCAGAAACATCACAAATTATAAGCCATCTTGGGCTATATATCAAACCCTGTCTAAATAACAATGACAGCAACAATAACAAAAAAAACCAGTCTAACATGTTTTTAAGAACTATGTAAGAGGTATGACATTGACTATGTGTCTGAGTAGTAACTAGGAAATTTTATCTAAATGAACATACAAATGAGAGATAAGAGGAGTATTGGTTTTACATTTACTAAACACCGAATTTTTGTAATCTATTTCAAATTTTACAAATTTCATGTATAGTATTTGGTTAATTCTTTAAATGCAATAAAGAGTAGGCTGTTGACATTTATACAATATTTTCCTCAATATTAGACTTCCATTAATTCAATTTTAAGATTCTTTCTAATTCCTTTGCTAAGAAATTGATTTTAATAATTTAATAAGGTTGTACCTTATGAGATTTATGGTATAGGTATATGCTTGGTATATAAACTAGAATTTTGAAAAAGTAAATAAGCATCCTGTACACACAGAGAGACACATACATGGTAGATATCTGATAGAGGCCAAGTATACAAAAATGAATACTATTCTCCATAAAAGAGTCAGATATATCAATGGATGTCACAATGTAAGCAAGAGTAAGGAACCATCTTAAGCATGATGCAATTATCATTTATCTAACTGGGTTTTTAATGGATGCATAGCTTTTGTTTGAAAAGGCCTTCCTTAACAGAAAGGACCTTTGATTAAAACACAAAAATGTAAAATATCTAGTATTAGTTTGAAATGTCAAATCATGCATCTTGCTGAAATATTAAGAGCTAGGGTGGCCATGAAACTAGTTGAGGGTGGAATACCAGGCAGGAAAGAACTTGAGGAACTTTATAAGCTGTGCTAATGAGCTCAGATCTTGTCTTGTAGGTGACAGGAAAACCAAATCCAAAGGAAATTCTTTGTTTGTGATTTAGTTGTGTAGGAAAAGATTTGAGAAAGTAAAAATTTATAAACTAAATGAAAAATTTCTATTTGATAATTTCATACAACCATAATAAGGGAAAGAGGTGAAGGAGAGGAATAGAATTAAATGCATTCAAGTAATATTTTTATGTAGAGGAAATGTGGAAAAGGATGAATAATGTAGCAAAGTTTAGTTCTGCTTTGCAAGTTAATAATTTCCTTGATAAATATAAAAACATACCTTTTCATAAACTTTTATTCTAGTTTCTAATCATTTCTTTTTAAATCATAGAATGTATTTAATTTTTGTGGCACCTATATTGGCACTACTGAAATTATTCCATTTGTAATAAAAAACAAGGGTGTAACACATGCCAGAATCGACTTTGATTTGAAAAACTTTCCACTTTTTTCAATGGAATTGAAAGCAAAAACAGGTATATATTTTATGTTTTAATATATTGCTATATTCAACAAATAGTTCAATCATAGTAGCAGAACATTTTGATAATATGGGACATGTAATCATAACTAGTAGTAGTAAGTTCATTATATATAGCTACGTGCTGTAAATGAAAAAAAGTTGCTAGTTTTATTTTATAGACTCAAAAATCAAAATCATGCTCTATGTTAACTCTTATTTTAGGAATTGATTATTTTAAGTTTGGCTTAAACAAAATTTTCACTTTAAAGAATGTGTTTTTAATTTATTCATTTATAAGAAGGAGAGAGAGAAAGAGAGGAGTCCTTTATGTTTATTTACATTTTAGGAATGATTATTTTAAGTTTGGCTTAAACAGAATTTGTACTTTTACAATATATTTTTAGTTTATTCATTTATGAAAGAGAGAGAGAGAAAGAGAATATACATGTAGGCATGCATCATGTGGACTTCTGGGGATTGAACTCAAGTTAACAGGTGGTTTGGGAGCTGCCTCCCAACTGAACTATCTCACCAGCCCCACACAGTTTTTTTTTTTTATTTAGTTATTATTTTGTATATGAGATGCCTGTGTGAGTGTATGAATGCACATTCCAAGGAACATGTATGCAGATCAGAAGACAACACTGTACCATGCATTCATTCTATCTACCTTTACTTGCATTCCTAGGATCTGAAGTCAGATAATCAGACTTACATAAACAGTCCCTTTATCCATTGAGCTGTTGTGCCAGCTTAACATGTGCACATTTAAGAGTATCTACTTATCCCAGTAGTTGGCACACTAAGCATTATGAGTCAAGTATGATCTGAATATGTTCATGTTAACAAGTTTTATTAGAATATAAACATAGTTGTGTATTGTTTGTGGCTGTTTTCCTGTTAATATGGCAGAATTAAAGAGTTGTTTTAGAACCGTGTTTTACAATGCCTAAAACACTTGTTAAACTCTTTCAGAAGAAGTAACCTCCCACTTGCTTAGTCATTTATCTTCAATAAACTGCTTAAATCACCATTTTAGGCTATACACTGAACTCATATAACTCAACCTTTTCTATGTACTTAAGAAATGAAGTAGAAAGTTTATCAGTCAGAATCTCAGCAGTAAACACAGACCCCTCAGAGGGTTTATCTAAATAAAATAATAAAGGAGTTGTCTTGGAAGAGAAGAGCAGTAAGAAAATAACCAACAAACAATGAAGCCTGTTTCCACCGAGACTCTAAGCCTTGAGTTCACCAGGAGACAAAAGACATTGCGATTTAATTGGATATGGAGTTGTGGAAGATGAGACAATTGATAAGTGCTGTAGCCATGAAGAAATGGAGCCATTACTAGAACTACAACCCAAGTTGTGAAGGAGTATGGGAATCAATATATGATTGTTCTCATTTACTACCCTGGCCTATGTGGGTGGCGTTTTTATGCTTGAACTCAATCACAGCAAATGAGCAACGAAGCCTGGACCATTGATTAGTAGAAGCCAAGATATCACAGGACCCAAAATGATGAATATTAGGTCTAAGTGACAAATTATAATACCTCCATCAGGAGTTTGGATAGATAAAAAATGTTAAGTTATTACTATATAGCAAGATAAATACTGGAAGATGATTTTGCATATAGTGTCAAGGAAACATATATTGTAGAAACCCTGATACAGTCTCAAAATATTTTTACAGGAGTTGATGAAGAATATACATCTTAAAGAGTGAAAATGAAATAAATAAGCCAAGGGTATATGTATAAGAATGAGAGTAAAGTTCTAGAAATGAATCATTGTAGTTAATAATTGGGGTTATCTAGTATATCAGGGAACAAAACTGGAGGGATATGAAGGCCCTTTTGTGTATGTTGACAGCATCATAAAGTGTTTTATATCAAGGCAATGGCATGATTACACTTGTACTTCACTAATGAAGAGAAAATGCTGTGGTGAAGATTAGGAGATCAGTTAGACATTGTGGCCATATGAGCAAGAAGTGATGAATGTCCTGGACTCATGCAATGATGTTGACAACTGGAAGAAAAAGAGTGCAGCAATCCAGTACTAACAAATGAGTTATCTGACCTGATGATAGATTTGTGAATTAAGGTATGCAAAGAATTTCCCACTCACATTTGAGTTTTTCTTCTAAGAGCTAGGCGACTTGGAGTCTAATTCACACTTAATAGAACACAGGAGTTAGATCATGTTTAAGGAGGCATCCTTGTTTGAGTGTCCTATGTAGTCACTGAACAAAGGAGTATATATAGGAGGCTGTTGGAAATATACATGAAGTCTGAATTTGTTTATTCAAACATATGTAAGTTGAAATTTTTAAATCTATCTTGAGCTTCACTCTGGTTGTCCACCTATTTGAAAGTATCTTGCTCAGTGTCATAGTTAGGCACAGGTGTCAAATTGATGGTTGGGGGTTTGAGCTCTGGGCATATTTGTAGAGAATTAGTAGTTGATTTAACCCCAGAGCTGATGGGGAAGGTCCAGCCTATGGTGGGTGGGACTAGGCCCTGAACAGATGAATAAAATACTGAGAGTCGGTTGAAGTTGGTCTCCTTGTGTATGCTTGGCCAGACATGCTGGTCTGGCAAATAAGGATCCTCCCTCTCTCAGCCATTATATAGAGATGGTGTGGCCAGTTCCTTTAGCCTAGTGTTGATGTGTGCTCTCCCATCAAGCTGGACTAAGAACTGTAACAGTAATCATAAGAGAAAATAAACTTGTTCCCTTAAGCTGTTTGATAGTCACTTATCAGCAACCATGCAGGTGAACTGCAACACTTAGCAAATCTTCAATTCTTCAAAAACTGCCTAACAAACACTTTTCTTCCCATGATTGTCTTCATTCTAATTCAAGCATCCCTTCTACAACACTGCATCAGCTTGCACTTATCCTTATACACCTGTTCCACAAGTTTTGTTAAATAAAAAGGTCTAGTCACTTCACATAAAAAGCTTTATTCCTTATTAATGTAGCAGCGTTTTTCAGCGTTAGACTATGGAAGGAATAAAGCACATACATTATCTTTTATTCTAATTTTTGTTTTAATTTTTCCAGTTATACATGCTCAATGAGTAGATATCCTTGCCACTCCTATTCTACCCTTCCTTCCTCTTTCTCTTCCTTCCCTCCTTACCTTACTTTGTGAATCCAGCCTGCTCTTTCCTACTCTGTCTATTTACATGGATCCCACAGTTCCTGCTGTATCATTTGCTCTAGTTTGGGGATTCAGGCCTCTGTGGCAAACCAAGAGGCCTTTCCTTTGTCAGACCACTGATATGGATACTCCCCTACTTCTGTCTGACCTCTTGTTTCTAGGGATCCTATTGGTTGAAATTATTTCTCCTGAGATCCACACTGGTCTATGGGGGCATGTTGATATGTTGACCACTGTGCAGGTCTGATAAGGTAAAATTTCATTGCAGTGAGTGCGTGGCTGCACCAGCCTTACTTTGATTGGAGTGTTTTGTCAGATGGTGGACCTCCTCATCTTTAGGTTCTTACAGCCTTCTGCAAAGTTCTCAGAGCCTTAGGATGGGGAGAGATTTGGCAGGCCTAGTTCCAGGTGAATATTGTAGGGTTGCCAGTGTTTTGCATTCTGATTGTTTGTTGCTACGTATTTTGTTGTTTTTGCACTGCATAACACTGCATTCTGTCCGGGTGTTGAGATCCTCTCCTATACAACAATACAAAAACTGTTTAAAAGGAAGCCTTTATATAAAAGAAGGCTTGAAGGAGAGGGAATATCAGGAATAGGACCAGGAGTGAGTGGGGTCAATCTCTAGGCAATCATAGGGCTATCTACTAACCACCAACTCTCAACCCCCTTCCCCCACGACACAGAACACCCACCCAGCATGTCAAACCAGTGCCAGCATCAGTGAACAGAAAGTAAACTGACTGGACATGATCAGATATCTCACTACTTAGGGGCCTTTCTTGACAATGGTCTGATTTCTGTATTGAATTGTGTTCCTTTATCTCCATTCTTTTGGGTTCTTCTTATCTCTATCCTCCTAGTCATAACCCTTTGCAGTTATAGTGGGTAATATAGAGATTTTTTTCCTTGGGTATCTCATTATGAGGGTTTGGAACTGCGTTCCACTTATAAGGGAGAACATATGATGTCTGACTTTCTGTGTTTTGAATACTTCTCTCAGTATGACTTCTTTCAACTCTATCCATTTATTAGTCAGTTACCTTTCCAGTTATCTCATGATATAGGTGTGTAGATGGTTTGTTGAAATCATTTTGTAGTATACCTTTACTCTTGACAGCACTGAGCTTCCCTTCTTTGGGATAATCCTCTTCTCTCTGTGGTCCTTACTCTCATTTTTTAAAATAAACTACCTTCAACCTCCTGAGTCGTCTGAGTTATTTCTAGTCTCATTTGTACTCCTGTTCAGTTGACTGAAAATCTCTTTCTAACTTTTGATCCTTAAGACATAGTGAAAATTTTAGTATAACAGTAATCAATTTTTTTAAGTATTAGAGGGGTATGCACATGTTTTCCACTCTAATTGATTACACACTCCATAATATAAAATTTCATGTGTAAAATTTTTTTCTTGCTAGGGTTTTCTATTACAGTTCTGTGCATGTAATTATTGTGAAGGCATAAACCTAGAAAGAAGAGTAGTTTTCAGAGTAACTGGATATATTTATTTCACAAGCTATGTCTTTATATAGACTTCAAATTTATTTGTAGACTTGAGTTTAGCTATTTTATATAATGTGTTCTCAATGTGTATCTATTTGAAAGACATTTATTTTTATACAATATTTGTATATTTAGTGTACTTTCCAACTCCCCCTTCCAAAATTTTTGTATTAAAGCATAATCACTTGACATATCACATAAAGGATAAATAAATTGAAGAAGGATAACATATGTTGAATTTGCTTTTCAGTTAGAGATAATTAAAATTAGCATTCTCTGAGTAAATGAGTCAACTTAATGACAAAATAGGATTTTGAGAGATGTTTTGATAAGACTTAAGATTTACTGCAACTTACATTTTATCATTTAGCAATTTATTTCTGTAGGAAAATTATTTTTGTATTTTTAAATCTTTTTCCTGAAATAAGCCATTCTGGTGAGGCCTTTTCTTAAATGAAATTGTTAGCATTTTTATCATCATATTGTTTCTAACTGGCAGATATGTTTGCAATCTATTGTGTAGCAAGGTGATGTTATTTATTGATAATGTGAAACAAAACTGTTAAAGTTCAAAATATTTAATTGCAAAAAATTGTGGCTAACTGGAGTGATGTGACTCTGTGACTTTTTGAGTTATTAAAGAAGATCTTGGCTTTTATTTTGTTGTTGTTTTTGTTTGCTTCTTAGGTGTTCTGGGACTTGTGACTCAGTCAGTTACTCATCCTTGCTCTTCATTCCTTTTCAACTTCATCTGTACATAACTATGCTGTTTCTTGAACTTTGGGGATATATTTTTAATGAATTTAAATTTTTCCTATTTACTCCTTGAATTTATGTTGGATATCAGTTTTGGTGTTGAGAAATTTGCTATTAAGAATGATCATTTACTTAACAATTTTATGTATCCTTAGCCATATATTTCAATAATTGCTTTTTGATTGTGATGAATGGATTAAATATATTTTCCAAAGTTCACATGACATAAGGCTCTTTTAGATATACATCTGGGAATTTTTTTTTTGGTGGGATTATTTTATATGAAGTGTTTCCTCTTTTTTTAGATACCATGAGGACTGAAATTCCTCATCTATACTCTGTAGAAGTAGAAGAAGGTACATCTATGGAATGTGGCCTAGCATTTTCTCCCACAGAAGTAAGTTCAGATTTCTGTTTCTCATATAATTGAAGAGAGGTTAAATTTATATAATCCAAAAGAAGAACCCGAGTATCACCTAAGTTGGATTTTTAATGAGTATGCCTGTGCATACACTAAAATGGCTTTAAAGAATTACTAGGTGTTTCTGGTTAATGGTAAGAGTTGCCATCAAAGGTACAGCTAACACTCATAGGGTAACTATGATTTTGTTCTTTGCTATGTTTTCTAGAAAATTCAAATTATTATATGTAGTCAAGGAACTTAAAAAACCACTTATATTCAAGTAGTCATATGCTTTATCACTATCTTTTGAAGTACATGCTTAATATTTTTGGAATCACTACCTAAAATCCCTAAAACTATGCTGTGATAATGTAAAAGATCTTGTTAAGATATTGATATATTTTATAGTGGTTTGCTTGTAACCCAGTGATTTTTTTTAAACAATAAGAACAACAAAAATCAATGAAAAATCTTTTAATGCAATGTGCCCAGAAGGAAGGTGCATCACTGGCTAAAGAAAGAGAATTTATAGAAAATTTTCTTCAGTAAAACTTGTAAATGCCAATAAGATTTGGATACCAAAACATAAAACAAAATCCAGCATATGTAGATTTATTATTAGTATTCTGTAAGTACAGAAAATGATTCACTAAATAATAATAGTAGACTATGTTAATAATATGTTTTTTAGTAATGATATGTACTGATGAGATGTTCACTTAGGAAAAGCACAAGCAGTTATTTAGTTTTATTTAGCTTTCTGGAGGAAAAATGAAATGAAGAAAATCTTTGAATATTAGAAAATGATGATTATTTTTGTCACTATAAAGTTCATGACTCCGGTTGAGAAGTATTTTATTGAGATTTTCTACCCAGTATTCTCACAGGGGGATAGTGACCATATGTTCATTTCTGTGTTTTTCAAAGTTTGAACAAACAAGCAGAGTAGAAAAGGTAGCAAAGGCCAATTTTCTTATATTAAAACAATTGAAAATTGCATTTTATGTACAAATTTAAGTGTATTTAGATATGTGCTAAACTGTTCATCTTCCCAGGATTTGGCATGAAAGAATTATTTGCTAGCATCTATACCATCAATATATTCACTAGATATGCACATTATAGCAAGTATAAAGGATAGAATAATATATCTTTAACTTATTAAATCATGTTAATGATGTTTTTCTTAACTGTACATTAGGCTGTGAAATGAAATGAAGCTGAGCATGGGTGAATATGACTATAACCCCAGTATACTTAGGAAACTGAAATACTCAGATATGAATTTGACCCTGATCTGGTTTTACACACACACTCTCTCTCTCTTTCTCTCTCTCTCGCTTGCTTTTTCTCTCTCTCTCCCATATCATATTAAGTAAAAATATTATATGGACAGCCATTTTATGTTTTCAGAAAAATTTTCAGTGCATTTTTTGTGTTTATTAAATAAGTTAAATAAGGTATATAATTTGCCTAATTTAGATATGAAACAGTTGATTTCATATAGTTAAGAGTTTCAAAGGATGTCTATCTCTTGCTAAGTTTTATAACATTTTAATATTTTCCAAAACTGCTCATTCACATGTATCTAAACATTTGTAGGTTTTGTGAGTACCAATTTATATTTTAATCTCACATCAATGTTGTTCTCTTTGTGATCATTAAAGTTGATTATCCAGTTTGATTTTTTATGTTGAGAGGTATGAGTGGGCGATTAGGTAGGCACATGCCACTCACATCTATGGAGGATAGAGGACAACTTTTGAAAGTCACTTATCTCATTTTAATTATTTCTAAATATTTATGTGGCATTGAAAAATTTAATTTAGTTTGTCAAGTTTTCACACAAGCTCATTTACTCATTTGACTTTACTGTCAATTTAAATAGAACATTGAGAATAATATAAAGAAAAAGTAAGAATGAGACAATCTTTTTTTCATGAAGTAGGTTTAGTTTGAAGTCTATTTTCTCAGGTATTTGAATACTGAGGTCTTCTTATTTTCTAGTTCCATTTGCTTGGAAAAACTTTTCTCATATTTTTACCCTAAGGTAATATCTATCTTTGTTGCCAAGTTTTGCTTCTGAATGGCACCAATATAGGGAATCTATTTTTTACTACAATCTTTTGGTTTGTCTCTTGATTAGCGAACTCAGACTGTTAGGCCAGTGTTGATATTGGAGGCGAATGTATTAATTACCATATATCTTAGTTTCTTTTTCTGTTGCTGTGATAAAATCTGACCAAAAAAGCAACTTAAGGGAGAAAAAAATTTTTTTCTGGCTCACAGTTCCTAGGTACAATTTATCATGGCAGAGAAATCAAGGAAGTAGGAGCTTGAAGTATCTGGTCACATTGCATTCGCATTCACTAAAGAGAGTATGGTGAAAAGAAAAGAGTATGGTGAATGCTGAACTTGCTTCTGTTCATTCAGGCTTCTCATTTCAGTTAATCTACTCCATATATTTCTTTTTAGGTGGGCCTCATCTCCTAAATGATTCTAGATCATATCAAGCTTGTATTATTAACCAATATACCAAAATTTTATTATTTTGTAGTTTTGAGTCTTTTCCTAAACCCAGTTTGCTTTACTGATGCTCCAAAATTATGTTTTGTCCCTTTTTTTTTCTCTTGAGACTTCTTGGATATGTTTATCATTCTGTTTAGTCTAATGAATTCTTTAAGTATACTCTTTGTGGATGACTTAATGGTTATAAATTTCTTTATCCTGATTTTATTAATGAATACATTTATTTCTCCTTCATTCAGTTTTGCTGGGTGTATGTTTTAGTTTTATCTTCATGCTGTTATAATGAACATATGACTCAATTTAGTGGAGCAAGGGATTTTTGCTTTGGAAAATTTTTCTTTTAGTGGGCTATTTTGTTGTTCATGTTTTGTATCCTCTGTTAGACATTGTCTTCAGGGCACAAAACACTGTATTTGGTCGTCCTCACAATACTAGAATACAGACTGTAACAGACATTGTCACATGGTAGAACCCCTGACTGCTGGTTTCCATATGAGATCTCTAGCAGTTATTTCCCTGCTTTCAGAGAGCTGTCTAACCACTGGTAGTTCTTCTGTTGAAATATGATCTCCTTCCTGTCCTCCTTGTATCTGAGAACTGTTCTAGAGCAGTTCCTGGTTCCGGCTCTGGCTATGTCAGCAGCTCTAGCTCTCTGGCTCTGGCTCCGGCTCCAGATCTGATTTTGGCCCTGATTCTGGCTGCGTATTTGACTCTGGCTCTGGATTAGATGCTAGATCCTGGTATGGCTTGTTATCTGGAGGAAGCCCTGGATGTGGGTTCCTCCTTTTTGGAATTCCTGTCAGGCCTGTGCTGAATAAGCAATTGGTTCAGTGATTGCTGCTTTTCTTATCTTTACTGGTCTTAGCTCAGCTAGATTCTGTGTGAAATTCAGTCCTGGAACCAATGGTTACCGATGTAAGGTTTGGGTAGCAGGGATGTTCCTCATTCAGCTAAGTTGGGTTGGGGCACAAGATCTTTGATCTCAGAAGTTTGTACATGAAGGTGGTGGGTGACTTCCAGTCAGGGAGTCTGGACTTTGGCCTCATAAGTGGTCTGTATGGGTAGCATGCAGTTTGGGTGAGCAGGAGGTGAATAGATGCTGGATCAGGGCATGTAGTCTATGATTTCACAAGAGATTCTAGTGGGCTAGCAGGTAATTGGCAAACAGTTGCCAGGAAATTTCTTTTTTGTTGTTAAATTTATTTGCAAATTATTTTTTTTTAACATCTCTCAACACAACTTTATTCAAATACCTGTGCTGGGCATAACACATTTTTGCTTTTGAAGTTCATCACATAATTTTTTTATTAAAAATTTAATTATACATTTTAAAATTTTTTTACCAGTTCCCTCCCTCCCCCTTCCTCCCCCCGAACCCCCTCCTCCCCCTCCCCATCCCCCAGTGCCTCCCCCCCAATTCCCAGAGAGTCCTTTATTGTGCAAATTATTTTTGATGATACAGAAAATAGAACAGCTTTCTGCCTTATTTAATTACAATATAAAATTCTTCATTAAAGTTGTATAAATTGAGTTTTTATTTTTATTTTTATTATTATTTATTATTTATTCAATTGTGCGTGTATGCGTGTGTGCACGTGTGTATGTATGTGTGTAGAACCACGGACAAATTCGGGAACCACTATGGACCGCCTCCACCTCCTCCTTGTTTACTCTGCCCCGGGATTCACAAGCTCCGCCCTACCAGGACCAGAAACTCAGGCTGCCCCTGCTTCATGCCTGGTGTCTATACGTGGGGTCTAGGATCTGAACTCAGGACCTTCCCCCTGCAAGGCAGAGGCTTAACCCCTGAGCCACCTCTCCAGCCCCATAAATTGAGTTTTTAAAATGTTTAGTTCAAAAGTGGCAAGGGGAGGGAGAGAGACAGACAGATAGAGAGAGAGAGAGAGAGAGAGAGAGAGAGAGAGAGAGAGAGAGAGAGAGAGAGAGAGAGAGAATGTGTGGAGGTCAGAAGACAACATATAGAGGTTGGTTCTCTCCTTCCACCATGTGGTCTGTGGGCATTGATCTCAGGTCGCCTTTACCTGCCGAGTCATTCAATTGTGTGGGGAAAATTGACTTTTTGATATCAATACTATATTCTTTACATCTTGAACTCATTTATTACTTCTAGTAAGTTGTTCATTTATTCATTAGAATATTCTATATACAAAATATGTAAGGAATAAATGGGAAAAACTTGAATACATCCTTTCCACTATAGATGCGTTTTTATTTTTTTAGTTCATAGCAATTAATATATCCATTTATCTATTTTTGTATCACATCTTATCTTAAAGTGCTAAGTATGTATCTCTCACTCTGAAATATATTAGCAACTATAATTATTGATATTCCCACTATGAAGTTTACAAAATTTTCTTCTTGTGTATCTCAATCATGAAAGAATGTTGGATTTTTGTTCATTTTCAGTGATTTAACTTTAATGATCTTGTTTTATTATTTAGTCTATTAATAAATTATACGCCCTATTTCATTTTTGGTATATTTTGTAAAGGAATTATAACTCTTTAAATCAGTAGTCTATTTTATCATCAGTGTCACCTATTCCTGTCCTTGCTTTATCATTGTTTTTAATGTACCGACTCAATTGACTTGTAATTTAGAGATCTGTAACACTTTTGACTTTGTTGCCAGTTTTATCCAAGTTATTTAATTTCCTGACAAGTAGATGTTCATAATTTTTTTTATTTCTTTAAGGTAAGTTGAAATGGCTCATCTGTCATTCTTGTTGTTATGAACTTAAACCATCTTTATTTTCATCTTGAAAATTGTAAACATGCTTGCATCATTAATTTTCAGTTAGTCTGGTCTCTCCTGCCTTGGTCTCCCCTGTACTGAGATTAGAGGCAAGCATTGAAATAGGATCTTTCTTTGAATGAACTTTTAAAAGAGAAATTCACATAATGTTCTGATGTATAATTCAGTCCATTCCACATATAGGAAAATCACAAAACTTTAAAGACTACACATTATGTGAAGATTTGTTTCATAAGTATATGCTAGCAAGATAGATTATGATTGTTACAGTTATTTCAAATACTCTCTACTATGTTTATTGTGTGTATTTAAGTGGACCATAAGTTCTCTTTTGGTTGATCTATACAATAGAAATGAGAGATAGAGATTATTTTTGCAGAGTTTATTTTTTTCTAGTTGTACCTGTTCTTTTTGTGTGCATTGAGATTTAAAAGCAATAAAAACTGCGCTATACAGTTTATTTGTATTTGATATCCTCACTGAAGTAATCTGTTCACTGTTAAGTCATGCAAACTCCAAACGTTTTATAGACTACTCCCCTGTCTTCTCCAGCATATAGGGATAAGTTTACTTTGATAATAAATGACTTTTCAAAAGTCTCTTTCTTTCATGACTCATTTCAAGTTCTCAGTATCTATTGGATAGCACAAAGCATTCCCTTCATCAACAAAAGCTGCACTGCCTATTACAGCTATTGGTTTTTCCTGGATGCCACCCATTTTCTGCTTTTATGTAGCCGATAATGTCCTGTGTCAGAGCCTGCTAATCATTAGTGGACTGTTTCATCTACATCTCTAAGAAACGCTCATCTCTGATGCTCTATTTGATGTTTTTCCTCATTTGGAAGAATGTCTACCATGTCTACCAACTTTTACATGTCCTTTAAACATGTACAACCCTTTGGTGACCTTTGCTAATGGTTATTATGGATTTTAAACTATTCATGAAGTAAGTAAAAAGTAGTGCTTCAAGGATAAATGAAAAGACATATGAGTGACCATTACTCAATTTTGATTCATAACCATGTTTGTTCTCCAGAAATGTGGATGCAAATTCTTACTTCATTCAGATTCCTTTTTAACTTTGAAGTTTTCTTCTCTTTAAAAAACAGCATCTGCTAAAAACTCTAAGAATGATAATAACAAAACTTTACAAATTTTTCTTCTTTTTTGGATATCTCAGTGATTTCAAAATGATAAACTAACTTTTTTGCCTCTGCTAAAAGATATATCACCTATTCCTACATTTTTTTTAAAGGAATAGAATTCAGTGGTTGAATATGTTATCTGTTTTTAAATAACACTGGTTTGGGGAAAATACCTTTTATCTAAATTATTGCAAAGATTTCAGTTAAGACAAATCCTGTGTGATTTTCCACATATATACAATTGTAATTAAGCTTCAGCTTTTCAAATTAATTGCATAAAATTTTAAAACATATGTATATTTGTGAAATGAGTAATTCTTTATAGAAAAGTTTTAAATAAAATAGGCAATCAAGAGCTGAAATGAATGCAAAGATATATATTGATAATTGTCATAATCAGCATCAGATATTTAAAACAATTATTACTTTTTTGTCTAGTTATACAAGCTCAATAAGTACTCTCTTTTTTCTCCCTTCCCCCTTCCTCTCAACCCTTTTCTTTCCCTCCTCCTCTCTTGGTGCTTCCTTCTTTCTCCTTCCCATTCTCCAATGCATCTGTTTATGTGGGCACTGAATTTCACTCAACATCAGACATTTTTAATGAACTCTGAAGTCTTTTGTATGTTAAATTTCTCATAATTCGTATTTCCACTTTTAATACCTGTACCAGTGGTATAAACTAAATAAATACATCATAACTCAGACTATTTTCTAATTGTGTCATCCTCCAGAAATGGAATGCCTCTTTGGAATATATTTTTACCTCTCTCATCTCTGATTCAACTCATGTGTAGATTTCTTCTTCTTTGTTTTCTAGCACTTCTGAACTTCAATAATACCTCTATGCATGTTCATTTTCCTCTGTTCTATTTTATTTTGTTTATTTTGCTGGAAGTTCTTTCTTGCCATGTTTTCTTCTAATTAATTTTGAACATACTTTGATCACTATCATAGTTAGGTACAGCTGTCAACATGATGGTTGAGGGTTCAAGCTCTGGGCAGATTTGTAGAGAATAAGTACTTGAGTTAAGCCCACTGCAAACTGGCCAGATTGTCTAGTTGATGGGGAAGGCCCCTGGACAGGTGAATATGATGGGGGAAACTGGTTGAGAAAGTTGAAATTCTCCTGTATACTTGGTCAGATCTGATGGTCCTACAAGTGAGAATTGTCCCTCTCTCAGCCATATGTAGATACGATATGGCCAGTTCCCTCAGCCCCTTGTTGATGGTGTGAGCTCTCCTGCCAAGCTAGACAAAAAATTCCAACTGTACTATCATAGAGAAAACAAAGCACCTTGTTCCACTCTGAGATATTTGGTTGTAAATTTATCAGCAACAATACAGAGTAACAGCTACAGAAAGCCATCGTGGTATTTGTGTGTGTGCCCACGTGTGTGTGTGGGGGCATGCATGCTCAGGCATGTGTGATGTATATACAGATGTGTGGGCCAGAAGTCAGAGTTAGGATCGTTCAAGTCACTCTCTGCCTTATTTCTTTGACAGAGGTTTGGGGGGAAAGTGTCATTCTGGGCTTGTTTTTCAGGTAGCCTGGTAGCCACGAAGCCCTTGCAATCCTACCATTTACTCCCCATTGCTGGAGTTAGAGGCATGTTGGATCATGCCCAGTGTGTGTTTCTTGGTGATGGGATCCTAACTCAAATACCGGTGCTTATGCACCAAATTCTTTTATCCATGAAACCATATCTCCAGTCCCCTGGTTTCCAGTTTTATTTTATTATTTTAAAAATTATGTATTTATTATCCATAAGTTGAAGTCAGAGCATAATTTTGGAAGTCAGTTCTTGTATTATGTGGTCTTCCAGGGACTGAACTGTGGTCTCGAGGTTTGCATATAGACACCTTAGCTGTTGAACTATCTTGCAGGCCTCTTTTTTTTTTTTTTATTTTAAAATGGCCTTTCTTGTGGCTCTTGGTGTGAGCCCGGAAGTGATTCTCTTGGGCTTAATTTTTCTAGGTAGTCTTTGTTTTAAATGCCTGCTTTGTTGAACTTTGTATTGTGTGAGGTCCTCACCTCCTTTACTAAAGCAGTCATCTCTGAACATACTATTTTTAAGCCAAAAAGTCCTGCATATGTTCTCTTATTTACTGACTGATTTTAGTCCCCACATGGAAAACCATGGAGGTCTTTGATCTGTTGATTCCTTGTCTTTTCATTTTGATAGCCTATTCCTTTATTTCCTTTTATTGTGACACCATCTCCCTCTGCTATCATAGGAGAATGACAGTTTGGAATACTGTTTGACTTATAAGCATTAAAATGTAAGTCTACATCATATGTAAAAAACAAAAATGAAGTAGTTGACTTAAAATGATACCTAGTTGACCTAGTGGAGCCACACATTCTGCCTCAGCAAACAACCTAGATTAAAGGATATTTAGAAAAATATCCAATTTTTAACATGTATTCACCTTATTTCTTAGCAGTATTCCCTAAATAACATAGTATAACTACATATATATTAGTTTAAAGGTATATGTAAGGATGTATGCACATTATATACAAATAATATAGAAATTTTATAAGGATAAGGACTTGACTATGAATCCTTCCAACTTGGTGCCAACAGCTGGGAATAGCGAGATTACAGGATCTGTATTGAAACTAGTGTCTCATGGATAATATTAATGTTTAATCATATAATTTTATGAAAGAAACAGTAATATTTAGTCATATAATAGGAAAAATGTTGATCCTGGTTATTAGCAAAAAATAAAAAGTAGATGAGACCAAAAAAGAAAAATTAATGAGAGAAATGTAAGCTAGTTACCAAGGAAAAACTAAGAAATTCCAGAATAAGATGAAACAAAATTTCTGTGTTTTTTCATTATGAAATATAAAAGCAGAATATATTTGTATATTAAATGCTACATATTTAGGCAATTTATTCCTTGATATCTGTTTGTAGAAATAGATAATGGGAGTGAGCTACTTAAGATGGCCATCAAAATAGCACATGCTACTGCTTTTCTTGCTCTTGAAATTCTGTTGAGAACACTGTTTTCATAAGATTCCATGACAGAAATTGGAATTGGCAGTGGTATGACCAGATTAAGTTAAATGAAAGCAAAACCTTGTGCTTTGAATAGCAGGATAATATAAATCAGTCAAAATGAAGATATATGTTCTTTATGTAGTGAAACTGTTTGCTTTATTTAAAAATTTCTTGATAGAATGGTATGTGGGGATAACTGGGTATATGTACCTCTGTAACAGTTCTTGTCATGTTCTTCAGGACTTTTAATGAATCAGAAATTATTCTTACTTCTCCACATTTATAGTATTTACACTTTGCTTATTTTTCTTTCACTGTTGACCTCTAGAAACATGGTAATGCATGACAATAATTTTTGTCTGTGTGTGTGTGTGTGTATTTGTGTGTGTGCGTTTGTATTAGTGTGATACTTAGATTTTCATTCACATGGTAACATGCCATCTAAAAATGCATACAATTTTATTGTTTTCATTTTTGCTTTAGATTCTGTTTCTTTTATTGCCTTGTTCTTGATCATTCTTGAAGTAGTATTTTCATAAGTAGTGAGTGATAAAATCCTAATCCTGTTCCAACAATTAAAACAGTTAAATAAAATTTCCAATTTGAGGGTTGCAAAATCAACATTCAAAAATCAATTATATTTCCATTCACTGATAAGGAATTATGTAAAATGAAATGGGCAAGTAATCCCAGTGCTGAAAGTCAGCTGAGTCCGTAACCTAAACAGGTACATCTGAGTTTTTCTAAAATGTCATACTATAAGGAATGTCAGTACATTCAGAGATGATATCAATTTCTTAGGCTTTAAGCCATTATCTCCCAATTTTTCATTTAGCATACATTTTGCACAAAATAAAGGATTTGGTATGGTATTTTCATACTACATTTAACAGTTTTGGTACTTGAAACTGTTGACAAACATAATTTCTTTCATTCTATCCAAATTATACTTTGTATAATTATATTTAGATTACAAAATGCTCAAGAAATGTTTGAAAGGTGATGGGATTCAAATGAGCTTAATTAAAGACAAGAGTTAAAGAGATAAAACATATGCAATGAAAGTCATTGTAAGTATGAAATAAAATATTAACACGAGGAATTTATCTCAGAGTAAAATTTTACTTGCTTAAATACGTTGTTTGTCAGTCTTCCTTGTGGTTATTTATGCACAGAGGATACTTGTTTACTCTCACAGTTATGATGCAGAGTCATTTCTGCCTCAGTATTTGCATCCAAAATGGAGTGACCTAACATTTTATGTAATGGAATTACTCAGAGTAAGATGTACCTTGAGAGGTGTTATTTTATACAACAAAGAATTACTTGGAACAGGTTTAGTGATCTCTGTAACTATTTACAATGACATAAAAAATTAAATCACCAAGAATAAACTTGCCCAAGGAGGTGAAATACTTATAATCAATGCCATATAACACTGATAAAAAGAATCAAAGGAGACAAAAATGTTTGAAAATCATCCTGTATCTATGGGAACCCTAGGTTGTTATTAAGTGTGAGTCTAACTTTCTGATAAACAAGAAGCCTTTTCCAAAGTCTTGTTATTTTTTTCTCATAAACAATGTATAAATGATTAAGTATGCATGTTTTAGTAATATTTAGTTTGGTTAATTCTGTATAATCAGTTGTGTAGGTATGAAATAGTACTTCCTTGTGATTTCAGTGTGAATTTCTCTGATGTTTAATGTAAAGCAACTTTGCCTGTGCTAATGTGTACTATATACACATCTTTTCTGAAGTGTCTTTTCAACTCTTCACCTATATTTTCATTATCTTGCATCCTTTTGGGATATTTTTACATGGGTTAGGCTTTTTTTGCTAGAAACGTATTTTTGGCTTAGAATTATATTGTTTTCATAACAATATCTTTCATCAGAGCAGATACTTTTAATAATAATAATATTTAATTTAATAGATGGCATGTTTGATATTGCATTTTTAAAAGCTTTGCCTAAGAAGGAAGCTTTTCAGAAATAACTTGTCATTTTTCTTCATAATGTTTTATAGATGTATGCTTTAAAGTTAGCTTTCTCATCTATTTTGAACAAATAGGAATTACTTAAATAATTTGCCTTTTGTTTGTTTTGTGAGAATTGTTTATTACTTCTAGAATAGTAAATCAAGCCCTTTGTTAAGTTAATGTACTTTCATGTCATTTATTTTTAAGATGTTATTTTGCTAAGTCAAGAGTTTGAAGTATTTTTCAAAGCTCAGACTGTTACAAATATAATGTGTCATTTATTTATTTGTTTATCTCTCAGGTAGCAACATATGATTTCAGTTTTGAAGTTCAGATTAATTCATTCAACGCTTCAGAACTATACGAAGAATTTAAGTCACAGAAAAAGCCTTTGATTCAAAAAACATCACCAGTTATCTCTCCCTGTTTTGTTCAGGCTACTGGTATGTAACATGAAGCAGTCAGCTGCTGTGGATAGATTAAAGATTTTGACTTAAACAGGTATAAGTTACAAAGAATCAGGATATTTTTTCAGATATGCAAATATCAGAAAATAAAGTCCTGGCACAGCTTCTCTCTATGTTACTATAATTGTGAGCCTACGAGACTGAATATTAATTGACTAGAATGCTGAAAAAATCTAGCAAAGAATAAAATGTAGGTGAATTTATAATTATGTTGGAATTTTTTAAATGAGGGCCATAAAATGAGTTAGCATAAGATCAGTTGAAAAGTAAAATGCAACAATTGCAATTTTAGTTAAGAAAATATTTCTTACAATGAAATTAGTTGATAAAGCACTAAATGCTACATGTAAAATGTCTTTGCATATGTCCCAAGTCCCAAGTCTTATCCCCCCTCCTACTTCCCTTACAATCTTTCATCTCCCCAGATAGACTACCTGTTATTTTCATATCTTTTCACTTGTGTGGCCCACTATGCTTCATCTAGTTCTTGGATGCTATATGCCTGGCAAGTATCATATATCAGTGGGCATACCATAGAAGAAAGCACCCTCTTTTTAACCCCATCAGCATTAGTCCTCATTAGTCTCTCAATAACCTCTGTAATGCACTGCTTTTGCAAAACAACTATTCCTAAACTTTCAAAATGATTCACTTGCAGAATATTTGTCCTCTCTTTATTATTCTCTCCATTCCAATGATTGTCTTTTCATCACTTCTACATCAGTTAAAATTTAGCAGAAATATAATTTCTTTTTCTTTTATCTCAGTATTGAATATATTTTATGCTTTTAAACATCTTATTGGTTATTTTATTGAAAGTCCAAATTTAATTTTGTAAATAAGCAGGTATATATTTTTTCTTTTTTTAATGTTTATTTATTTTTTCCAATCATATAAACTTAATAGGTAAGCATGTTCTCTCCCTCCCTCCCCCCTGCCTAGTCCCCCTTACACCCTCCGTTCCTTTTCCCTTTCTTTTCGCCCCCTTCCCTCCCTTTCTCCCAGTGCCTCTCCCTTCCCTGCTCCCATTCCCTGAAGCATCCTTTTGTATGAATGTCAAGCTTCCCCCTGTGTCCTCCATCCTCCATTCTAATGAGGTGTAAGGTCTCAGTGGCATTGCCCAGAGCCTTTACTTGTGCTCCCTCTTAGTATGGGAACACTATTGTGATTGAGAAACAGGTATCTTAAAAAGAATTTTATTTTCTGACTAGGACTCAGCATAAACTTATCTTATTTATAATCATTTTATGTTGTATGATATACTAAAGTACCTAAATACTACTGCTTATTAATATTTTGTTAATATATTTGTTTTTCTTTTAAAGTTTTGCGAGCTACATTGAACTTATCTAACACTCAGTTTGATTTTAAAATTCCTTTACATGAAATGGAACGTGATAAGAAAGTCACCAAAATTCAGGTCTGTGTAGAGAACTAATACAGTTTGCAACTCTTTATAATTCTTTTTTTTATAATTATGGGTTTTAGCTTACTAAGCTGAATATGTGCAGTCTTGAGTGGTGTATAAATTATTCCATGTCAGTAATTTTTACACATTTATTAATGGTATTTGGCGCAATGTTACTGTATTTTACTAATAATTTGTATATTTATGTATTTATGATGTCCCATATATCTCAATATAAGTCCTTATCAGAATTGGCTAAAATAAATTATGTACATATATTGTATTGTTCCAGAAATAATTTTCAGAAATATTCAATATGAATTAGGATATGTATATTTAATTTTAATATGCACCCTTATTTCATGTCACTTAGAGCTTCACATGTTTTATCACTGAATTCCTTTAATTTTGTGGATGGATGGAATTTAATTGTTTATCTATCCACTATTTGAATGAAAGCTTGTATTTTTTTAACCAAAGTTTGGTAATAAAGAGTAAAAACTATTATGAGAATTTTTTATTGTATTTTAAGAAACTGCTCCACTCCCACTGTACTATTTGCTGTCTCATCATCAAAGGGATTGAGAGTTTTCATTACTCTGAATCATTGTAAAGTTATATTTGTATTTCTGAATTAACTTAGATTCTTTTTTCATATATATTTTTCATGTCTGTAAACATGTTGTTTGTTTACATGTATATCTTTTGAATATATGGATGGGTGCATCAATTGAATATTTTAATGACACTAAATTACACATTGCATTTATTGGAAACATTTTTTCTTATATGTATGAATGAACAGGATCTTGTTTTACATAATGTTTCAAAAAAAGCAGTACAGTGGTCTTTGGATACTAGTAAAATTGACAAACTTTTCAAAAATGGTATATTCAAATTTACTGCACTGATTGGAAGTTTGAAAGCGGAAGAGGTATATACTGTGTCTATACATTTCTGTCCACGTAAGTACTTTTACCTATTTTTAAGTCTGTATTTTCAGATTTATTCATACAGTAGGAAGTTGTACCATATACAGAAAGTTTTAGATTACTTTTCATTTTTCTATTTACTTGACTAATTATAAATGATAATAATTCTGTTAAATAAATTTCTATGTTTAAGAACCTTTATGAAATAGATATTGTATATGTCCAAGGTATATAACATAATTATTTGTTGTATGTGTTCATTTTATAACTATTCCTCACATGAAGTTATTGCAGCTATCAGGACTCAAACTGTATATTATGTCCCCAGAGATAAACTATACATGTGAAATCCTTACACTTTGAACAATACTTTATTTTCTCTATGCTTGTGCCATTAACAAACAGTGCCTTCCTCTTAATTGATTGTTTTATGACAAATGCATCCAGATTTGGATGATTTCTTTTTTACATATGTATATGATATTCCATTGAGTATGGAATATGTACCATGTCATCTAATCCTTGATAGACATTTCATGTTGTTTCCACAAACTATTCATTGTGCACATGCTGTACATCAAAGGGCAGATATCTTTCAACATGGTGAATTATTTCCTTGGCTACTTACCGAAAATTGTGATTACTGGGACTTATAATTATTTCATTTTTTAATTTTTTGGAAACCTCAGGATGTTTTCTGTGACAACTATGCTCATATCCATTTCCATAAATGCAATACATGGTTTCTTTTATGTCTACCTCTTTGCAGCATGTGTTATCTATTGACCTTTTGATACTAGTTATCATAACCAGTATGAGTTGTTGCATTTTTGCTTTGATTTGAATTACTGTGATGAAAATATTATTGACAGTTTTATTTTTAATCTCTGCTGACATTTGTGTCTTGTTTATAAACACTTGTCTATGGTTTTCCTGTTTTTGTTTGTTTATTTACTACTGGCTTATAATGGCAACTAGAAATTTTGGATGTCAGTATATTGCAATATATTTGCAAATATTTACATTCAACTGATAGATTGGTGTTATTTTACATTGTAAATTTTACATGATATACAGAATATTTTCATCTTCTTGTAGTTCTACTTTTTCATACATCTGTTTTCTATGCATTTGTTATCATACCTAAAAACAATTAAGCATTTTTCCTTCATGTTTTCTTTTAGGGGTTTAAGGATTCTGTTCTATTGACTTCTATAATCCAAAAGTTTTTACATGTGGGTATCCAGTTTTCTCAACACCATCTATTGAAGACAGCTTTCTTTACTACTGAGTATTTTTTGTGCCCGTGTTGATTGTTTTATGACAGACACGTACTTTTTCTTCTATTGCCATATATACTTGAATGAAAATATATTACATATCTGTATGTCTTTAAGTGATACAGAGAATCAATCTCAATCCCTCTTATATCTCATTATTTTAAAGTCCCTAAATTCAAAGTTTATTGATGAGGTAAATTTGGCTTGCCATCTTGCTCTGGGGATTTCCATTCTCCTCTCTCAAACTGGAATTAGAGGCAAGCCAGCATAACAACGTGCCCCCATTTTGTGTTTGATATGGATATCTGAACTGAAATACTGTTGCACATTTTCTCCAAGATATTTCTTGTGTGTCATACAAATAATGAAAATCTTAGAAAAGATTTACCTCATCTCTAGTTACAGTACACACATACTGGAAGACACTATTTTCCTCCAATAATATTTCATTTTGTCTTAAATTCTTCTGCAGCTTGAATTGTTATTGGGAAAGGTACTCTGCTCCATTGAGCTATATATAATCCAGTAGTACATTCTCATATAGTTTATAAAAATTACATCCATTTTTGCATGTAAACTAATCTTAAACTGCTCTTTTTTTATAGGTGAGCCTGTAACATACACAGCCGATGTTCCCATACGTTTAAATGATAACCTATCTAACTATAGAACATTAAAACTCATTGGAGAGGTACAATCACCAAAGATATTTTTTGATCCACCATTTATTTGTTTCACTCCTCTTCCTCTGGATGTAACAGCTGGAGTGGATTTTAAAATTCAGCCAAAGAACTACTTCAGGTAAATAATTAAAATGAACTTAGTACACACTTTCTTTGTGTCTGTGCTATATGATAAGTATAAGTAATAGATTTAAAGAGCTATTGGTTGCTTTAGGTGAATCATTTTTCAGCAATTCAACACACCAAAAATAAGTTATTAGTCTAAAACATCAATCTCTTGCATACCTCAATTCTTTGAATGCCTGAGTTGTTTGCATAAATAATTATTTTTTATTTTTTAATTTCTTATTTTTGAGTTTCACAAAAGAAAATTATGAATTTTATTCATTTCCAATACATAAAATATTATTTTTTGACTATCATAATTTTTAGTTCTCAGAATTTATCCATCTTAAGATATTTGGTCATATTTTCACAACATTTTATCTTACTCTTCCAAATAATATCCAAGTCTACTATAAAGATCTCACTTGACCAAGTCAGAATTGATTATAATAGTATCTTTTGTGCTTTATTCAAAGGTAATTATTAGGAACCTCATTTATATCAGGGAAGTCCCTTGGCTATAGCCATATAATGTAAATTAATCACAGAATGGATATTCCATTACATTTAAAGGTCTTGATCACATTACAGGGAGAGAAATTATTCAGTTTGTACATTAAGAAGAATGATTGTTAGGGTTCATCTTAGAATCCTACTTTTATTTATTTAGATTTATGGAAGTCTAAATTCTATGAAAATCATCAAAATTTACAGTCAATAGAAACTAATGAAATATAGACCCCCCAAGTAATCCAGATATGGAAATTGTCTGACACAAATATCAATAAATTTATTTCAAAAATAAAATTTGGCATTAAAAATTACTAATGAACATGAACTTAGTAATAACCGATTTAAATCTAATTGAATAAATCGATTTAAATTTTGAAAGAGTATGCAACATAAAATATTAGCAATTTATTTATAGTGAGAATAACAAAGAAGTACAAAACCAAACATAACCTGTTAATTTTAAGAATAAAATGGGATAACTAGGTGGATACTAAAAATGGGGAAAATTTTAAAGCAGTGTGTTGAAAGAACTTTTTAAGCAGAATAATACAATAAGCTACATTGTTATAAAAATATAACTGGACTTTACTGAATAGTCTGATGTGTGAGTACATTAAAAAGATACTGCTACCTAATAAATGATGTAAAGCATAAAGGAAAGAAATATAGACAATTTTTCAACTAAGAAATTAATGGCATTTTAGGATGTTTGGAATTACAGAATGTTGAGCAGCATACCTTGTCTCTTCCTAGTAAAATCTCTTCTGCATTGTAAAAGCAGGGGAAAGAAACCCACCAACGTGAAGTTGTGGAAAAAAATGTAAAAGCACAATTGAAATAAATGTGGGAAGCAGTATTAATTCACATGTAATAAATTTATGTAATAAACTTTAAGAAATAAGGATCATTTCAAAATCCAAAGGCACTATTTATTTTTATGAGAATTCTAAAGCATTTAATGCACATTTAAAAGTTTTCTATGTGCTTGCCGTAAATTCAGTTGACAGCAAAAATTAATTAAACCTTAATCCATGTAGACTACTGTTACTGAAGAGTGAGAAAACAACATATTTACATAGCACATTTAGCAATATTCATTATTATAACACATTCTACCTTTTAATTAGAGAATGCTTATTTTTTCCACACAACATGGGATATTTATAAATATGCCAACGTAGTATTAGCCTATAGTTTTCTTTTTTAAGTTTATCTTTATCAGGTTTTGGGATTCGATTTAGGGATTTAGGGAAAGAGCGTACTGGGGGAAAGGGAAGGAGATCCAGCGAGGGGTGGAGGGAGTGAGGGGACAGGGGTTCCTATTATATTTGTATGAGCAGAAAAATAAAAAAAATGCCAATGTAGGACCCTCTATTTATATTACTAGAGTTGATATCTCATGGGTCTCTGATAATTAGCACATTTGAGGTGGGGGATTAATTCAGTCAGTAGAGTGTTTTTATGCAAGTATGAGGACCAGCCACCATATTACCAAAGAAATATAACTAAAACTAAACAAACAATAACCAAGCAGGCATTGTGAATGGTATAGGTCTATAACTCTAACACTGGGTGTAACAAGGCAACAGAGCCATGCAAATCCTTGGATCTCATGGGCCAAGGAGCCTAGCCACTTGGTGAGACTTTATTGGAATTAGGAAGACTGGATAAAAATACCTGACGCCACATTCTGGCCTCCATATTCGCGTTCACCCTTCCCCCCCCCACATAAACACATATAAAAGAAACACACTAAATTGCAATTCAATGAAAATTATTTAAAGTCTTCCATGAGTTAGGAAATGTTAACTCCTCTAGGGTGTCATAGAAGAAATGATACTGAATTTTACAGATAAATGGCTGCAATGGTGTATATTTTAAAGCACCATGAAAACTACAACATTCCTTAAGAGTCATGAGTGTAATGAAATCAAATACAATGAGCTTTGTTTATATAGTAGCTTTGCTTATTTATAGCTTAGTTTATATAGACTTTGAAAACTAAACTTGAACAGCTCATTTTGATCTCCATTTCATTCTTTAGGCAAACAATTGGCTCTACATCATTGTTATGATTATTATGTTTTCCTTATCCATTATATTAAGAATATATTAAAATTTTGTTATTCAAGAAAATTAGGTGTCAAAAATTGTATTTATGTACAAATATATGATAGCACCAACCACTTACTAGCAATAGAATATAAAAATGATGAGAATTATGCACATCCAATTCAAGAAGAATAAAAATGATAAGCTGAATGAAATGTAGTGTTGCAGGCCTTTAGGACTAATGGGAGGGAGAATAATAATATAGGAGAGGATGAACAAAACAAAAACTACAAAAATTCCATAATAAGACTCATTAATTTGAATGCTATTTTAAAAGCCAATGAAGAATAAAAGGGCATAAACCTTAACCCAACAGAGATGAAATAAAATTGAAATAAGTCAACATATTCCAACACATATGAAAAATTAAATAGGATTCCTATGAAGATATTATTTTCTGTAACTGTTTGAAATAAAGAGAAAAACACTAGCAAGTGCTTCAATTTTTCTCATAAGTACCTTCTTATGATTTTATAAGTCTTCTTAAACTTTCATAAAAGAGACATAAAAAGGAGAATATATGATAATATGACCTAATTGACAACATATCAAAAAAGGTCTTATTATAAAATCAAACAACAATAATATGAGAAAGGTAAACCACGGGCCATGCATTTTGAATTATTTTATGAGCATATATGCAATGTTCCTTATTGAATTAAATTTTTTATGTATATAAATATACATAGTATTCAAACAGGATCATCTTGGTATTATCCACAAATTACAGAAGTGGATGCATATGTAATAGTTGAAAATACAAAATGACATTTGTTTTGACCTACCACATTCACAATTTTAAAAAAAATATTAATTTTGTCCTGCAAGTTGGATCAGTGAGTAAAAGTACCTGTATACCATCAGAACAGCCTGAGTTTGATCCTGAAGCCTACATGATGGAAAAAGAGAACCAACTTTTAAAAGCAGTCCTCCGCCACCAGTGTAGTAGTGGCATGACTACCAAAGAGAAAACCAACATCTTTCTGATTGGATTCAAGACCCACTTGTCAGAATTGTACCCATCCTTGTTACTGTAAACCAGAACAAGAACCTAAAAAAAGGGGGAAGAAATAGACCAATAGGGAAGACAACCAATAAACCTATAGGTAAGAAGATAGTGCATCAAAGTGCTCTGTAGGTAACTGTTATTATACCCGTGGAATGGGAACTCATAGTGGAAACCTTTAGGTATAAACCTGGATGAGTGAAGGGAAATGCACATATCAGTGTAGTGGCCTGAAGAGAAGTAATATGATATACCTTGGAGGACTGAGCTTCCATGGGAAAAGACAAGCTAGAGTGAACTCAGGGTTCCATAGAAGCGTACAAGCTAAAGGGTGAGTGGGAGGGAATGATGAAGGAAAGGGAGAGAATGGGAGAGAGGGAAGTTGGGATGAATACTCAATATCATTGTAAAAGTAGAAAAGAAAATTTAAAAAAAAGAAGAAAGCGATCTGAAAAAAAATTCTATTCAAATCCCACCTCATTGATTTCACCATTATCTTTGTAGAGGCAACAGGGAAATATTTGGATTGAAATTTAGTGTGTATTTGCTGACTGCCAGGCACTATACCATCAATGCCATTTTTACCTTTTCATTTAATATGCAAAGAACATACCTATTTTATTTCCTAAATACATCAGGACACAGGTTTGTACAAGTGAAAAATCATATAATCACCGAGCTGGATAGTATTGTGGTATGCACTTCATTCTCTGTTCTAGGATGTTCATTATATGAAACTTAACTAATTAAATGGATTTATCTGTAGACTCAGGGCATATGTGATATTTCATCAGTTTTCCTGCCAACCTGGGCAAGGAGCTGCAATTAAGAATCCTAAGAAAGAGTAAAACCCCTATTTTCTCTTTAAAATAAATAGTCCTCTGATGCCCCCAAATGTGTGCCATAGCACGTGCATGCATGCCTTATCTCCATTCTCTATCCCTCAACCACTCTCAAGTTAAAAATTTCATCATTTGCATAAATTTAGAATGAAATCAAACCATACTATATCAAAATATTCAATAGCAAATCTTTGAAAAAGCAAGAAAAAACAGATATTCTGTGAATTGTTAAAGGTTCTCATTTGAAACTTAGCACGAATATCATTATTGGTACCAAAACATAGGTACACTTTCTTTAAATATAAATCAGGAAGTTTGTTATCACAGCCTGTATAAAGCACTTTACTGGAGATGATATTAGCATGAAGACAAGTGCAATAAAATATATGAAATTTGAATTATAAGATAAAATCTATCACATTCTAATGAATTTTCTGTATAGGATACTCATAGAAGCCATAAGAAAATACTTAAAACGTTTTAGAACACTTACAAAAATGAAAAATCTGGTTAAGTATTTAAATTTAATAACTGCAAAATGAAGTACTCAATTCACCTTTTAATTTCAATGTCAAAAATTAAAAGGTAATATGTAAAAAGAAAATAAAAGATATTATAAGACCATATAGATCTATATTAACAAAAGTATAAAACTTAAAGAACTAGCAAATGAATTTTAACATATTAATGATTTATAAAATCGTTTATAAAATATTTATAAAATGATTTATAAAATTCATAACATTCATATTCCTTGTGAAATCAATACGTTGCAATTACTTCCCTTTAAGTTTTCAATTTTATATTGAAATTTCCAAGGTTAAAAATAACGAAGTCTTGCCTCAAGAAAAAAAATACCTTACTAAATATCAACAGTCAACTAATGTGATAGCATTTCTCAGATAGATAAAATGATCAGAATAATACAATTGGGAACCTTGGAGTAGGCATATACATGAATATATAATACATATATGCCAATGGGAATATTGGATATCTTTGGGAAAAAGAGGCTACTATTCAAGAAGTAAGACTAGGCAAATTGAATATCTCTATGGAATTCAATAGTTTAAATGCAATTGCTACTTCATTCAGTGCACAACAACCCATTCCAAGTTGATTCAAGTCATGACAATGGTAAAATGCAAATAAAAGAAAGGCATATAGGAAATATTTTAAATTCCCATAACTGGGTATGGATTTCTTGGGCAAGGTATGACATGCTAATAAAAATCAAATGATTATTATAAATCAGAAAAATCAATAGCTTGACATGATAGTAAATGCCTGTATTTCCAGGATACAGTAAGCTAAGATAGAATGCTCTTGTGTCTGCCAGATGGGTTGCATAGCAAAATGGCTGTGGTTAAAAATGCATTGTATTTAATTAGATGTTTTATCTCAATATTTTATCCTACAGGGCAAAAGAGACATAACAAGAATAATACAAATACATATTTAAAGATTGAGCACATGATCACAAATATTGCCTCTAATTTTTTTTGATGGTTCAAATTATATACACATTTCATTCAAATTATTTCCTGGTACTTTCAGCTAAAATTTTCTTTTTAAAAAACAGAAATTCAACTCTGCATTTCAAGATGCCTACTGCAAAGCTTCTTGACGATGATGAAATTCAACCACTTTCTGTAACATTCCCAAAAGGCAGAGTCATCACAGGCTCCAATACTGGAATAAATGATGAGATTCCATGTCATCTGAGTTTTAATTCATCTAAACCTCTTTCATTTTTTGCTAATCTTTCCTTTTGTGATGACAGAGATAACTGGTAAGATATTTAAGCAGTGCATTCTCTATGTGCTTGAATTTGAAGGATAACTTTTAAAAATATAACTATTATAATAAAGTAGTCAAATGAATAATTTCTAATATAATGACCGTGGACATAAAATATTTTTAAAGTTGTAAATATTCATTTGCTTTTATGAAAAAGAGCAGAATAGTACATTGTGGACAATTACTTGGTTATGACTTTGTTAACTTTATTTCTGAGCCTCTCATTTTCTTCATATTGGTGATATGGACAAAAGTTTTACAATCAGTAGAACATGAGGTGCAGAAGCTCAACAGCCTCTTGATTTTTTTTCTTTAAATACTTTTAAAACTCAGTGTTATTTTCTTTTTCAAAGTATCTTATGGGAGAGAGAGAGAGAGAGAGAGAGAGAGAGAGAGAGAGAGAGAGAACATACATGCCATGACACATTGGTAGAGATCAGAGGAAAACTTTCAGAAATCAGTTCTCTTTCCACCCTATGGACTTTCACATTGGATTTATGTCACCAGGTGATGCACATGTGACTTAACTGCCCAGTTATCTCATTGGCCCAGTGTATTATTTTAATGTTGATGTTTGTCCTTTAGTTTGATGAGTGGTAGCAAACAGAACCTGGTGGTTAATGAATTTTTATTTTAGGCAATCTATTTTAGGTGAAGAGTTCAATCATATATACAGGCTCCCTAAAGGATGAAAAATATATTGTCTCTTTCTGGCTATTTTTCTTTTGTCTCAGTAGTCCCTTACATCCCCCCTCTCTTTCTTCCTTATGCTCTTCATCCTCTCTCTCTCTCTCTCTCTCTCTCTCTCTCTCTCTCTCTCTCTCTCTCTCTCTCTTTCTCTCTCTCTCTTTCTCATACATATACACTCCACACAGATAAAAATCCCATGTTTGACTTAATGGTAGTGAAGATAAATAGAATCTGTATAATGACTTAGTAGATAAACTAAAAACATAAGAACCTGAGTTCTATCCCCAGTACTAATATGTGTATCTAAAATCCCATGGCTAAGGAAATGGTCTTAATGTTCATTGAGAGACCTTGTCTCACGAAATAAGATGGAAATCACTTGCAAGATGGTTGAGCGGGTTAAATTGTTTGCTATGCCATCTGAAAATTTATTTTTCATTTCCAGAACCACCGCAATGGTAGAAGGAAAGAACTATGTCTACATAGTTGTCCTCTATCCTCTAACTATCACATCCACATCATGCTTCACTTACATTACTTCCCACACATATATTAATCCACACATAATTATGTTAATACATTAAACAAAGTTTAAAAGAAATGTGAAAGCCAATTGAGGAAAGCATCTATTGTCACACTCTGGCTTGCAAAGACACCATTAATGCATGCACTTACTTGAACATGTACTGTCGACCCACATGAACATGTGTGCAAACACACACACACACACACACACACACACACACACACACAAAGAAAGAAGGACAAGAATATTACTCCTTTGATTTTATTGACATATTATTAATGAGATAAATACTCCCTGGAGTCCTAATAAACATCAATTGAACATTATCATGATTTGATTCCAAAACCCTGTTACTAAGTCAGTCAATAGCTATGTATACACAATTTTACTAAAAACAAGATTAATCTATATGAACACATAAAATATCAGTAAGTCTGGTAGCTAAAGTTAATGTAAGACATCAAAAATACACTGCATTGAAACTTATTATCAAAATAAATATTGTGCTATATTGAAATTAAATATTTCATTTTAATAAAAATCAAAATGTAGATCGACATGCTTATAAAATTAAAAGATTTTATTTTTCTATATAAAATCTGCTTAAGATAATTATAAAGTAAATTCACTGGTGCATAAATTTGAAAGAAAAAATAAAAATTTCAAGACCAGGAAAAAGTGTAAGAAACATGCTCTGTATACTTCAAGAAGCATTTAACTTTGAAAATTGATGGTTATAAACATATACTTCTTTCTCTCCATCTCCATTTTCCCATTTCCCCCTATTTTCATTGTGATCTGATACACTCAAAGAAGATGCAGAAACTATTAAAAGAAAGCATATATTATTTTAAAATTGCATTCAGAAGTATTTTAATTAAAATTTTTTAATTTAAGTTTTTTAATATTGAAGGGGGGGAAGAAAAGAGTGCGAACACGCCATAGCACGTGTGGAGATTATAGGTCCACTTTTGGATGTTGTAGTCTATTTCTAACATGTGGACTCCAGAGACCTAACTCAGGTCACCAAGTTTCTATATAAGCACCCTGGGATCCATTTTGCCAGCCCTGATTTTATGGTTTTATGTGCAGTTGTCTGTATGTTTATGTAATAATTATATACTAGAATGATTTTTGAATGAAAGAATGAATGCAGCAATAAAGTGTGAATCAACATCTATTGTAGGTTAAACAGTCACTTCCCTTATGTGACTATCAATTCAGTTTTTTTCTTCTTACGACGTTGTTGCTTTTGGTATATAGGGTCACAACACAAAGATGAGGAAATGGGAGAAGAGAGCTAGAGATCAGTTTTCAAAATTAAATGTTTTCTGATTACAAATACGTTTCCTGTTTTGTTTTTTCTGGTCTTGAACTTTTCATTTTTTCTTCTGACTTTATGTATCAGTGAATTTATTTTATAATTATCTTAAGCAGATTTCTAAGCTATGAATATTAAATAAGCTATGCTTTCTAGAATTAAGGAAGGAATATTATTGTAAAACTCTAAATAGAATTGTAGAAATTTGAATGCATAGACAAGATTTGTGCAAAGCATCTTAAATAATGTACACTGAAAATGAGATGATGATTGTTAATGATATTAGTTAGCTCCCTAATGGGGACTGTTGTCCCAACCCCAGATGCCTCCTTTAAAAATGGAGTAATATAGATATAATAACTATGGAAATTATATAGTTTTGAAATTGTGTCTATAATTGCAGTTGATTTGAATGAGTAATAAGTAATTAAATTGAAGCTGGATAATAAGAATGCGCTTTAGTAAAGTTCAGATCTAAGGGAAGTGTATATTTGAGTTATTTAAAAATAAGTTTCATATTTGGCCACCCAAACATCTTTAACACTATTCTCAATTCTTTGTAATAATATTCTTAACATTCTGATATTCTCTGTAAATAATGAGCCATTCATTCAGCAAGTGTATACTGAATATCTACCATATGGAAGGTTTGAAGAGGTAATAACTGCCTCAGCCCAATGTACAGTTTGTGGGGCTATTGCAGATTATTACACTGGATAAAGTGGGGACTGTTGCATGATTCTGAATTTGTGATAGCCATTACTTTCACAGACTCATAACAAGAAACCTTTTTTCCTATCACCAAAATAAAAACAAAATGCAAAAACAAAACTTCTTGACTGTCAAGTAGATATTTTTCTAGTTTACAGATTATCCATTCAGTTTCTATTCACTGCTAGCTACTTAACTGTTTTTTGTCTTTCCACTTATGTACCAAAGAAAAAAATAGATAAGTAACATATCATAATCGAATAAGGAAGATAAATGGATCCAAGAGAAAGGGTAAAGAACAATAATATGTATGTGTTACTGGAAATATAATATGCAGCTGGTCATTAAAAGAGAAAATTATATGAAATGCTTAGAATAATCTTTTACATGCTGCAAAAATTGAATAACACATCAAATTACTATTAATGTGATAATTAATGTCCTGGTTTCCCAGAGTAATTGTAGTAATTACTACAATTGTGATTGAGTAAGAAGTTCCTCTTACCGGACATGGAATTTTTGTACAGGAAGTGTGGAAATTTCAGAGACCAGGATGCAGTTTTAATTGAAAGTGAAGATTGTTTTGTGTGATCTTCAAATTATTCACATTGTATTTCTTTTTTTTTGCTTGACTCACAAATTTTTTTATTTATTTATTATTTTTTTTAATATTTTTATTATTATTTCCGCTCATACAAACTTATTAGGTACACCGGTTCCCTCCTTCCCTCTTCCTCCCCACGAACCCCCTGCTCCCCCTCCCCTCCCCCTCCCTGCCCTTCCCCCAGTGCCTCCCGCCCCAATTCTCACAGAGTCCTTTAATATGCATCCCTGACTCTCCTCTGGGCCCTCCTCTCCGATGACATACAAGACCCAGTGGCATTTCCCTGAACCCTTTCCCGTGTTCCCCTTAAGCATAGGAACACTACTGTGGCTGCCAATCCCTTGCCTCCAAGGATCTTTAGCAGATGCTAGAGTTTGTGAGGTCAATAGTGTGTTGGACATTGTGCAGGGCATGCAAAGTCCAATTATGATTGCGTCAGCCCTAACTTGTGTGGAGTATCTTGCAAATCATTGCTCCTCCCATCCTTTTGCTCTTACAATCTTACCACCCCCTGTTCCGCAAATTTCCCTGAGCTTCAGGATGGGGAGAGATTAGTCTGGCCTAGTTCTAGGTGGTTGATACAGAGTCTCTGAAGTTCTGGATTGTGGTTTGTTGATTTTCTTTTGCAGTTTTGCTGCTCCTGCAATGCCCTTCACTCCATCCTGCTGGGCACTGTATGTCACCCCTTGCAGTCCTTGATGGAGGCCTATTTTCTCTGCTGAAACATAGTCACTTCTCTCCTTGTTTTTGGTGTGGCCCTCCAACCCCATCCCTCCTGATCATAATCCTTGCAATTACTGTAGGTAATACATAGATTTACCTAAAGGTGGGTTTGGTACTAGGAACCATCTATAAGGGAGTACATACGGCACTTAATTTTCTGGGTTGGGATACTTCACTTAATATAATTGTTTCTAATGACATCCATTTCCCGGCTAATTCCAGTAATTCATCATTTTTGATGGCTGAGTAGTACTCCATTGTATAGATGTACCACTATTTCCTTATCAACTCATCAACTGTTGGGCATTTGGGTTGATTCCATGACTTTGCTATTGTAAACAGTGCTGCTATGAACATGGTCGAGCTTGTGCTATCGATATGGACCTCTGCTGCATGGTGGGTTATTCCCAAAAGTGGAATAGCAGGGTCCTATGGCATTTCAATCTTTAATTTCTTTAAGAATCTCCAGACCGCTCGCCAGAGTGGCTGTATGAGCCTGCATTCCCACCAGCAATGTAGCAGAGTTCCCCTCTCTCCACAGCCTCTCCAGCATTTGTTGTTGTTTGTATTGTGGATTTTTGCCATCCTGACCGGGGTGAGATGATATCTCAGGGAAGTTTTGATTTGCATTTCCCTGATGGCTAAGGAAGTGGAGAATTTTTCAGATATTTGTTAGACATTTTAATTTCATCTCTGGTAAAATTTCTTTTAAGTTGCAGGGCCCGTTTTTTAATTGAGCCATTGGTTTCCTTGGTGTTTAGTTTTCTAAGTTCTTTGTGCACTCTGGACAGTAGAGCTCTATCAAAGATGTGTTTAGTGAAGATTTTCTCCCATTCTGTGGGTTGCCTTTGAGCTCATGTTACAATCTCTTATCTGAACAGAATCTCTTTAATTTCGCAAGATCCCAACTGTTGAGAGTTGGTAGCAGTGGCTGTGCCATTGGATGTCTGTTTAGGAAATGTTGGCCTAGCCCAATCAGCTCTAGGGTGTTCCCTATCCTTTCAACTATGGTTTTTATAGTCTCTGGCCTTATATCAAGGTCCTTGATCCATTTGGAATTAAGTCTTGTACATGGTGACAAGTACATGTCCAGCTTTAATCTTCTGCATTTGGAGATCTAGTTTTGCCAGCACCATTTGTTGAAGATACTGTTCTTTTTCCATTGGATTCTTTGGGCCCCTTTGTCAAAGACCAAATGGTGTAATGTTGTGGGCTTATATCTGGGTCTTCAATCCTTATCCATTGATCTGTGTATCTATTTTGGAGCCAGTACCAGGCTGTTTTTACAACTATAGATTTGTAGTATAGACTAAGGTTTGGTATGGTAATACCTCCAGCAGTGTTTTTGTTACTCAGGATTGTCTTTGCTATCCTGGGTCTTTTGTGCCTCCATATGAATTTTGAGATTGTTTGGTCAACTTCTTTGAAGAATTGCTTTGGGATTTTAATTGGTATAGCATTGAATTTGTATATTGCCTTTGGTAGGATGGTCATTTTTACGAAGTTGATTCTGCCAATCCAGGAACATGGGAGTTCTTTCCACCTTCTGGTGTCTTCTGCTATTTCTTTCTTTAGGGTTTTAAAGTTTTCATTGTAAAGGTCTTTTACCTCCTTGGTTAGGTTTATACCAAGGTATTTCATTTTTTTAGGAGCTATAGTAAATGGAATTATTTCTCTCAAAGCTTTTCCACTTCTTTCATTCTGGGCATGTAGGAAGGCCTCTGATTTTTGCACATTTATTTTGTAGCCTGCCACCCTGCTCAATTAGTTCCAGGAGCTTCCTGGTGGAATTTTTGGACTCACTCAGGTATAAGATCATGTCATCTGCAAATAGGGATAGCTTGACTTCTTCCTTGCTGATTTGAATCCCTTTTATGTCCTTTTCTTGTCTTATGGTTTCAGCTAAAACTTCAAGTACAATATTGAATAGAAGTGGTGAGAGTGGACAGCCTTATCTAGTTTCTGATCGAAGTGGGAATGCTTCCAATCATTCCCCTTTGAGCATAATCCTTGCTGTGTGCTTGTTGTATACAGCTTTTATTATATTGATAAAGTTTCCTTCCATTCCTACTGTCTCAGCGTTTTTATCATAAAAGTCTGTTGGATCTTGTCAAAAGCTTTTTCTGCATCTATTGAGAGTATCATGTGGTCTTGGACTTTGGACTGGTTTACATGATGAATTACATTTATTGATTTGCGTATGTTGAACCAACCTTGCGTGCCGGGGATGAAGCCTACTTGGTTCCTGAGAATGATGTTTTTAATATGTTTTTGAATCTGATTTGCTAAGACTTTGTGGAGAATCTTTGCATCTGTGTTCATCAGAGAGATCGGTCTATAGTTTTCTTTTTTAAGTGAATCTTTAGTAGGTTTTGGGATTAAAATGATATTAGCTACATAGAAGGAATTTGGCAGTGTTCCTTCCTTTGCTATTTGATGGAACAGTTTAAGGAGTATTGGTGTTATTAACTCCTTAAATGTCTAGTAGAACTCTGTGCTGAATCCATCTGGTCCAGGACATTTTTTGGTTGGAAGATTCGAGATTACTTCCTCAATTTCCTTATATGTTATAGGACTATTTAAATAATTCACAACTTCCTGATTCAACTTAGGTAAGTTGTGTTTACTTAGAAATTCATCCATCTCTTTTGTGTTGTTAAACTTCACAGAGTATAAGTTTTTGAAATATGATGTTATAATTCTCTGGATTTCTTGGGTATCAGTAGAGATAACTCCATTTTCATTTCTAATTTTGTTAATTTGGGTTTTCTCTCTCTTGCTTTTGGCTAATTTAGCTAGGGGTGTATCAACCTTATTGATTTTTTTTAAAGAACCAGCTTTTTGACTGCTTGATTTTTTCTATTGTTTTCTTAATCTCGATGTCAGATATTTCTCCCCTTATTTTGCTAATCTCCTCTCTTCTACTGCTTTTGGGATCAGATTGCTCTAGTTTCTCTAAAGCTTTAAGCTGCATTGTTAAGTTGTTTATTTCTGATGTTTCCATTTTTTTTTGATGTAAGCATTAAGAGCTATGAATTTACCTCTTTGAACAGCTTTCATTGTGTCCCAGAGATTTTGGTAAGTTGTATTTTCATTATCATTCTCTTTCAGGAAATCTTGAATTTCCTTTTTAATTTCTTCCTGAATCCAGTTCTCATTCAGCATCATATTGTTAACCAGGAGTTAGTGTATTTTCTCTTGTTTGTTGTGTTATGGATATCCAGCTTTAGGCCGTGGTGGTCTGATAGGGCACAGGTTAGAATTTCAACTTTTTTGTATATGTGTAGATTCGTTTTGTGGCCCAATATGTGATCTATTTTGGAGAAAGTTCCATGTGCTGCTGAGAAAAATGTGTATTCTTTGGTGCGTGGGTGAAAAGTTCGATAGAGATCTGTAAGGTCCATTTCTTTCAGGGTTTGATTAAGTTCCAAAGTGTCTCTGTTAAGCTTTTGACCTGTTGATCTATCCCATGTCGAGAGGGCGGTCTTGAAGTCCCCAAGAATTATCGTTTGGGGGTTGATTTCTTGCTTTAGACGCTGTAGGGTTTTCTTAATGAATGTGGAGGGGCCCGTATGGGGTGCATATATGTTCAGTATTGTGAAGTCTTCCTGGTGAATTGTACCTGTGACTAAAATGTAGTATCCATCCGTGTCTCTTATAATTTTCTTTGCTTTGAAGTCCACTTTGTCTGATATCATAATGGCTACCCCTGCCTGTTTTCTGCTTCCATTAGCTTGTAGAATTGTTGACCAGCCTTTTCTTTTTAGGGCATGACTATCTTTTGTGGTGAGATGGGTTTCCTGCAGGCAGCATATTGATGGATTGTGATTTTTAATCCAAGTTTGTAATCTGTGTCTCTTGATTGGTGAGTTAATTCCATTAACATTTAGTGTTATAATGGAGAAAGTATTTTAATTCCAGACATTTATTATGTTTAGTGGTTTTTATAAGTATATTTCTTCGCTGTTAATGGTGTTATACTTGCCTTCTGTTCTCCTGGATATGTCTGTTTTTTTCTTCAAGCTTAAGTATCATTTCTAGCATTTTTTGAAGGCCTGGTTTGTTGGACATGTATCCCTTCTAGTTTTCTTTGTGCTGGAAGATTTTTCTTTCTCCCTCGATCATGATGGATAGTTTTGCAGGGTAAATCAGCCTGGGTTGACATTTTTGCTCATTCAATACTTGAAGTATGTCTCTCCAAGCTCTTCTTGCTTTTACTGTTTCGACTGAGAAGTCATTTGTTATTTTCATAGGTTTACCTTTAAAAGTGACTTGTTTTTTCTCCCTTGAAGCTCTCAGCACCAGTTCTTTATCTTGAATGTGGAGTGTTTTAACTATTATTTGCCGTGGCGAGCTTCTGTTTTGGTCATATCTGTTTGGGATGCGGAATGCCTCTTGTATATGTCTGGGTCTCTCTTTTTTTAGATGAGGAAAGTTTTCCTTGATCATTTGAAAAATTTCCTCAGGGGTGGTATTTTGAGATTCTTGCTCTGGTATTCCATGAATACGCGTGTTAGGCTTCTTCAGGGTGTCCCATATCTCCTGGATATTTCTCTCAAGTATTTTTTTGGCTTTAGCAACCTCTTCCATTGAGCTGTGTAATACTCCCACTTTATCTTCAAGGTCTGAAATTCTGTTTTCTGCTTCCTTAGTTCTGCTGATAAGACTCTCTGTGGAGTTCTGGGTTGAAGATAACTTGTCTTTTAGCTCAGTTTTAAACTCTGCTTGAGTCTGTTTTAACTGATGTATGCCAGTTTTTGTTTCTTGCACTGTTTTTCTCAACTCCTCCAAGTGTCTCTTGTGTTCCTCTTCAAAGCGATTGATTCGATTATTTAATTCCTCCCGGATTTCCTCTTTCATAGTATTGAACATGTAATGTTCATATTTTGAAAGTCACTATCCTGGGTCAGGCTTTCATGGCCATTTTCCGTGGGTTTGTTCTGGTTTGAGTCTAACATTATGGGATTAATTCCTTCAGTGGGACATTTCTTTACTTGAGTGTTGTTTCTCATGTGTTTGCACTTTGACTTTGGCATTGCCGTTTTAACTCTTAAGATCTTCTTTCAATTTCTGTGCGTTTTTCACTAAACTGAATTATTTGATCTGGGGTTCTGGGGATGGGCAGGGACGGAGCTTACCTAGGTCGCGGTGAGGCCGTGCACGCGTCCCGGGTGGTGGAGTGGGGGAAGGGAGGGGCTCACATTTATTTCAACGTTCATGTTTATCCTTATGTTTGAAAAGTGCTTGTTCTTGGAAGTCAGATAGTTCAAGAAATTGCTTATATGGTTCTATGGTTTCCACTGCTGACTGAGGAGAAACATTACATTGAGTAGACACTTGTAATTATAATGAAATAGTACCATGTGCTCTTTCTGTTTATATTCAAAAGAATAAAATTGCGACTTACATGCTAATTTTGCAGAAACCCTAAGAATACTAACAGACCCAATTTTCCCGTGGTTGACCTGTAAACTAGGGCGCTTTTAGAATCATGCATATTTCAGATAATCAATGTTTACCCTCAGCAGTTCCTAACTGAGTAAATAGCAAACAGTAATAGTAGTTTCACAATTAAGAATGAATCATGTTAGAACTTAGAATTCTTCTATACATTTGTAAATTCCACAAATATTTAACAACATATATTATTCTGAATATTGTTTTTTATTTTCAAATGTATGTATGTTTGGGGTGCATGTGTGTGTATGTGTGCATGTACACACATGTTGCTTGTGTGTATATATGTATATGCATCTGTATGTGCGACACACAAACTTTTGTGTAATTCCATGCGGAAGTACACATAAGTACAACATAAGTTGATAACAAAAATCATTCTCAGCCACTCTTCCACATTATTCTCTTGATCTGGGTTGCTTATTAATCCCAAAATTTGTCTGCAGGGCTAGTCTGGCTCTGCCCTCCACGCCTAGCTTTACAGGTGGTACCACATCCTTCTAACATTTTATGTGTCAGTTGGGGATCCAAACTCTGGTCTTTCTGCTTGTGTGGCAAGCACATTTCCCTCTGAGTCATTTCCACAGCTTTCAAAATTGTTGCTGTCTGCCACAGGTTTTGAATGTGATGTAATTTTGGATAGATGTAATGGATTAACTTTAAAGGGGGGGAGGATCAGCTTTTGATGAAAGCTGATAAGGTCCTAGTTTTACATTGAGATCTTAAAAAAAAGTTTTCTCACCATGGAAAAGTTCAGATGCAACTTACATGGACAATGAGAGTACAAACCTGCTTCAACTCACATGTAATGCTAATTGGAAGCTATTCAAAGTCCTTGCTCTAAAGCTCTTCTTGAGATGTTATTTTATATATCGATCACTTTCAGTGCTCTATGAAGCAGATTCCTAGCCCCACTCTCAGATATCCCAGTTAAGTGTAAAATTAATCTGCAAAATGGACACATGGAAAATGTTTCCATTTGATACTGAGCTCACTATCCTGATAACAGAGTTCAAGTCAATTTGAAAAGTGAAATTTCAATTTTAACTTCAAATATAAGAACCATCATCTGGGATTAAAAAAATCTCTCCACATAATTTATCTGTACAGTAAAGTTTGTAAAGCACAGGACCCTAAAAACACTGAGAAAAAGTCAACTGAGATTAAATGAAATGTGGGTAAATATTTGTAAGGAAACGAAGTCACCATGAAAAAATTGTTTTGTTTTTTTTTCTGATGAGAAATATATTTTAAAATGTGCAGTCTAGGCCAGTGAGTTACTTCAGTGGGTAAGACCACTGCTTACCCTGTCAACCTGAGTTTGATTCCTGGAAGCTCATATGGTGCATGTGTACTTCTCTCTCTCTTTCTCTCTCTCTCTCTCTCTCTCTCTCTCTCTCTCTCTCTCTCTCTCTCTCTCTCTCTCTCTCTCTTCCCTAAATCAATTAAATATTAAAACAGAAATAACTGATGCTTTTTTCTAGTTTTGCAAGTATAATGAGTGATTGTCTCTGCCCCCCTCCTTTCTCCCTTCTCTCCTTCCTTCTTTCCTCTTCTCCCCTCCCCTCCCTGCATCAATCCATCTCACTGCCTCTGACCCTCCTGCATCCCCCTGTATTCTCCCCCCTCCACCTCCCCCAATTCTGCCCTCCCCCCACCCCCTGCAGCATCCCCTTGTATGAATGACAAACCTCCCTCTGAGTCCTCCACCCTAGTGAGGTGTAAGGATTCAGTGGCATAACCCAGAGCCCTTTCCTGGGCTCCCCTCCAGCATGGGAACACCACCATGACTGTTAATCCCTTGCCTCTAAGGACCCCACTGCCTGTGATCCATTCTAGACTCTGGGAGGTGGTGACATATCAGACACAGTGCAGATCATGTAAAGTCTGATTATGGCTACTGCAGCCCTAACTCCTGTGCAGTATCTTTCATATGATTGGTCTTCCCCATCTTTAGGCTCTTAAAATCTTGCCATCCCCTCTTCCACAAATTTCCCTGAGATTTAGGATGGGGAGAGATGTGGTTGGTTTGATTCCAGGTGATTAATGTAGGGTTTTTGCTGTTCTGAATTATGGTTTGCTGTTGTTTTCAGTCTTATTGTTCCCACACCACCCTTGGCTCCATCCTGATTGGTATTGGAGGTCACCTCCTAACCAAAATGAAAGGCTGTTTAAATGAAGATCTTACAATAAGAGGAGCTCAAAGGTAGATGGAACAGGAATAGGACACTGCAGTGGGGGGGGGGGAGGTCGGTACCCATTTGCTGAATGGTTATGATCTACTTGCCAGTCCCCATATCATCTCTGATTGGCAAGATCAAACCACCTCAGTTGCAAGTGACCAGGAAGGGAAGTAAGATTGAACTTCACCAAATGTTTCCCTAGTTACATGCAACACTTGATGGTGACCTATTTCTCTGATGAAGCATGATCCCCTATCTCCTTATTTCTGGGGGGGGGGCCCTCCTTCCCCTTCCCTCCTATTAATAATCTTTGTGATTACAGTAGGTATTACAGTGATTTATCTTTGAATATATCATTAAGTGGGTTTCATACTAGAATCCATCTATTAGGGAGTACATACATTGTCTAACTTTCTGTGTCTGGGATACTTCACTCAATAAAGTTTTTTCTAATTCCATCCATTTCTTGGAAAATTTCATTAATTCATCTTTTTTGATGGCTGAGTGGCATTCCATTGTATAAGGGTATCACATTTTCCTTATCCATTTGTCAATTGTTGAGCATTTGGGTTGATTTTATGACTTTGCTATTGTAAATAGTGCTGCTATGAACATGTCTGTGCTTGTGTCAGTGTAGTAAAATTTTGCTTCATGTGGGAATATTCCCATATGGCATTTCAAACTTTATTTTAGTAATGGCCAAACTGATCACCTGCATTCCCACCAGCAATGTAGGAGAGTTCCCTTCTCTCCACATCTTCTTGAGCATTTGGTGGTGTTTGTATTGTGGATTTTTGCCATCCCGACTGGGATAAGATGATATCTCAGGGAAGTTTTGATTTGCATTTCCCTGATTGCTAAGGATGTGGATCATTTTTTAAGATAATTGTTAAACATATCAATTTCTTCCCTGGAAAAGTTTCTTTTGAGTTCCCAGTCCCTTTTTTAATAGGGCCATTTATCTCCTTGCTGTTTAGTTTTTTAAGTTCTTTGTGCACTCTGGATAATAAGCTCTATCAGATATGTGGTTAGTGAAGATTTTCTCCCATTCTGTGAGTTGCCTTTTTGCTGGGTTTACAATCTCTTTATCTAAACAGAAGCTCTTTAATTTTATAAGATCCCATTTGTTGAGTGTTGATTCTAGTGACTGTGCTATTGGATTTTTGTTTAGGAACTGTTGGCTTAGTCCAATCAGCTCAAGGGAGTTCCCTGCCATTTCAACTAGGGCTTTTATAGTCTCTGACCTAATATTGAGGTCCTTGATCCATTTGGAATTTTTTTTGTGCATGGTGACAAGTACGGGTTCAGTTTTGATCTTCTGCATGTGGATATCCAGTTTTGCCAGCAACATTTGTTGAAGATGCTATTCTTTTTCCACTGAATCCTTTTGTCAAAGATCAAATGGCTGTAATTGTGTGGGTTTATATCTGGGTCTTTAACCATTATCCATTGATCTACATGTCTGTGTTGGAGCCAATTCCAGCCTGTTTTTATTACTATGGATTTGTAGTATAGATTAAGGTTTGGTATGGTGACACCTCCAGCAGTGTTTTTGTTATTCAAGATTGTTTTTGCTATCCTGGGTCTTTTGTGCATCCATATGAATTTTGAGATTGTTTGTTCAATTTTTTAAAAGAATTGCTTGGGGATTTTGATTGGAATAACATTGAATCTGTATATTGCTTTTGGTAAGATGTTGTTCATTTTTATGTTTTTGATTCTGCCGATCCAGGAGCATGGGAGATCTTTCCACCTTCTGGTGTCTTCTGTAACTACTTTCTTTAGGGTTTTAAAGTTTTCATTATAAAGTCTCTCACTTTTTTGGTTAGGTTTATACCAAGGTATTTCATTGTTTTAGGGGCTATAGTAAATGGGATTGTTTCTCTTAGGGCTTTTTCACTTCTTTCAGCTTTGGTATATAGGAAAACCACTGATTTTTGCACGTTTGTAACCTGCCACTATGATGAACATATGTATTAGTTCCAGGAGTTTCCTGGTGGAGTTTTCAGGATCACTCAAGTATAAGGTCATGCTATCTGCAAATAGAGATAGCTTGACTTCTTCCTTCCCAACTTGAATCCCTTTTATCTCCCTCTCTTGTCTTATGCCTCCAGCTAGCACTTCAAGTATAATACTGAATAGAAGTGTTGGGAGTGGACAGCCTTGTCTAGTTCCTGATTGAAGTGGGAATGCTCCAAGTTTTTCCCCATTGAGTATAAACCTTATTGTTGGCTTGTTGTATACAGCTTTTATTATGTTGATAAAGTTTCCTTCCATTCCCACTGTCTTTAGGGTTTTGATCATAAAAGTTTTTTCTGCATCTATTGAGAGTATCATGTGGTCTTGGACTTTGGATTGGTTTATATGATGGATTACATTTATTAATTTGCATATGTTAAACCAACCTTGTGTGTCTGGGATAAAGCCTACTTGATTACAGTGAATGATCTTTTTGATATGTTTTTGAATCCAATTTGCTAAGCTTTTGTTGAGAATCTTTGCATCTGTGTTCATCAAAGAGGTTGGCCTATAGTTTTCATTTTAAGTGCATCTTTATTAGGTTTTTGGATTAGTATATTAGCCTAATAGAAAGAATTGGTAAGTGTTCCTTCCTTTACAATGTGGTAGAACAGTTTAAGGAGTATTGGTGTTAGTTATTCCTTAAATGTCTGGTAGAATTTTGTGCTGAAGGTATCTGGTCCAGGACATTTTTTGGTGGTAAGATTTGAGATTACTTCATCGATTTCCTCATATGTTATAGGACTATTTAAATAATTCATAACTTCCCAATTCAATTTAGGTACATTGAGCTTACTTAGGAATTCATTCATTTCTTTTGTATTATCAAATTTCATGGAGCATAAGTTTTGGAAATATGACCTTATAATTCTCTGAATTTCTTGGTTATCAGTTGTGATAACTCCATTTTCATTTCTAATTTTGTTAATTTGCATTTTCTCTCTCTTGATTTTGGTTAATTTAGCTATGGGTGTATCAATCTTATTGATTTTTTTCAAAGAACTAGCATTTTAACTGGTTGGTTCTTTGTATTGTTTTCCTTATCTCAATTTCGGATATTTCTCCCCTGATTTTGCTAATCTCCTGTCTTCTACTGCTTTTGGAATCGGGTTGCTCTTGTGTCTCTAAAGCTTTAAGCTGCATTTTTATTTATTTGTGATGTTTATATTTTTTTGATGTAAGCATTAAGACCTATAAACTTACCTCTTAGGTTGGCTTTCATTGTGTCCAGAGATTTTTATCTGTTGTATTTTCATTCTCATTCATTTCTAGGTAATCTTGAATTTCCTTTCTGATTTTTTCCGGAACTCACTTCTCACTCAGCAGCACAGTGTTCAGTTTCCAGGAGTTAGTGTATTTTCAGCTCTCTGTTATGCTGCAGATGTCAAGCTTTAGACCATGGTGGTCTGATAGGGTACATGCTACAATTTCAACTTTCCTGTATATGTGGAGAATCATTTAGTGGCTCAGTATGTGGTCTATTTTGGAGAAAGTTCCATGAGCTGCTGAGAAAAATGGGTATTCTTTGGTGTGTGGTTGGAAAGTTTGATAGAGATTTGTAAGGTCCATTTCAGTAAGGGTTGGATTAAGTTCCAATGTGTCTCTGTTAAGTTTTTGGCCTCTTGGATCTATCCCACATTGAAAAGGCAGTATTGAAATCCCCGAGTATTATCATTTTGGAATTGATTTCTTGTTTTAGACTTTGTAGCATTTGCTTAATGAATGTGGAGGAGCCCATATTATCTGTGTATATGTTCAGTCTTGTGAAGTCTTCCTGATGAATTGTATCTGTGACTAAAATGTAATATTCTTCTGTGTCTCTTATAATTTTTTTTGGTTCGAAGTCCACTTTGTCAGATAGCATAATTGCTACCCCTGCTTGTTTCCTGGTTCTATTAGCTTGCAGAATTTTTTACCAGGCTTTTACTTTTAGAATGTGCCTATCATTTGTGGTGAGATGTGTTTCCTGAAGGCAGCAGATTGATGAGTTGTGATTTCTAATCCATGTTTGTAACCTATGTCTTTTGATTGGTGCATTAATTCCATTGACATTTAGTGTTATAATGGAGAAATTACTTGTAATTGCTTACACTTTTTGTGTTTAGTGGTTTTCATAAATGTATTATTTACTTGGAGGTTTTGGTGGTATTATACTTTCCTTCCATCTTCCTGGATATGCTTGTTTTTTTCTTCAAGCTTGAGTATCTTTTCTAACATTTTTTGAATGCCTGATTTGGTGGTTACGTAAGCCTTCAAATTGTCTTTATGGTGGAAAATTTTTCTCTCACCCTCGATCATGACCAATAATTTTTTTTTCTACTCATACAAACATAATAGGAATCCCTGTCCCCTCCCTCCCTCCACCCCTCCCTGGCCCTCCTTGTTCCTTCCCCGCTTTGTCCCTTCCTTTCCCCCCTCCCTCCCTTTCTCCCAGTGCCCCCTTCTGCCCTCTCTGAAGCATCCTTTAATGAGTATATCAAACTTTCCTCTGGGTCCTCCTCTCTGATGAGGTGTAAAGGACTTAGTGGCATTTCCTAGAACTCTTTCTTGTATTCCCCTTAAGTATAGGAACACTATTGTGACTGTTAATCCCTTGCTTCTAAGGATCGTAGTGCCTTTAGTCCATGCTAGAATTTGAGGGGTCAACGATATGTTGATGACCAATAATTTTTCTGGGTATATCAGCCTGGGTTGACATTTTTGCTTATTCAATACTTGAAGTACTTCTCTCCAAGCTCTTCTTGCTTTCACTGTTTCAACTGAAAAATCATTTGTTATTTTAATAGGTTTACCTTTAAAAGTGACTTGTTTTTTTTTTCTGTTGAAGCTCTCAGCACATTTTCTTTGCCTTGTATGTATAGTGTTTTGACTATTATTTGTCAGGCGAGTTTCTATTTTGATCATATCTGTTTGGGGTGTGGAATGCCTCTTGTATGTGGATGGGTCTTTCTTACTTTAGATGTGGAAAGTTTTCCTTTATGATAATTTGAAAAATTTCCTAGAGTGTGGTATTTTGTGGTATTCTTGTCTGGTATTCCATGAATGCACATGTTAGGCTTCTTCAAGGTATCCCATAACTCTTGAATATTCCTCTCAAATATCTTTTTGGCTTTAACAACCTCTTCCATTAAGTTTGTTAGTTCTTCCATTTTTTCTTCAAGATCTGATATTCTATTTTCTGCTTTATTAGTTCTGCTGATAAGACTCTCTGTTGAGTTCTGAGTTGAAGATAACTTATCTTTTAGTTCAATTTTAAACTCTGCTTGCGATTGTTATGACTGCTCCAGGCCTGTTTTTGTTTCTTCAACTGCTTTTCTCATTTCCTCCAAGTGCCTGTTTTGTTCCTGTTCCAAGTGGTTGATGAGGTTATTTAACTCCTCCTGGATTTCCTCTTTCATGGTATTGATCATAGTAAAGATCAGGCTTTGAATATCATTATTTTGGATATGGCTTTCTTGGTTATTTTCTGTGAGTTTGTTCTGGTTGGACTCTATCATTATGGGGTTAATTCTTCCAGTAACAGACTTGTCTTGGTTTTTGTTTCTCATAGATTTTCATTGTGTCCTGGGCATTTTTGTTTTATCTCTTGTGACCTTCTTTTTGTTTGTGTGTTTTTGACTGAACTGAAATTAGATAGTATTACTACACTTGAGCAGTTATTACTACTGTTTCCTTGGAGTTGGGTATGCTTGTCTGGTATTGGTGTTATTTCCTAGACGATCTATTGGACTGTTATTACATCAATTAAAACAGGTTTAGTAGACAGGGTATGAAGATTACTATGGTAGTACACTTTTTAGATTACTTCCTTGGCGATATTTTAGGGTGAATGATATAATTCCCGAATTTGTATGGGTTTTTGAGTGGCTATATGGAAATGTTAAACTACAGTGAGTAACAATTGAGAGTAACAAGATGGCAAAAGGGGTTTACTTATCTTTGAGCTGGATGTGAAGATTCTCTCCCATGTGATGGGATAATTTTAGAGGATTTCAGGTGTATGGTGTTTGTTCCCTATAGCTTGGTTTGGGTTTTCTCTGGACTCTGTTGAATTTTGAGGAACAGGGAGTCCTCCCTGGTCTGGGTCCAGGACAGAAAGGCAGAGTGGCTAGTGGGGCTCGCAGATCACCTGGGACCTGGGGCTTGGCCTAGGGACCTTCTCCTGTGCCAGAGCAGACTGGGTGTTGGTGGGGCACACAGATAACCTGGGGCCTGGTGCGTGGTCTAGGGGCCTTATCTGAGGAGCAACGAGTCTGCCCTGGCCTGGGTCTGGGGCAGAAGCGCAGAGTGTCTAGAGATTCACGCAGATCACCTGAAACCTGGGGCATGGCCTAGGAGCCTTCCCCAGTGCCAGAGCAGACTGGCTGCTGGTTAGATATGCAGGTGACCTGGGGCCTGGGGCATGGGGCGTGGTCTAGAGGCCTTACCTGAGGAGCAGGGAGTCCGCCCTGGTCTGGGTCCAGAACAGAAGGGCAGAGTGGCAGAGGGGTGCATAGATCACTTGGAACCTGGGGCTTGGCCTAGGGGCCTTCCCCTGTGCCAGAGCACACTGTCTGCTGATGGGGCTAAGACTATTCTTATACAAAAGCCTATTTTGACTGTTTAGCCATGTTCTTTTGTTTCTGCTCTTTTAGGATCTTCTTCCACCAACATCACCCCTGGGCTTGTGTTCCTTTGCTATTTGTGGGTGTTGAAAGTTTTTCTGTTTGATTCTATCAAACTGAAAGTTTAATGCTAGGATCTACTTATAAGGGAGAACATACGACATCTATCTTTCCGCATCTAGGATATTTTACTCAGTATGATTTCTTCCAGTTCCATCCATTTACTGGCAATTTTCATTAGCTCATCTTTCCTAACATCTAACTAGTGTTCCACTGTATATATGAAGCACATTTTCATTAGCCATTCCTCAACTGTTGGGCATCTAGGTTGTTTTCATTCTTTTCCAAATGTGAAAAGAGTTTCCATGAACACAGTTGGACACATATCTCTGATACAGGTTGCAGTGCTCTTTGGGAATATTCCCAGGAGTGGTATGGCTGGATCATAAGGAATTTCGAGTTTTAACTTTTTAAGGTATCTCCAAATTATTGTTTTCTAAAGGGGATGTATGAGGTTACAATCCTACCCTCAATGTATGAGGGTCCCCTTCCCCCCAGATTCACTCCAGCAATTGTTGTTGTTTGTGTTTGGGTTTATAAGCATTCTGATTGGAATGACATGATATCTCAGGGTGGTTTTAATTTGCATTTCTCTAATGACTAGGGTATGTAGATTAGGTAGGTAGAAGATTTTTTAAAGATGTTTGCTAGACCTTTGAATTTTATCTTGTGAAAAATTTCTTTTCAGTTCTACAGCCCATTTTTTTATGGGATTGTTTAGTTCTGTGGCATTTTATTTTTAAAGTTTTTTGTATTCTCTGGATATTAGTCCTCTATAGACGTTTGTTTAGTGAAGATACTTTCCCATTCTGTAGGTTGCCTTTTTTGTTCAATGAACAGTCTATTTTGCTGAGCAAAGGCTTTTTAATTTCATACAGTCCTCCTTGTTTAGTGTTGGACTTATTTTCTCTGCCTTTGGGATCCTTTTGAGGAAATGGTGTTTAAAGCCAATCAATTCAAGGGTATTCCTTAACTTAGTTCTACTAGGAGTTTTTTAGTGTCTCGTCTATCATGGAGTTGATTTTTATGCAGGGAGAAAAAATAAGCATCCAGATTCATTCCTCTGCATGTATGTATCCAATTTTGCCAGCAATATTTGTTGAAGATGCTGTCCTTTTTCCAGTGGATATTTTTTGGCACCTATGTCAAATATCAGTTGACTATAGGTGAGTGTGTTTATATTTTGGTCTTCACTTCTAATCCGTTGTTCTGTATCTCTTTTGTTGGAGTCAGTATCATGCTGTTTTTATTACTGTATTTTACAGCTTAGTTTAAGGTCTGATATGGTGATTCATCCCATGGGAACTTTTTATATATTAAGAAAAGTTATTTAGGATGTGTTCATCTTATGATAACTCCTATCTTAGTATGAATCTATGGTCCATTTGTACCATACATCATACCAAATTTTCACATTATGGCTATTAAAGGCATACAATGAAGACCCTCAAAAGGATTGCAAAAAGCAACTAGTTGAATATAGCTAAAGTCAGTGTTATTGCCTAGAACTATTATCTACCATGTTTATGGGCGATAAAATACTTACAATACCATGTATTTGTCCATCATTCTTGGTTTTAATTGTGTAAATATTAGGGGAAAGAGAATTAATAAGGCACCATGCTATGTTTCAATATAATCCCTTGTTCTTATAGTTCATACTAGTTTGAGAAAAGATGTTTGTAATGGTTCCTTTTTTCTAAGAAGATGGTTTTCATGATGGACCTGTAAAAATAAAATCACAGAATTATAGTAGTAATATGTTTTCATATATTTTATTCAGTTATACAAATATATATTATTTTGTATATTTACATACAAATGTGTGTAGGTACTTAATTATTTTTAGACAAGTGAAACATGTCTATTAAATTGTGGCATTTTTCACATATATTGTGTAAAAATGCAGGAAGAAGGCATTCTGGATTTGTGAGAAAACTGTCATTTGTAACTAATAAATCCAGTTATATCAACTTTAATAATTACTAAGAAATTACTCATTTTAGAATGGTTTTTATTATCTCACTGCATTGTAGTTTCTTATTGTCTTACAACATTGTGGTTGAGTTCTACTGTTCCAAATATGTATATTATAGTACTGAAATTGAAATTCATGCATACCATTTTTAGATTAGACAATATAAAAGAACTGTTTATAGTAAGCAGCAAACATTTAAGTGTATATATTAATGAATTTTTTGTGTGAATAAGGTTACATTGTGGAGAATTTTACAGCAGTTGTGTGTGTGTGTGTGTGTGTGTGTGTGTCTGTGTGTGAACCAGCCTTTCTATTCACCTATCTCATTTTCTTTCCGATACATATATCACATATGGGTCTAATATGTATTACATTTTTATTATATTAATATGTAATATACAATGTCTATATACATGTATGTAAGTATAATGACCCAAAACAGTGTTAATAGTAAACTCTTATTTATGAATTAATAGGCTGTGGAAGTTTTGACAACATTCTTCTTTTACTCTGTCTGCTTTATGGCAAAGGTTTATACCAATAATCAAAATGATTAAATGTATTTTTTAAAAAATGGAGGCTTTCTTATCCTTTTTTGTCCTTCACTTAATGGAGTGAAACATATTAAACACAACTAATTTTAAAATATTGTGCCAAATTTGAAATAATTCTGATATAACGAGTGAGTAATAATGCTGATAAATATAAAAATGATATAATACTTATAATGGAACTTGGCATATTTTTGCCATACCATCTCATTATTTCATATACTATTGGAAATCCATAATATATTGTAAATTACTAGGCTGTTTATCTTAGAGTTTTAACGTGAAGCTTCAACATTTCTCTCCTAGAAAAATGGGCTGACAAGCATAAGAGAAATAATTAGACATACTCATATTAGAGTATGAATTATTTACACTCTAATAACAAGGAAGATGAATAATGGGTATTTAGACTTTTTTATTTAATAAAATAATATGGTCATTGAGTCATTTATCATCAAAATATGAAAGTTTAATGAGAGACAGGACATACAAATATTTCTTATTTTTCCACAAAACAAAAATACATAGAATAGACATATCTCTAGAAGGAGAGATCTAGTTAGTACCTTCCAGTGGCTTGGGGACTGGCAAATATGAAGTCATGTTTAATTGATTAGGAATTTGATTTAACATGTTAAAGATATTCAATAATGGTGATAGCTGTGAAATTTGCGTACCTCAAAAAATGGATTTTACAGTATATAACATATAGTTAGGTACTGCTCTACAAATAAATGAAAACATTTGGTGAATACCACCATAAAAATGACCACTCAAAATCATTGACAATGGGGGGAATATTTGGTCACAAATAGTACCATGTTATTTTCCTCATTTGCATTATTATCAAAATAAATATTTCTGTTTCTAGTGGGAACATTCTAACCTACTGGTCCTTAAAGTTTGTCATTTAAATTTCAGAATTTAATCCAAACTCAAGATGACAATGTTTTTCAATGCACTGTTTCTATAATACTGAGTGCTGAGTATTTTTAACCTAAACTTTCTATAACAAGTTGTCCATGTTTATATGTTATGACATAGGAGATACATACATATATATGTATATTCTGTTAAGTGGAACTGTCTATTGCTTTTAAAAATACTTTATTATTTATTTATTCATTTAGTGTGTGTGTGTGTGTGTGTGTGTGTGTGTGTGTGTGTGTGTGTGTCCCTGTGAAGGACCAAGGCTAACTTCAGGAATCATCCTGAATTGCTTCTACTTCCTTTCTGCTTTGCAACGGGATTTCTCAGGCTTTGCCCACCAGGACTGGTAGTTCAAGCCGCCACTGTTTCTTCCTGGCATTTTCGCATGGAACCTGGGGTTCAAACTCAGGACCTTCTGCTTGCGAGGCAGAGTCTTAACCCCTGATTCATATCTGCAGCCCCTGTCTATTGCTTTATCGTCCCATAAATAAGTTTATTACAGTTCCAGTAATGAAATTCACAAATTTCCTTTTTATCTTAATGTATTAAATGTTTGTATACCCATGCTTTATACCTTGTCACTTTTCTATATTCTATGCTCCCTGGAAGAGTGAGCTTAATTTTGTATATATTGATCATGTCAACTTTATTTTTCACTTTTTAAACATTATTTTCCAGAGGAACATCTAAAGTCAAATAGTAACATCTTCTGTAAACGTGTTTTGCAAGAGGAAATAAATAAACATTATAAATTTTCCTTTCAACCATTATTTTGTTAATTAATGAATATTTTATGACTTGGTCTTTTTGTTTGGTAATTACCTTTGGTAACATTGATCAAAAATGGTTTATAAGTAAATATTCATGTAAATGGATTATATTAAAGACATATTCCAGGAAAACAATGCCATGACGTTATATTGCTTTCCTCTTTGTTGCAGTTGCTACTTCTATTCTTGAGGCCAGAGACCTGGGATTAAAGCTGCCACACTAGCAAACAATATGGGCCTGGCCTTAGAGACAGAAACTCTCAAGTTCTGCCTTTGCATTGCTCCAGTAGGATGTCCATTCAGAGGGTGGGAGCTCAACACAACTACATGACAGTTCCATGCATGCATGAATGCACTGGAACAGAGTGTCCACATTTGTCATAGTATTCTTTTTCTTTCTTTTTCTTCTGTAATTGTAATCATTGTAAAATAAAGGTTAGTAATTTTGTTTCTATGAAAACAAAGGTGATATCATCTTTGGGTACCCTATGCAGTTTCATTTAGAAAAATAATTAGTGTGAATACTTCAACTCTATAATTACTGTACAATGTGGGTTTTTTGGTTGTCTTGTTTTTCTGTAGTTTATGTTTTATTTTACATACTTTTGGGTTTTTATAAAGGTACTGTCTTTGAAATGTAGCATGTATTTTGACCACACTCACAATTTATGACTTGCCCTTTTTTTATTTCTGCTCTGTCTGCTTCCCCTTTCCCACTTGTCTGTTTCCTTCCTTCAACTTTCATATATCTGTGTGTGTGTGTGTGTGTGTGTGTGTGTGTGTGTGTGTGTGTGTGTGATATTTCTGTGTAATCTACACTCTTAAAATATTTCACCCTCTCTATTTGCCATATATCACTTAGTATGATTTCCTGTGGCATCTATTTTCCAGCCAACTACATAATTTCATTTTTCTTTATGGATGAATGAAACACCATATCTATACCACATTTCTTTGTTTCATCTGCTAGAGGACGTTACTTGGCTCTTTTTAAACAGTGCTCCAATAAACAGAACTTGCAAGACACTGTGTGGTATGTTGACTGTTTAAATTATATAATGAGAAGTTCTAGAATACTGTACGATGTCAATTCAATTGCTTTTGTATGTCTCTGTATTGCTTTTCATCATGCCCGGAATCTGTGCTTATGAGTCTACATAACCACACTGCGTGCTTTAGAACACATAGAATTAAATTTGTAATTTGTTAGATAAATTTAAAGTAAATATTTTAGGGGGCATTGAGATATTCAATGGATAAGGTGCTTACTCACAAACCTGGTAATTTGAGTCCAAACCCTGGAAGCTCATATGGAAGAAGGAGAGATCTGACTTTCAAGAGTTGCTTCTGACTTCTATACATATACCAGGGAATCCTTATACACATTATCTCTCTCTCCCATTTCTATCTCTCTTTCTCCCATTCTCTCTCCCCCCCACAATCTTCTCCTTTAAATACATAAATGTTTTTAAAATAAACATTTTAAAACTTTAAGATACTGTACAAGGTAATCGGAGAAGACAAAATCTGATTGATTTGTGTTTTCATCATTAAAAGTACTTGCATATTTAGAAATGCTTATTACATTTATTTACTACATGTAAAATGATTCTTTTGAAATTCAATGTTTTTACTTTTAGGTTTTCACTTCCAGTTACAGCAACAGCAGAAAATTGCATTCTAACTATTTATCTCTATCTGGCAGTTCATCTGGATATGCAAAAAATTGTTTTAAAAGATGGTAAGTTAAACATGACTCATTTCATTCTAACTCTCAATGTGTAGGTTTCTGTTAACTAAATTCTACACTGGAATTACACTGATTTTAGCACTAGTGACAGGACATGTAGCTTAGCTGAAGAGTTCTGGGCTAACGATTTTAGCACTAGTGACAGGACATGTAGCTTAGCTGAAGAGTTGTGGGCTAACATGTGTGAGGATGTGTGTTTGATACCTAGCATCAGGAAAAACATTTAAGATGTCTTTAATAGCCATCTATCAGTGCCAAAAAGTATGTTTGTTATTGATAGTATGATATGGCAGTGTCTTTCAATTTAACAAGTTGACCATGTAGACAAATCTGTAGAACTAAACTATTAGAAGATTGAGTTGTATATATAAGTTAAAATATTAAGTTATCGGACATGTGGCCTTCTTACAAAAGGTATTGCTGATATGAAATTTTTACAAAGAATTTGCAGATGTGATAATATCTCTGCAGACCTCAATACATGGTCATGTTCGAGAAAATGGTTTGTACAGAAAGTAATAAAATAAATACCTTCAGCGCAAAGGTTCCTGTCAAAGATTCATAAATGCAGATTTTAAATGTTTCATGAATATTTCTCATGACTTTTTCATAGCCATCTCCAAAACTGTATGACCCTAACTAAACAACATCTATTTCTGACATTTTGCCATTCTGCAAGATAACCCAATCCAGAAACTAAGGACCATCTTTTACAATGTCTTCTTTCTTACACTTGTACTGTTAGTCTGTCAGTTCTTATCATTTTGCCTCCAAATGTGTTCAAATTCTTTCACTTGCTTTTCGACTGCATTAAATAGATTCTAGCTACCTCAGTATTTGCCACAGTCATTGCAGGACTCTAAAATATTAAATACTCTGCTTTCTCCATTGCCTTCTCTCATTCAAGCAGCATCCTTAATACTCTGATCATAATGAAATTTATAAACTGAATTTTCCATCCTATAATTTCTTTGTAAAAACTGTATTTACAGTAAGGATGGTAATGCATACTTGTAATTCCAGCACTAGGGAGTTTAATCAGCAGAATTGGTATAAACAATGAAAGAGTAATGTGGGTGAAGATGATCAAAATGCATTACATATACATGTCTGAAAATGTCACAATGATGCCAGTTATTATGTATAGTGTATAGCTAATGGAAGCTAATAAAGCTTAGCATAATAAAATATAAGTATGGAATATCATTGCTAATAGTATGAAATTTATAAAGTTCCAGTTTGACAACCAATAGGTTTCTTGACATTTTTGGATAGAATTCCTTCTTTGCTCAAACCACAATAAGTTTCTATAAGTTCTTGTAGCCTCTATATCATTACTGATGTTATACCCTGATATTGGAACACATTCCCCATTAGACAACATGTATCTAAAGAGTGACATCATTGGTGGAAGTTTTGTCCTTCTGTCCACAGTATCTCAGTGTCGGGCACTTAAAAGATGCTTTCTGTATTATATAAGAGATAATTTAAAATGTAAAACACCAGGAAGGCATCTTTTAACTATATGCTTTCATTAAAATGGGCCATATGTGGAATAGTATATTCTAACTACCACATAATCTTATTTAAAGGAAAGTTTTGATATATTCCAGTTGAAAGGATGGTGTGTGAATAGAAAGAGACACTGGGATAGAGACAAAAATGAAGTGAAGGAAGGAGGGAGAGAGAGATATAGGAAAAATGAAGACATGTATGTATCTACTGAGAGAAAGTTCTGTGGCAGATTCTAAATGATTTTATTTCAAAAGAATGAAAAAATCAGTATTTAATAGTGTTTTTAGTTTTGCTATTTCCATTAAACTATTCTTCCACAGAAACTATGAACTCATAATCTCTGTGTTTTGGACTGATGAGATGGCTCAGTAAGTAGAAATGCTTACCATGCAAGCTGAATGACCTGAGTTCATTTCTTGAATCTCGTAAGGTGGAGAGATAGAACCAACTGCCAAAATGTGACAGATGAGTGTCCACGTACACACACACACACACACACACACAAACACACACACACACACACACACATATACACACACTCCATACTTACTCCAGAGTAAATAAATAAATGTTAAAATTTGAAACTATTTGATTTCCACTTATAAATAAAACATGCTTCAAAATATTTGCATAATCTATCCAGAGTTTAATGGCTCAGGAGTAATCTTGCCAAATTTTAAATCATGATTTTTGAAATAATGACTCCTTGTGTGCTGGACAAGCACCAAACCATTGAACTAACTCATTAAACCTTAAGTCAAAGTTTTTTAAACTGCACACATAAACTTTTCTCTCAGAATTAGAATATGAATGTACATATGTACATAAAAAGTTACAGACATATTGTGTTGCTTGGCCATATTTTAACATCGATCTGCCCTACTATTAGTTGAGATATCCAAAGTTACAAACTCGAATGTAAAGTTCAAACTTTAAAAAAAATTAAAATCTATTCAATGTTCTATCAGGTCATAAACAAATAGTGATAAGTTTTCTTAGGATCATCTTGGAAAATATTTTTATTAACGAAACTTTTTATATCTTATGAATACCATATGTACTAATTTTATTTTTGATAGAGAAAAACTTGACATATTTTGTTTATGTTAAAGTTGAATACTGTTAATTCTCTAAAAACTTTGAAATAATGTAACAATTGTGTTAAAATCAATATAGGAAACCAAATAACTTTATCGAATTTTTTATTTTTCAAACTTATATGTCATACAAATTATGTACTTTATCATGTACTATTTTATATAAATTATGATATGCAGGTGAAATAATTGGATAGTAAATTTTACAATTATTTGTGTGACTTACTATGCTTCAATTGGTCATTTCTAGATAAGGAAAATAGTTTTATGAAGCCTAGAGGAAGCTTTATGATTCCAATGACTCCATGCCGGGAATCTAAATTTCTCCCTTCAAGTTCAGCTAAAAGGATGTCCATGTTTTCTAAATATAATGATTTTGAATATACACGGGGAAACCTATTTGTAGGTATGTAGCAAATATATAGTATGATATCAAATCCAGTTTGTGATGTGGACTTAATATTAAGAGTTATGTGTTTCAAATAATAAATACATTAAAACACCATGAATTTGTCATTTAGTGGTTCATCTACACTGGATAAATTTTCAGTGATTGTTAATGAAAATATATAGGTTTGTAGTACTCTTAGTGCACCTGTTGTATTTTCTAGGTCAAAAATTTTACCTCATGGTTGCATTTAGTGCCTTAGTTCAAAGCTCAAAGTACTGGTTTATGTTGCAGTAATATTTGTCAAAATTTTAAATGTCCTTGGAGCCCTTGCAACATTTTTGTAACATTACAAAGTGCACAGTATGCACAGGTGGAGAATTTTAGGATTATGGGTTTACCTGAATCCAAGGTTGCCTGTCTTAGGAAGATGTAAACAGAGAGAAATAGTATTTGAAATTGTTTTTAATTAACTGTTCAATATTCTTTTACCTAGATAGTAGTTATAGTTACAAAATGAATTTCTATGTAATGAGTCAAACCAATTTAAAGAGCATATTTCTACCCATTTGTTCAGTTATGTATCCAAACATTTCTTTTAAAATAACAAGCTTATACTACTGAAAATTTCCATAATTCAAAAAAAATTTTGTCATTTTCAGGTACATCATTCGAAGTCAAAAGTCATTCTGAATATTTAATCTAAATATTTATTTTTCTTATAATTTTTCTTATATTAAAATTTTTCTTATTACAATGTTATCATTTGTATTTTAATTTTGTCTAACGAGCAAAGTTGAAGAAATGTTAATATATTTTTATTATGTAAGCAAAAATGTGAAAAGTTATGTTTTGGGCAATGTTTTTACATAACATCTTGATAAGAATAATACATCACTCCTTTATTGAGTGAATATGCTTTGAAATCATTTATGTATTCGGAAATGTCTAATTCATAATTATTTTAAGTTCTAGTAAATTCTATCAGAATCTCTTTAAAATCATAACACACTTTGTGCAGTGAATTTTGTTTACCTACATCTAAATAGCAGTAATCAGCAGAATACATAACTGTATGCTAAAGTAATAAGTTTTATAAACCAATATGTATTTTAGGAATGGAAATAATGCGTGATCGCTTCAACTCTGATGAAAGTCTCCTGGAAAGAGATTTTTCATTTTTGGAAAAAGAAGAAAAGAATCAGCAATTCTTCGCACCTGAGGAAGGATCAAAGGCATATGAATACTTCCAGAAGGTTGTAAATGCAGCTCAGACATGGTTTAGCCTCTTTGGCTGGCCCGAGGGACCCCATTCTCTTTCTATTCCACAGACTATAAGAAGGTGACTTTATGTTTCTCTAAATTCTTTGCTTTGTGTTTTGTGTGAAAGTGTAATCTATTCATTAGGATCATTATTAGATGAAACAGACCTAAGTAATTTACCTTAAACTGATAAAATATGAGGCCACCAGTAGAAAGACTAAGAAGATGCCAATATCAACTCTTTAGTTGTGCTTTTTAAATATTAAGTAATTAATAGTAGATCAAATTATTCATAAGCATGAAGTGCCCAGGATAGTGAGCTTCATTATGACCTTTACACACATGTACATATTCTACTTTGATCTTATTAGTGCCCTCTCTTATCTATCCACAAGTCCCTTTCTTTCCTTTTTCAAATAATATTTCAATTTTATTTTCATGTCTTTTAAAATCTAAATTGTGCGATATGATACATGTGATATTTGCTCTAATCTGGTTTATTCTTTTTAACCTGATGATGTACTTTTCCCATTCATTTACTTTAAAGCAACATGATTTCATTCATACTTTATGAGTGACATTTTCTATCATTCATCTATGAATGGACACCTAATCTGATTCTATAATATTACTGTTGTGGATACTGCCACAAAAAATGTAATGTGCAGATATCTTTACTGTAAATGTACTTTAATTCCTTTGGATATATCTATGGATACAATATTAATTTGTATCTCATATATGCAGTTTTTTATACCATATATTTATATGTTTATCACTTCTGTTCCGGGGGTTTCATATACTGTCATGACTTTTTCTTTGTTCTTATTTGAATACAATACTTCTTCAATTTTGTCTTCAGTACTTCATATGATTTAGGCTATCAGTGATTATTTCCATAGAGTTTTTGATTTTTCGAGATTTTCAATTCCAGTGCTTCTTTTTTTCTTTCTTTTTTCCCCCTCAAATTTCAATCCCTCAAATTTCTTATCTCTGGTCTTGCAATGTATATGTTGCCCTTAGATTCACTATGTTGACTAGACTCAAACTGGTCATAGTCCTTCTGTCTCTTCTTCAGGTGATGGGATTATAGGGTCCCTCCCAGCTCTAAGACTTTTGGTTCGCCTACTTTAGTCATCTGATCTTTGGACTTCATTTAAGTCGATGACCATTTTTAGGAGTAGAATTTATAATTCTTTTCCATTTTATTATGTCAACATCTTTGGATTCACTTAGTGAAAAATTTTACACTCTTGTAAGCATATTTTGTTGTACTTTTCAATATTTTCTAAGAAATTTCTTTTGTGCGTACATTAATTTGTGTATGTGTTGGCCTAAAGTGGTTAAATGCATGTCTTAGTTTTATTTGGATGTTTTCTTGTTGATAACTATCTTAGGAGGAAAAAAAAGATTTCAACTTTAGTGATGAAATTTACTGTATACTTCCCATACATGATTTTTATTAGATTATAAACTTTATTTTATCACAAGTATTTATGCATTTTCATAATGGAAAAGATTGTTGATTTTAAGTGAAAAAATTCTAACTTTGGCTTTACTATCATTGAATCTGTTTTAATTCAATGCATATTATTTTCTGTTTCCCTAGATGATTTACTGCACAAAACTTATTTAGAAGTTTACATAAGGTGACTTTGCTATATGGTATATTGAAATTGTTATTCTTGTGACATTTCTATTAATGCTTAGTGGTGCTTTGGACCCTAAATACAACTTTGTCTATATGAATATTAGTGAATTCTTTTTCCCTAAATAATATTTATACTGCATTTTGTACTGTTTATATAAGAATTTATGTTTCTCATGTCTTTCTTTATATTGCTTCTTATACGGATCCTGTATTCAGTATGCTTAATTATTATTCTTTAAATCCTTGTGTCTTAATTTGAGGTTATTATTCAAGTAAATTTAATATAACCACTGGACATTTAAATGTTATTTCACAGTTCTTTTTAGGCTCATTTATTTTATACCTATTTTATTTTCCTATTCTCTCCTTTCTTTATCTTTTATTTACCTGAAGTGGTTAAATCTTTCTTTTATATTTTATGATTCATATTCAGCTTGCTTGGTATTAAAAATCATTTTTTGTCTTTTAATGGTTACTTTTGACACAATGTGTTACATTCCTGACTTATGTCTTGTTTTAACTACTAATTGTATTCTGCCCCTTTATGTTTCAAACAGTTTGTGTATTGTATATACAACATATATTTGTATTTTAAATATACCAACAAATATTGAAATATTTAGCATTTTAATTGTTCATCATTTTATTTTCTTATTATTTTCTTATTAGAATTTATAATTATTACTCCATCGTACTTAGAATTTTTATGAAACGTTTTGCAAAAGTGTTCCACCAATATTCTTTAGTCATGTGATTACTATATCTCAGGCTTCTCTTTTTTCACTTATCTTAGTGTTTCTCCATTACTTGGTAATTCTCTGTCCCATTCTGGAAACTTCTCAGTGATGTGTATCTGGCGAATAGCTCTCATTTCATTTGCACTAGCCTACTGTTGATTTCTTTCACTATGTTTCTGATTTCCTTTATTCTACTTTTTTTTGTTTGTTTATTATTATTTATTCAATTGTGCATGTATGGTGTGTGCGCGTGTGTGCATGTATGTGTGTGTGTGTAGAACCACGGACGAATTCAGGAACCACCATGGACGCCTCTACCTCCTCCTTATTTACTCTGCCCGGGGATTCACAGGCTCCGCCCTACCAGGACCAGAAACCCAGGCCGCCCCTGCTTCCGCCCGACGTCTATAAGTGGGGTCTAGGATCCGAAATCAGGACCTTCCGCCTGCAAGGCGGAGGCTTAACCCTTGAGCCACCTCTCCAGCCCCCCTTTATTGTACTTTTATTTTCAAAATTTTCACTTAGTTTTTTGCAAGTTATTTAGAGCTCAATGCTAAAATTCTCTGTCTTGAACATCATAAAAATAGTTAACTTAGAACATAAATTGTGACAACAATTTCTGGGGCACAATATTTATGTTTTTACTGTCTGTTATTTTTTTTATAAACATTCATCTTGATTTATCATGGTTTTAGATTTCTTTCATTAAAGTGTTTGTTTCTTTGATAGTAATTCTCAAATATATTAGCTCTATTATAATTTATATAGTTGAGGAAGCCAAAGAACAAGTCGAATATCCAGTAAGTGCAAGAACCAGGATTTGAGGAATAGTAATTGAATCTTTTCCTAATAAAAAGTAATATTAAGCATTAAAATTCAAAGACTGAGAAATGATGTGTAAATTTATTTTGTATATGCATGTGATGTATGTTTAAAATCGCCTTGGACACTATAGAAATTATCTGTATTTTATTTCATGAAATATTCTTAGTTGCAACAGTAAACATGTCAGTTTAAATGAGAAACTACAAAAAAATCTCTAGAGATATATTTAAAAATCTCATTTGGTTTGGCAAATGGTAGTCAACTGAAGTACATTTATTGCTCAGTTCATTTTAATAGTATTTGATCAAATTTTTTAAACATGTTCCCCCCCATAAAGCAACAATTTAAGTCTTTTTCACTTAGTGTTTTCCTTTTCACAGGGATGTACAGAAAATACAATTCTACTCACCAGGTTCGCCACGGAAGAAATTTACTCGACAATACGATTTTTCTAAGTATAATAAGACAATTTATGATGTAGTTCTTAACTTGAGTGGGAAGATGCCACCTGGAATTAGCGCCAGTCAGTCATTGCCTGTGGATAACACAGAAAGGGTGATGCAGCTTTATTCACAACATGCATCACTTCTAGATTTTATCACGTAAGTACAAACATGATAGTTTAAATATGTAATCATGATTTAGGTTAGAAAATAAAAATGGATGGAATGGGTGGGTGGCTAGGTAGGTAGATAGAGAGATCACTCTGAAATATTTATACATTTGCCAAAGACTTTTTGTTAAATGTAAACTCTGTAATACAATTCACAGGGAAAGCTTCACTACTTAACATAACCATTCCATGACTTTTATAGATTTATAATCTAAGGCAATCATTTTCAAACTTATAATATGCCAAATCAATCTGAGGGCATGTGAAAACAACTTGCTCACCCTTACACAGTTAAGGATGCTAATTTGCAATGATTACAAGTTACAAGGTGTTACAGTCTTAGTCTATGAACTTATCTTGAAAATTATGATTGAAGACATGTATGTCATAAACCACTTAGCTTTTTTCTTCAGGTTACTGATAGTATCATCTTACCTGTAGGTACCATAAATTTTTAGTTTTCATAATGAAAACATTAATGTTAAAATAAGAAGCTGGCTCAATTCCATAATTGACAATAAAAAATCCAAGAAAAATGTCTATCATATTACTCTGCTGGTATTTAATAGTAAGCTGACCAAAAAATGTAATGGCAATGTTCATTGGTAGTCAGAAGGGAGCACTGGTGAATTGTTTCTTTCAGCTGTTTTTGCAGCAGCCTTGTGCATTGGATTTCCTCACATTAATAGGTACTGTTCAGTCTGTATCTTCATGCAATTGGTTCACTATGATAGTACTTATTCCTTGGAATTTTAATATGTTTTGAAAAATAGTAATATGCTTTTCACTTTTATTTAATTTATGGAATCTTCCCCATAGAAAACTTAGAGAATTTCTCTGGATTCTCAGGAGTGAAGAAGAGCACAATTACAAATGAAGTATTTGACATTTATCATTTGCAATTTTGAAAATTTGAGCTCCTGAGATTACCATGCATTAAAAGTTGGACATAGTATTGAACAAGATGTATATTAGGTTCTCATTATCCTAAGAATAGTCTAAACTTGCTTAATGTCCTTATGGTTTAAACAGAATTAAAATTTCTAGGTCACTAAAAGTGACTGAGTCAAGATCCAGGCAGCTTGGTCATTACTCTAATGAGGCTTTAGAGGGTCCCTATTGAGAAGACAGTGGAGTTGTAGATGGCTTACCTTGAAGCTGTACTGTGAATGACAAGTATTTGAATAGTAGAAAATGGATGATTCATTTATGGTGTTCTGCTTATCTTTAGTGGGATTGAGACAAAGATATAAGGTCCCTATTTCTGAAACCAGCACCATGCATTGTCCTGAGAAATGTCTTTCAGACACGGAGGTAAATCGTCAAAGATTTCAAGGACCACAAAAGTAGTCACAGACCCACACTCACAGATAGAAACAAGTTTTCCTGTCTTATTTTATTTAAACCCAAATGCTTAGCTGATCCAGATTCTTAGAGTCCTTAGGTAATTTGGTGACTTGCCTTTATAAAAGAGTAGCACATTGAAAATATAGAAATGTATGTGTGTCTTTAATGGCATTATGAGTGTAAGGAGGCCTGAAGTTGAAACTTCTTTTAAGGACAGTGAATCTTAGCAGATCACAACAAGCATGAGAAGTGATAAGCAGATAGGAATCTAAAGTTTTTAATATACACCACAAAGAATAAACTTACGTAAAGCAGATTTGGGAGGATTCTGAGGTATGAAAACACACCAAATCACATGAAGTTGAAAGTTTTCATTTTCTGTATATATTATCCAATACATGGGAGATAATGAGAAATCCATTCCGCCAGCTAGGACGATTACTATAACTCTGTAAGGCATTTTCAACCTCACTCTCTCTTTCTAAACTGAAGTCTGTCCTACTCCAAAGTCACACGCTGAAGTTCTAGATCCTATTATGACAGACTGTGTAGAAAAAGTATTTATGAGGTTTATAAAGGACTAATGAAGTCACAAAGACAGGCGGGATTAGTGTTGCTATAAGAGGAAGAGATGCCTCGTGTCCACCCCCATACCTACTATCTTCATCCCGTTAACCTACACCCTTTCTACTTCTGTTGATTCCTTTCTTCTCAGAAAAGAATGTGGCCATCTGTAAAAATATTTTTGTTTAAACCACTCAGTTGTTTCTATTCAATACTCCTATTTATGTTGTTAATTTTATTTGAAATAATACATTTTTAATTTATTTTTCCCCAATCATACAAGCTTAATAAGTACCCCGGTCCCCTCCCTCCCTCCACCCCTCCCCAGTCTCCCTTGCGCCCTCCCCCCTTTCCCCGTCCTTTCACTCCCTTCCCTGCTGTTCTTCCAGTGTCTCCCCCTTTCCCCTTCCCATCCTCTGGATCCTTTTGTGTGAATGCCAAACTTCCTTCTGAGTCCTCCACTCCAGTGAGGTGTAAGGACTCAGTGGCACTGCCCAGAGCCCTTTCTTAGGCTCCCCTTTAGTATGGAAACACTATTATGACTGTTAATCCCTCGCCTCTAAGGATCCTAGTGTCTGCGGTCCATGTGAGACTTTGGGGGGTTGTTGACATGTCAGTCATTGCACAGGTCATGCAAAAGTCCAATTATAGCTACTGCAGCCCTAACTTGTGTGGAGTATCTTGAATATTGTTGGTCCTCCCCATCTTTAGGCTCTTACAATCTTACAGCCCCCTTTTCCTCAAGTTTCCCTGAGCTTTAGGATAGGGAGAGATTTGGCTGGTCTGGTTCCAGGTGATTAATGTAGGGTCTATGGTGTTCTGAATAATGGTTTGTTGTTAAAATAATAAATTGTGCAATTGGCCAATTCTAAAAGTAAAAGAAATCAAAATAACAACTTCATGCACCCAACACTGAAACTAAAAAATCTGAGAAAATATTAAACTATTATGATTTAATTTTTAATCTCATTTAGTATTAAGAGGAAAATCAATTTGTATCCTTTTATAGGTAAATTTAAATTTACTGTAATTTTCATTTAGGTTTTTAAAATTTTGTGTTTCTAATTTATGTATTAAATAATATTACATAAGATTATTTAATAAATTTTAAGACTGTAATATTTCAGACTAAAAGTCTAAGATGTGACCTTACAATTCTGCATTGGACTGATTCTTTAAATCAGTAAATAAAGGCTTATGCTTTAGTTCATTTGAGTTTCTGTGACTTTTTACAAGTTTTAGCTTAAACTCTGATATCTGTAAACTTGGGAATGATAATTTTTATACTTATTTAGCTGAAACAAAAGTTAGTGTAGGAAAATGCATTAATGATGTGGAATATCATTGCTGTTACTTAGTATCATTGTAATGCAGTACAATCCAAAGATTCCATGTGGTAAGAACTATTTTGAAAATTGTTCTGATTATCATTAGAGCATACTGAAATTTGACTTCTGTACTACTGTAATCATTAGTATTTTTTAAAAATGTATTCCTCTATTAGAAACAAAACATCATGTTGATATAAAATATATCATAAATCTAAAATTTAGAAATTGTATCTTCATATTAATTATGTTAGGGATTTTTTCCAAATTACTATAAGTTTATAATAGGTACTGTACATTTTTTGAATTTTGCTGTTTTGTACTTTTGTTGACTATTATTATAAGATGAATTCACTAATTAAATGAGGCAAATTTCAAACACATCTGTTTAAGAAAATTTTATTTATCTAATAGAACATTCAGAGGAAGCAAAAGAAGATTTGAATACTTAACTCTCTAGTCGTTGTGATTATTGTATTATTCTTCTAGAACTCTCGTTGGCATAGTTCCCAATAATGTTGACATTAACATGGATCATTTTTGTTGTGATATTTGATGTGAGACTTGAAGGTTCAGAATGATTTTCACACTAAAGTGAGCCATTCAGGTTTATTTGTTCTTACATGTCGATCAGGATATGCTTATTGTGATAAAAAGTACTTAAAATTTATAAAGTGGAAACTGGTTAATAAAATTGAGTCATTAATCCAAGATATGTGCATATGTTTCATCATAGAAATAAATATATCAAAATTCAAGATAGTTGTAAATGCCATTAGCTTTGTTACTTAACCTGCTGACATAGTGGGTGAGGACTTTTGCATGAGTAAGATATCTACTTTGTGGTTAAATGAATCATTTTTAGATATTAAGTTTGAATTTTGAAGGCCACCCCACTGTTTGAAAATTAAGTTTACAGTGGAACAACTCATTACATTTATTTTGAAAATTCATGTGAACTTAGAACTATTCAAACAGTAAGTACAGAATGTGAAAGTATACCCAAATAGTTCATTAAAGGCAGTTTTATATTTCACTGTAAACTAGACATAAAATATATTGTCAGGACATAAATAAATTACAATTTATATTAGGTCTTGAGAAATATCCAAAAAAACAAGAAAAAGCACCTATACCCACTCACATGCAGCATGCACATATATACATATGTAAAAAAATTCTTTAGTGCTGGAGAGATGACTCAGGGGTTAAGACTCTGAATCACAAGCAGAAGGTCCTGAATTTGGACCTCATGTATAAACACCAGGCAAAAGTAGTGGTGGAATGCACTTCTGGTTCTGGTAGTTGGAGTTTGGGAAATCCCAAACCAAAGCAAAAAGGAGGTAGAATTAATACAGGATGATTCCCAAAGTCATCTTTGGACAGCACACATACACACACACACACACATACACACACACACACACACACACACACACACACACACACAAACACACACACAGAATAAAGTTAAAAAATTTCTCTAAAGATAACAGTCAATTTTATTATGAAGTTACGAAATGATTTTAAATTAAATATATAAATTTAAATTTTGAATTCAACAAATGTAGAGATGTACTGCCAATGTGTTTTATATCGCCATAATTTTGTTTTTTCTTTTAGTGCTCAAGGTGGATGCATTTCTCATGTACTTCCAGAATTTTTGTTTGAACCAGAAGATTACAAGAAGTGGCTTGAAATGACAGTAAGAAAATATGATTTCTAGGAGCAATATATGTGGTTACTAAGTGTATTAACATGTGACTTTATTCTATAAATCTAGTCTAAAGGTTTTGACTTGTGTGTAAAATATACTAAGGACTAAGCCTATTTGAATAGCTTTTTGTATGCATATTTGATGAAGGTCACTATTCTATTTCTGGGAATCCATGACTTTTTAAGTGTGTATTAAATGGTTAGTCATGGTGGGGCAGAGTTACAAATGACCTTGGTGTGGGCTTCTGTAATTTAGTTTATAATACAATTTTTAACAATATGTGACTTTTAAAGAAAATGTCATTTTAGTTTCACAGTCATCTGTCACATGGGTTTTTGAGATTTAGGAGAGAATAGAGAGAATTAAACAAAAATTTCACAGTTTTCTTAAAGTATACAGTTCCTTTTAGGAAAACCAATTAAGATGAGAAGTTCTTGAGTGGACTTAAAGCTTTGAGGTTTGGACTTCAGTTGTTCATTCACCACAGGTTTATTTAATAGGTTACCATGTAACATATTAAAGAAAATTGGGTACTATTCTTTGGACCTGCTCTGAGTACCTGTGGATTAATCCAAAGCATGCATTATTATCGGGCTCAGACTACAGAGGTTGACTTCTCATTCTTTTCTTCTACTACTATAATAGATATGTAGAATGAATACATTTATGACATAAATTGTTGACTTTTAGCTCTGGAAATTTTTTTTGTGCTACTTCTAATATTGACACATGAGCAATTAGTACTTTTAAAAATATGTTGTTTATTTATGGGAGAGAGCAAGAGAAAGAGATTGGGGGAAAGAAGAATGAGGGCAAGTCAGCTGGAGGTACAGAGAGAAAAAGAAAGAGAAAGAAAGAGAGACAGAGAGAGAGAGAGAGAGAGAGAGAGAGAGAGAGAGAGAGAGAGAGCGCATTGTCATATCACACAAATAGAAACAACTTCCTGAAGTCATTTCTTTCCTTACACCATGTGGTTTCTGGGGAAGAAAGTCAGGTTATCAGCAGGTGCTTTAATTTGCTGATCTATCTCATCAAAATATTTGATGACATTATAAATAGGATGTGGCAATTGTTTTATAAAATAAAGTGCTGCTATATAATTTAAATTTGGGAATACTATTTGTCTCACATTTTAATTTATGCTTTTATTTCCCAAAGTCTTCTGCTAAAACCAAAGCTCTGAGTCTCTTTACATCTAAGGGAAAGTGTTCTGTAACTATAGATATGAATAATTTTGAAGCCTGGAGCAAACGGGCATGGACAGATGTTTTCCTTCAGATATACAAGGTAGTATTTCCATTCTTGTTCCTCTTATTTGTTGGTTTTTCACATGAATAGCATATTAGCATAAGTATAGGCAATATTACCATAAATGCTTTTAAAACACAATAGCTTAACTGGGCTAGGTTTTTCTTCTATATGAGAATATTGAGAACGAATGATTCAGAGCTAGGATTTGTGTTTTCCATTCTCAGTAGTAGGCTTTTACCACTGGGAGTTGGTCTATTTGATTAAGCATGCTTATCTGATATTAGCTCAAAATCATTAATTTTTTTTTTTTAGATTCTGTATGAATAATGTATTTATTTATTTTTTTCCTGCTCGTACACACATAATAGGTACCCCGGTCCCCTCTCTCCTTCCACCCTTCCCTGTACCTTTCTGTTCCCTCCCCCTTTTTCCCCTCCCTTTCATCCCTCCCTCCCTTTCTCCCAGTGGCCCTTCCCCCATCCCTGGAGCATCCTTTAATGTGTGTGTCAAACTTTCTTCTGGGTCCTCCTCTCTGACGAGGTGTAAGGACTAAGTGGCATCTCCTAGAACTCTTTCTCATGTTCCCCTTAAGTATAGGAACACTATTGTGGTTGTTAATCCCTTGCTTCTGAGGATCCTAGTGCCTTTAGTCCATGTTAGACTTTGAAGGGTCAATGATATTTTGGTCATTTGGCACATCATGAAGAGTCCTATTATGACTGCTTCGGCCCTAATTTGTGTGGAATATCTTGCATATCATGACTCCTCCCATCCTTGTGCTTTTACAATCTTAAGGCCCTCTCTTCTGCAAATTTCTCTGAGCTTCAGGATAGGGAGAATTTAGGCAGGCCTGATTCCAGGTGGTTGATATAGAGTCTCTGATATTCTGAATTATGGTTTGTTGATTTTTTTTTCAGTTTTGCTGCTCCTGCACTGCCCTTGGCTCCATCCTGATGGATATTGGCCAGAGATAAAAAGCTATTAAAATACAGTCTTATTATAAGAGTAGATGCAAATGTAGATGGAATAAGAGTAAGAGACTGTGGTTGGGGGGGGCGGAGTCAGTCTCCCATTTGCACAGTGGTTGCCTTCTATCTACCAGACTGTATGCCCTCCATTTCTGGTAAGATCATACCTCATCAGTTGCAAGTGGCCAGGAAGGAAAGTCTTTGAGCTTATCCAGAGGGCTCATTACTTACTTGCAGTCCTTGATGGTGGCCTATTATCTCTGCTGTAGGATGATCCCCACTCTCCTTATTTCTGGCGGGGCCCTCCTTCCCCTTCTCTGTTTATAATCTTTGCAATTACTGTAGGTATTACAAAGATTTATCTTTGAGTGTGTATGTAAGTGGGTTTGGTACTAGGATCCACCGATTAGGGAGTACATACGGCACTTAATTTTCCGTATCTGGGATACTTCACTTAATATAAATGTTTCTAATTCTATCCATTTCCTGGCAAATTCCATTAATTCATCATTTTAGATGGCTGAGTAGTATTCCATTGTATAAATGTACCACATTTTTCTTATACACTGGTCAACTGTTGTACATTTGCTAATGTAAACAGTGCTGCTGTGAATATGGTCGTGCTTCTGCTATCAAGGTGAATTTTTGCTGTATGGGGGGTTATTCCCAAAAGTGGAATAGCTGGGTCATATGGCATTTCAATCTTTAACTTCTTTAAGAATCGCCAGAAGGCTTGCCAGAGTGGTTATATGAGCCTGCATTCCCACCAGCAATGTAGGAGAGATCCCCTCTCTCCACATCCTCTCCAGCATTTGGTTTTGTTTATATTGTGGATTCTGTCATCCTAACCGGGGTGAGATGATATCTCAGGGAAGTTTTGATTTGCATTTCCCTGATGGCTAGGGATGTGGAGCATATTTGAAGGTATTTATTAGACATTTTAATTTCGTCCTTGGTAAAGTTTCTTTTAAGTTCCAGGGCCCATTTTTTAATTGGGCCATTTGTTTCCTTGGTGTTTAGTTTTCTAAGTTCTTTGTGCACTATGGATAATAGAGCTCTATCAGATATGTGATTAGTGAAGATTTTCTCCCATTCTGTCGGTTGCCTTTGTGCTCGAGTTACAATCTCTTTATCTGAACAGAAGCTCTTTAATTTCATAAGATCCCATCTGTTGAGTGTTGGTCATATTCACTGCGCTATTGGATTTCCGATTAGGAACTGTTGGCCTAGTCCAATCAGCTCCAAGGAGTTCCCTTCCCTTTTAACTAAGGTTTTTATAGTCTCTGGCCTTATATTGAGGTCCTTGATCCATCTGGAATTAAGCCTTGTACATGGTGACAAGTACGGATCTAGTTTTAATCTTCTGTATGTAGATATCCAGTTTTCACAGCAACATTTGTTGAAGATGTTGTTCTTTTTCCATTGGATTTTTTTGGGCCCCTTTGTCAAACATCAAATGGCTGTAGTTGTGTGGGCTTATATCTGGGTCTTCAACCCTTATCCAATGATCTGTGTGTCTATTTTGGAGCCAATCCCAGGCTGTTTTTAAAACTATGGATTTGTAGTATAGACTAAGGTTTGGTATGGTAATACCTCCAGCAGTGTTTTTGTTTCTCAGGATTGTTTTTGCTATCCTGGGCCTTTTGCCTCCATATGAACGTTGAGACTTTTTGGTCAACTTCTTTAAAGAATTGCTTTGGGATTTTAATTGGTATAGCATTGAATCTGTATATTACCTTTGGTAGAATGGTCATTTTTACAATGTTGATTCTGCCAATCCAGGAATATGGCAGGTCTTTCCACCTTCTATTGTCTTCTGTAATTTCTTTCTTTAGGGTTTTAAAGTTTTTATTGTAAAGGTCACTTAATTCCTTGGTTAGGCTTATATTAAGTTATTTCATTTTTTATGGCTATAGTAAATGGGATTATTTCTCTCAGGGCTTTTTCACTTCTTTCATTCTGTGCATATAAGGAGGCCACTGATTTTTATATGTTTATTTTGTATCCTGCTACCATGCTGAACTTCTGTATTAGTTCCAGGAGTTTCCTGGTGGAGTTTTTGGGATCACTCAGGTGTAAGATCATGTCATCTGCAAATAGAGATAACTTGACTTCTTCCTTGCTGATTTCAATCCCTTTTATCTTCCTTTCTTGTCTCATGGCTTCAGCTAAGACTTCAAATACAATATCAAATAGAAGTGGTGAGAGTGGGCAGCCTTGTCTTGTTCCTGATCGAAGCAGGAATGCTTCGAGGTTTTCCCCTTTGAGTATAATCCTTGCTGTGGGCTTGTTGTATATAACTTTTATTATATTGACAAAGATTCCTTCCATTCCAACTGTCTCTAGGGTTTTGATCATAAAAGGCTGTTGGATCTTGTCAAAAGATTTTTCTGCATCTATCGAGAGTGATGTGGTCTTGGATTTTAGACTGGTTTATATGGTGGATTATGTTTATTGATTTGCATATGTTGAACCAAGTTCAAGGCCTACTTGATCACAATGAATGATCTTTTTGATATGTTTTTGAATATGATTGGCTAAGATTTTGTTGAGAATCTTTGCATCTGTGTTCATCAAAGAGATTGGCCTATAGTTTTCTTTTTTAAGTGAATCTTTATTAGGTTTTGGGATTAAGATGATATTAGCTTCGTAGAAAGAATCTGGTAGTGTTCCTTCCTTTGCTCTTTGATGGAACAGTTTAAGGAATATTGGTGTTATTAATTCCTTAAATGTCTGGTATAACTCTGTGCTGAATCCATCTGGTCCAGGACATTTTTTGGTGGGAAGATTCGAGATTACTTCCTCAATTTCCTTGTATGTTATAGGACTATTTAAATAATTCACAACTTCCTGATTCAATTTAGGTAAGTTGTGTTTACTTAGGAATTCATCCATCTCTTTTGTGTTGTCAAATTTCACAGAGTATAAGTTTTTGAAATATGGTGTTATAATTCTCTAGATTTCTTGGGTATCAGCAGTGATAACTCCATTTTCATTTCTAGTTTTGTTAATTTGGCATTTCTCTCTCTTCCTTTTGGTTAATTTAACTTGGGGTGTATCAATCTTATTGATTTTTTCAAAGAACCAGCTTTTTGACTGGTTGATTTTCTCTATCGTTTTCCTAATCTCAATTTCGCATATTTTTGCCATTATTTTGCTAATCTTCTCTCTTCTACTGCTTTTGGGATCAGATTGATGTAGTGTCTCTAAAGCTTTAAGCTGCATTGTTAAGTTATTTATTTGTGATGTTTCCATTTTTTTGATGTAGGCATTAAGAGTTGTGAACTTACCTCTTAGGACAGCTTTCATTGTGTCCCAAAGATTTTGATAAGTTGTATTTTCATTATCATTTACTTGCAGGAAATCTTGAATTTCCTTTTTAATTTCTTCCTGAATCTATTTCTCATTCAGCATCATAGTGTTAAGTTTCCAGGAGTTAGTGTATTTTCTGTTGTTTATTGTTTTGTGGATGTCAAACTTTAGACCATGGTGTCTGATAAGGTACAGGCTACAATTTCAACTTTCCCGTATATGTGGAGATTTGTTTTGTGGGCCATTATGTGATCTATTTTGGAGAAAGTTCCTTGTGCTGCTTAGAAAATTGTGTATTCTTGGGTGCATGGATGAAAAGTTTGATAGAGCTCTGTAAGGTCCATTTCAGTAAGGGTTTGGTTGAGTTCCAAAGTGTCTCTGTTAAGCTTTTGGCCTGTTGATCTATCCCATGTTGAGAGGGCAGTGGTGAAATCCCCAAGAATTATTGTTTTGGGGTTTGATTTCTCGCTTTAGACACTGTAGGGTTTGCTTAATGAATGTGGAGGGGCCCGTATTAGGTGCTTATATGTTCAGTATTGTGAAGTCTTCCTGGTGAATTGTATCTGTGATTAAAATGTAGTATGCATCTGTGTCTCTTATGATTTTTTTTTTGGTTTGAAGTCCACTTTGTCAGACAGCATAATTGCTACCCCTGCCTGTTTCCTGGTTCCATTAGCTTGCAGAATTTTTGACCAGCTTTTTATTTTTAGGATGTGCCTATCTTTTGTGGTGAGATGAGTTTCCTGAAGCAGGAGATTGATGGGTTGTGGTTTTTAATCCAAGTTTGTAATCTGTGTCTCTTGGTCGTTGAGTTAATACCATTGATATTTAATGTTATAATGGAGAAATTATTATTAATTCATGACATTTTTTATGTTTAGTGGCTTTTGTAAGTGTATTGTTTGACATTTAGGTTTTGGTGGTATTATACTGCCCATCTGTCTTCCTGGATACGCTTGTTTTTTTCTTCAAGCTTGATTATCATTTCTAGCATTTTTTGAAGGCCTGTTTTGGTAGACATGTAAGCCTTCAAGTTGCCTTTGTGCTGGAAAACTTTTCTTTCTCCCTGGATCATGACGGATATTTTTGCCAGGTATATCATTCTGAGTTGACATTTTTGCTCATTTAATGCTTCAAGTACCTCTCTCCAAGATCTTCTTGCTTTTACTGTTGCCATTGAGAAGTCATTTGTTATTTTAATAGGTTTATTTAATAGTGACTTGCTTTTTTTCCCTTGAAGCTCAGCACCTTTTCTTTGTCTTGAATGTGGAGTGTTTTGACTATTATTTGCCATGGCAATTTTCTATTTTGGTCATATCTTTCTGGGGTACAAAATGCCTGTTGTATTAGGATGGACTTCTCACTCTTTAGTTGAGAGAAGTTTTCATTAATGATAATTTGAAAAATTTCCTCAGGTGTGGTATTTTGGGATTCTTCCTCTGGTATTCCATAAATGTGCATGTTAGGCTTCTTCAGGGTGTCCCATATCTCTTGAATATTCCTCTCAAGTATCTTTTTGCCTTTAAGAACCTCTTCCATTGATTTGGTTAATTTTCCCATTTTGTCTTCAACATCTGAAATTCTATTTTCTACTTCATTAGTTCTGCTGCTAAGACTCTCTGTTGCATTTTGGGTTGAACATAACTTGTCTTTTAGTTCGATTTTAAACTCTGCCTGAGGCTTTTTTAACTGTTCTGTGTCTATTTTTGTTTCTTGAACTGTTTTTTCCAACTCCTCCAAGTGTCTGTTGTGTTCCTGTTCAAAGTGGTTGATGTGGTTGTTTAACTCCTCCCGGATTTCCTCTTCTATATTATTAATCATGGTAATGATCATACTTCGAAAGTTATTATCTTGGGTCTGACTTTCTTTAGTATTATCTGTGAATTTGTTCTGGTTGGAATCCATCATTATGGAGTTAATTCTTTTGGTGGGAGATTTGTCTTCCTGGGTTTTGTTTCTCATGGATCTGCACTTTGATTTGGGCATTGTCGTTTTGTCTCTTAAGACCTTTCAGTTTCTGTGTGTTTTTTACTGAACTAATTTAGTTGGTATTACTACTCTCAGGCAGTTATTACTAGTGCTTGCTTTGTAGTTGGGTACGTTTGTCTGTTGTTAGTATTATTTCCTAGATGAGGCTATTAGGCTTTTAGTGCATCAGTTAAGTCAGGTTAAATAGATAGGGGGTGAATATTAGTATGGTAGTGTACTTTTATGATTTAGTATCTTGGTGATATGTGAGGGTGAGTGGTATAATCCCTGGAGTTGTATATATTTTTGGGGTGGCTGTATGGAAAAGTTAATCTACAGTGATTATTACTAAAAAGGAGCAGTATGGTAAAAAAAAAAAAAAAAAAAAAAAAAAAAGAGGTTTACTTATCTTTGGGCTGGATGTGAAGAATCCCATGTGATAGGATGATTTTAGAGGACTTCACATGTATGGCCTTTGTTCCTTAGACCTTTGTTTGGGTTTTCTTTGGATTCTGTTGAATTCTGAGTAGCAGTGTATCCTCCGTGGACCACAAGCAAGGGTCCCTGGTGGGTCGGAGGGGCAGAGGAGCTGATGGTGATGACAGAAGTCTTCCCCTGGGACCTGAGACTTGGCTTAGTGGCCTACCCAGGCTCCATGGATGGAGGACAGTGAGCAATTCCTGTCCACGTTGGGCAGGCAGGTGGGCGGGAGGAGCAAAGGGGCTGGCAACCAGGGCGTGGGCCAGGCAAACTGGAGACAGCCTGGGTGTTGCCTGGGCTGGCTAGTGGAAGGAGCTGGGACAAGAGGCGACCTGGTGGCTGGGTAACTCACCTAGGATGGAGGACCGTAGTTCTGTCCAGCAGGCAGGTGGGCAGGCTGAACAAAAGGCTCGTTATTGTTAATACAATAAAATAAAGTTGGAATGCTCCCTGCACATAGACAAAATACTGAATACACATGCATTATCCATAAGTGCATTTAAATTGCATACTCAATTATTTTTACAGCCTTGTTTTCCCTTCAGTTACTGTTCAAATACTCGTACTTATTTTTAGTTTTTAATAGTGTTTCCTCACTATCTTTACATGTGACTATCACCGTTTTTCCTTTTCATCACTGTTATGAATGAACCTCTAACAACATTTCACTTTCATAGTTTATTTTTTGTGGTTTACAAAGTAAGATAAGCATACATATTGATATATTCCATAAGTAAAACCAAACTGTCTAACATCAAGTTCGAAATCAGCTTATTTTTTTTGTATTTTATTTTATTTTTTAAAACATTTTTTATGATACAAACTTAATAGGTAAACCGGTTCCCTCCCTCCCTCCTCCCCCCCCCCCCATCCCTCTGCTCACCTTCCCCTCACCCCTCCCTTCCCATCGCCCAGTGCCTCCCCTCCCCCAATCCCCAGAGAATCCTTTAATGTGCATGCCAAACTCTCCTCTGGGTCCTCCTCTCCGATGATATACAAGGACCCAGCGGCATTTCCCTGAACCCTTTCCTTTGTTCCCCTTAAGCATAAGAACACTATTTTGGCTGTCAATCCCTTGCCTCCAAGGATCTTGGTCCTTTTAACAAATGCTAGACTTTGTGGGGTCAATAGTGTGTTGGACAATGTACAGGGCATGCAAACTCCAATTATGATTGCTTCGGTCCTAACTTGTGTGAAGTACCTTGCATATCATTGTCCTCCCACTCTTGTGCTCTTACACTCTTATCGCCCCCTCTTACACAAATTTCCCTGAGCTTCAGGATGGGGAGAGATTAGGCTGGCCTAGTTCTAGGTGGTTGATATAGAGTCTCTGAAGCTCAGGATTATGGTTTGTTGATTTTCTTTTGCGGTTTTGCTGCCCCTGCAATGCCCTTCACTCCATTCTGATGGGTATTGGATATCACCCCCTGTCCAGAGATAAAAAGCTGTTAAACTAGAGTCTTGTTATAAGAGTATATTCAAAGATAGATGTAATAAAAGTAGGAAACTGCAGTGAGGGAGGGGTCAATCACCCATTTGCAAAATGTTTGCTTTTTATCTGCCAGACTATATGCCCTCCCATTCTGGTGAGATAATACCCCATGCATTGTAAATGATCAGAAAGTAAAGTCTGTGAACTTAACCAGATGTCTCATTGCTTACTTGCAGTCCTTGATGGAGGCCTATTTTCTCTGCTGTAACATGGTCCCCTCTCTCCTTGTTTCTGGTGTGGGCCTCCTACCCCATCCCACCTATTCATACTCCTTGCAGTTACTGTATTACAGAGATTTATCATCGAGTGTCTCTAGGTGGGCTGGGTGGGGTTGGTACTAGGAGTACATACGGTGCTTAACTTTCTGGGTCTGGGATACTTCACTCAATACAATTGTTTCTAATGGCATCCATTTCCCGGCAAATTCCAGTAATTCATCATTTTTGACGGCTGAGTAGTACTCCATTGTATAGATGTACCACCATTTCCTTATCCGCTCGTCAACTATTGAACATTTGGGTTGATTCCATGACTTTGCTATTGTAAACAGTGCCACTAGGAACATGGTCGCACTTGTGCTATCGAGGTGAACCTCTGCTGCAAGGGGGGTTATTCCCAGAAGTGGAATCGCAGAGTCATATGGCATTTCAATCTTTAATTTCTTTAAGAATCTCCAGATGGCTCGCCAGAGTGACTGTATGAGCCTGCATTCCCACCAGCAATGTAAGGGAGTTCCCCTCTCCCCACATCTTCTCCAGCATTTGGTGTTGTTCGTATTGTGGATTTTTGCCAACCTGACTGGGATGAGATGATATCTCAGGGAAGTTTTGATTTCCATTTCCCTGATGGCTAAGGAAGTGGAGCATTTTTTGAGATATTTGGAAAACATTTTAATTTCGTCCTTAGTAAAGTTTCTTTTAAGTTCCAGGGCCCATTTTTTAATTGGGCCATTTGTTTCCTTGGTGTTTAGTTTTCTAAGTTCTTTGTGCACTCTGGATAATAGACCTCTATCAGATATGTGGTTAGTGAAGATTTTCTCCCATTCTGTGGGTTGCCTTTGAGCTCGTGTTACAATCTCTTTATCTGAACAGAAGCTCTTTAATTTCACAAGATCCCAACTGTTGAGAGTTGGTAGCAGTGATTGTGCCATTGGGTGTCTGTTTAGGAAATGTTGGCCTAGCCCAATCACATCGAGGGAGTTCCCTACCCTTTCAACTATGGTTTTTTATAGTTTCTGGCCTTAAATCAAGGTCCTTGATCCATTTGGAATTAAGTCTTGTACAAGGTGACAAGTACGGGTCCAGCTTTAATCTTCTGCATGTGGAGATCCAGTTTTGCGAGCACCATTTGTTGAAGATGCTGTTCTTTTTACATTGGATTTTTTGGGCCCCTTTGTTAAAGACCAAATGGCTGTAATTTTGTGTGCTTATATCTGGGTCTTCAACCCTTATCCATTGATCTGTATGTCTATTTTGGAGCCAGTACCAGGCTGTTTTTACAACAATGGATTTGTAGTATAGACTAAGGTTTGGTATGGTGATACCTCCAGCAGTGTTTTTGTTACTCAGGATTGTCTTTGCTATCCTGGGTCTTTTGTGCCTCCATATGAATTTTGAGATTGTTTGGTCAACTTTGAAGAATTGCTTTGGGATTTTAATTGGTATAGCATTGAATTTGTATATTGCCTTTGGTAAGATGGTCATTTTTATGATGTTGATTCTGCCAATCCAGGAACATGGGAGGTCTTTCCACCTTCTGGTGTCTTCTGCTATTTCTGTCTTTAGGGTTTTCAAGTTTTCATTGTAAAGGTCTTTTACCTCCTTGGTTAGGTTTATACCAAGGTATTTCATTTTTTTAGGAGCTATAGTAAATGGGATTGTTTCTCTCAAGGCTTTTTCACTTCTTTCATTCTGGGCATATAGGAAGGCCTCTGATTTTTGTACGTTTATTTTGTATCCGGCTACCCTGCTGAACTTCTCAATTATTTCCAGGAGCTTCTTGGTGGAGTTTTGGGATCACTCAGATATAAGATCATATCATCTGCAAATAGCGATAGCTTGACTTCTTCCTTGCTGATTTGAATCCCTTTTATGTCCCTTTCTTGTCTTATGGCTTCACCTAAGACTTCAAGTAAAATATTGAATAGAAGTGGTGAGAGTGGACAGCTTGGTCTAGTTCCTGATCAAAGTGCGAATGCTTCCAGTTTTTCCCCATTGAGCATAATCCTTGCTGTGGGCTTATTGTATACAGCTTTTTTTATATTGATAAAGGTTCCTCCATTCCTCTTCTCTCTAGCGTTTTGATCATAAATGGCTGTTGGGTCTTGTCAAAAGCTTTTTCTGCATCTATTGAGATTATCATGTGGTCTTGGACTTTGGACTGGTTTATATGATGAATTACATTTATTGATTTGCGTATGTTGAACCAACCTTGTGTGCCGGGGATGAAGCCTACTTGGTCCCCGTGAATGATCTTTTTGATATGGTTTTGAATCTTATTTGCTAAGACTTTGTTGAGAATCTTTGCATCTGTGTTCATCAGAGAGATTGGCCTATCGTTTTCTTTTTTAAGTGAATCTTTATTAGGTTTTGGGATTAAAACGATATTGGCTTCATAGAAGGAATTTGGTAGTGTTCCTTCCTTTGCTATTTGATGGAACAGTTTAAGGAGTATTGGTGTTATTAATTCCTTAAATGTCTGGTAGAACTCTGTGCTGAATCCATCTGGTCCAGGACATTTTTTGGTGGGAAGATTTGAGATTACTTCCTCAATTTCCTTGTATGTTATAGGACTATTTAAATAATTCACAACTTCCTGATTCAATTTAGTTAAGTTGTGTTTACTTAGGAATTCATCCATCTCTTTTGTGTTGTCAAATTTCACAGAGTATAAGTTTTTGAAATATGGTGTTATAATTCTCTAGATTTCTTGGGTATCAGCAGTGATAACTCCATATTCATTTCTAGTTTTGTTAATTTGGGATTTCTCTCTCTTCCTTTTGGTTAGTTTAACTTGGGGTGTATCAATCTTATTGATTTTTTCAAAGAACCAGCTTTTTGACTGGTTGATTTTCTCTATCGTTTTCTTAATCTCGATTTCAGATATTTCTCCCCTTATTTTACTAATCTCCTCTCTTTGACTACTTTTGGGATCAGATTGCTCTAGTTTCTCTAAAGCTTTAAGCTGCATTGTTAAGTTGTTTCTGATGTTTCCATTTTTCTGATGTAGGCATTAAGAGCCATGAACTTACTTCTTAGCACAGCTTTCATTGTGTCCCAGAGATTTTGGTAAGTTGTATTTTCATTATTGTTTGCTTTCAGGAAATCTTGAATTTCCTTTTTAATTTTTTCCTGAATTCAGTTCTCATTCAGCATCATAGTGTTAAGCTTCCAGGAGTTAGAGTATTTTCTGTCGTTTGTAGTGTTGTGGATGTCAAGCTTTAGGCCGTGGTGATCTGATAGGGCACAGGCTAGAATTTCAACGTTCCTGTATATGTGGAGATTCGTTTTGTGGCCCTATATGTGATCTATTTTGGAGAAAGTTCCATGTGCTGCAGAGAAAAATGTGTATTCTTTGGTGCGTGGATGAAAAGTTCAATAGAGATCTGTAAGGTCCATTTCTTTAAGGGTTTGATTAAGTTCAACGTGTCTCTTTTAAGATTTTCACCTGTTAATCTATCCCATGTTGAGATGGCATTGTTGAAATCCCCAAGAATTATCGTTTGGGGATTGATTTCTTGCTTTAGACGCTGTAGGATTTTCTTAATGAATGTGGAGGGGCCCGTATTGGGTGCATAAATGTTCAGGATTGTGACGTCTTCCTGGTGAATTGTACCTGTGACTGAAATGTAGTATCCATCTGTGTCTCTTATGATTTATTTTGGTTTGAAGTCCACTTTGTCCGACAGCATAATGGCTACCCCTGACTGTTTCTTCGTTCCATTAGTTTGCAGTATTTTGGACCAGCCTTTCATTTTTAGGATGTGCCTATCTCTTGTTGTGAGATGAGTTTCCTGAAGGCAACAGATTGATGGATTTTAATTTTTAATCCAAGTTTGTAATCTTAATCAGTGAGTTAATACCATTGACATTTAATGTTATAATGGAGAAATTATTTTTAATTCTGGACATTTTTTATGTTTAGTGAATTTCGTAAGCTTATTATTTTACATTTATGTTTTTGTAGTATTATACTACTCTTCTGTCTTCCTGGATACGGTTGTTCTTTTCTTCAATCTTGAGTAACATTTCTAGCATGTTTTGAAGGCCTGGTTTGGTAGACATGTATCCCTTGAAGTTGTCTTTGTGCTGGAAAATTTTTCTTTCTCCCTCGATCATGACAGATAGTGTTGCTGGGTATATCAGTCTGGGTTGACATTTTTGCTCATTTAATACTTGAATTACGTCTTTCCAAGCTCTTCTTGCTTTTACTGTTTCCATTGAAAAGTCATATGTTATTTTAATAGGTTTGCCTTTAAAAGTGACTTGCTTTTTTTCTCTGAAGCTCTCAGCATCTTTTCTTTGTCTTGAATGTGGAGTGTTTTGACTATTATTTGCCATGGCGATTTTCTATTTTGGTCATATCTGTTTGGAGTGCGAAATGCCTCTTGTATTTGGATGGGCCTCTCATTCTTCAGTTGAGGGAAGTTTTCATTTATGATAATTTGAAAAATTTCCTCAGGTATGGTGTTTTGAGATTCTTGCTCTGGTATTCCATGAATGTGCATGTTAGGCTTCTTCAGGGTGTTCCATATCTCTTGACTGTTCCTCTCAAGTACCTTTTTGGCTTAACTACCTGTTTCATTGAGCTGGTTAATTCTCCCACTTTGTCTTCAAGATCTGAAATTCTATTTTCTGCTTCATTAATTCTGCTGATAAGACTCTCTATTGAGCTTTGGTTGAAAATAACTTGTCTTTTAGTTCAATTTAAACTCTGCCTGAGACTGTTTTAACTGCTCTATGCCTATTTTTGTTTCTTGAACTGTTTTTCTCAACTCCTCGAAATGCCTGTTGTGTTCCTGTTCAAAGTGTTTGATGCGGTTCTTTAATTCCTCTTGGATTTCCTGTTTCATAGTATTAATCATGGTAATGATCATACTTTGTAAGTTGTTGTCTTGGGTCTGGCTTTCTTGGCTATTTTCTATGAATTTGTTGTGGTTGGAATCCATCCTTAAGAGGTTGATTCTTTCAGTGAGAGATTGGTCTCCTTGGGTTTTGTTTCTCATGTATCTGCACTTTGACTTGGACATTGTTGTTTTGTGTTCTAGGGCTTTTCAGTTTCTGTGTGTTTTTGACTGAACTGATTTAGTTGGTATTACTACACTTGAGCAGTTTTTACTAGTGCTTGCCTTGGGGTTGGGTATGTTTGTCTTATGTTATTGTTATTTCCTAGTTGAGGCTATTAGCCTGTTAGTACATCAGTTAAATCAGGTTAAGTAGACAATGGGGTGAATATTAGTATAGTAGTGCACTTTAACAATGTAGTATTTTGGTGATATGTGAGAGTGAGTGGTGTATTCCCTGGAGTTGTATATGTTTTTGGGGTGGCTGTATGGAAAGGTTAATCTACAGTGATTAATATTATAAAGGAACAGTAAGGTGAAAAGAAAAAAAAAGGGAGGTTTACTTATCTTTGGGCTGGATGTGAAGAATCTCTCCCATGTGATAGGATGATTGTAGAGGTTTTCAGATATATGACCTTTGACCCTTGAACTTTGCTTGAGTTTTCTTTGGACTCTATTGAATTCTGAGTAGCAGTGTGTCTTCTGTAGACCACTTGTGTGGATCCCCCATGGGCCAGAGAGGCAGAGGGGCTGATGTTGTTGGCAGAATTCTTCACCTGGGGCCTGGGACTTGGCTTAGTGGCCAAGCTCCAGGGATGGAGGAATGTGAGCAAGTCCTGTCCAGTTGGTCAGACAGAGGTGGCCCAGGAAAGAGAAAGGGGGCTGGGGTACCGGGGGCGGGCCCAGGCCAAAGCCCGAGGCAGGCCTGGGTGTGGCGCAGGGACACGGGGTGACGGGGTTGCTGGGGGGCTTGGCTGAGCGGGGCTGACTGGCTGACTCACCTGGGGATGGTGGCATGGACAGAGGCGGCACGGGAGGGAGAAAGGGAAACTCAGGTTATTTTTGATGACATAAAAGGAACTCATGTTACAGACATTGATAAGCTATGGTTTCTTGCTCAGAGTATTTACATAGCCAAGAATTATATGTTTGATTATATCTCATGGTCTTTATCATAGATATTCTATTTTGCCTCTGTGAGATTTTATCTACAGATTGATATTTGAATATGTAAGTTGTGGTTGCTTGTTCTTTGATTTATATCCTTATTATAAGACAAATTTCATCTTATATATGGTATTCTTAAAGCCAATTCATAAAGCCATAATGGAAATGTCAGTATCCTTTAAAGCCTTCAATATTTTTTTCTGTTGTCCACAAGCTCATTGCTGACAAGTTAATTCCTAATTTATCTTTGCACACAGGCAATCTGAGTTTTGTGTATTATCATTGCATCATTGGTTCCGTAGGGCCACATTACTCTTCTAGTTATAATGACATGTGTAAATTGTAGTGGATTTCATATCTAAATGCGTTAGTTTAAGTAAATACACAAATAATAACATCAAATTCTAACATCAACAAGATAGCTGTGGCTCACAGCATAGCTTGGCTTCCAGTCCTACTCAGTCCACATTCAATACTGAAGTGCTCCCCCCCAAAAAATGGGCCTAGTACCACCTGCTATTTTAATGCAGGAAAATCTGCGAGTCTGAGCCACCTTAAGCACTCATTACTTGAAGCTAAATTTTGACAGTGAGGTATCAGGTCTTAGTCCAACATATGATCTTCATTCAGATTCTCAATTCATTTTGATCTCTTGTAAATTTACCTTAGAAAATTCCTTGAGTTAATGATGCAAAGAATTATCCACAAAATGTTAAACCATCAGACATCCCTAAATCTAAAAGGAAGGTTTTAAATTGGCTGGTGATTCTTTCCTTACAGTCAGCATAGGCTATTTAAGATGACATTTCAGAAGAAACCAATTTGTTGTTGAAAGGTTTATATATTTGTGTAAAACTTAAAGATTCAAATTCTAATTTGATTTCTGTGTCAATAAATTAACATAATACATTATTATTAGAGATCCTAATAAGAAAGAAATCTAAGATAAATCTAAACAAAAATTGATCTCTAACTAGAAGTGCATTAGAGAGAAAGAGTGAGAATAAGGGAGAGAGAGAAGACACTATGTCATCATTATTTGTAAGTGTTCAGTATGCTCTATTGGGATATAACCTATGACTGTGTTCTATCACCTGGTGCATATACTGATATTTACAGTTTTTGAATCAGATCTTTTAAGAAAACTGGACATGTAAACAATATTTAGTGAATTCAAGGAAGCATTTCTTTTTTATGTGTGTGTGTGCACTGCCTCTGCTATCTTGGATTATTCTACTTTCTTATTGCTTTGGTCTGGGTGTTCCCAGGCTCTGTCTTCCAGCCAGAAGTGCAGGCTGTTTTTGTGTTTGAGAGGCAGAGTTTTAACCCCTGCACCATTGGGCCTACACAGGCACGCACAGTGCTCTCTGTTACATACACACATGCGTGTGTGCACATGCACACACAGAGACACACAGGCACACAAAAATTAAAAATAAATGTTTCCTGAGTATGTTTGCTGAAACTTATTTAGTTAATTTTTAAGTAACTGACATGTACCCCCTTTATAATCTTCATTGTATTACTTTGATGTTAGTCAACTTGTAATTTCATTTTTCCAAAAAGTATTCAATTTGTATGTGATGAAGTCATACTCACTACATGTTTTTGTTAATTTCTTTTTCTAGCAATATATTTTTGAAGCATTTTGATGGCTCTCATTACTTGGCATAATGAAATCTAATAAGTATTTCACTAATGATAGTTCAGGAATTCAAGGTTAAACTTGACTACTTACTTGAAGACCTGATTGGGCTACATAAGACTTTGTCTCAAGCAAACAAAAAAAAAATCGACCAGTTAAATAAGTTCTACACCAAAATGAATTTTATCTTGTGTGTTTGTTAATATTGTCAACTTTATTGGATTTAAAACTTTATTGGCATTTCATTTATTTATGTGCTTACTCCTTTGTTGGTGCATTTCAAAAGAAAATATTGGTACCTTTGTTTATTTACCTATCATAATATTCTAATTCTTCATATGTTTTTTTTCATTTGATCCTAGTAAAGTTGGTCTCCTTTGTGATTTCAGGTTCTAATTCTATCCAAGGTTGTACCACATTGCTGTAATTCTATACCTCACATGAATGTGCCAATCACACCAAAAATTAATCCCTGTTTCGCATCCAGCAATATATATTCTAATTCTGAAAGAGTTCTGCTTAGCTGGTTGAACACCAATTATGAGATTCATCGTCACATTATATGGAAAGATTGTGATAAAGGTAAGAACTTATTTCTTTAAACAATTATTATAAGTTGTAGTATAAAAATTGATACTAAAGAACTAAACTTGGAATCCATAAGTTTTAGAACATTTTTAGAATTTTCTGTTCTGTATGAGATACATAATTTCAACCCAATGAGATAATGATTGTTTGGTCTGCAACTTCAAGCCCATGGACTAAAGTAGATTCAAGTTAAGCACTGTAACGGTTACTCTTTACTATTGCTGTGAGAGAATACCCAAAATCAAGTGACTCAAGGGAGCAAGGGAGATTTATTCAGCCTACGGTTCTAGAGGGAGAAACCAGTTTCTCATGGCAGAGGCAGCATGGCTGGCCAGAGCTGGAGGAGGCTAAGTCACTGCATACATCTGGAAAACTGGGAGCTGTAAGATTGCTTGCTGCAAAAGGCAGACTTCTCCTGGAGGTAGGGTGAGACTAATCCACCTCAAGGTCCAGCCCTTGTGACTGCCTTCCTCCAGAAGGCTCCACCTCTCAAGGTGCAATGACTGTGCCAAACACATGAGACTGTGGGGGACACATCTCAAACCAAAACAAGCACTCTTTAGCTAGCAAATCTGAATTTAGCAAAGTAGAGTAGATGTATTTGCTAATCACGGCATGTTGCATAACAAAATATGGTGACTGAAATCTACTTTAAAGATAGAGAAAGAACCAGATCATGAGAGAGAGCAGAGGTGGAAGAGGAGAAATTAAAAATGAGGAATACAGGAAGTAAGGCAGGAAGATAGTGAGAAAGAAGAGAGGATGGAAGAGTGAAGCATAGACCAATCTGTTTGAAATTCTGTGGATGTATAGAAGGCAGTGATTTTTTTAAGTGTTTTGAAATTGAGAAAACATTTTTATGTAATCAATGAGCACCTGTTTCTTGTAAAGGGGGGACAATGATTGCTAAGAAGTGAACTTGTCTTCATGTAGTCAGTTTTGTGTATCAAATAACTTCAATTTGTATGCACTTTTTTGTGACAAAGTATTGTCATATAGTTAACTTTTTATTTCACAGATTAATCCGTTTTTTTCAGATCTAAATGGCAGTGTCTTTTCTTGAGGAGATTGTAATTTTAATAAAGTTCTATGTGCATTGCTTTGCATCTTTTTCTTTGATTGTTATATTCGATTGCTAATAGACATTTTATCATCTCGTAATTGCATAATGATTCTGAAACAGAAACAGACCAATTCATAATGTAATATAGTATCTGACAAGAATAGGAACCTTCAATGAACTGTACTCTTTAAAAAATCATGAAATTAGAGTATTTTAAACTGTTTAAAAGAGTTCTACAATACAATTATATTTACATATGGCATTTTCCTCATTATAACTAGTTGTTTTAAGTGAAATTATTGCTTTCATGAAGCGTTATAATTATGTTTGCCTTTTTTGTATTTTAGGACACCCATGGATTCTGAGTAAAATTTAAATGGTTCATTTTATAAAAGTACAGTAAATAGTGCCAAGTTTTGAAAAACTTTTAGAAATATCTGTGACTTAATGTGGTATTAAGGTCTTAAATTTGTAACCATCACCTTCTTCCCAGTGTGTCAAATTTTTAATTTTGTTAAAACAGAAAATAATTTTTATGTGTTTCACAAGTCACAAATTGTTTCTTTAGAACTTAAGATTCAGTATTTATTACTGACCTTACCAAACTAATGAAGCAACAATAGACATGGTAAAACATAACATGTTGTTGCTATATTTAGGTTGTTTTTCTGGTAATATGACTATTCCTTAATGCATTGAAGTCTATATTTGTGTGAAGCTCAGTTCTAAATTCAGAGAGATGCCAGGCAGGCAAAACAATTTTCAGAACACAGTTTAGCTCACTAAATCATGGGAATCTGTAGTCATGCATCTTAGAAAGTAAAAGATAATAAGTATTCATCAAAAACCAGTCTTCTATTTCTCCCTTATTTATATTCATGACTACTGTGTCAATATTCTCCTAATAAAGGCAACTGGGACTAAGTAACTGAAGAGCAGTTCAAGTAAGCACTTCTCATAGGAATTGGGTGCTGAGAGCGACAGTTATTACTTTCCAGACCAGCATATCTGGCCAAGTACATTGAGGAATCTCAATACCCTTAACTAGTTCCCTCCAACTTATCTACCTTCCCAAGGCCTAGTTCCATCTACCATGGACTGTACCTTCTCTCTCAATTAGACAAGGACAATCTCCTGTTTGATGTTGAACTGAACAACTGACTTAAATTTGGCATTATGAGATGACCATGTATCTATGGAAACATAAGGAGGAAGAATATGGTTTAAAAGTAAATTGTTGAGGTTGCAAGTTGAAAAGGGGTAGACTCTTCTTTTTTCTTTTTTTTCTCCCCCATTTTATTTTTTCCTAATCATAGAAGCTCAATAGCTACCTTATCTTCTTCCTCCTCTGGCTTCCCCCATTGCACTTTCCCCTCTTCCCCACTTCCTTTCATCCCCCACCCTCCCTCCTCCTTTCCTGGTGCCTCCCCCTTTCTTGGTGCCTCCCCGTTCCTCCTCCCATCCCCCGGAGTGTCCCTTTATGTGGGTGCCAAATCTCCCTCTGAGTTCTCCACTCTAGTAATGGTTCAGGACTCAGTAGCATAGCCCTGAGCCCATTCCGTTACCATGGAAACCCTATTATAACTGTTTAATTTCTTGCCTCTAAGGATCCTACTGCCTGAAGCCTTCTCCCCTGTGATCTCTGCTAGACTTTGGGGGGTCGTTGACATACCAGCCATTGTGCAGGTCAGGCAAAGTCCAATTCTGGCTCCTCTAGCCCTAACTTGTGTGTAGTATCTTGCATATCCTTGGTCCTCCCCATATTTAGGCTCTTACAATCTTGCCACTCCCTCTTCTGCAAGGTTCCCTGAACTTTAGGCTGGGGAGAGATTTGGCGGATCTGGTTCCAGGTGAATAATGTAAGGTCTTTGGTGTTCTGAATTTTTTTTTTTAACATGGAATGCTTCACACTTGCAGGGGTCATACATTGTATTGTTCCAATTTTAGTATATATGCTGCTGAATGGAGCACAATAGGTATAATTTTGACAGTTAATATTTGTCAGTTTTTACAGAATCTAGATTTTCCTAAGAGACAAACATCTGGAGACATCTTTGTGTGGTTTATCTACATTCATTTAATTAAGACGAAAACACCCAGAATATGGGTGACAACATTCTATGTGCTGACATCCTTGTCTAATTAAGAAGGAGAAAGTATACTGATTGCTAACTCACTCTCATACCACCCTGTTTGCTGACTGTGGATGGAATGTGGCCAACCACCTGCTATTCTTGCCACCATAATTTTCCTGTAGCAATGGGCTATATTACCTAGAATATGAACCAAAATAAATCCTTTTTGTTCAAATTTTGCTTTGGTTAAATAATGTGCTGTAATAATGAGACAAGTAAATACTAAACCATGCCAGAGATAAATTACATTAGGGACCTTTGGAGATAGATACTGAAGGTTAAATTCCTTAAGGAAAACTATCCTTCCTCAGATAGCTATGCAAAATGAGCATATGTAATATAAAGAATACACTTATTTCCACTAGTAATTGATTTTTCATAGTTATTTTAAAGGCTAATAAGTTTCTATTAGCAATCAGATCAAAATATTAGACTTTTAGTTTAAGTTATAGCCACAGTTTGAAAATTATGCGATACACATTCACAAAACATTGCGCACACACACGCACACACACACACACACACACACACATATGCAGTTAGCATCTAAATTTGGGTATTGTAGGAGTTATGACACATATTATACTTAAATAAAATACCACATTAACTTTATGTAAGTGCAATTTTTATCAGTCATACTTTAAAGCTGGAAAAATGAAAAGAACATTTATTATTTGTCACATGTTATTTAAAAATTCAAATTAATCTGTATTTGTTAAAATGGTATGCTATGGAAATATTTCATGTTGAAGTATCACAGCTGAAAATGAGCTATCAATATTTTGTCACAATTTGCCTGCCATAAGAAATAGAAATGAAGGAATTTGAGAGCATCATTAATGCTCATTCTCCCCCACCTTTAATTTCAAATGAAAAGAAATCTTATGCTGTGAAGAATCTAGTCCCTTACAAAAAGTGTTTACATGTAGAAAAGTTGTTAAAAAAGTATTTCAAGTTCATAGCAGAATACATGATACTTTCAAAAAGAATGTGTACTTCTGAAAACTTTCAGCTTCTTCCGTTTGTATCTGATAGTATATTATGCAAAATGGTTAATATAGAAATGAGATCAATTGCAACTGATTTTAATCCTCACATATATTTCATAGTATTAATGAAAATAGTATATTTGCTTTTTAAGTAGAGGTATGATATTCCTTGTTGCCTTGCTCTCTGTATCTTTTTAAAAATATTTTAAATCTTTTTTCAAAATAGATAAAATACCCACTGAGAGATGGATACTAAATTTTGACACAGACCTTTTTGATGGCCTTGTTCTAGCAACACAGTTGGCAGCCTACTGTCCATTTTTGGTAAGAGTTATTTCATTGCACAGTGGTCTTTTATTATCTGACAGATGTCAGTGATTAAAATTCAGACTATATTTTATGTGAAGTGCTACTTTACATGTCTTCACTGCAAATCAAACATATCAATGTGAATATTAGCATTGCCTTTGTGTCAATTTTCCTATGCTGATTGCAATTCTATAGTAAATATTAACACTTAAGTGATCATTTTTTGCATCAAAAATCAAACTTAAAAGAATCATGTTCTTTGATATATATTTTCATATTTGAAAGAGAGAGCATGAATGAAATTGAGAGAGAGAGAAAGAAAAAGGGAAAGAGAGAGGACATGAATTGCACAGTGCATGTGTGTACATCAGAGTACAACCATATAGGTTCTAGTGATTGAGCCCAAGTTGCCACATTTGTGTGCAAATTTCTTTATTTGTTGAGCCATCTTACTCGTCCTAGAAGAATCAGCTTTATTTTTTCATTTTTATTAAGATTTTTTTATATACAAATAAAATGAGTTTTTGTCTCTGCCCCCTTTCCCTCCTATACAACCCCCTCTTCTCTCACTTCTTCTCCCTTCACAAGAATCAATTTTTATTCCTTAATGAAAGCTTTCTGCATGTTCTTCCAGATCGAGTCTTATTTTATGAACATGTATACACGACCAAAACGTCCTGAACAGTGTTTGCACAATTGTTTAATTATTATAAATAGTCTTCATGAAATTGGCTTTGACTTGAACATACAGGTTAGTGCCTAAATATCATAGATTCTATTCACTTTCTATGACTTTAATTTCTTCATGTAATCATTTATATTATTATTTTGTTTCCAGATTTTTAATCTGAATTGTAAAGAATATTTTATGAATTATTACTGCCCTATGGAAATTGATATATAATTACAAAGAAATGTTCTGTATGCTAAAATAATAAAATGCATTAATATGATGTTAAAGTTGTTAACTATATTTTGTATTAAGAAATGAAAACTTTCTAACAAAGTAAAGCTGTGTATAGAACCATATATATTTTTATATGTTAGCCTACAAGTAATTCCATTTGTCCTTTTATGTCAAATTTTCGATGATTCTTAGACATTTACAAGATACATAATATTCTTCTCATTTACTTGAATGGTATTAGAAATAACAGACAAAAATTGTTCAGAACTCTGATGAAGGAAGAAATCAGTGTGATGAAGTCTAGTCATTAACAAATCAGATTCTTCCCATTCACAGTATTAAGCCTATTTCTTTGTTTACTCTTCAGTATTGTTGTTTATTGGAAAAACTTCTGAATGTTTTGAAGTAATCGCATAATTCATGCACAGTTTTCACTGGTCAATTTTATCTGTATATTTTCTAATTTGTATTTCTCTTTTCTGAAATTAGGCCATCGACATTTGCGATCCTAATCCAGTTCTTATGTTAATGCTTTGTGTCTATATGTATGAAAGACTCCCTACATACCTTCCCAAGAAGGTTGTCCCTTTCTCTTGCACTCTTTATGATGCTGTAATAGGACAGGTAAGGAGAACTTTGAAGCCAAAGTGACAAGGGAGGTAAATATTTACAGGAATTTTAGATCTATATGAAAGTTAAAGTACAATAAGCTGTCATTTAAAAATCAGAAATTTGAGCATTAATGAGAGTCTTAGATATAGTTTGTTTGTATTGTCTTTATACATATTTTCCCAAAAACAAAATGTTAATTAGATCTTTGAGGTTTAAAGCATTTGCAATATTAATGGTATTTGAAATATACATATATGCATGCATATATCCATGCATTGGTAAATATGTAATACTAGAATATACCACATCAAATAGCTTTGATATGTTATCAGTAGTATTTCTAAGTTGTTGAAAAACATGAGGTTCCTACAGCCTACATAAAATTCTTTAGCATTAACACATTTAAAAAGGTGTCAAAGTTTTTAACTGAACTAACAAAGTAATGGTATGTTCTTCCAAATGTTTACCATTTTTCTTATGATTTACTCTTAACTATACAACCTACTGCTTCCTTCACTTTTCAAATATCTATGACTGGACTCTTCAATTGGAGGTTATCTTCACATCATTCTAATTTAACTAATAATCTTTTTTACTAAGTCTTTATCTTCTTCTAAATCATAACCTCTTGCAATATTTTTACAGTTTACTAAATAAAAGATATGCATGACCTTTTTAAAAAATATAAGACAAATTTTATTCAGCACTATTTTTAGAAGTATTATATTATGATATATCTCATAAATACATTGATGAGATAAGCTCTGATTCTAAAATGCCAAAGAATTTATAATCAGGAAAGTACAGGGTAGGCAGTGAATAGAAATTACTATGAGGAAGCATGAAAGATAAAGGAAGAGTTCAAGTTAACATATGTGAACAAAATTCTTGCTGAGAGCAAACTGGATGATCAGATATCACCTGAGGAAGGGTTGGAGATGAAAAATTCTGTCAAGGAAAAATCACTTTCAAGGTGGCGTATTCTAGATAAACTATTTTGCCAGGTTCTTGCTAAACCTGGGCTCTTGAGAGCATGCCTAAAGATGAGACCTAGTGAGGTCTGATCTAGGGTCAGTGCTTATTTGCTTATTATAGAACTTGAAAAATTGCACTTGTCTTGGGTTAGGTGACCTAACATTAGGGATGCCTTTTCTAGAGTTCCTTTCAAAACAAGAAGTAGACCACAGAGGAGAGATTAGTTTTTTCATAAAACAAAATTAAAAAATAGTATTCCTCACAACAATATGTTCATTTACCAGAGTCCTGTGCTCAGCATACCTTTATTTCAAGTGGATGTGAAAACTGTTTTACCCAAGAAGATGTAAGCATTCTGAGCTAAAACTGGCTATACCTTCACAGGCCAACTGAGAAGAAATTATTTTAGTCTTTTATTGTTGGCTTAACTTTGTGAAAAGTTAAAGGTTGTCTTTAAAAGTTAAAGGTGTTCCAAAATTCAGAATGAGTGTGACATAGTTAGATACTTGATTGTTGAAGATTTGAGCTCTGAACACAAGTTTATAGAGTCAGTAGTTGAGTCAAGAGCAGAGGGAACCTGCAGGAGATTGTCCAGTTGAGGGAAAGTCCCAGCCCATGGTTGGCAAGACTAGTCCCTGGGTAGGTGAATAAAATGGATAAATCTGTTTGAGAAAGTGGGCATCCTTCTGTATATGTAGCCAGACATGCTGGTCTGGCAAGTAAGGATTTTTCCTCTCTCAGCCATTATGTGGATATGGTACAGCCAGTTCCCTTGGTACTGTTGTTGGTGTCAACTCTCCTGTCAAGCTTGACTAAGAACTGTAGTGGAACTATGATAAAAGAATAAACCTTAAGCTGTTTTATCATGATTTTATCAGCAACAATGCAGGATATATTCTACAGAATGTATGAGGCATTTCCTGCCATAAGCAGACCTTTCAGGTTTTGCTGATGTTGGGTCAGTAATTGTATTTATCATAGTTTAACTTTTAGCCATATGGGATGTTTAAAACTTCTGCCCTTAGTTCATTTTAATCTCAAGGCTACAAGCCCTAAGATGTTCTCTTCCTCATTTTTCTAAATAATGGCAGTCAGTTTTAGAATTATCTTCTAAAAGTTTGAAATTTTTGCTGTACATACACACACACACACACACACACACACACACACTCACACACACACAATACATTCTTATTACTACACAGCACTGCCTTCTCTTAATTTTCTCTTACCTAATCCCTCCTTTTAGTTGTAAATATCTTTACCATATTTATGACTTTTTTTGTTTAGTGGCTCACTGAGATCGACAATGGTCATTTATGGGACCATGAGTTGTCACTATCTACTGGAGTCTGATGAACTCGTTGACATATACACAATTGAGTATGGTGCCTAACAGTCTCCCTTGATCTGTTGTAACAATCCACTATTAGTTGGTATGGCCACATAAACCCTTCCCACAACCATAAATGTTAATTTACCAGGAAAGGGAATCCACCTCCTCTCCCAATTCCTTAATTTAGAAGATTCTGTGCTTTTTTTATTTAATTTCCATCATTTTCTACATGCACACCACATACTTAAAACTTTTTAAGAAGTATATTACGTAATAGTGACATACCTGATTGTGTAATATTCAGAAACAACAGCCAATGCTTTTGTATCAGGCCACCATCGCTTCTGTCCTATTTTTGTTAAGCCTACACTCACAACATGTCCTATAATGTACAGTTAGATTATCCTTTATTAGGTAAATTAAATTACATTAATTCTCTGTTTAAAATCCCCGAAAGATTTCACTTTCAAATAAAATTTGAACCCAAGTTGTTAATTTTGGTCTTTAAGTTGGGATTGATCTGGAGACGTCACATCTGTCCTTTACTGTTATTGAAAGTTTCTTCCTTCAATACATAAACAGACAGAGATGCTATTGGGAGCTGGCATAGTAAGTAGCATATGACTGTTATCCCATCACTTGAGAGCCTAAAATAAAAGGATCTTAATTTCTAGGTTCACCTGTGCTACATAGTAAGGCCCTGGTCTGGCAAGTAAGGATCGTCTTAAATAATGCTACCTTCCTCCAGTTAGTACATATTATAAAATATTTAAGTGTTGTCTGGAATAGAATGTAAAAGTCTGTTAAATCTAAAAAAAATGATAAACTTAAGTAGTTTTCCATTCATTACCATAATTATACTATCTATTTCTATGTAGATCCTAGTAAAAAATACAAGCTTGAAAAACTTAGTGTATACTGCTACAATTGTTGGAAGAGATGCCGCAGACTTCTCTCTTGCCCAGACAGGGAATGTTGTAACAATTGCTCCAAAGTGAGTGAAAATATTTTGCATTATTTAATTTATTATATGTAGATATTTAATATGTATTATAACTATTGAAAAGAGTTGAATATTTATAAATTGATATTTTATGAAAAAGTATCATACTAAAATAAGATACTCATGATTCTGAGATTCCTTTTCAATTTTGTTGAAATATTTCCAATAATGTAATTTTTACTGTATGTGCTTAATTTTAATTTAGTTGGCATGCTTATTGGCCATAGAAATACTATTAAAAATACTTTTAAAGGTACTTCAGTCTGTTTCATAGAGAAACTGCAACTAAAGCATGTGGTTATAGTTTTACAATGGATATGTTAAATTATATTTAGTTCTGATATTTAAAGTGATATGTGACCACTGTAAAAAACTTAAAAATAATGAAAGAATGAAGAACAAAATAGTTAAAAGGTCCAAAATGCTATTTCAAAAAATAGAAATATTGACAATTTTCTTTACTATCTCATAGTCATCATTTTTGATTATGTATATGATAGATACCTACATAGAGATGAAGTTATATTTGAACATATATATGCTCCAAATTATTATGTTTTATAAGTCCCCATTTTCATCTAGTTATGTTCTTATGACACATAGTTATTGTTTCTACTGCTTTCTTCTTGTAGAGAATACCCTTGAGAAATTAAATGTGAATATAATGAATCTTCTTAGTTAAGTAAGTCATGTTTGATGTTCAAACAAGCAAATGAGACACTTACAATGCTTTTTTGCACAAAATTTGAGAGACTGTGAGGACACATATCTGAATAAAAGTCACCCTGCTCCTGCTTCATGTGGCCTGTAATTTTTCTGCAAAATGTTTCTGTATCTTTATTGGTTCTGAAAGCTGCTCCTTATTCTTACTCTTTGCTGTTCTCTTATTTGCACAAAGACTATGTGCATACTATCCAGAAAATGGTTGTCTACTCCCATATCCATTATGGATATGTGTACCATAAGTGAATTGAATAGGCATTAGTTTATACCAAATAAAAACTGACATGATATATATAATGCTAGCTATGCAAAAGTCAGAATAAATTTTTCATGGGATTTGTCATTTCTAGTTGTACTAAAGCAAGGCAAGTCTGAAAGCCTGAGCCAATAATGAAGCAATGAACTAATTATTCTTGATCCCAGTTCTTAATGTTTAGTTGCACCAGGAAAGCCTAAGGTGCCAGCTTTCTCCTTGTCCCATGCACAAGGCCAAAATGAAACATAGATTTAGGAGGCAATTGTTTTGCTGTTGCTGATGAAGCCATTTTATACCACCAGATTCATATCCTGTGATTTTATTCAGACTCCAAGAGGCAGTAAGAATCTGATTGGTGACATTAATTAAGGACAGATGTATATAAGAAATGTTCTTGCAGCAGCTTGCCATGTCATTTAGTAAAATGTCATGATGCTTTCTATTGAGGCATGTAGCAGCTGATGTTAAGGTACAAATAAGTGGCCTGTGGTAGGCCATTCAAGGTTCATAGGAAGCATAGTGTGGTCATTTTTTTCTCTAACACTTCCGTAAATTCTTTTATTTTTGACTTGTATGCTATACTACTAAGTTGAAAGTGAAGAGAATTGTACATGTTTTCTTGACCTTTTAATTAATGATTTCTTACAAGTAACTAATTACCACCTGCCATTTTCTATTAGTATTTATATTTCATACTCAAATTGCAATTAGTATTAGTATTGCAATTTAGTATTTTTTTTAATGCTGAAGTTTTGGAGTTTTTTGTCATGCATGTTACAAAAGCAAGTTTATGACTAGAAGATTGCTTAGAGAATAACATAAAAATGTACTATTGATTTCCTACAGAATCGTTATGTCTTTTTATAGTTTCCTATTATAAAACCTATTACATACTATGTTGAACATATGCTTAGAAGTCAAATTTAAATATATAAACTGGATTAAACTTCAGTAGTCCTTTTTTTTTGTACAAGTGAGTATTTCAGGGTACAGGCACCTAGTATATATTCTTCCTCAAAAGCATAGTTCATGTTTTTCAATAAAATGTTTCCATTTTTGAAATCTTTTATTAAATAGGAACCAAATAGTCCTCATATTGAAATTTATCAGCCGCTTTCTCCACCCGGCTGAAGCTACACTGTTACTGATTTCAAAAACCAAGTGTGGACCAGGAGGCATGACAATGGCTTTTGCTCTAAAAGGAGAAGTGCTAAATTTTAAAGCAATTGTAAGCGATTTTTATTCATTTTGTATACCTTTGCTTCTATTCCTAGACCTCTCAGTGTCATACTATGGTTTCGTTACCATGTTGTGTCTCTGTGTTGCTCGGATCTTTGAGATCATCCTTTGGCCACCGAACCTTGAGATTTTTAGTTAAAGCTATGCTGGGCCTGGGTTTAAGAGTTGTTGGTGTATTTGTGCTTCTTGGGGGTAGTGGCCAAACTGACAAATTTGATTTTTCTCTTTTCTGATAAGAATATTCATCAATTTATCTGGAGTGCATTGTGAGGTAAATCCATTATAAAGTTCATGCTAATTCTGACATTTTATGAAAGATAATAGTGTTACCACAGAGTTCCAACAATTCTTGATTGGGGCAGAAAGATGCTGTTTGACTTTTTATAGTCATTAGCATGTTTAAATATTATTTACTGCCATGGTAAAGACAAGCAATTTTTTTATTTCCAAGACTCTATGTAAATTATGAAGAACCTTGAATGTTCAAGGCAACAATGGAAAGTAGAAAGAATAGCTCTAGGAATGACTGGTGGCCAGTAAAGTGAGAAGAGCACCAATATGCTCCATGGACAGACAGACTTACTGTAAAATAACAGCCAAAACATGAGGTGATCATGTCTCACTATATAATAAGTGCTATCTTCCAAATTTGTGTTTAATAATGAGTATTTCATACCACTTATCTCTTCCACATAAATTTACTAGAAGTATTTTAGCCTGTCATTAAGAGGACTACAGAAAAGCCAATAGCTGAAGATTTTGCAAGATTTCCCCTGTACCCATTCATGAGTTTAGGTCAATAATAGCAGGTCAGAATGATAATGGAGAAATAAATTAACACATGAAGATAATCAGTTTAATACATAGAATTTATAGAAATATTTCTTGCATGGAATTCCTCTAGATTAACATATATGCCATTGTTACCACTACACTGTGAGTGTACACAAACCATAGACAGATATTCATCAACACATTCCTGCCTTTATTGTAGCTCACAGACAAATATATATACATATATATGTATATATATATATATATATATAAAGAGAGAGAGAGACAGAGAGAGATAAACACACATATATAAATACATATATTTATTATTCGTAAACAAAAATACTATCGGTCACTAGTAAATTCAGTTTCAAGGAGATGAACTTTAGAGACAATCTTCCAATAGATTTAATTACTAACATATTACTATGCATAAATAGGAAATAACAATTTTTTTCAAATAGCCTAGTACAATTTCCAAATGAAATTTTTCTACTAATGGGTTACAACTCAGTGTTCAATATATGAATACCTTTGTAATGCTTTTACCATATTGAATATTTTACATTTCTGAAAATGTATCATATATTATTGTCCAAAATGTGTTCTGTCTTTCTGCATAGGAACCCTGTAGCTACAACAGAACAATACAGTACATTTATTGCTATACCTCATTAGGGAATGTAGTTATTACTCAGTTCTCCAGCTTTAAGTGACCTTCATTAGTACTTGAAGTTATAGAACTTCAGGCCTTTGGCTTGAAATGCAAAGGCTTTAACTAACACTGAAACATTTCTTTAGCTTCCATTTAAATGTAAATACAACAATTTTGAGAATTCCTTCTCTTCTTCAAACTCTTCGATCAATGAGGTTATTGGGCTTTCTTACAAAGCACAGGTGAAGGATTATTACAAGATCATGTGTGATCTCAAAATAGTTGCATGGATAGGGATCTTTTGAAGATACATCTTGAAATTCTGATCACCAGATCCCACAGGTGTGATAGCCCACCTTCTATTTTAGCACTAGGAGACTTCTGGGAGTCTCCAGAGCAAACAGGCTAGACAGATAAACCCTCTTGGCATATGCTGGGTTTATGTGGAGACACAGGCTCAGAACAGTGAGGTAGAGGAGTGAGTGAGGGTGATAGGAATTAGGACTTGGGCCTGCACAGGCACAGACACTCGTGCATATACTTCAATACATGCACGTGTGCCTATCCACATGCAGACACATATTCACGTATACACACGTGCATGCACTCCATGCATACATATGTGAAAAGAAAACCAAATTAATTTTTGTGGGAAATTTGTAGATTTTGAGTTTTCATATTATAATTAAGGAGATACAGTTTTTGGTCATTTTCTTATACTATTTTTTTCAACTTAGGATATTCTGAAATGTAAATCACCATGTTATCAATGGAAAGAAGTCACTTTGAACGTGAGAAATCCCTTTCCAACTAGTGGAGATTTTAGGTAAATCATCCTATGATTCGAATTTATTTTCTTTACATCTGTTGCATACTTCTTCTAAGGAATAATTGTGTATGTTTAAATTTCTATAAACTTCAGAGTATTTTCCTATAAAATAGAACAAATCATGTAAGTAAATAAAAGTTGCTTGTCGCTGCTTGATCATATCGACTTAAAATTTTGTTAAAAAGCTCTTGAACTTACATAATTCATAATTTATAGATTTTTCTAATTTGCAATTATCTCTATTAATGTCCAGAAATGAAATATTGATTCAACCAAAAAAAATACCTTTCCCTAAGGGCATGATAATTCATTCTGTACATTCATTGCACATGTATCTTCAGATTTATTTACAGTGAAAAGAACAACTGTTTTTTACTTTATACTAAGATAATAAAAATTATGTCCTAAAATTTTGCAAGTTGAGGAAAAGAATGTTACTTTATGTGACAATTTGTTAGGAACTCTATTCTGGTTTTAGAAATCAGACCATCACACTTCTTTTATTCACACTGGAGATCTCAACAAAATATAATATGCTTTATTTTAATATTTGATAGTTTATCTTTAGATATTCGATATTTTGAAATTTATTTAATAGCTCTATCTAGACTCTTAAATGTTTATTACCAAAAATGTTAGTCATTATTGATGATATTATGATTTCCTTGTGCATAAAGCAGAAAATTATATACACTGTGATCTTATTGAATTATTATATCAGAGTATACACAAAAAATATCAGGGGCTGGAGAGATGATTAAGGGTTAAGTCTCTGCCTCATAAGCACAATGATCCGAATATAGATCCTGAAACACACATAAAAACGCCAGACAAAATGGTAGCAGCTTACACTTTGGGCCCTGGAAAGTAGAGCCTGGGAAACTCTAGAGCAAACAAGGAGGAGGTAGTGCAGTTCAGGGTGATTCCTGAAGTCACCCTTGGGACTCCACAGACTAGCACAGTGCTCTGTGATACACACAGACAAACACACACACAAGAATTTAAAAAAGGAAAAAGAAAGAAACAAAGCTTAATGTTAGCAAATATGCAATAAAATGATACTAGGGTGTAAGTGTAGTTTTTTTTTTTTTGACAAAACAGAGTAAATAGTACTTCCTCCTAAATTTTTGTTTTAAAGATGAAAGATAATCTGAATCTGCCAGAATTTGAAAGAATATTTAGAAATGTATTTTACAATGATGGAAATACTGTAGTCTGGTTTTATACTTTAACTGAGATTGAATTTAACCATCACTGACTGTTACAGATGTATGCTTTGGCAAGGGGCAGGATAAATAACAGAGGAATTTTTCTGTTTTATTTTGTTTTGTTGGTATGTTTGGTTTGAGACTCAAAATCCTTTTGCCTCATTTTATTGTTTATTTTGAAAGCCAGAATTTTAAGCATGTACCACCTTAGCTACATTTTGGATTTTGGCTCCATTCCTTTTATATGAATGCAGTTTTCAAATTTAAGCAATTGACAAGTTGAAAAATGAAAATAGTAATAGGAAATTTAGAATACAACAAGCATATATTATGTTTTAGTTTAAAAGAAATAAAATAGAATAAAGATGAAAAGAAATCTAATGTTAACTAATTACTATAGTGACTATTTCTTTTAAGTTACAACCTGTATGATAAGTGATTAAGTTTGTTATACTTACAGAAATGACCATAATTGTATATTATTAACAATATTATACTTAATATACTTTGGAATAAAATGGATATATATATATTTCAAACTTGTACATAACACATTGTTCAATTTTAATATTTTTATTAAATAGCTAATAAGTACACGAATTTAGTAAAAAAGTATTTCCCATGTAATAAAACTAAGAAAGAATTAGACTAATCAAAACTTAGAATTACTGTTAGGTGACCTAATTGTACAAAATTAGGTACTTGTATGTAATCTCTGATACAGAATAGACTGAGTCAGGAAGGTCTTAAGTTGATGCCCCCCAGGATAGTTTAGAAAGATAGAATTTCTAACATTTTTAAAATAAAACGATCTGGTCAGATATGGAGATATGCACCAGAAATATAAGCATTTGTGAGGATGAGGCTTGAGGAATGCAATGACTTCAAGGTCAAACTAGGCTATATACCAAGTAGGAACCTGGCTAAGACATATACATCTATGTATCTAGAGATTCTAGAGATATAGATCAGTGGAGAAGCATTTTTCCATTGTGAACAAAAATGTGCTTTCTGTAATAAACAAAAAAATTATTTTATTTAACAAGAAAGTAGCTAAACTTAGCAGAGAGTCAAAACTAGCTGTGGACTCCATATCTATCAAAAAGATTGACCTGGAAAGACCTACTTCCTCCAGCTAGACACCATGTCCTAGAGGTTTCACAGCCTTTCTTAATGCAACCACCAATCAGAGAACCAGCAATCAAAGTATGAGCTTTATGTTCAACATTTCAAAGTCAAACCATAGCCTTTTACATGAAAAAGAATATCCTGTTTGTTTCTGCATACAAAGAACATTATGCTTCATTTATTTCTGTTTGAGATCTTTTCCCCATTTTTAAGATATGTTATGTTGTGCTGGAAAATGCAAACAAATGAATACATTTAACTGCAGCTAATTCTGATTTTATGTATATTTTGTAAACAATGAGTAAAATCTAAAAGAACTTGTGACAGCATAATTGAAAATAATTTCTCTTTATTTCAGTGTCATTCTTGTGGAATCTACAACATTTATGTATCTACCATCACAAATAACTGAGCCTTCAAATCCTCCAGTTCTTGAGTTAGTAGATATAATTTTATTCTCCTAAAAATCTAAGGAAATAGTCTGAGAAATTAGTACTCAAGAGAACTTGTTATACAGAAATTACACAATAGTTTTCATGTATACAATGTGTTTATTTTACATTACCCAGAGTCTTATTCACATTTAACACCATAATTATGTGCTACTATAGAAAGTGCAAAACACTCATTGTGAACACCCAATCATTCTAAGAAAACTGTAGGTGAAACACTGTCCAAATAGTCTTAAGCTTAATTGGTAAATCTAATCAATGAGTAGAGTTTTACACAATTTGCACATTTCCTTGAACACTTTTATTAAAGTATCAAAAGTATATTGATTTTATAATTATGAATAAACTTTAATAGAGGAATCTGGAAAGATAAAGTTCATCAGTAATGAAGAGCAACTCTAAGCTACCCCACCTACTTTATGACATCTTTATTGAGTTCAAAAATATGATTTCGACTTCTGGATAATGAAGCAGAAGTTTTTGAATTTAGATTGTTTTATACTTCCATAGAGTAGCTATTTACAATGAAATGTACAAAGAAGTTATATAGGCCTCTACAAATGAAGTTCATGTACAAATTGACAATTACTCTTAGGTTGTTTTGCATATTTTGTGTGTTTGTTCATCTGTGTATAATGCTTGATAATCAATTTTATAATGCTTAATAATAAATTTTAAAATAAAAATGTATTAGGAGGAAAATTTAACAGTATCAATAACATAAAAGTTCTCAATATTAAGGTCACCAGAAACCTTTAAATTGTGTTCAGATTTTCTAAACTTGAAATTAACATAGTTTATCCTCCAAAAGTGAATTCTGTTAATTAACTATTTAGAGACTATACAAGTTGTCACCTATCATTGTTAAACAAGAAAATACTTTGATCTCCTTGTACTTTATTTATTGAGCAAGGTCTTTCATAATTTTACTTAAAACATTTTTCTTTAGTGAAAAATAAAACATGAATTAGTGCATTGAGCTATAGGTTAGCATTGCAGGTTTCAAAAGAATGTATTTGTGTTAATTTGTTTAAAGATGTGACATGTTACTACTACATAATATTCTACATTACTTATGTCTATTTATATTATACAGAATTGTGCTATGATGATGGTGGTGGTCAATAAAGTTGTGTGTGTGTGTGTGTATGTGTGTGTGTGTGTGTATGATTAGAGAATGTGATAAGGTATGCATGAAGGATCATAGAACAACTTTTTGATGCTGTATTGCTTCTTTCATTTTTTTTTATGTGAGTTTTGGGGATTGAATGTAGATCATCAGGATTAAGCAACAAGTGACTTTACCTGTTGAGGCATCTTGCCAAACTCTAGATTTGCTGAAAACATTTTTGGTAAATAGTTCTAGATTTTTATCTTTTTATCCTTTTGTTTCTTAATGAAGAAGCTAATTTTCATTATAGATATGTACTTGAAAAGCTGCGAATATTTAAATAAATTATACTAATATATTAAAGTCAAATCAGATATCTAATTAATGCTGAGGTATTATAAGCATAAAACAGTCAAAAACAAATACTATTAGTGGAAAGGAAAACTGAGTCTACCTACATGACTTGAAATACAATGCACGAATTTGGGCTCTCAGATTTTAATCTCATATTTTTCATCATATTCTGTAGTGGCTTTGATTTGACAAAAAAATCTTAAATTTAAAGTAAAAATAATTAAATGTAACTTTGATAAAGTCAAGCAAAAGAAGTTAATACAGATCTCTATTAATGATATTCATGCTCATATGGACCATTATTCTTACTTCACTTGATAATTTATAATTAAAATGGATTGCAAAGCTGCAAAGAGAAACAATATCATTTTCATAATATCCTTCCCACACTAAAATGGAAGTGAAATGAGCATGCCTAAAAGAATTTGCAATTGAAATTTGGTTAATAAGACTGTTTTGAAGTCCTCTTCTTTTTTTTCTTCCACATTTTATTATTTTCCCTAATCATACAAGCTCAATAGGTACCCCCATACTCTCCCTCCCTCCTCCCTTCCCCAGTCATTCCCCCTTGCACTCTCCCCACTTCCCCCTTCCTCTCACCCCCCTTCCTTCCTCCTCTTCTCCCAGTGCCTCCCCCTTCCTTCCTCCCACCCCCTGGATCATCCTTTTGTGTGAACGCCAAACCTCCCTCTGAGTCTTCCCTCCTAATGAAGGTTCAGGACTCAGTGGCATAGTCCAGAGTCCCTTCTTGGGCTCCCATTTAGCAAGGGAATTCTATTATAGCTGTTAATACCTTGCCTATAAGGATCCTACTGCCTAGAGCCTTCCCGCTTGTGGTCCATGCTAGACTTTGGGGGGGGGGTTGTTGATATGTCAGCCATTGTGCAGGTCAGGCAAAGTCCAATTCTGACTGCTGCAGCCCTAACTTGTGTGGAGTATTGCAATGTCTAATAAATATCTAAAAAATGTTCCACATCCTTAGCCATTAGAGAAATACAAATCAAAACTTCCCTGAGATATTATCTCACCCTTGTCAGGATGGCAAAAATCCACAATATAAACAACACCAAATGCTAGAGAGGATGTGGAGAGAAGGGAACTCTCATGCATTGCTGGTGGGAATGCAGGCTTATACAAACCACTCTGGCGATCAGTCTGGGGATTTCTAAAAAAAATAAAGACTGAAATGTCATATGACCATGCTATACCACTTCTAGGAATAATCCCCCATAATGCAGAAATTCACTACAGTGACATGAGCACAACCATGTTTATAGTAGCAATATTACAATAGCAAAGTCATGAAATCAACCCAAATGCCCAACAGTTGACAAATGTGCAATGCAAATGTGGTACATTTATACAATGGAATTATTCAATGGAATACTCAGCCATCAAAAAAGATGAAATAATGAAATTTGTTGGGAAATGGATGGAATTAGAAGAAATTATATTGAGTGAAGTATCCCAGACACAGAAAATTGAAGTACTCTTCTAATATAATTTCCAATTCATCATGAGGCACAACATAAAATGTGTTCCTACCATATTCCCAAATATTCAGTGAGTTTTTTACCTTACATTTATATTTTTTTAGTTTTTCCTTCAACCTTTTTTCTGACCAAACAAATAAAAAATTTAATAAAATTTTTCTTCTACACAAATTTCAAAAAACAAATAAAATTTTTAAATGAATGTTTTATGATGACCACAAAGTACATTTGTAATTAAGTTTTAAATTTCATTGCATGCATATGTATAGTGTGTGTACAGATCCATATGTGTCATCACACATATATGGAAGTTACCAGGCAACTTTGAAGGACTTTCATTTCTTCCACTGTTGCTCCAAAGATATAACTCTGGACATTAGGCTTATACAAAAAGTAGCTTTAAGCAATGAACAATCTTGACAGTCGCATAATTAAATGTACCTTGTCATTTAAGTATAACATTTTATCTTTAAAATTCTAGTCTAATATCTTAAGTTTAATTAAAAGAGAACAAAAAGTGTTTTAATTTTTTAATATATTTCCATTTCCTTTTTTTTAGGTTCATTGCAATATCATTTTTCAGCAATGCTGAAGTTTTATGAGAGTATCTAATTTATTCAATGAGATGTGAGAAATGCTGTATGCTATTTCTAAGATTTGTCTAGGAACTGGTGAGGAACTCTCAAACTTTTGTAATCCCTGTGGTTTCAAACAAAACAATTCTTTAAACATCTTTGGAAACACAAGGACTATAAAACTTTGTTTTTCACACATTTTACCTATTGGGAACATGATGCATAAGCATAGCAAGAGTAGTTTAGAAGTTCTTATCATAATTAAATCCAAAGAAATTATTGGACAAAGATTAGTACAGAAAAAAGATTTTAGCTGATTTTGAAGTTGATCAATGGAACAGCTGTGCTCAAACATGAGTACTTTTTCAATTACTTCTTATAGTGCTTTCCAATAATCTTGAGTTATATACTCATTCAAGTAATTCTTACTGTCATCTTAAGCAGTATTCTTGATGATTGGGAAATGTAGGGATAAGTCAACTAACTATGTATGAGACCACCCATGGGCCAGCTATCAGAGAAAATATGAGTCTGTCTCTGAAAGTACTTTTCTCAAGCAAACTACATTCATTACTCTATGTTATATGGAAACACACCTGGACATCTGCTTGTTTAAGTAATATCATTATTTATATATAATAGATATCTTAATGTATATTTGTATATTGGAGATTTGTTTATTGCAGACAAATTAGGAATTAAAATAATGAGAAAGATCTGATGGGCAGGATCTAAAAGGACAAGAATTTCCTAGAAATATATTGAACATAAGAAGGCACGAGTGTAGAAGTAATGGTTAGTGGCAGGCAAAGGGAAATGCAAGATGTCTTATCCATATAGATCTATAAGATCAGCAGAGCTATATATGAATTAACATTGAAAAGGTGCTCATTTACAAATCATATTCTGATTTGTAAGTATTTCTCATAGACTATATTTGATTGTAAATTATCTGCTCCATGAATTTAGGTGCCTCATCATTATTGACTGTATCATAGTTTGTTTTGCTGAGAGTAGCCATCTAAGTGAAAAATGGCCTTGTGAGAGATGCTTTTTTTAGGTTACGGTTTGTTTCCCAAACCCAAGTAAAGCTAGATGCAGGAGAGTAATATTTTTAAAATATTTCTTTCTGTTATACAAAATAATTAAGAATATTTAGAATTTAATGTCTTACTACACTGGAGCTGCTATAGTAAATATACCATAAATAGACTGACTTATGCAACAACATTTATATCTCAGTCTTCTGGAGGTGAAAGTGCCCAAGATGAATGTACTGGGAAATTTGGCATCTTGTAAGGGCTTGCTTCTTGGTTTATAGTTGATTATCTACCTTCTGTATCCCAACATTTCCGTTTTTTTTAAAGAAAAAGGTATATATATATAGAATAGAATGATCCTAAAATTATCTTATCTGATATAGGTGATGCTTCCAAACTAGGCTTAAGCCAGACAATTTACTTGTTTTAAATACGACTTGATTATCTGTCCTAAAATAACTTCATGAAGATAATAGAAGCCTGGGCAATACTTTGTTAAAAACTTAACTACTAAGTAACCTTCAAAGCCATGTATTCTTACCCTGGAGACATGCAGATCAATGGAAATTTAATCATTGTGGCCTAAGAAGAACTCCACACCACTACTGAAGACCAAAAAAGTGCCCCTCTGTATTATAAAATTATTTCTACTTCTTGACTTACCTACTAGATTAACAAAAAACAGTTTGACCTATAGGTTTTAAACCATTTTAACCCTTTTTTATAATCTTTTCCTACAATTAGATAGGTTGTCAATATGTTCCTTCTATTAGAGTTTTAACAGTGATGTATGAAAATCTAGAAAAATGTAGCATTGATGAAAAGATACAGGGAGTGACAGAAAGGTAAATAAGATAAGGTGTTTTCTTTCTTTGGGATACTAATATAAATAAATTTGCTTTGTCACCAAATAGCTAAACTGAGGGACATTATATATAACATTTTTTACAAAACATAATTTTAACTAAATTATTTTCAAATTTCTCTAGTAACCATGATAATTTTTAGTTTCATAGAAATGCACAGAACATTCCTAAACCACATAGTTTTCTGTCTTAACCATGAACTTATAAGTATCTCAAACTATTTGAGTTTGAGAAGCTTCTTTGGTGTTGAAACAATGTTCAGATTTCACCAAATTTCATTGGTTTCTGACAAAATACACAAAAGAGGATATGAATCTCAGATCACTATACCTTTCTATACACTGCAATAAAAATGATTCAAAGACTAGAAATTGCAAATATCAAACAAAATGAAGTTTATAGATTACCTGTGGATTTTTTGTAATTTGAATATTTTATGTTGTCCTTTCATTATCTTAGATCATAACTGAAAATATAAATAATTAAAACTGCATACAAAAATACATTGCAACTCTTGGACCTTTGCCTCCATAGTCTTAAAACTAAAACTGGTTTATAATAGAACCGAATCTAGGAGAAAAATCTTCAATATTATTTTCATTACCAAAAGGAGAAACATTTCTAATTTACAAAAGAACTATGACTGCAAGTAATTTACTACAGCCTATTAAGTAAAAGTAAAATGCAACTTTGGATCACTGGAACTAAATTTAGAGATTCACCTTCACACTCTGCACCTGGCAATATCTGTAAAGTTGTTCAAATCTTAATGCTTCTTTGCTTACAAAGTGGGGCAATAGCACCTATATAGAAGAATCAAAGGATTATCATGTGGGATTTGCATGGAAAGTGACTGAATGGCATAATTAAGTGTTGTGACCATTAGATTCCTACATAGTATATAATAATTGTGGGTGTTGTTAGGCCCAAAGGGCTGCTCTCTGGATGATACATTAGCAACTGAATGAGATGTTGAGTGACTCCTCCCTTGGGCAGTGGAGTTTGCCTCTGGTCTGCAAGACAATGGCAGTCTGAACTTCCCCCTTTGGGAGTAGAGAGAACTTCCAGGTCATTTGGATTGCTTTTGTTTCTCTCAGAAACTAGCTGGGCTGTTCCTGGCTCCATCAGTGCTTTTCTGCTTATCTAAAGGGATGTTAATGCATGGGCCAAGTAACTCTGTTTTGAGGCATACATTCCTTTCTCCTTTTAGCAAGGAGCCGCCATGGCCATGCCTGTTTAGCATACCTGGCAACATGTCCAGGCAATTGCGTGTCACTCCTGACTTTTCTTAGTTAACCAAAATGTATGCGTTTTACATAATCCTGTAAAGAATTTGGCTCTACTTCTTGATTATAAAAACCCTGTATGTTACAATAAAGTTGGGTTGGATGATAAGGGACATCCAAAGCCCCCTCTGACCCAAAGCTTGAAACTTTTAATTCCTACTGCTCCCAGTTCAGATTCCTGCCTTTATAGATCTGGGTTCATACGGGTTCATGGGCCCAGACAAATAATTATTGATAACAACTAACTTTTACTTCATTAAATGATAAAGTTGACATCTTACTATTTATTTCTGTTTATCCTAAAGCTCAGGGAAATTTGCGAAAGTGAGGGTGGTAAGATTGTAAGAGCCTAAAGATGGAGAGGAGCAATGATACACAAGATACTCCACACGAGTTAGGGCCACAGTAGCCACAATGGGACTTTGCATCACTTGCACAATGACTGACATGTCAATGATCCCCCAAAGTCTAGCAGAATCACAGGCATTAGGATCCTTAGAGGCAAGGGACTAACAGTCATAATAGTGTTCCCATACCAAAGGGGAGCCCAAGAAAGGACTCTGAGCAATGCCACTGAGTCCTTACACCTCACCAGAGTGGAGGATACAGTAGGAAGTTTGACATTTACACTAAAGGATGCTCCAGGAAATGGGAGGGGGTAAGGGGGGCACTGGGAGAAAGGGAGGGAGGGGGTTGAAAGGAAGGGGAAAGGTGGTAGAGTGTATGGGGATTAGGGAGGGGTGGAGGGAGGGAAGGAGGGGACCAGGGTACCTATTAAGCTTGTATGATTGAAAAAACCACATAAATATGATAAAAATATTTCAATTTTCTGTTATAAAAATACAACTATTCCTAACATCATATTGGACAGCAAGTAAAGAGTAAGGAAGTAAATTATGAAAAGGTGAAAGTCAGTTAGGTGCCTAAAAAGTAATTGGCAAGAATGATTCAGAATAATTCATCATCCCTCTCTGTTCCTGGAGAATATGATTCTAAAATGCATAATCATTGTCACATTTTTAACTTTAAAACGATATACATCTAATGTATTTCTTCCTTCTACCAAAACTAACAGTTTATGCTTCTCACAATTTGAACTATATCTTAGTATTAAAGGGAATATAAGCATTCATTTCTAACAGATGTAACTATCCTAATTCTATTTGCCCACAACACAGTTACCATTGCCAGCACTTTTAAAGAAGCTCATATATTTTTATAACTGTAATTATACTGATAAACAATAAATCAGCTTCAGAAGTGTTAACCTGAAGCTCACATATGTCCCAAGACAGTAGACCACAAAATCATGTTTCAATGTCGAAAATGTTGGATGTCCCTTTGTCACTCATAATTTAACAGTACAGAATGGGTACAGAATGCTGAGATTATAAGCAAGCTTCAGCATTTCTAGATTCCTGAAGAGTTGTTTGTGACACAGAGTAGTCAAATGCAGATCCATGGTAACTTAAAACCTCATAAATCCATAATGAAGGCAATGTACTCATTCCATGTTTATTTTATAGGAGTCTTTGTCAAGTCTGTCAGTTTGAAAAAGATTAATTTATAATTACCAATTGAAGACATTCTGCTACCTATAGTTTCCCTTTTCATCTACAGGAGTCATATCTTATTTCACAAGATCTCAACTATACAATTATGTATTACAGACAAAATATTATCAAGTGTGCTTTCAAATGATAACAACAAAAAGTAAATCAAGTTTCCAAGTTTACAGAAAACCATACTATAACAATTGACCAATATAAATATGTCTTAATACTTTTTCATTTTGTTTTATTTAGATGGTAATACTAAGTAAAATTCTGAATGCATACACTCCCCAACACCTGTACTTTCTTTATGCTATCATTCTGACAGGTAAAAACACTTTATCAAGTTTTACAAACACTGTTCCTACAAATGGTGATGTACCAAATCCCCAATTCTCATGAATTTTAACATATTGAAAGTACATTATTTAACCTAAAACTGAAGAACTGTGCCTTAATTAAAAAGATAGCCACATCAGTTTAATTACATATATATCATACTACCTATTCATTAAAAATTGTAATAAACATGATAAACTGTTGCTCCAAGCTTAGGTTGTTCCTATGGAAGAACTATAAGACACAAAGAGACTGCCTCACAATTAGCACAAATTCCTCCTAGAGAGACGGGAGAAATAAAAGCACAATTCTAGTTGTCTAAAAGACAATTCATTGTACAAATTTTATTTACAGTTTTGTACACTGTCTTAATATGAATGGGACTGCTTTTCTACTTGAGTGATTTTCAACCAAAACAAAATAACCTAAGTAATATAAAGTGTTAAAATACAGCAGAAAGATACAAAAACGGACCTTGTAATTCTAGTAAGGAATGTAGTTATGATGTTACATTTTTTTATAATCCACAGTTCTGTTCAGGAAATCACACTGACATAGATCACTGATTTGAATGAAATGCATACATTTGTAAGAAGCTTTGTAGTTACCAAAAACCAAAATTAAAAAAATTACCAAAGAATGTACAAAATTAGTGTTTATTCCACCTTTCTGTCATACTACTAGATACTTCACCAATGTTAAATGAGAAAAAAAAACAAAATCAAAACAAATGAAAAACTGAAATCAGAATCACTAATGTTATCAAGTGGGAAAAATAAATTAAAATCTAGCAGCCATCAACAAGAGTGCTGCCAAGATAAAACTGTAAAGACACGGAAAATTTTTTTTATTTATTTCTTCTACTCATACAAAGTTGATAAGTACCCCATTTCCTTCCCTCCCTCCAACCCTCCCTGGATTCCCTTGCTCCCTCCCCCCTTTTCCTTTTCCTTTTCCTTTCCCTCCTCCCTCCCTTTCTCCCAGTGGTCCCTCCCCCCACCCCCATTCCTGGAGCATCCTTTAGTGTGCATGTCAAACTTCCCTCTGGGTCCTCTTCTCTGATGAGGTGTAAGGACTCAGTGGCATTGCCTAGAGCTCTTTTTTGTGTTCCCCTTTAGTATAGGAACACTATTGTGGCTGTTAATCTCTTGCCTCTAAGAATCCTAGTGCCTGTGATCCATGCTAGCCTTTGGGGGTTCAATGATATGTTGGTCATTGCGCAGGTCATGCAAAGTCCTATTATGATTACTTCGGCCCTAACTTGTATGAAGTATCTTGCATATCGTTGCTCCTTCCCATTTCTAGGCTCTTACAATCTTACTGTCCCCTCTTCCGCAAATTTCCCTGAGCTTTAGAATGGGGAAAGATTAGGCTGGCCTGGTTCCAAGTGTATGATGTACAGTCTCTGATTTTCCGAATTACGGTTTGTGATTTTTTTTTTCAGTTTTGCTGCTCCTGCACCGCCCTTGGCTCCATCCTGATGGGTATTGGATATCACCCCCTGGCCAGGGATAAAATGCTGTTAAAATAGAGTCTTATTATAAGAGTCGATTCAAAAGTAGAAGAATAAGAGTAGGAGACCGCGGTGAGGTGTGTGTGGGGGGGTCAGTCTCTCATTTGCAGGGTGGTTACCTTCTATCTGCCAGACTCTATGCCCTCCCTTTCTGAAAAACCGTATTTTTCTCCTAAGGTCTGGAAACACAAATTCTTTTTTGAATATTGTGGAAAGGTAACATGTTTATAATGGTAATTCTATTAAGCTAGTACAGAGTGGGCCAGGGACACATTTGTGGATTTTGGGGATGATGTATACTGTAATTCTTTTATTGGAATACTGGACACTCTAGCAAAATTTTTTTTAAAAAGGTTGAACATAGAAGTACAAGACAAAGGTGAATGAGACTTCTTTTATATCTTAGCAACATTTATATGGAATCTGACTTAAATGCATTCCATTCTGCTTCGATGAGGCTTTGGTTCAGCTCCCAAATCTTGATTGCTTGATGCAGTCTCCTAGGAGAATACTCAGGTGTTTTCTTAAACTGCATACCTATTTCTAGTGGTATAGCTGCTCTAGTAGCTGTGTCTGCCTCAGACCAATAATCAAACACTATCTTTGGAGGAAGTCTTAACCTTTCTTTGTATACCCTCCTTATATGTGTAACAGCTTCTCTGTTTTCACATTCAGTAGTCCATATTGCTATCTTATCACCTTAGCTCTAACATTAACAACAGCTCTACATATATCATCACCGTAATCATCAAAAGATTCTCCAATATGGCACAGCAGTGTCTCCAGCCAGAAGTGATTGAGGTCACTTTGTATCTGCTCTTTGTTCAATGTGATTATCCATCATCCTCCCCATTTATTTTTCTCATCTTCCCACATAGGCTCAATACCATCCTTAAAGTGAATAGTCACAGCCAGACATTAAATTACTAGATAACTCTATATGGTTGTATAAGGCCCAAAAGTCTTCAAGAGTATCAAATTTAGAGATCAGTCAAAGGTTTTCTTGCCAAGTTTTGCTTTTATCATTTTTATAAAACCAGAGTGCCCACCTGTTCTGTAGAGGATTTGTAATATTGTGTTCTGGGTTATCAACCTCCTGATTAGAATCTGTCTTTTCTTCTTCTATAGGTGGGGTATTAGAGGTAGGGGGCGGTCACAAGTTCTGTAGTCACCATCTTAGATCAATCTGTATCTGTGGATTTTAATCAGGCATTCTGCTTAGAGTCAAAGAAATGACAGTGGAGGAAACGATATATGAGGAAATAAGATATACTGTGTTCTTTCTACTCTGTGTATTACCTCCATTATACATGTGTAAATGTAAGACTATTGTGCTTATGATAGCATTAAATTAAAGCATCTATCAAATGTCTAATTACATAAAATACTAAAATTTCCTTACTTTTTTAAAATCAAAAGGCATTATAGTACTTAAATTAGCAATCAAAATGTGTTTTAGTAGAACCAAAGCAGAGAATGATTATATGTTGTAAACATTATTAGGAAGTTAATATAAAGGAAAGAATGGTATTTGTGCAATTCAAATGCTTTAAAACATAATTGAAGGTATGTAGGATAGCTGTATTTAAAAATAGTATTTGGTAGCCTTAAATATTGGAAATTGCAAATGACAACTGTGTGATTTTTTTGTACTCAGAACAAAACTGAAGTGAATGTATATGTAAGAAGGAATTTCTGGTAAATAACCTGTTAACCAATACAATCATGAATATTAATAGAGGAGTAAAATGTGCAAATTTGATGACTATGGAAAACCCATCGTCTCTTGCTTCTGACTGTGATTTCCTTAAGAATACTGGCAGAATTTAAAAAGTGTTCATGTCTCCCTTTTTCATAAGAAGCAAATATGAAAATAATTTTATGGAATTTTTTTCAATAAAACAAGTTTTAAATCACTTTTGAAGGCCACCTAATATTTGAGCCCCTGGATTAGCATTATTTGTCAAACTTGTACTTTTCTAGAATACTTTAAAGTAAAAACATTTTATAAATATCAGAACAGAATGGTGCAAATATGAATGATTGATATTTTTATTTATTTTTCTAATTATGAATTTCTAAAAGAGAATAAATACCAAGTGATAATTGAAATATGTATGTGTACTTTACATGTTATATGGTAGATACTCATAATAGTAGGTGATCTTTAATGTTTTAATAAAAATAAAAAATTCTTGAAATATTATTTTTCATATGATTGATGTTATTTCTTATTCTTTGTGACAGTCACCCTATAAGTAGCAGTGACTATGATAATGATCGGAACTATTCTTTTTCTGAAAGTGGCTTAAAAACATGTGAGTATCTCAAGTAAAAGATTTTTTCATATCTTATATTCTCAGTGGGAATGAAGTATTCATCATTGGTGGTTATAATGTTGGTCAAATGGGATAACGTGGAGACTGCTGAATGGATGGATGCTGGCTTGTTTCCCAACCTTTCTGTTGAATATACCTCCAAGACTGTGTATATACCTCTCTTTTCAGTATTGAGTCTGTTTCCTCTAACATTTATTACACATGCTTAGATATATGGTCTTTATTTCTTTTTGGCATAATGCAACCTGCTTAATCCTCTTTATTTTTTAAATTAATTTTTATATCGATTTATCCGCATCAAAGAACAACTTGTTAAAGTCAGTTCTTTCCTTCCATCATGTGGGTTCCAGGAATTGATCTCAGACCATCAGAATTGAAGGCAAGAGCCTTTACATGCTGAGCTCTTACAAGTTTTGGCTTAAACCTTTATTGTGTTGTATTATATATTTATTTGAAAGAGAGAGTGAAAGATAGAGACAACACAAGAACACATAGGTATACCTGTGCCATAGCATGTATGTGAATAAGTCACTTTTCACTTTCTGCCATATGGAATTCTGGGGATTAAATTCATATTGTCAGGGTTATGCACTCATAAAGTAAAATGTTTTCCTTTTGTTGGTCTGCTTAAATATTTTGGATAACAAGTATGACTCATATTAGCAATATAAGGTAAATATGTATTCAATATTTATTTTCATGGCATTATGAAATGGCTGTAAAGAATGGATAAAGTTACACAAAGAAAGCCAAATACATGCCTTCTATATGTTAGAGATGCACAATGTTTGAACATTGTTTCATCATGCTATATTAAAAGCTTAGAATGTGTTGTTTCATTATAGGAATATTCTGATTATCCATGAATGAAATGTAAATTGGTACAATGTAATAGCATAAAACAACATAAAATTCACTTAGATATCATCTCTCATAGTTTTGAAGTGAGTGGAGTCAGGTATGGTCCCTATAGCAGCTGCTATCAGATACAGGCTGGTTTTTGAGTCAGTTTAAAGGTTTCCTCACTCACATACTTAACACTTAATGCTATTCTTGCCCCTGTTTTCTTAGCTTTGGTGCAGGTAGTACCTGAGTACTTACAAATAATATGTGTATGTGGCCCAGGTTTCTTCTCAAGATGTTAGTACAATTTTAAAAACAAGAAATGAGAAATAATTAAGCCAAATTGCATTACAATTCCTGAGATACTATCAATAATCATGCCATGTCACTTCTGCTACAGATTAGCATAGTGCTCGTTAAGATTATTTCACTGGAATGCCATATCACCACATCATAACAGGTATCAAGGAATCTCTGAACATATTTCAAAACTACTAAAAATAAGTATGCATATATTTTAGTGTATATAATGGTCATTTTCATTAGTCATTTTCTCTGTTGCACTCTGTAATGCAAACTATTTACGACCCTAACAAAAATTTGAGATTCATGAGTGACTGTTTTGCTCTGTATTTCCAAATTAAATATAAACAGCAATGAGGTTCCCAAATTCATGAGATTATTAAAGAATATTTTAATATGTCATATATTGAGAGGAGAAAGAGAAAATGTGAGAGAGAACACATGCGTGTGTGTGTGTGTGTGTGTGTGTGTGTGTGTGTGTGTGTGTGTGTTTATGTGTTTAGGTCAGAGGACAAATTTTAAGAGTCAGTTTCCTGCTTCCACTTTTTGGCATTTCACAGATTGAATTCAGGTCTCCTGGTGTGTGAGCAGATGTCTTATTAAATAATCTTTAATAAATGGACAAATTACACATTTTGCTATATCAAGTTTGAGTTGGGTTGTCCATAGTCTCACCCTAAAATATATGTATGTATCATATTATTATGTTGTATTCTAATACTTTTCACATTTTTGTAGATACTAAAATGCTAAACTTTTTTTGATTAATACTTACATATCAACTCACTTTGTGCCATGTTTTCATAGCAATTAAGTCTAATTACATCAGAGAGTTCTTCTGTTCAATGTCTACAATTTTCTTGCCTGAAAAAGGATATTCAAACTTGGAGGTATTTTATCTTCCCTTTGACATGCATGTTCGTTATTGTGCTATCATCTTGAGCAACAAAGAGGTAAGAACTGTACTGTGGTATAACATGCCTTCCATCATACATTGTCTCCTTAATGAAATAACCAAGGTAGGCAATTTGAAGGCAACTGCAAACTCTGGAAATATACATAATGTCAGTCCTCCAATTGCAAGGTTTGTTTTGAAGAATACCTAAAGATTTTTACAATTTGGAATATGAAGACTTCACAGAAATGTATCATGGAAGCAGAGTGGTGGCATGCCTCACCTTGTTATGGGACTGCCTATTGGTTACATTCAGCTATGTAATAAATCCCTAGACACATAGTGTATCTTTAAAACAACACATACTATTTACTATCTCACACTTTAGAAAATGACTCATGATTAAAACTAGAGAATCAGATTTGCTAGGCAAGAAGGCAAGAATTTTGCTAAGGTGCTACATCCGTTGCCTCTCTCCTCTTTTTCACTTTTCAAACTTGTGACACTCTTCAGTTCTGTACCACTAGACCCACTTTAAACTCAGTTTCTGTGAATCATTGGTCTGGAATTACATGATAAGTTCTCTGGATAAGATCTATTCAGTGTGTAATCATGGAATCAACCAGGATTGGCGTTTCCTCAGAAGTGCGTCTGAGGAATGCTCTGCTTTCAACTTCTCAAGTTGTTGTCCAAATTTAGAGGACAGAAAGTAGTAAAAAAGGGACAAAGGGAAAGAAGTAGAGATAGAGAAAAGAAAGAAACTAAAGAAGAAATGCCAATTACTGATTTGCAGAGGAATTTTTAATTTCTCAAATTATGTAAATACATATATCAATTATATGTTCACTATATGACAATAAAATTGAGAATGGTTCTTACCTGGTATCTACAGAATTGCTTGCATACAAAAATAATATATAAACAATATATCCTATTAACTATGTAAAATATACTTTAATTTTACTTATGACATTGCCCCTGAGAAGGACAAATTGCTTTTTAAAATTTATTCCTTGATAATTTCATGTGTACATAATGTATTCTGACTGCTGTAGCATCTTACCCTCCTTTAACTGCCTCCCTACCCTTATATAAGAGTGGATCCCTGCAAGTCCTTTTCCAAAGCTCACATATTTTTCTTTGTTATGAGTCACACTGAGTTTAACCAGTTTAACCAGAATTGTCTATGTAACCATGCATTTTGAACTTGGAAAATTAAATAAGAAATATGACTTTTGTAGTAGAAATATTTTTACTATTTAATATTTTACAAAATCCTTTAAAGTTCAAATATTTCATTATAAAATCCAAAGAAATTTCAGATGTAAAGTGGAATGGGAACATGTCCATGGAAGAATATCAAGCTTAATTAGAAGTAATTTCCTGAGGAACTATGTCTCCTGGGAAGAGAGTGATAGAGTGCTTTAGGAAGCATACACACTATAAATCATACAGCACTATGTCAACACCTTGAACCCGCAATTGCACTGTGGTGCCCAGAATTTGATTCCTTTCTATGTAGCAATGAATTTTCATGCAGGAAACAAGCAAATATTTCTGGCATTCATCCATACGTGGTAGTTTTAGGCAGAGGCTCTTTTATTTATTCCATCTTTTAATGTCTTCTAATGACAACATCATTATGGGATATACCAGTCCTCTACCTCTGAAACTTGAAATATCTTATTCATCATATCTTGCCTCTGGTATAGTTATCTTCTAGGACTTTGTTGCCATCTTCCACCTGCACGTCTTATTCAGAGCATATATTTATAATATATGTCACCTCCTGGAGTTTTTTCTAAATCTTATAATCCCATGTATCACACAAGGATTATATTTTATTTCATTATTTTATTATTTTGTGTATGCATGTTTGTGTGTATGATGTGCATGTATGGGCTTGTGCTTGCATAGCATGTATATGGATATCATCAGATAACTTGATAGAGTCAGTTCTTTCCTTCTATTTAGAGTTGGGTTCCAGAGGTGTAACTTAGTTCATCAGGCTTATGTGAGAAGTATCTTTAATATTGAGCCATCTTACCAGCCTCAGATACAGGAAATTTTTTGAAGAGCATTTATTTTAGAAAATGTAAAATATGTGTAAAGGGAAAGAAAAAACTTTCTATATACCACTCTCATAGTTCTTTTTTAAAGTATTATTTCATTTTTCTAGCTTTATAAGCACATTGAGTACTTATCCATGCTTCCCTAAATTCCCCCTTCCCTCCCTTTTTCCTCCTTTCTCTTTATCAACCCATCCCACTCCCTCCCACATTCCTGCCTGTCCACTTCTAAGGACTCCAGGGTTCACTTTAGTTTCTTTAATCTTGTGGAGTCAGGCCTCTTGTGGTATACCAATTTGTCTCTCTTTGGGCTGCTCCACTGATAGGGCATTTTCCCTTCAGTCATCCAGCTTGAGTCCCCAAGGTTTTCACTGTGCGTTCTTATGTCTCTTGAGTTCCTTGATAGTCTATGGGGGCATTTTGATATGTCGGTCATTATGCAGCTCTGGTAAGGACAAGTCTCACTGCAGTGAGTTCCTAGATGCAGCAGTCCTGTCTTGAATGGAATGTATTGTCCGATGGCAAACCTTATCACCTTTAGGTTCTTATAATCTCACCATTCCCTCCTCTGCACTCTCACAGTTCTTAACTGATAATGTTCTTATAATAAAAGCTAAATTATCATGATTAAATAACCAAAAACCTATTAATATGCATATCTTATACATACATTGAAGATAGCTTGGGAATACATAAATAGGGACAGCTTAGGAATCCCATTTATATTGCTGCTTCAACAAAGAATAGCATATTTCAAGTTTCAAGATAAAAAAAATTGTGTGAAGTGAAATGAATGGCACTTTATTATGTAGATAAACCTAATATCTTCTGATCAACTTCTGCCCTTCTCAATAGAGAGAAAAAAGGAAAATCTTTGTAAATTTAGATTCTGTTTTTAGTCAAGGGAAAAAGTTTTTCTTCTGTCTACTTCTCAGTCACTGTGAGTTCAAAATTATCCTCATATACATCGTGTACAGTTACTCTTTGCTGCTGCTGTGAGACAATGTAGAGGCTCAAACAACATAAGGGAGAAAGGAAGATTTATTCAGCTTATGGTTCCAGAGGGGAGATACAGCCCTTCATGGCAGAAATGCATGGCTGGCAGGCAGAAACTGGAGGCAGCCTAAGTCACCTCCATCATGGAGACTTGGAGTTGCAGAACTGCCAACTGAAAAAGTAGACTAACTGAAGCAGGGTGGGGCTAACAAATGTCCAGGCCCATTCCCTGTGACTTCCTTCCTCCAGCACAGCTCCACCTCCTAAAGGTTCCACGACCTTCCCAAACAACTAAAGATTCAACACTTGAGCTTGTGGGGGACAACCACATTCCAACCATGACACTTATTAAGTGGCATATTCTGATTTTCTATATATAGAAGAATTAAGATTAAACTTTGTCAGTCATCTATATACTGTTCATCCATTTTCAGTGGTGGTTCATGGACAAAAGATATATCAACATAGTGAAGTAAATTTCAGTTGCCACACTTCAGTTCATAATTCATTATCTCTACAGCAATGAGTCTTGTTATATGATAAATGATATCATTATTACTAAAAATGTTTAAATATTTAAGCACTTTTTTTCTTAATAATATTAAAATCTAGGCTGTTCAAATCCCCTGATTATCTTCTGATGGTTTCTATGTTTTTGTCTCATTTTATTTTAAGTTTTTTAGTTTGAATTAAAATCTAATGAGATTTATCTATGTGTCATTTTACCTTTAGAAAATCCTTCTAGCCAACTGCTTTTCATTTAAAATCGAGCCTGATAAAAATAAAGTTCACTCAGTTTTACAGAAAAGGAAACTGGAACTCAGAGATTTAATAAACTTCCCTGAGGCTTAATAACCAATGGCAATGCCAAATAAAAACAAACATGCTCACCAATATTGATCTTTTGATATATCATGTTGGCATTCATGCATCATTCTCATTTTATTTTTATTTTCCCTTTTTCTGTTTCATAGCTTCTTACACTTTTTGTCTAATTTATTTGTGGTAAAATATTTTAAGATACTCACTTCAAACACACTTTTTTAGTATTTGAGGACAGGGAGAAGAAAGAGAAAAAGAAACGGACAGGGAAAGAAACATATAACCATGCAGAGAAAATGAAAGAAAATACTCACAGACATGACATGGTGAATGAAGATTTGGAAGTCAGTTTTCTGATTCTATCATTTGGGCTTCCAATGACTGAGCTTGGGTCACCAGAGTTGAAATCAGTGACCTTACCCATTGAACTATATGACCAGTCCCATACCTTAACATAGACTCATTATTATTTATAGGATATGTAAGTGTATGATTATATAATAATAATAATAATAATAATAATAAACAATAAATGGCAAATTTTCTTGTTCTTTCATCATTTTAAGGTAAAAGTTTCCCAAGAGTATTTGTAAAGATCTTCTGGTATTTGCCTAATCAAACTTTCTGTCTGATTCAATACAAAATTTATGTCACATTAAAGTAATACTGTAATCGAGCTCCACTTTTCTCCACCTAATCAGAGCACAGGTTATATAAATGAGCATGCATGAAAGTTTTTACAGTACAGAACTCTTTATTGTATATATATATAATGCATTTTAATGAATGCTTAAAATTAGTATTACTATGTGGTTCCATTATAGATTGGAGATTTAATATATGTTGTGGAAGGAAAAGGTTTGATCCCTGTGCCCTCCAACTTTCTTCCTATGAAGCCTCCAAGCCCAATTGACTATAGCAAATCTATAGCAGAAGGTATAGTATTATTTGCTTCTTTTATACTATTAAAAGTTGGGACTAGTCATTGCACAGTAATTAATCTTCATAACAAATTTCTCTAATATTTAACTGCATTTTGGTTTTAATTATTTATGTTGCTACTCATGATACAGAATATCACTTTCTAATTAAAAACATTCATTGTAATTTATTTAATCTGCCTTCTTATTACTGATAATTCTATCAGTAAGATCTCTGAGAACCTATTACAGTGGTTATACAAATGAAAATCAAGACTGCGTAGGAATTCTCAGGCAAGTGTTTTAATTGGAAAATGAAAGGCCAGAGTAAAAATAAGTCAGCATCAATTCTCAGAAACTAAGACTGTCTGTCAACCAACAGAGAAACAGATATTTAATGAGTTCTGGAGGAGAGTTTGAGTTCTGTCACTTCACAAAAATTTATTTTTAAAAGATTTTCTTCCTTGTGCTTAAGGGAAATATCCCATGCAAAGTATAGATCAGTGTCCAGTTTGTACTTGGAGACATCCTGGTTTTTCTTGTATATGATTAGTGTTTTTCTCCTGTGATTCAGTACGGGTAAAAGGAACATGCACATTCTATACATTGTTACCAATGGAGAAGAAGAAATGTATCAGATATTAGACTTTATGGATAAGAGTGATGAGATTCTATCCTTATCTCCAGGATTGTACCTGTTATAACATCACAGTGGAACTAGCTATTTAGCGCATGCACAAACACACACACACACACACACACACACACACACACACACACATTTGTGCATGTGTGTATACAGAGGGCACTTGAGTGTGTGTGCCTGGGAAGGAATCACCATAGATTGCTCTGTCTCATTTCTTTGCTATAGCGTTTCCCAGGCTTCGCCCTTCAGGGCCAGAATTCCAGGCAGATGTCATTTTTACCCTAGAATTTTTATGTGAAACTTGGGATTTGAACTCAGGTCTTTTTTAGCTCCTAAGCCATCTCTCCAACCCCATATCAGTATTTTTATTAAAGTGTTATTGCATTACAACTGCTCTTGAAAAAGTCCTGTAAACTATCTTTCATCCTTGAAGATTATTATATATTACCTAATTATTTTTAATCTATAAAGACAATTACTACAGGCTTCTACTTCCAACTCACAAGTCCATGCTGTTTAACATTTATAAGGGCATGGATGTTCATTATAATCATGGATATATTTGCTTTTCCTAGTGTTATGTAAGGAAGAACCACTTCTATATTTGAGATGCAAGCCCCATCAAGTCTTAGATGTAGACCTAAAATTACCATTGACTAATGAAGCTAAGGAAAAGGCTTTAGCATTTGCAGCACAGCAGCAGATGTCGGCTATTGAATATGAGCGACGGTCCATAACTGGCACTCTGGATAGCAGTACCATCCGTGTGGCCATTGCCCTGCTGGGATTAACCAAGATTGAGGTAAGAATAGAAACCAGATGATGCCCTTTGATTGCTCTTAAAACTATGCACATCTTTTACTGTGTAATTATGACATTTTCCACAGAAAGGGATGGGTATTTTTTTCCCCACACAGTTAGTTTTTCTTTATATCCCATCAAATATTATAACATCCAAAACAGTGCATTCTGCTTTCATCATTATCACTGCATATATAGTCCTTACTTCATTGTAATCATCAATTCTTGCTGAATATTAATAAAATGTTCTGGAGAACTTAAAATAACACCAGTATATAGGCTCCACTCCAGAAAAAAGATTAAATTAAATTTGAATCTTAGGAAAAGAATGAGAGGAGTCCTGTTCCCTAAATTGTGCAGAATGTTGCCTGCTATCAGATTACCAAGCCAAGAATGGACTAATCACTGTCCAGCTGTGTCATTCAACTTTCCTTAACTTTCCGTTTTTCTATTTTTAATATAATAGTAACTGTACTGAAGGAAAACTGAGATATCTATGTAAAATGCCATATTGCAGGGAAAATACTAAGTGCTTTGTTTAGGCTTACCATGGTGATTTCTGTTATATTGTTATCACTAATAACTCTTATTATCTGTTGCAATATATCATTATATTTATGTAGATTATATGCTGTTATTAGGGCTTGAATTAGGGTATAACTCTATTTTCTTTTTTTCTTTTTTTAAATTTTTTATTGTTTATTCAATTGTGCGTGTGTGTATGTGTGTGTGTGTGTGCGTAAAACCACGGGTGAATTTGGGAACCACCATGGACGCCTCCACCTCCTCCTTGTTTACTCTGCTCCTGGATTCATAGGCTCCGCCCTACCAGGACCAGAAACACAGGCTGCCCCCGCTTCTGCCTGACATCTATACGTGGGGTCTAGTATCCGAACTCAGGACCTTCTGCCTGCAAGGCAGAGGCTTAACCCCTGAGCCACCTCTCTAGCCCCTAACTCTATTTTCAATAAGCAACCAAAATAATTCTTTAGAAAGCAAACCTATTTGTGTTCCTCATCACTGCTCATTCCTCCAATGGATTTCTAATTATTATTAAAGTCAAGTCTATATACTTAGGATGGTCTACATGACCCTCTTGGTCAGATCTTCTTCTTTTACTCATCTAACACTTCATTTGAGTATATTTACTAATAGAACAGATTTCAATGCTTTTTGCACATGTTCCAGACATAAATGATTCCCTGCTGCATTATAATCTTGTGTTATGCCTAATTAGAGTGGAGGATCCAGAGGGAAGCTTGACATTCACACTTAGGGATGCTCCAGGGATGGAGCAGGAGAGGGGGCACTGGGAGAAAGGAAGAAGGGGGAAAGGAAGGGAAAAGGGGGGAGGGAGCAAGGGAGTCCTGTGAGGAGTGGAGGGAGGGAGGGGACCCAAGTAATTACTAAGTTTGTATGAGTGGAAAAAATAAAAAAAAAGAGTCTTGTGTTATGTTTCCCTATATGCAGAGGACTACTGTCTCTAGTATTTCAGAAATTCTCTTTGAAAAATCCTCTGAATAAAAACATTTTCAACATACAATTTATGGTTTTTTCTTTAAGTTGTTTAAGATGATGTATATATATAATATATATAAAATTTATGCATACCTTTATAAATATCTACATTGAAATAGAGCACTTGAGGTCCTTGTATGTCATCAGAGAGGAGGGCCCAGAGGAGAGTCAGGCATACACATTAAAGAATTCCCCGGGGATTGGGGGGGGGGAGGCACTAGGGGATGGGGAAGGAGGGGTGAGGGGAGGGGGAGCAGGGGGATTGGGGGGAGGAGGAGGGGGGGAGGGAACCGGTGTACCTATTAAGTTTGTATGAGCGGAAATAATAATTAAAAAATGTTAAATAAATAATAAAGTAGGGAAAAAAAAGAAATAGAGCACTTGAGACTGTATAAATGATTTTATTCTTCAATGAATCCTATTACAATTATCTAATACATATTAATATACTCTAAAAATTATCTGGATTTTAGAGCTCTGTTTAGTTCAAATTTGTCAAATACGGAGGTTTTATCATCTTCGTTAACACATCCCAAATGCATCAACATAAACTGAAACTCTCACTTGTGTAACGTAGTAAATTTGTGAAGGCTTGTGTATATCCATTACAATAGAAATTTTCTTTTGTTAATGAGTGATCACTTCAAACTGTCAGCATGCACAGAGTCTCTTTTTCCACTTTTATCTTTTCGAACTTATTGTTTTTCTTGTTATTGTTATATCTCCACAATATTTATTGTAATAAAAATAATTAAGGGACTTCATGCATGGCAAAATTTTATCTCTTTAGCTTTTTTCCAAGTAATCAGTACATTTTGTGCTTATGTGTGCATTAGAAAATTGTTTCCTATAAGATCAACTTTTCTTTCCTTCTGTCAAACTGTAAATACCAACAAAATCTAGTTAAGTTTTCTTTTGTTCTTTGGCTTAACGTGTAAGGAATAATAGATATTATGAAATGAATAATGTCACTTGTAACCTTTTTCACATATATTGTGTTTGTTGGGTTTATCTCTACTCTCCTATGATATAGCATTGTTTCTTGAGTAGTGTTATGCATGGAAGTATGGTATTGTAGCCAATTTTTATGAGTAATGGTTGCAAGACCTAAAAATTCATAATCTAGAAATGTAAGATTTTGGGATATCTGCAAAGGAGTGAAAACTAATCTTTTTTGTTTTAATATTTTTGAAATATTTATTAGTGAAAAAGGAGGCTTAGTCTGTACTGGCGAGCAAAATTTGAGTGAGCACAAGTTTACACTTAAGAATGAAAACAATGTTTCAAGACTGAACTTTAGCTCTTTATCAGTATAAGCATAATCACAAGGGACCTGAACTGCTCTTAAAAAGTAGGAGATCATTAGTACCTTGTTACTTCTTTCTTCTACCACTTTTATAAAAACGAGTAAAAGCAGTAAGAAAATTGAATACTTTGATGCATTTTACCAAATGTTTTGTCTAAGAACATTATGCTCTTTTGTCATTTGGAAATAAGAAAAATATTGAGACATTTATATATCAAATTTAATGTTTATCTGCAGTGTCTTTTGCTCTTCAATATGTCAAAGTTGAAGACGCCTAAATCCATTGCATATACAACAGAATTGAGCCTTCCAGCACATTTCTATATTCCCAGAAAAATATACATCCCTCAAATTCCAGATGCTTCACCTGTACATATTAAATCTCAAGAAATTGTTTCTTCAGCTGTAACAGGTAATGACAGTATTTTGAATGTAGCATCCAATACCATTAGAGAAAAGTATGTCAGAAACATAACAGAACAGTTTTTTTATTAATTGCTAATGTACCTTCAATCTTAATCATGTTTTTTATCAGTTATATACTTGTTATTGGTGTCCTGATTGTATTTATTATGTATTCTATTACTGTATTCTATTATTGTGATCAAGATAGTATAAGTAAGTTAGGCTTTATGTGTTAATGTCCTGTGGATTTATGTTTATTATTAAATGTTTCTAAACATGAAATAGTGATTATGAAATATAAACTAAGGCATATTCTGTTTATTTTATTTTTTAGGAAATAAGCCGTCTCAGAAACAAACAGGTAATAAGAATTTAAGACTTGGTTCTAAACTTAGCTGTCATTTATGACTGATCTATGGCAAACTGAAGGGATAATATCCTATCTAAAATTTCTAATTGGTTATCCTGAACCAGTCAAACAACTCTACTGAAAAATTTGCCTGACTGATACTTTTTAACCCCTCATTATAGATTACAATTTCGTTATTAATTATAGCTTTTCAATGTGATAGTAGCATAACATTATGAGTAACAACATGATAACTTTTTGGTTACTATTAAGATTAAAGGATAAACTGACACTATTTTAAAACAGCTTAAATTGAAAATATAAGTGCTTTGCTTACTTTGCTTTTTATTTATTGGCAATATAGACATTAGGTTTCATTCAGAAAGAAATGATTGAAATTGTTCTTTATAAAGAACATGCAGACATGAAACTTTTTAAACTTTCAATTAATTAATTGTGTGTGTGTGTGTGTGTGTGTGTGTGTGTGTGTGTGTTGTGTGACAGAGGACACTGTGTGTCCCTGTGGAGTACCAAGGTTACTTTGGGAATCATCCTGAATTGCTCCTACCTCCGTTATTTGCTTTGCTCTGGGATTTCCCAGGCTCTGTCCACCAGGGCCAGAAGTACAGGCCATTGCTATTCCCATCTGGCCTTTTTACTTATGACCTGGATTCTGAACTCAGGACTTTCTGTATGTGAAGCAGAGTCTGAACCCCTGAACCATCTTCCCTGGATATGAAATTTTTATAGGTAAATGAAACATAAGACTTAATCAAGCACAGATATGGACATAGGACTGAGAAAGTTTGAAGTAATTCGCCCAGATTTCTGGAATAATTCACAGAGAAATATATTTGAAAGGAAGACTATGGAATATTTCTTCAAAAATATTATTTGATCAGTTTTTAATAAATGAACATTTGCTGTGTTTATTTAGGACTGTTTCCAGATACATTCAACATGTACACTTTTAATATTTAGAATTTATTCATTTTGGCTGGTGGGGGAGTCTATTAAGATTTTTGTGTTTTAATGAGTGTAGTGACACTTCTATTTCTTCCAACTTTTCCATTTTTGGCCATATCTTTTACAATCAGTATCATTTTCTTAGAAGTAGCTTTTAGAGTTGTTCAGTCCTTCAGTCCTTAAATTCTAAAATTATTCTAGATAATGGGATATCCCATTGAACAAATGTTTTAGGCAGCTTCCATGTGTATGTAGTCATTGTATAAATTATACTAAATACAGTTAGAGAAGGTTTTTTGACTTCTGAGAAGCTTAATGTGTGAAGATACCTTTAGTATTTACCAACCTCATGACAGGTGCTTTGAATTGTATGCTCTATGGTTGTCCCTACTCTTTTATGATCCACTCTCTATACCATCCATATACTATTTTTCTAAATAATAAACCAGTGAAGATGACTCTAAAATGAAAAATATAAGAATTGCCCATATTGAGTTCAGTAATATTGTTTCAATAAAAAAAAGTGTTCACTTTCCCATTTTCTGGCTGAAAAAATATATCCATAGTTGGTAACTATTTTGACATGTTAGTGTGTATTAGTCAATATATACTTTCATAGTTTTTGACTACTTGTATTTCCATCGACATAATTTTTGATACTCTTCCCTTTCATACAAAGCAAACAAATATTAAAGTAGATGTACAAAAACAAGAATAAATTCAATAGAAAAATGCATAAAAATAGTGCCAGCAGAACAGTTATACTTAAAAGTATGAAGAAACTTCTGCTAAAAAGAGGATTTTGGCTGTTGGAATGCTAGGAGCAACTGACCTTGATTATTTTTCTTAAGTTGATTTCTTCCCTAAGTTTTCAGTCATAAAAACCTTATGAGAAGCTTGTGTATTGGACAGTGAGGTTCAGTTTCTGGGAAATAATTTCAGTCAGCAATAGATACTGTGTTCCTAGAGTCACCAATGAGTTAGATAACCCATGTATGTGTCTCAAATACTTGAATGGAAGAGCACACTATGGAGCTTAAGATATAGAGTATTTGCTCCTTTTTGTGAATTTCATAGTTAAGTTGTTACAGTTCTTCCCAGCCTGGAAATATAGTGTGTTTTCTGAGTTGTTTTGTAAAATTACCACTTTGTATCATAGCTCAGTTAATCTGACAAATGAGTCAGTACCCTATATAAAATACTTGCAAATGTCTAGACTAGGCCAGAGGCATCATGATGTCTTTTCATCAGAGTCCAAAATTCCATCATATAGACCAATTTCTACTATGATTGCTACAGCTACTAAATCCTTCAGCTTCTAAAAAGCATCACTAACACAAATAAGGGATAACGAAGTAAAATAAAATAAAAATAGAGACTGATAATCAAATGAACATATGCACAAATTGACAATTATATTAAACCTAAGTGTACCACCAGACAAGACCAAAGCATATCAAAGGTCAATAGATTATCTCTGAATTCAGATTTCAAAGATGGAAATACAGTACTACTGAAAATTCTTTCAATAGCAATTTATTACCCTCAGCCATAATCCATTTAGACAAGTAATAACACAGACACCCTTAACAAGCCTTCAATAAGAAGGCATCATGTTCTGAGGCAATTTCACTTTTGAAAAATGTATTTTACAACAATGTTGGGGTATACTTTGACAAAGTAGCAAGCTCATATGGATCAAGTTTCCAGACTAACATTGGTCTTAGCATCACTGAGCACCAACTCTAGAATATTATACTCTAGAGTTCATAGAGAATATGCCAAGTGGTCTAAGTGGAGTCCCCTCCACTCCCATATTACCATGAATTGATACTATGTTAGGTCTGGCTGCCCAAAGCACTTTGAAAACCAAATTTTGCATCAGTTTTTGTTGTTGCTGTAGTTTTGTTTTGTCTTTTTTTTTTAAAGGAAAAGCACTTCTCTTGATCAACCCATCAATGATGCACACAGTTAAATCTGTCTGAGATAGCAACCTCAAATCTGTCTTCATGATAAGTTGGGAAGAGGAGAATTTTTTGAAATAGAAAGAGGTTATTTGTTAATTCTATGTTAAGAATGGAGAGTTTTAGAGTTTCTGTGAACATAAGTGGTTATGTGGTAACAGATGTCAATTTCCTTTCTGTGGGAAGAAAAGTTTTGCTTGATGCATGGGATTTTGAACTTAATGTACAAAGTTTATTGACTTAACCAGCTGCCTTCTGCATATGTCTGTTCATGAATCAAATCCAACCTTGATTGAACTCTCAAAGGTTCTTGTTAAAGACAACTTTAGCACTTTGATCCTCAAGGAATTTATGTTTATTTGTGTTCAAGCCTTGGCTCATTTTTTAGTCTCTTAAGTAAACATGCAGAATTCTATGACAACTATGAAATTTTTATCTTATATCTATTGTGCTATCTTGATTTTGATTCTCCTTGAAAATGAAACTTGATGTAAGAATTAGGAAATTGGAAAGCACAAGCTTAGGACACTGAGAATGTAAAAATAGAGAAACAGAACAGGAAGGAGAGGTAAAAGCCAAGAGTAATAAATAAAACAGAAACTTAAAGTGTACCTTTGCTTCCCTGAATATAAGCAAAAGACCATCATTAGCTGTCTATAGAAAAGCTATGTCTGAGCTTTCAATGTAAGGGAGAAAATCAAGTAAATTTATCCACATATTTACCTCCCTTTGAACTATCACTCTATGGATAATTAATTAATGTACCCTAGATTTCAAGGTGATTTTCCTGGTTCCATGGAATACCAAGTCTATAACTCACCACAAGAAAAGCCACTGGAACTTAATTAACATGGGGATTCTGGTCATTCTAACTGTAAAGTAGGAGTCAAAAAAGTTGTCTCTATTACTTTTGATGAAAGATATCGATCATCACCAGAAATATAGAAGTTCAGGAATATAGAAGTGGAACAACTGACTGAGATTGCTTGAGGAGGGTACAAACAGGAGAATCTGAGAAAGCGCATAACATATATCCTGCTGATGCAAAAACAATGTTTTTGCTTTAATACAAATTCGATAGTGTTGAGCCAAATATGACTGGCCTAGCTCTGGAAACGCAGATTCATGTTGCCCGGTAAGAGTGGTCTTCCATGGAGGAGATTACATGAACATTTACGCAGATCGCAAAAATTATAAAATCAACATTCCCATAAATATATTAGTGAGGTGATTTTTGTTGTCATACTCCAAGAAAATAGAGGATTATTTTGTCCTGTTTTCTGCTGCTATAGTATTTTTCACTTAATAGTTGCTTTAGGTTATAATCAACTAACCTTAGCACTACATTCTAAAAGTTTTACACAACAGATATCATAGGTCAAATACAGAGACTGAAAGTAAATAACTATTAAAGGCAATTTTGGATCTCAACCTGCAGCTTCATGTCTGAACATTGATGATACTCCAAACAGGCAGTCAAAGAAAATGCAAAACCTGTACTCTTGGTATGGCTTCCTCAGAGAACTGCAATTCACAGTCCTATATTAGGTTATTGTTTTGTTAATATTTTTTAATTTTTTTAAATTATTATTATTATTATTTATTCAACTGTGCACATGTGCGTGTGTATGTGCGCACACGTGTGTGTGTCTGTGTGTGTGTGTGTGTAGAACCACGGACGAATTCACGAACCACCATGGACGCCTCCACCTCCTTCTGTCCCGGGTTTCACAGGCTCCACCCTACCAGGACCAGAAGCGCAGGCCGCCCCGGCTTCTGCCTGGCGTCTGTACGTGGGATCTGGGATCCGAACTAAGGACCTTCCGCCTGCAAGGCGGAGGCTTAACCCCTGAGCCACCTCTCCAGCCCCTGTTTTGTTAATATTTTTAAAGTCCACTGGCTAGACTAATATTTTTTGAAAATCTGTTTGTTATACTGTAAGTGGTATTGATATCAACATCCCCACTTTTGTTCTCCCTTTAAGGGTTTAACGTGGAGAACTATGCATAATTACTTCCAGTCATTTGTCATGCTTGAGAACTCATGGGTACCAACATAAATAAAAATATGTTAGCCCTGACCATTTTTGCATAACTCCATTATTAAAATAAATCGAACTTCTTCTGGTCTGTATTATTTGTCAACATCCAGAAATAAATGTTCATTTTATTTTATAATTCTGCTTTGTCCTTGTTAGAAGATTCTGACCTTCACACACATACACACACACACACACATACACACACACATATGCACGCACACACACACTAGTATACTTTTTAGCTAAACATTCTTGTTCTTTCTAGCCTGTCCTTTCAAACATGTATTTTTCCAATTCATCTTGAAATTCTAGGTCATTCATTGCTAGTGGAATTGGTTCCTTTAGCATCAGTCTGATCTCTATCCTCTCCCTTTGGGTTTTCCTAATGCTTCTTCTAAGTTTGCTTCCTACTTTTGAAAATCCCAACATCTGATAGCTCTTTCTCTAGCTACCCTCCCATAACTGAGTAAGTGGTGAAAGGGAAGTTTCCCTGTGCCCACTCAAGGTTTACTAGAATAAAAAGATAGGGCTTAAAGTTGTATAATTACAGGCTGAAATAAAGGCTGAAAATACAAGCTGAAATAAAAGCTGAAAAATTATATAATTTAACATAATTATATCCAACTTTGTATGTGTTTTTGTTGTTTAGTTGATTTTCAATTTTTTAATGCGAGTCTAGGCAGCCTTTTCTCCTGACCTTACTGCATGCTAGAATTATAGCTATGTCTACCATATCCAGAAGTAATTTGTGTAGATGGATCTCATGGATATATTATATAATGAGATAGGCAAGCATTCTGCATCTGAATTTCAATTCCAGTATTTTTTATTCTTATAATTTTAATGTGCTTCCAGTTTAAGAGATCCATTTTTACATTTATTGTTATATAAATATAGAGACCATAAGTCTAATTATTGTTAACTTCAAGAAAAATCTTATTCTCTATTTATTATCTTTAATGGTGAACACTTATTCTGTAATAATACATCTAGAGAGCCACGTAAACAGAATTTTTAAAGCCTTTTTACCTAATTTAAGTACCAACGAACATGATGCTCATTGGCTTACTAGCAGCTCATTCAAATTAATTTGTGCGCTTCTTAAATCAATCTTAAGTACTTAAAAATCAACTCTGTGTAAAACAATTAGACTAAGTTTGTGGTACTGAGAAATAAAAATGACAAGCACGAAGTTAATTTGCTCTCAGCATTCCCTTGTTTCATTCCCCATGGAGGGGTTAATTAGAAATTGAAACCCTATTTCAGCTATTTTCTTTGGTACATTTTGTGTCTTTGCAAATTGTGGAAAATGAAACCACATTCATTCATAAAAATGAAACCACATCCTACTTTCAATCTAGGGTTTCTTAGTAGGTTTCTTTTTGATTTTTCATCAAATGATACATGAGGACATACCAGAAATTCAAAACTAAACAACAATGGACGGATAACACGGAGCTGTTAACTAAGTCCTATGAGGAATTTCTACTAAGGACTAAGCTGATATGACCAGGTTAAAAAACACATTTAGTTACTCAAGCCCAATTAAAACATAATTTAGCTATAACTAATGGGAAGCAATTTAGTTGCCTGGTATCTTCTTTCTTCAAAAACTTATTTATTCATATCTATGAGAATACCAGGAACCTGACTCATAATTGCATACTTTTTTAAACTCATGGTAGGAAATCAAAATTATTTTTTCTTTCTATTATATGAATGTATGAGAAATGGTTTTGAAGATGATGAGTACTGTTTTGCATGCTGCCTAATGACACTATTGTTTCATTTTTCTTGATAAAACAAATCTGTAGACTTAAAATAATTTCAACTATAGGAGAAAACACAGAGGAAAATCATTGTAGGGTGGAAGTGTATTATCATGCCAGAATGTGTGGTGGTTGTGGTAATGGTGGTTGGTGTTGGTGGTGTTGGTAGAGATGAGAAGCAACAACATAAATTATGGTACATGCTATTATGGTAGTAGAGTTTATTGATTAGCAAGAATGTAGAGTTTTTCTAATATAAAACTTCATTTGGACTATTAAAAACTTCTCACTGCATATAAGAAACTAGCTTACATATATTTATTAAGTAGATTTTTATTTCATATAAGAAATTGGCCCAGGCATTATATGGTGAGTTATCACACCATTCATGATCTATGAAATAATTGCTAAGTGAGAGCGGAATAACAACATGCTAAAATAATATTTAGGAAAGGTAAATCTCTCCTATTTTTAGATGCAAAAGAGAAAAGAGAACACAGTATAATGTTTGTGTTTGGAAATAAATTCTAGATGACAAAAAATGTAATGTAAGTTACACATACAAAGGCTAAAGAGAAGTCAAAGAATTTCTAAGAAGCAGTGATGAAAAATTCAATGTTTCAAAGGAAAAAATATACCGAAGGCAGAATTACCAATAGTAATATTAGAAACCAAAAAAAAAAAAAACCCAAAGTCTGTAGAACTGTGGTGTTGATGAAAATTAATAGTCAGTCTAGAATTTTTTAAATCTTCGTAAACTGCCCTTCAAAACTAAGGGTGAAATAGAAATGAAACAGAGGCAATTTAAAAAAACAGCTATTTTCTTGAAGAAAAAAATAATGAAAACTCTAATTATAGACTAAGAAAACTGAATTCCGAAAAAAAGAACTTAGGATCAAAGAGCAATATATAAAATAATCAATAAATATGTTGTCAAAGGACAAGCTCTAACATATTAATCACAGCAAATATAAGCAAAGTAAACTTTCAAAATTAATACTTTCATAATAGAAAGTAAAATGTCATTTTGTGGTATTTATTATCATTTGGCAAACTATCCAAAAGCCTGTATCAATATTAATAAAATGAGTAGAATAAATACACTAATATTAGGATAAAGAGACTTCAAAGGAAATATATATGTTTATCTGAAAGACAAAAGTATACTTAGAAAAAATTCTTTTAACCATTTATTATAAAATATAAAAATAAAATTTAACAAATATAAAAGGAAATGAACAAATTTTCAATTAAAGTGGGCAATCTCTTAGCTATCAATTTCCAGCAGACAAAAATTTAGTAAGTTCCTGCTAACCTTAGAAAACAGGTTTAGTAAAATGAAGTTTTTCTCTACCTAGTAAATCTAGATTTGCTATGTTTGAGAACGTGCTAATCCATGCAATTGCCTTATTTAACATTTTGACATCTTTCTTGCCTTCTTCCCTCTGCTTTGATATGTAATCTTTAGTGCCTCTCAGCAACATCTAACAGGCAACTACATACAAATTTTTCATGGTTACAGATACAAAATCATGGGAAGTTGGCAAATACACTTTTCTCAGACTTGTCAGTTAAAAGGTGTCATTTGTGTGCTTTATATGTTTTCCCTCGGCTTCCTACAGTACTCTCTTGATTATTTCTTTATGACCTCCCTCTTCTTTGCTTTATCCTTTCCTTCTTCAAGTCTTCCCACATCATTCTTTTCACTGTCAAATGTATTGGATTACTTTATGTGCTCTTGGTAATATAAAAGCAAAGTAATTTGATCTTTTAAAGTAATAAAATCGACATTAATTTGAAAATCTTTAATTTGTTGATAATTAGTATATTTATGTAATTTTAAATTCTTTCATTGAATATTATAATTTTGGCGATTTGTCACCAAATTTATCATAAACAATCACTTCAAAAGTATTTTTTTCTTGAATGGGTTTCAAGTCACCTTTCTTGATACAATTATTCTTTTCTCCATGAAATATATGGTCAAATTCATGCATTTTGCTTTAAATGAGTAAGTTCAGTAATACGTAGATGTAATCCAGAAAAAAACTGTAACTTGCTCTAATATAGAACAGATGATCTCATGTCTGTAAGAACATAATGAAACAACTATATTAGGTAATGTTGTAATTAGTACATGACTTTTTTTTTGACTTGCATAATAGAAAAGCCAATTTCTGTAACAGATGTAAATCGTGATTGATAAGTTGGCTAAATGTTGTCAACCAATGTATTTAATGTTCATACATTTATTTTCAGAATTAATATCTTTACACATTTATGTATATAGGTTTATATGTAAGTATAACCATTCACACTCAGCAGCATATATTTGTTTAAGAGCTTGTGACTTCTGTTTGGTATTAATAATAACACAACTAGTTGACTATGGATGGTAATGGCCAATTTGTTGTTCATTTTTCCCATGTTTGATGTTTTTCATGTCACCTCAGTTTATGGAGATTTATTATTCAATTGTATCCTATAATGAACTTAGAATTTTAGATATCATCAGTTTTTTAGAAACATTTTGCCTATAGGAATATGAAAGAAATGCACGGAAGCATCTAGCTTTCATTGTATTTCAACCAGCTTAACCTCAACATCATAGGATGCATATTAAGATTCTACCTCAGATATTTTTAACATGTTTTATTTATTTAAGATAACATGAGGGAGAGAGAGAGAGAGAGAGAGAGAAAGAGAGAGAGAGAAATTGCACAAGAAGCCTGAAGGTCAGATAACAGATTTCAGAAGTTGGTTATCTCCTTTCATAATGCGAACTTCAAGTATCAAACTCAGGCCTCCGGGCTTGCATGTAGGCACCTTTACCTGTGAATCATCTAGCCAGTCCTATACATAATATTTTTTTTCATAAAAAAGCACTAAATTTCGGGCTGGAGAGATGGCTCAGGGGTTAAGACTGCCATGCAAGCAGAAATCCTGAGTTTAGATCCCAAGTCCCAAGTAAAAAAGCCAGGTACTAAAGGCAGCAGCCTGTACTTCTGGCCCTGGTAAGTCACAGCTTGGGAAATCCCAGAGAGTAGCAAAAGGAAGGTAGAATCAATCTAGGATAATTTCTGAAATTACCCTTGGTCCTCCATAGGGACACACAGTGCCCTTTGATACACACACACACACACACACACACACACACACACACACACACATACACACACACACATGCACAATAAAATAAATAATAAAAAGCACTAAATTTCACATAACTTTGCATAGCAGAAGTAATCAGTATGACCTATAATTCTTCAAATGTGTTTTGATTCTAGAATAAGTCATTGTTGGTTTTGTCAGTTCTAAAATACAAATGAAAACCTGTATACCATATGACTCATTTCTAAAACTTGTCAATAAAGCTAATACACTTTTATATAGATAAATCCTGATATTTCAATGACAAATAGAACATTCTGACTATCTTGAAGATAATGTTACAATTTAGAGAACATCTGCACATTTCTAACAGTTTTCCATCATTAGCACAGAATTAAAGAAGAGTCTTACAAAAATACTCTAGACCGGATTAAGGTAGTTTGGATTATTAATTACATCAATTTTAGAACATGGAGCATCAATGCAGCTGAATTCTTTTCTGCCCTGTATCATCAGACCCCTGTATTCCTTGTGTATACAGAAACAATGCTAAAGGTGTCAGAGAGACCCTAAAACAGGATACTCTATATCTTGTGTTCACAGGTATGTGACTACAAAGCAGAATATAAGGCAATGCCTTGAGAGCAAATAGTTTGAGAGGCAGAGATAAGAATGTGATAAAAGGAGGACAGTGCTTTAGATACCTTTTGTAAACTGTAGAAGTGGTACATACTCTGAAAAGATGCACCTAAAGTAGAATCTTGGATCATAGGGTGCCACAATGTGAACAATATATTTCTATTTTATATGTATTAAAATGGTTTATTTTTGAGGACATAAGGAAAAATATCTTAACATAGATGTGGGTTCTTCTTTACAATATAGGATTATGACTCTATGTCTCTTCCATGAGTTTTGATAAAATTATTTTGGATGCTTAAAACAAAGAGACTGTTTTTATCAGTAAATCAGAAAAATATAACCATTGTTTTTATGAATTCCATTAATGCAATGAGTTCTTCTGATTTGGAAAGGAAACGGGCTAACCCTTTATTCATTAGTGTTCCTGCGCCATTAGCACTTCATGATTTGGGTTTTAATATGGATGTGACAATGTTTTTATTTTCACATTTGAAGTAATCACCCTTAGGAAGTGAATGTTTCTGACTGATGGTTAAGTTGAAAACTTTGATTTTAATGCTTTGTGATAAAATACCACTAAGTTATAGAAATATGCCACACAGTAATGGTTACTCCAAAAAATCATGGTCCCCCTCAATATACTCTTCTGCTTTCACTTTAATAAAACAAATCTTTGAGTCTGTCCAATTACATAATCTATATTTATTTTGGTTTGAGAACTAGAGATCTCGTGAGCTACTCATTTCTGTTTTCCTGACTTATCCAGAATGTAAAGATAAAGGCAAGATAGAAATGTTTTTCAAAGTATGTGTCCCTGTAGATCTTATGGAACAAACTTTCTTCCCAAGTACACAACACAATACTGTCTCATTTATAAATGTCAAGAAACTTGCATAATAAGCCCTAGAGATTTAGCCAGTGTATGCTAACTCAGTGAAAACTAGTCTCTTCTAATTTACATAATATGATTTAGCAGAATAATAACCAAACATTACTTACCCAAACAAATGCTAGGAGTTAATGATGTTTAAAATAACTGCATTGTCTTAAATTCTTTTCAATATTTTCAGATGGAACTGTTGTAGTTCCTCTACGATTTGCCCCTCTTGGGCCTGGACGTTACCCTTGTAAAATGTTGTTCGTATCAAGGTATGATGTGCGTGTCTATATGGTAGAAGGTATAGTAAATGAAGAAGAACCAGAGGCCGAACTGTTGTTTAAGACACCAGCATTTGAACCTCTTACGCAGAATATTCCAATAGTAAGTAAAACAGTCTTTTTCAAGAATGTATTCTTTCTATATATTGGAGACCCTAACCATAGTACCTGACTCTGTGTCTAAATATGGATCAATATTAAGCATAAATTACTATATATAAAAATACTTGACAAAATTAGCTCATTTGCACTTTTGACCTAAACTAGGGAGAAGCATTTAGCTTTCTCTATCTCACCCAGAGCATTTGTATAAATATATAAAAAGAAGATATAAAAGCCAAGAAATAGGATATTTAGAAATGACTCTGGATTTCAGTTTCCTGAACTGGGAGATAAGCCTTTTTTCTGCCTTCAGAGCCAGAGTTTCTGGGGTTTGATAATTTGCCCTCCCAGCACTATATTTCCTATAAATAACTGTAACAGAAAATGAGAATTTAAAAATACCACAATGTTTAAGATAGATCGGGGGATTTAAAAATACCACAATGTTTAAGATAGATCGGGGGATTGTAAATTGTTCTTTTTTCCATTGAAGTTTTATAGTTTTTATCTGTAACATTAAGCGACAATGGATACATATACAGGGGAAAAGACATAACAAATGTATTACCAGGCAGAAATGTGGTACTGACACATGAACTCAAATGAGGTACAGGATAGTTGAAATTTATATATTAGCTAAAAGAAATTATTTTAATCTGGGCTTCTGAGGAAGAGAAGTGATAGCAGGCTATAACAGTTCCTCTTGCTGCTGCTGTAAGACTCAGTTCAGACATAAGAGAAGAAAGGAAGATTTATTTGGTTGATGATTCTAGAGGGGAGATGTAATCTATTATGGTTAAAAGGCAAGAGTGGCTGACAGAAAGTGAAGGCAGCTTAAGTCACTGCAGGCATGAAGGCAGAGCAAGAGCAACCCGAAAATTGCTAGAGCAGACTACTAGTAGGAAGCAGGAGGGTGGTGCTAACCAACCTCAAGTCCTAACCCCTGTGACCTGCCTTCTGTCAACAAACTCTAACTCCAAAATGTGCCATGACCTTTCCAAACACTGACAACAGCTAAGGATTCAAACTATGAGCCTATGAGGGACAAATTACATTTCAAACCATGACACAGCCTATGCTCTAGAGATAATGTGTATTGGAAGCAAATTTGTCTTAATTGTGAGTAATATAATTCAATTGCAGCCATTTATCATAATCTCTAATTAGGCCAGGCACCAAAACCTCACTTCTAGTAAAAAGAGTTTTCCCAAGCAGAAAGATAGATATCAAATTGAAACATGCCATCAGTATCTATCACTTGTCATGACCCCTTATATCATGCAAATGTATTTTAAAAATGTCTGGTTTACAGAGTTAATTCTGTCTACAATATAAAAGTAATTGGCTAGAAACTTACTTTTGAGAGGAAAAAAATTCCCTGGAAACTTATTTTGGGGTTATACGCTTATCATTTCTGGCTCAAAGCGTTCCTGACCTATCATTTTGATTCTATAAATTTCTAAGTGCATTTTCTGTTGTCAGTTATTTCCCATCATTGATATTAACCTTTTTTTCTTAATGTAAATTCTGAATCAAATAATTTATGTTCATATATTTGATAGTTGTTAATAACAGCTTTTCAAATATTTTTATGCTTCCCAATTTTTGGCTTCAATATGTCATATAGTTTATGATATATTAATCATATTTTAACAGATTCTAACCACTTTGTCACTTTTAATTATATTTTTGCCCATTAAATTAGATTACAAAATAACAGACTTTAATATTGGATTTCATTTAGTTTTCACATTGGTGGCCATATCTTCCTGCTTCTTCCTGCTCCAGTTTCCCACTTTGTAATGCTTGACAATGCTAAGAAGGTACTTTATCATGAGCTATAGTCCCAACACGTTGCTTTTTTAGACACATTCTTACTATGTAGCATAGGATGGCCATGAACCTACAGTATATCCTAGAAATGTTTAGAACTCTTGGATTTGACTGTTTCAGCTTTTCAAGTACTATCATTACAGATTTTCACCCTCATTGTCAGCATAGATATTTCTAATGACCCAAGAAATAATAACATACAGTTCAATTTATCAACATCATTTGTTAATTTTTTAACTCTTTTTCGTGTCTTAGAAAAATGAAACCAAAAAAGCTTGGAGATGTCAAGTTAAAATAGAAGGAGAATGGTTTTATGGACCTCCCCTTATATATGTTGGACCTGGTGAAACTGTACAGTATCCTCTCACATTTAAACCTATTTTAGAATGTGAGATTATGGTATGACTTGTTGATTCTTCCTTTTAGTATTAGTATGTAAATTAAAATGCATATACAATAATAGCCTATTTAATTGATTGTAAAAATGGTTGGACGCAAATTTTTTTTCCACAAATTTGGTAGCTTTCTGTTGAAATAAATTTGAGAGATAGGCATTTCCAATGCCACAATGCCATTGTCTCTGAATACCTGTATCCATATTTTTTTCAAATTTGCTGACCAACAAAAAATCATTTTTTCTATTCTTTAAGGCAATTGATACATCTGAAACTACTTCCTTAACACAATATTTCTTTGACAAGAAATACATGTACTTGCTGTGCTTGACATTGTCTATGAAATCTATAATTTCAACAGATAGCACTAAAAAGAACTTCATTGGTAGTTTATTTGTTAAATAAAGGCATTCGTATGTCACCTACAAAAATCCATGGCTAACATTTTCTTAAAAGTTATTTCATTAAGTAAACTCAAGATGAGTAAGATGTCAGAGTTCATGTGACATTGAACTGCAACTCCTGTAGAATTGAAAATTATCTGGTTTCTCATAGGGTAAACTTACTGTACAGAATGAATTAGATGGTATGGCACACATCATCGAGATAGATGGGATTGCGACCAAACCCCTCGCCTTGGATAATATCCTTATAAACTGCAAAGTGGGAAACGTGACGGATAAATCCATAATAGTGCCTAATCATACTAAAAGTCTCATAACATTTAGGGTAAGATATTTTTAGCATAATAATGTTTTTTACTGAATATATATTGACTTGTACAAAATGCTGCATACAAAAATTTAAAATAATTTGCTCAGTTAGGTGTAATAGTATCATATGAAGACATGTTTAAAATTTCCTTGAATTTATTATTCCATCAACTACTAAATTTAATTTCAGTCGCTAAGGAAAGATAGTGTCAGACAAGGTTTTGTTTTTGTTTTACTATTTCTTCTATTTTGTTTTGTTTTGCTTTGCTTTGTTTTGTTCAGTGACTCTTCGTGGCTTCCAACGGCATTGCACCTATCCTGTCCTAGCCTCCCAAGTGTTTGTATTGTTACCATACCCAACTCGAAATATATTAGCAAGTAATCATTAAATGTTACTTAGTTTTATCACATTAAATGCTACTTTGTTATATAATGTATAGTTTTCCTATAATTATACGTGATACTGAAAGATGTTCTTAAAATTAGGGTCAAAGTTTAAAAATATTTTGCATTTTTTGATACAGGAAATCTCTTTATAACACAGGATATCCTCAAATTCAAAATCTTCCTGTCTGTTTTCTAATGATGGGATTGTAAGCAAAGCCCAAGGTGGCATCTCATTGGCAAGAGCTCATGCTTAGCATGAAAAAGTCCTGAGATTAATCTTTAAAGCAAGAATAGACCTTACACACCCATCTCTCTCTATATATATACAAATAGTTACATGTTCAAAAATTAGAAAAGCAACTATGCACATAAAATGATTCTTAATCAGAATAACACTTAGACGACTGGTGCAAGAGTATCACTTTGATTTCATGACCACCCTAATACATGTTGTGAATTATGCGTCATCATGTCCCAAATAGTGAGAGAGTTACAGAGACAGAGAGACAGGCACAGACACAGAGACAGAAAACCACAGAGAATGACAGTGATTGATTTAAACATCATGAAAACAGACATCTTTCTAATTCATATTTCTACATATCTCCAGAACATTTAATAGTGACAGAAATCCACACGTCGATTTTTTTTATTTTGCTTGTGTGTGTACCTATGTGTGTAGACGGGACACTGTGTGTACCTATGGAAGCATACAAGGATATGCAAGGGTGACTTTGAAAATCATCCTGGATTGTTCTACATTCTTACTGCTTTGCTCTGTGGTTTCCGATGCTCTGCTCTCCAGAGCCAGAATGCCAAGCTGATGTCATTTCTGCCAGATAATTTTACATGGTATCTGAGGTTCTTTTGCTTATGAGGCAAAACCTTTAGCTCTTATGCTATCTCACATACCACTTTAGAAATTAACAAATTCCAAAAATGATAAAAACATAAAATTATGACTTGCAATTTTAAAATTAAGTTTAAACAATAAGTAGTATGATACTTGAAAAAAACAGTGACAAGATGTCATATATGAAATAAATTTTGTGAAATGACCATGACAGTAAATATGCATACAATAATGTTTGGCGAAGTTCTGGGAAGTTTTGTGATGCAATCTCTCAACAAACTAAAAGTTAGATTTAAACAAGGTTGTAGCAAAATTCTGCTTAAATATTCTTTATTAAATACAATGCTAACAGGTACATATGAATTCATTGTAATGGTTCTGTTTTTGCACAATAAATTTCATGAAAATCCCACATTGTCTCTGAAAGATAATGTTATTTCTGAGTTTCCTGGGTCTTGATACAAGAAACAGCACAAAATAAACATCTTCTTCCTATAGCAGTTATTTCCTTTGTTCAACTTTTACATATGTTCCTTCTGGGATTTTTCTTCTCCAGTATGAAATAATTTTCTGTTTTTTGGTTAATTAAAAGAGAACAGTCTTAATGAAAATAATTAAATTAAATTTCATATTTTAATGCAGTAGCTTGTCATACTAATTTATGTAGTAAAGCATACTAAAATGTAATAAACATTTTATATCACATGATAGAATTCTTATCTTACTATTAACTTTTGTAGGTATCTTCAGACCTATCAATAGTATGGGGAAATTCATTTGTCACCATAGAACCTGAAAATTCAGTTCCATATACAGTACACGTGTGCCCCTGGAAGCGTGGAGAATTCAAAGGTATCAAATCCATCAATAAAAAGTTATTATTAGCTCAATTTCTGTGATGAAATTTTATGAGAGTAGATACAACTGAACATTATATTTTTCTTTCTAGTAAGTGACCCAGAGAGAAGCTTGGTTTTTCATTTTAGTCATAATTTTTCTAAATAATTAGAGACTTTGAATATGCATACATATATACATGCCTAATGTTATGAATTATTCAAAATTAACTGGGAAACAAGTTCCTAGAAGTTAGAACAATGATTTAAGTATATTTATGCTAAAATTTGATGAAAATTTCAAATAATTATGTCAATATGTGAAATCTACAGCATTCCATGTAGATGTCTTCTTTTAAGACTCAATATTTGTAATAATAACATATATAAGTATATGATTAATATACAAAAATTGGTTAAAAGCATTAAAGATTTGGTATCCCTAGATTGTTCTTGCTCATTATCATTGTAATTCATAAAATTTCTTTTAAAATATTAACTCAGTAAATGACCATAGAATATTTAAAGCTTATAATGTATAATTTAACTTGTTACACTTTATATTTAAGAGTAATACAGATTAAGACAAAGGTTTTGTCAATGACAAAATGACAGCTGAAAGATTATGATAACTGATAGATGATCAGGACCTGTTCCCATTTCATTACTTGTACAGAGTGATAACGAATTCCGTAAAGTTTTTTTCATTGATATTGTATTTGGCCAATATTTGAACATACTTACCAATATGAATAAATTTTTGACCCTGTTAGATTTCTTGATAGAAACCATATCTTACCTGAATGACACATGCTTCTGCTTTCTAAATATTTTCTTCATTTATTCTTTCCTGGATTTAATGATTAGCATTAATTCACAAAGTGATGTCTGCAAATGGCTGGTTTCACAAACACTACGGTGGGCATAATCCCAATGAAATTCAAATAGAATTTTTCTTTGTTTTATTAGATGAAGAGCATTCCAGATTTGTAATGGGAAGTGGAAGGGTTATAGAATTGGGGATTCAGGTGTGAATATATCAAATTTTTAATATATTACTGTCTATCACTAGCAATTGATTAAAAACCTACTCACTCCTGTTTATTTGCAGCTCCAAATAATATTACAACATTTTTATAAATATATTTTTTACACACTGTATTAGCTTACAAACCAAACTAAGCTTTATTATAGAAATTATTCATAGTAAATAAATGGAATAGATAGGGTGAAATTTTTGGATACTGAAAACAGAATTCCAATTTTTATTATTATGAAGATATTCAATGTTCCCACTGAGATGAAAGAATGTTAAAATGTTACCAGTTTGAAAAAGTATGATTTTTTTGTTTTACTTCCTCAGTTTTCTTTGTAGAAGGGACATATGCTTTCCAAATTTATAAGTCTGTGTAATACTTTATTGAGCATTGGTATAAGGGTTATTCTAGTGTTATTGAATTACACCTTTCTTTTTTTTTTCTCTATTTCAATAATTTCTTAAAAATAAGTAGCATGATATTTTTCCATTGTTTTCAGATTTCCATGGGTCATTTTCAGGGATACTATGAGTCATTTGTGCAATCCATCCTGATTATAGATCCTAGATTAGAATGTGTCCATATGTATGCATGCATGTCTATAAATATAAAACATACAAATATAATAAAAGACACAAATATCCAACATAAGAATAGGTTCAGAGATGGAAGGTATTTGTGTAACTTAAAAATCTCTATTAATTTTTGGTGACTTTGAATCCAGTAGGCAATGCCAGGCTCTTTAAAGAAATCTGGAGTTTTAGGAAGGTAGTAGGAGAAATAGTCTAGATAAACCATGAAGACCAAAAAAGTATTTTCATAACCTGTAAACAATGAAAGCCACTAAAATAAAACTCTCCTATTTTGTAATTTGAATAGATGTCCCTTATACTATATTATCCCTCTGATATAATTAGTTTCAGTAATGTAGAAAATATCATTTAAGGGCTGGAAAGATGACTCAAGGGATAAGCCTATGCTTTGAAAGTGCAAGGACCTGAGTTCAGATCCAGATTCTATGTAAAAAACAATAGTCATAAACTTAAGTCAGAGCTGGGAAACCCCACAGCAAAGCACTGAGAAGGAAAAGGAATCAAGTTGATTCCTAGTGAACCTTGGGCTTCCATAAGCACACACACTCAGGTGCCTTCTTGTACACACACACATGCGCATACACACCGACACACACACGCATGCAAGCAAGCAAGCAAGCATGCACCCATGTGCACATACACTCCAAAAAGCATTTAAAAGTATGGACACATGCAACAAATTACTGACAATCATTTTAATAAAACAGTTAAGATTTCAAATATAAAACATGATCTAGCAGTGGAAAAGTGCTGGTGAATATGAGTTGCCTCATTTCTTGGCAAGGTTCAATCTTTTGTCTTGTAGAGTAGAAGGAACAACAAATATTCTATTGATGATAATAAAATGATGTAGATTAACAATGTCAAAATCCATAAAAGGCGTAATTTCTGTCCAGAGGAATTAAAACCCTCTTTTGTGGCATGTTCTCACTGTATCATCCCATGAAACAGAGGTAAATTTCATACATTTTGGTATAGAATTTACAGTAAGTAATAGTTATCAATTTTTCATTGTGGTACAACATGCACAAATATGTATGCACTTTTGCATAAATTATGTGTATATATGTAGTATACATAACCACAAATAAAACTGAAACCAACATTTTATGAATAAATACTTATCTTTCTGTGTGTTGAGTTTTTAATGACTCTATCTTTCTGTACTATACATACTTACCACATAAGTCATAAAGAAATGTTTTGATGGCTTCAGTATGCAAATGATGAAACTGAATTTTTGTAGTAGCATTGTGAAATAAAATTAAATATGACCCCTTCACACTTAACAATAATCACACTAAAATAAGTATTTATTGGAAAGATTATTCTTGGAATATTATAATATGAAGAATAAAACTAAAATTTTAAATACATTAATTAGTTGGTGTGCAAAAATATTTTAAGATGAAATCATATAAAATGATAAATTAGGATAATGTTTTACTTGACACTTTTTCTTATTTAATGAAGGAAATATGCTCAAAATTTACTATTTAGACTTTGGTAGTATTATCTTGATATTTCCATTAAAATTTTTTGTCAAGTCAATTCTGATACCACCATTCAGAATTTATGCTTAAATTATGAATTGAAATATATAGTAACTTTAGCCTTCATTTATAAAACTACATCTCAATTAATCTGACATCACATTCCTATGTGTTACAGGTGCAATTACATTTTCTGTTAAAAGCAGAGATGAGGACAAGTGTCAGGAGGAAACCTATGAGGCGAAGGATGATTCTTCTCAGTATACACCATCAGATCCATCTACGGTCATTTTTGAGGAATACTCGGGTAAATTTATCATGATAGAGTGCTTATCATTACTCTGCAGAAACCCTGATCATCGTTCACTTTGGTATTGCATATGTCTCTAAGACTGTATTATTTTGGAATTAATTTTATGTAATTTTTCTGAATTTCTGTTATTGTTTTTTTTGCACATAAATGTATTTTCTTTTTAGTTTCCAAAATTGGATTAACACATTTTATAAAATGTCATTTCCACTTAACAACTTATCAGACACATTTTCTCACATCATTTGGTACTCTAGAACATTGTTTTTAGCATTTTTATTACTATATATTATTATACTGAGTCTCATCATGATACTTTAATACATATACATAATGTATTTTTACCCCCTGAAGTTACTCTCACTTGCACCCCTCCCATTCCTATGCTAATCCTTTTTCTTTTCCTAAATAGACACACATTTTACTTTCCTGGTCAAGTGTTTTTGTTTGTTTTGTTTATGGCCTAATAAATTTCATTAGGATGAAGTCTTATGATAGGAATTTACCAGTGTCTTACCAGTGGTCACACCACTGAAGAAAATGTCTTACCCTTCCGTATCAATCATTAATGGCATATGAATCCTCAGGAAGGAATGGTGTAACGGTTACTCTTAACTATTGCTGTGAAAGAACACCCAGAGCAAATAAAAATTTCTGTTATTGTTAATATGAATTATCTCATTGTAAAGGCTGCCTTGCTTTCCATTATTTAATGCAAAGACTTACAAGTTTTCCTCATATCGTTTAAAAATATAGCAAGTTTCTTAAAAACGTAAATAAATACATTATTTTAACTTTGAAATATGATTTTATTATTACAATGTAGAAGATGATAGCTATCTTTATCATATGTCAAATAAACTTAGTATTGTTTTTTCTTCCTATATCCTTTCTGTTGTTTAAATGTTGAACATTGTCAAACATCATAACTTTAGTAGATGTCCAAATGAAGATATGATAGTGGAAAATTAAAAATCAGGAATGGTTTTTAATTTATTTTAAATTTATAATAATAATAAGTTTATGTGCTTTCATCACTCATTACCTACACCAACCCCATATCCCATTCCACCCCATGTATTCTCCTCTCTAGCCCTTTTTCCTCTCTCTTCCACTGAGTTTCATCTAATGCACCTCTACTACTTGGTGTCTAGGCACTCGTCAGAGTGCATATGGCCCACAGGTGGGTAAATTATACCTACCTTCCTTATCCAGCACCAGTCCAATACAGTCTCCCACAGTAACATCTTCATGGGATTTTCCCTGTTCCATTGCAAAATGTTGATAGGCTAGCTGTTGCAGAAGTCTAGTGGAAGTAGAGAGTGTGAATTGAGTTCTTGAGAATGACAATCCAGGTACGTATAGAGGATACTATCTGACATTATCAAAAGCAGTTATTTTTTGGAGTATAAGTTGTTTCATGTAGCATGTACATAAAAAGTCATTAGAGAAGAGTGGTTTCAAAAGCACAAAGTTCATAAAATAAACACGAAAACAAGTATAGTAAAGAAAATTCTTTGTTAAATAAATTTGTATAAGGGTTCCTAAAAAAATTAGAAACAGTGGTCTCTCCTCTCTCTCTCCCTCTCTCTCTGTTACACACACACACACACACACACACACACACACACACACACACACACACGTAAGCACACCTTTTTTTTGAGTTAAATTGTTAAGACTCTGTCTGCACTGCAAAGTTTCCTGAAACTTCGTATCTCTGACCTAGAAATTAACCATTGTGAATTGTAATATATTATGTGGACATTTCTGTGTAAAAAAAAGTCTGAGATTTTTGGCATTTGGGTGTTGAATATTTTTTCTTAGTAAATTTAAATTTATTATAATGAAGAACTTAATGAATTACCAGGGCCCAGGAACTAGCAGAAACATTGGCAGATATTCACATGGCCATTCATCATAGGGCTTGTGTTATTGCTCACAACTGTGATAAAAGTAGCCACTGACCTTCCCTGACAAAGAAATTGAATATGGGGTAGTGAGATGGCTCTGTAGTTAAAAACAAGTGCATATAAATTTGGGGACCTAAATATATAACTCCAGTCCTCCTCCCCTGTACACACATAGTAAAATTAAACAAACAAACAAACAAATAAATAAATAGATAGATAAACCTATTTCTGAAAGTTATCTTTCAAATCTCTTTTTCTCTTTATCTCTCTCCCTCTCCATTTCTCTCTCCCTCTCCTCCACTCTCTCCTTCTCTTCTCTTTCTTTTCTCTCTCTCATTGATGAAAAATATTTTAAAAAAGAAGCCCATGAAAATAATGTGATGCTAGTCATAGTAGTGCATGCTTACAATCCTGAATCTAAGTATGTTGCTGTAAGTTTGAGGCAAGCTCAAAATATATGCTGAATTAAAAGCCAGCCTGGAAACCTAGGGAAACATTGTCTCAAAAAAGCACATATAATTTAGAAATGATTTCTATTCACTATTCTTAAATTTGCTGCAGGCTTCTGAAACCTATATTAAGAAAGGCTATTTTGTTTTTATTTATTTAGTTTTTGTTCTTGTTTTTACAGATGAAAAGGTCAAAACTTTAAAAATTTGGTATCATCTTGAGATTCATAGCTCTCCTGGACCGCCCATAGAAACTATTGAACTTCACTGTATTGCTTTGGTAAGAACCCTATAAATGTTCAATTTTTTGCACACTAAATTTCAATCCTTAAGAATTTTCATGTAAATTATTTTGTTAGAATAAAGCAAACATAGAAATTTAAGATCTTAAAGGCTGTTGTAAGATACCTTTCAAATATATGACATTTTGTAGTGTCTGTCCTAATTAGCATTTTCTACATGTATTTCAATATTTACAAAGCAAACATATCCTTACCCCACCCTCTTCTTCCCCACACACATAGTAAAAGTGAGATTCTCCTCTCTTTACTCCTTAAATATTGACTTTTTAACAATTCCTACAATAAACCCTTCATTTTAAATTTTATTTGATGTATCTAGCATAAATTTGAGTAATAGTGACTAATAACAGGATTTTCTTCAAAGATCAAGAAATCTATAGCTAAATTGCAAAATATTCTTATACCAAGAGTCCTTATTTAAATGAAAACAGAAAAAATTTAATAAATTAATATTTTAATTATTTGTAGTCAATTTACTGTTACCACACAAATGTTTAAATTAATCATAATCAAGTAAATGTTACTTTTATTTTTAAATATTCAGATAAATTTCTTTTGTGAATTGGTTACTTTGCATCTGAATTTTGGCTTTTTTTATTTATTCAATTGTGCGTGTATGTGTGTTTGTGTGTATGTATGTGTATGTGTGTGTGTGTGTGTAGAACCACAGACGAATTTGGGAACCACCATGGACGCCTCCACCTCCTCCTTGTTTACTCTGCCTGGGGATTCACAGGCTCCGCCCTACCAGGACCGGACATGCAGGCTGCCCTCCGCTTCTGCCAGGCATCTATACGTGGGGTGTAGGATCCGAACTCAGGATCTTCTGCCTGCAAGGCAGAGGCTTAACCCCTGAATTTTGACTTTTAATGGATATCAGGAAAATATCACTAATATTTAAGTATACAAGTTGATACTTCCCCCAACTGCTTTACGGGTAAATTTTAATTGAGGTAAAGGACATATATGGTAAAAATAATGAAATGCATTCAAAAGTAGCATGCAAAAGCATTATCTTCTAAATAAAATTATTCAACATGGTCATGGGCTAAGATAATTTCATTCAATAAAAATGCCTTGCTTCTATGACCAGGTATTTGCTGTAACGTATTATTACATAAAGGTACTTTTTAAACCACATATTAATTACACAAATTCTTCATGTGAATAATGGCTACTAAACTAATATTTCTTTCCTTGTCAAGACATGAGAAAAAAATTTAAATAAGCACTTAGTAAGTTGGAAACAAGATATTAGCTCACAAAAGATGCCAATGTTTTCTTACTAAGTACATAATTAGAATCAGAAAAATATAAATTGAAATCTGTATAAAAATGGGCAAATAAAAAATGAGCAAATACAGGGGCTGGACAGATGGCCTAGTAGGAACTGTATGTGTAGCACAAGTATGAAGACCTGAGTTTGAAGCCCCATAATCCATGAAAAACAACATGCAGTAGTGAGCATCTATAATATCCGCTCTCCTGCCATTAGGTGAATATTGAAGGTCAGCTAGCCTAGCTTACCCAGAAGCAAAACAAGACCCCTTGTCCCAAACTGGAAGGCAATAACTAACACCTCAAGTTGTTTTCTGATTATCACACTTGTGAGATGGCATGTGAGTACTTTTCCTATCAAACTAGCTTGTACACACACACACATATGCACAGATCAAAAATTATCACACATGCAAATCTAGAAATCACTTATAAGCACTTATATGTGTTCTCACTACAAGGTGTATAACGTTTTTATATTTTCTTGGAAAACTTGTTGGCCCTTTTAGAAAATAGTAATTGATATTTTTATGTTCCTCAGATTTGAATAGTGAAAACTGTCACACAGATTGAGAAACAAAATGTCGTGGTACTTTATGTGGCTATGTAAAATTTCAGAAATTGGAAAGAAACCTCCATGTGTCTCCTTCAATGAGACATTTCCGGAATAACTTCATTTTTAAATTAAAATTTGTATTTCTAGTTCATGAATACATTGCTTTCATAAGTAATACAGCTACCAAATTACTTCCTTTGTGACTATAGTTAAAATTGTTGTATTAATTGAATGTTCATTTTCACTGAGCTTGGTTGAAAAAATTCTTTTTGGCCTAACTCTGTTCATAGAAGACAGCAATGAAAAATGACATCATTGCTAACCTATTTTGACCACCCTTCTAATGATTAAAACATATTCATTCTTTAATTTTCAATGCTAAAACTAACAATATCTCCTCTCTGATTACCTTTTCTTTTAGTTTTCTTTTAAATAATCATACCACATTAAACTTTGGTGCATTTTTTGAAATGGGTACTTTCTTAGTACTTCAGGTATACATGAAAATTGCCATCTTCACTTTTTATATTACTTCCTAGTATTTGCAACTTTATTTGATGTTTTACCAAATTAGTTGAGAGATATTTCACTTAAATCTAAAATACTAAGTTGTGGCAATGGTGTATATTCAAGACAGCAAGACACCTCCATTTTCCATCTGCATCTCAGTTTTTATTATTCAACACAATTTCCACATTTTCTTTACATAAGAACAAATAATAAAAATTGCTCTGAAATGGAGTTCATATATTTACATACAAAAAGCATATATATTACTGCTTTTTGTAAGTTCCAAAAAACATGATATATTCTCAGTAACAAATAATTGATTTTAAGCACTAAAATTTTGTTGGTGTAAAGTATTTGTTCTTCGGGAATTGTAACATTTGGTTTGACCTCAAAAATTGCCTGCTGATCATACTAGTTGGGATGTGGCAGAATAAAAGTAAATGATTTTTTTCCAGTGACATTCATTAGGGTAATAAATATTTTCAAAAAATGTGTGTGAACAACATCTTGTATAAATTAAGTTTAAAATCATTATTAACATTTTTTTCTTTGTCAGTGAAAATTACATGACCATATTCTTCACTGAGTTTTTCATGCCCTCAATTATAACATTCTATAACATTGTTAAGAACCTGTAAATCTATTTCCTTCCTCCCAGGTCTTTTTTATTTATTTGTTTGTTGTTTGTTTCTGTAGAGAGGTGAGCAATGAACTTTATTTACCAGTAGGAGGCAAAACCCTTAATAGATTTATGATAGACAAAATACCCATCAAATATCATTTCTATATGGTAATTTATTGTAAGCATTTCAATAGAACACACACAAACACACAAATTGAGACAGAAAATCCAAAGATTTACTTCTTAAATAGTAAAGCAGGAGGGTATTTCCTAGATAGCTAATGTATGTGTGTGTGTGTGTGTGTGTGTGTAACTTGTTACATTACTTATAAATTTCCACTGAAGGGGAAAAGGGGGGAGGGAGCAAGGAGGTCCAGGAAGGGGTGGAGGGAGGGAGGGGACTCGTGTACCTATTAAGTTTGTATGAGCGGAAATAAATAAAAAAAGCCATGATCCAATAAATAAATAAATAAATAAATAAATAAATAAATAAATAAATAAATTTCCACTGAAATTTGTAGGATACAAATACATACAAATGGATGATCCCCGTGATCTTTATGTGGTTTCTGACTTTATCATACTAGCAGGTTGCCTATTAATGGATTCTTAACTCACACTTCTTAAAGCAAGCAGCTTAGACAGTGATTCATTTGGATTGTGTATGTTTCAGGTTGAATTGTGGATTTTAATATAAAGGATGAAATTAAAAAAGGTGATATGACATCTGTAAATACTTTGATATATGACTATAACTTGCATAAGAATGACAATGGCATTTCTACTTTGCTCTATATCCTTGATTTCTCCAAATCTGAAACTGCTTTTCCATGCTTTTCAATTTAGGACAATTATTGAGACAGATTATAGTTATCACTTCTTCTGAATTATATGGCACTCTCATAATGCCCTCAAGCTCAGTTTGTTTATTGACTTGACAGTGTTTTCAACTTGAACAAAATTAAAATTAAAGATTTCTTCAATAATGTTTTACCTAAATTAGTATCATTGTGTATTTTCCATCTCAGAAATAATCTTTTCATAATGAACTCATGATTATCTTCAGAGCGGAGATATTGTGAAACATACTTCCTGCTATTTTATATTGGATTGCAATTGACTCAATTAAGTGTTTACAGGTAAAAGATTAATCTTTACTCGAGCCCAGCAGGAAATGATGTTTTCAGTGCAAGCATTCAGTGAATAATATTATTCATTTTGGAGAAAGCTTGAACTGACTATCAAGGGTCTCTGTGAGCCAAGTGTTGAAGTCTTTCTTCCATCTCCAGCTGCTTCCTTTATCAAATAGATAACTTTCAAACAAGAAGGAAACTTGAACTAACTTGATATTTTTAAATACTTTTTGAGTCAGATTGTTGAGTGGGTACTTTATTATTTAATTATTGTATTTATCCAGAATGTCAAACATTTTAATAAATTTATATACAAACATGATATCCTATCACATGTAACCCATTTTCTTGCACAATAATACGTATTTTGTGTTTCTTATTTCCACTATATTGTTTTCTCTAGATGCTAAAAAATAGTAATAAATAACCCAAACAAAGCCTCTTTTACCAAAAAGCTAACATTCTGATGTAGCTAGAAAATATATATACAAAATCATCAAAATGAGTTATGTTAAAATAACTTGTGATGTCATCTTAGATTTACCGATATAATCACAAATGTTATTTTCATGTTTATAAAAAACATTGCAATATAATTTTTCTAAAAATCACAAAGTGTATTAACACATGAGGGTACTTTTTCTAACATTATAAATAAGCCCAATATTTTAATAGTTTAACACAATAAAATAATTACTTGCAGCAGTCAAGTGTGTATTGTTGTTAGTGGGTAGACATCCTTCATTTTATAATACAAGGAACCAAGCTCCATCCACTTTGCAACTACTTTGACATAGGTAGGGGAAGCTAGAACTCACAAAAGAACATTTTTACTAGAGTCATAATTACGTTGTTGTGCAGATAAAGGTTCATTTACATTTCTGTCCTATTGGAGAAGAGCAGTCACACAGATATACCACAATATAAAAGTTCCCTGGAGGTGTGCTCTTTTATGGTACCCATTTTGTACAGTGACTTCATAATATAAATGATGAGTACAAAAGTTAGTGCAACAATAATGTTTATAGAAAGTCAAGGAAGGAGCAAAATCATTTACATATTACCCATTTCCAGTATACACATGTGCTGACAAAAGCACAGTTATTGTGGGAGTGTCTTCTTGAAGGAAAAATTATAGCTTATTGTCTACTACTTTTCATGAGTTCCTTAGTTCCTTAGATGGGGGCAAGTTGGATTTGGACCAAAGGAAGAAAGCTTAGCAATTTAGATGCATTCTCTGAGTATGAGAAAGACTTGGGAGAAGGAATATATGCAGTATGCAAAATACAGAAAGAGAGAAGCAATTTATAACCGGAAAAAACTAACCAGCAATAGAGAATGATCTTTGTCACTTTGCTTCTTTTCCTATGTCTTGTAGTCTGAAAAAGCCATATTAGAAAAACAATTGTAGAAAGAAAGGAATTTAAATACAGATGGTTGAAAAGAACAAGCATTCAAGAAAAGAGACATGTTGGGAGTAAAGTTTGGGCAAAATGGGTAGGAAGGGAAACCATCTGATAAGAAGATTTCCTCATGACTAAAGCTCATAGACTCAAAAAGTAAGAGAAGTGATTTTAGTTCAAGTTCGATTTAGCTAATAGAAGATGTTGAGAATGAACATGTTTAATGTTTGAAAATTGAACATGCAAATGAAATTTGAATAGTAAAAGTATTTTACATTTCTTTTTCAATGTATGAATGATTCATGCTTTCTCTGAAATAATTTATAACACAAATTCATAAAATAATTATATTAAAATAGTTTTCCATTCATACATGGATATTTTTATTTATCCATTATGATAAATTTCAACATCTTCTGCATGCATTTCCTATTTTAAACTTTTCTTCACAGGATTAAATATGTATGTTTTATTCCTTTCAAAGGAGTCTCAAAATAAAAGCAGTTTTTAAATATCCATTTATATTGGCCAAAATATTTTTAAGTACAATCAATAGAAAAATGTTGTGTATTTTATGAGTCTCTATTGTTGAACTTAAAAGAACCCTTGTGAAGATGAAAGGTAGCTTTAGAAATCTCCATGTGTATTCATTACTATTTTACTTGAGTTTCAAAAAAATCAGTCAAATCTGATTTATGTTTTATTCTAAAAATAAATTAACTTTAAAAGCCTACTCATCAAAGTGGAGGAATATGCCATTGGCAAGACAAATAACAGGCAAATATTTCAGACTTTTTTGCAAGAAGTATTCACATTAATTCAATTCCTTATGGAGTAAAAGTTCATTTATCATGGAATCGAAAGTGGAATATGGCAAAATGTATTAAACAAGACAAGTAGTTATTATAGCAATAGTAATTTTCTTTGTACATTTTTTTCTGAGACAGGCTTTTACTGTGTAGCTCAGGCCGACTTTAGATTATCTTCTTAACTTTGCCTGAGTGCTGGAATTACAGACATAGAACACTCTACAAGGTTTTGTATTGAATTTTTTAATGTTATATCCTCAAGTTGATTATGTATTCCTGTAATCATGTATGAAATTCAAGGGAGCTCTATCAAATATAAACATAAATTTTGGTCATCTCATAAGTTGATATATGACAAATTTCTGTTAACCCTGTTGAGCATTTCAAATATATTTAAAATATTTAATTTTATCTTAAGTATTTATACTTAAATAATCTTTTCTGAATTATTTTTATAGTATTTTGGCATGCATTTAAACCTTTCAGCATGATTTCAAATTGTCACATAGGATTTTTCATTGAGTTTCAAAGAAAATAATATCAAAACCTTGATTAAATTTGAAAATGCTTTTATAATGTAATTTGAACTGTGTTTTTACCAAGTTAGAAATGCAGCACATTAATAGTAAGCTTAAAATTCCTGAATGTGATGAAAAATTTGTTTCTATGGACTCTATTGCTATTTTCAAGAATCCAAAACACTAGCTATATTTCCAGAATTCACAAGATCTCTAAATGGATTTGAAAATACATACAAACCTACTCAACCAGGATTAAAGTGATCACGTAGAAAAAACTTGCCATGGGTATGACAGATGCCAAGAAGAAGCTGTGATTTTAATGCTACATGGCTGCCATCCCCATTTCCTACCCTTAATGTCTGATCAACTGTAGTAAATTATGACTTTTATGTTACATGAAGATTTACTTTTTATTCATAGATGGACTGTAGTTAGCAGAGAAAATAGTAGATTTAAAAGTGGTTTCAAGTCAGCAATTGGGAGGTAAAAAATCAGAAGGGTTACAAGCTTTAGGCTAACATGGACTATATAGCAAATTTCTGTATCAGCCAACCAACCAACCACCAACAACAAAGCAAGCCAAAAGTTATCTTGTTGGGGCTGAAGAGGTGGCTCACAGGATAAGCCTTTGTCTCACAAGCAAAAGAATTTGTGTTCAGATCCACAAATCCCATGTAAAAACACCAGGTAAAATGGCAGACGCCCGCACTTCTGACTCCAAAAAGGGGAGCGTAGGAAACATCAGAGTAAAACAATAAGAAGGTTCAATAATCCAGGATGATTTACAAAATCACACTTGATTCTCCTCATGCACACATAGTGTCATCTTCTACAAACACCTGCATACACCCACAAACATGTACACACACAGCTACCCATGCAAAAAATAATCCTGTTTCTTTTTGTGTTCAATGATTGTAAGTTATGATAACATTTAAAGAAATTCTGTATTCTAGTATTGTATTTCTCTTGTCTATCTCAAAATGTAAGCAAGTAAAATTTAGCATTTATTTTTTTAACAAATATTCGGAATACGAGATAATGTAAAATCTCAAGAAGCATCACCAAAAATTTATTTATGCAGTTTTTTTGTGATGAGTATGTATGGGCAGGATTGCTGTAATAGCTAAAATAGTCCACATTGTGGTTAAAGTATACTGAAAATCAGTATTTTAGAGCATAGTACATTTGACTATTTAAAAACAGAAGCATTTTCTTGAGCTAACGCAGTGTTCTTTGGTGGAAAAATATCTGACTGGTAGATCCAAATGATTATCTAAATGTATAATTTGTACTTTCTGTCTTCAGCTCAAGGCAAATTTCTAAGCAAATAGGTAGCTGATATTTGTTATCCTAACACATTCCTTTCCTGAAGTTTTTGATTTGTTCGACCCTTAGAAACTTCCTGAGATGTTAAGACCTATAACAGTTTTATAAAATAAATCAGGTTGCCAAGAAAAGGAATGAATTCTAATATAATGCCATTGTGAAGTAACTACCAGTAGAAACACTGAAAAATGGAGCACATAGTAGTGGTAATGTTACAGCTTAAAAATATAACATAAATATAGTTTTATAGATAGCAATATTACCATTCAGTTTCATGGGTCTCTGTATAGTTTTTCCCATTAAAAGCAATAATGCAATAACATTTTTGTTTGCTAAGATTAATCAAGGAGAGAATACAGGAGATTAGAATTATGATATATTCAGTAATGGAACTAAAACAAATGGCCTTATTTATATGAAGTTTTGTTTCAACTCTATTCTCTAGAATAAAGACTATGCTGAAACCAAAAACTATTCTTGTACTTTTGTAATCCTAGGAGACGATTTGCATTGAAATTCCTGTCTCTAATCCAAAAAATAAATTTATTCAGATGGATGTGAAATTAACAACTATTGCCCTTAATGGAGCAAGTGAACTAAAACTGAATCCACTGGAATGTGTGAACTATGTTGTATGGTATTCTCCAGCAGCTTCAGGCTATAAAGAAGAGAGGTACAACTTGGGAGTGGTCTCTATTTTATTGTTGATTCTTAGAAGATAATATTTGAAAATTATTTCTTTGCATGCATTCACATTCATCTCTGAAATTATGTAGTATAGTTAATTTTATATGTATCTATACAAAATTATTTTGAAATATCAAATAATTTCTGAATTTCTCATTTTATTCACTTTCACTTCATTTTTTGAACTGAACTAAATTGCAATGATCCATGAAACTAGAGACTTTTACTTTCCTCCATAAAAATTATTTTTCCTCTTTTTGTTCAAGTAACTACAAATCATTCATTTAGAAGGTATAGAAAAAAATGCATTACACTATACTGAAAGTATGCACATGAGTACTTACAAATAAACATGAAGATACTGCCATTTTAATGGCAAGTGGTATTTTAGTATGATGTAAAAACCAAACAGAGCCTATATATCTATGATATATTCAGAAATTTTATTAAGATAATCACCTTTGTTTAATTTATAGTATTCAACCTTTTATTGCAGTTTTGTAGACTTTCAGCTTAGTAAATTTCTTATTATTCTCCATGAAAAATGTCTTATATTAGTAAAAGTACTCTAAGTTACCTAACATAATTGATAAAATATCATGTTTTCAAAGCATACAGCATATTTAGAAATACATATCATTGTGGAACTATTGAATCAAAGTAACATATGCATAGTGTCACATGCTTATCAGTCATTTGTTTGAGAATATTTGAAATTCACTGTCAAGAATTTGCAGATATGTGGTATATTGTTATTAACTATTTTCATAACAACACAGTGACACATATTTATAATAACAGAATCTGGTATCGATGAGCCTGAAAGATTACAAATTCAAGGTTGGCCTGGAAACTTACTAAGAGCCTATCTCAAAGTCAGAAGTACAGTAAGTTCTGAGAATACAGCTGATAGCATACTTTCCTAGCATACATGAAGTCCTACATTTAATACTCATTATCATAAAGAAACCAAAACAAAACAACTACAATAAACTCATTCGATAGGTTTCTTGAATATTGCTCATGTTTGGAATTTTGAATTTCTTATCCATTCAAAGACTCCAATCCCCCCAAATCACTGCACACTAGGTTCTAGTATGCACCATTCTACATGCTGCTTTTGAATTAAGTATTTTAGATTTCATATATGAGTGACACCATGTTTTATTTTTATTTGTGTTATTTGCTTGTTTCATTTATGATAATTACTTTTGTGACAAATAATCGCTGTTTCTAGCACAATATCCTGTAATAGGAAATGAGTAATTATAATTTTATTGATGAGATACTAATTGAATTTACTTGTGAAAGCTTAAAGGAAAAAATCTATAATGTCAATCAGGAAAAGAAAAATATAGTATTTAGGCATGACAGCTCACACTTATAATTTCACCAACACAGCTGGATGTTGGGGGCTGGTAGAGCAGAGGTCAACCTGGACCACACGGTGAGTTCCAGATATAGGCTACAATGAGATTCTTGCTGAAATAAATAATTTCCCATCACACTTGGGTAAGGAACGCTATTTAAACTCTATGGGTCGAGGCTACAATGAGATTCTTGCTGAAATAAATAATTTCCCATCACACTTGGGTAAGGAACTCTACTTAAACTCTGTGGGTCGCACAATAAAGGAAGACAAGAAAGTAGGAGGGAAACTTGTTGGGAAAAAGCGTTTCAGTCATAGAGGGAGAGGAATGAAAAGGAAATGGGGGGACAGATTCTATAAATGTATGAAACTATTAAATATTAAATAAATTAAAAATCCAAAGAAGAAACAACAGGAGGAAGAAGAGGAAGGTGGCATATTGTATTTTAATAAACTTCCATTAGAAATGTGGAGGTAAATTATGTCTGCACTGTGACTGTGCATGCTTTGTAAGTACCAGCTGAAACCTTATCTGCATGTTTCCTTTATCTGCATGTAGTAGAACGCATCTCTTAGCTTGTTCTTATTAGCTGCTTATTCTATTATTATCATTGTGCAATATATTTTATATACATAAACGTGGAAAATGTCTTAGAAAGTATCAGAGGCGAGAAGGACTGACTCATCCCTTTTTATAAAGGATGAAATTGAAGTTCAGAAGATGAAGTGACTTCTTCAAAGTTATGCAAGTAAAAGATGACAAAGCTGAGATACCAACCAAATCAAACCTTTAAACTATCATAGATTCTGTTTTTTGTCATATTTGTCATATTTTGTCATTTACTGATTTTAAAGGAAGTTCCCCCAAAATAGATGTTATTTCATCAAACTTCACATGAATAAGTGCATGCATTCAATTCAGCAAAGTAAAGTTGCTTCAATTGCAGCTACAAACAAGGATTTTTTCCTAACATTGATTAAACAATACATCCAAATGCAAACAACACTGGTAAAATCCAGTAGGCTAAACTCAAAAAAGATATAAACATACAAGGGATCATGTAATAAGGCAATATAGAATGAAAATGACTTAAAATCATTATATTCATGTATGAAATTCTCCAATAATAATCCTAAAAATTTGGAAAAGACCCTCATATTTAATCATATTTCATTAATTCAACAAACACTTTAAATAAACAAATAGATATTAAGGACAATATTCTTTCTCTTGAATAAAGAAGTAATTGTTCTCTCCAGAAATGAAAATTTTATGGCACATTTTGGCATGTCCCACCCAAAAGTGGTCAAATACTGTATTTGAAACCAACTATTTCTACTATGTTGAGATGATTTTGTTCTGCCGTATTTATTATACAAACCAAAAACACTGACAAGATTTTTTTTCAATATTTCTCTCTCTACAAGCATTATTTTTCAGCCTGAAATGGGTGAAGAGTTCTGGTATTTACTGAAATTAACTACGGAAAATCCAAGACCAAAGAAAATACAAGAAATGCAGTGTGACCTTGGAAAGTAAGTTCTGTTAAACATACATGTATGTTATATAAGAAAATAAATTAATTGTAGCACATTACTATAATACATATAATCTTTTATACATAAAATGAATGCATTTCTATTGGAAAAAATACCAATGAGAACAGAGCAGTCTTGGTATGAAAGACTTTGAAAAGCAGGCTTTTATATGAAAGGCGTTTGTATGAAAATATGACCTTTATTTCATTTCATTTTTGGTTCTTGTAAAGGAAGCAAAGGAACTATTAAAATAGGGAATAAACTTCCTGCTCATGAACAACATAATCAAGCAAAAAATTATAAGGTAAAAGAGAGCAACACAGATATATAAACATAATTTTGTGTGGAAATTCAGACAACAGAAAATGGCCATTGGTGCCTGATAGGAAATGTGTAGTCAGCTGATTCCCAAGAGGAATGAGCATACTGTTTTATGTACATGTGCATGTGCTTAGGTTTGGAAACAAGTAGGATTCAGGGCCTAGTAGTAAAAAATGACCTCTGGTGCAGTTCCAAACCACCTGATCTTGCAAGGAGGCCTGCTGCTTGCATGAAGCATTATTTGTTTGTTTTAATAGTCAGACCCTTATTCCATTTTATTTTTAATTAAAGTTACATATGTTTGTAGGGTCCACTGTGATAGTCTGTCATACTGTTCAATGCTTAAACTAATTAGCATATATGTTACCTCCGGTATTTATCTTTGGAGAGGGATTATGTATATGTATCTGTTTCCATATGTACATGTGTATACATAAGGAGTCTAAAGAACTTGAAAAACAGGATAGAATGTCTATGTGTATTTTATCCTATAAGAAGTTTTATAGGTGCTTATTTAATTAAATGTACCTTCTTGTTTTTATTATTTATATGTTAGCTTTACTCTTTCTAGTCCATCTTAGATGGCTTGAAACAATTTTGATGAAAATATTTTCCCTAACTATAGAGAATCATGAAACTCAGAAAAAATAGCAATATTTTAAACATTTAGGAAATGAAATTTTGTCTCTAGGTAATATATATTTCAACAGTTCTCAATTATGTATTCATAATGTAGAATATTTTTTCTCTAGAAAATTAACACATAAGAAATTATTAGATTAAATTAAATTTCAAAGAATTATTCAATGAGCAGTAAGTCAAATGTCTCTATTGTTTATATTTCTCTTTTTTGTCCTGTGGCATCATTTCCCTTTATAAATAACACAAAGTTTCATTAGTCTTTTGGGACAAATTATTTTAATCCTAAATCATTACACTATTTTCATGTATCTTATTAGTTAATGCTTTGAAATGTAGTTTATTCATAATTGCAGCATGGATTAACAGAACTTCAATTCTAATTTAAAGCCAGTATCACATTTACAGAAAAGATAAAGGATTCTCTTTTATAGCAATGAGTGTTTTAAGTACACATTTTTTCAAGTTACTTTCTTTTTTATTACATTGAAATTCTGTAGCTCCAGCTGGAATACCTCTTGAACTTCACATTCATCCCTCCATCTGTGTAGTACATATTTAATCAAATGTGCCTAGACTCATTATGTGCCAGCAAAGCCTCCTGCTGTGTGCTTTATCTCATTTATTGGCCTCACTGTGCAAATAGCTATACAAGCAAGTTAGAGCTTTAAAAATTTTTGACTCTGACCTACACTAAAACATCAATTACATTTTACAGTAGTGTGTACATGCATATATAAACAAACTTGAATTGATATTATCATGAACATTCTTACTCATATCATATATAGTAAGCTAACATTTTTCCTGTTCATATTTTTCTTTGTATTTTTGAGGAAGAATTCCATATAAAATAAAATTAGCCATTTTAAAGTATAAACTCAGTGTCATTTCACACTGCTGCACAAACACACCACTGTCAACTTCCAAAGCATTGTCACTGCCCATACATGAAGCTACATATCCATTATGCTATCATTACTACTTGTACTTTCCCACCAAACCTTACCAAACCCTAGTTTATGTAATATCTATGTAGTATTTAGTTACCACATAAAAGGGAATTATGCAAATGTTACATTTTGTGTCTAACTTGCATTTTAAAATATTAAAATGAGACTTAGTGTATTAATCATAGACTTCACCAATAAGACCAACCAAACACCTGCAAATGATTCTTCTTTTTTCTTTGCTTTCTAAGCAGATACTTGTACTGATTTTCCTTTCTCCTCCCTATCCATTACCTCTGGAAGTGCTTACTCCCCCTCTGTTGCTACTCCTTGTGCTTTCCTTGTTTCACAACTGGATTATTGTATCATAATAATTGCCATTAGTTGCTACACTTCCCTTCCCTAATTACTGCACTTTATTTTGCAAGCAGTTTCCATAATGAGAATATTATAATGTCATACTTATTAAAACACAAATAAACATTCAGAATACATAATTGCATTCAGCATAAAATAATATGCCTTAGCATGGTATGTAAGGATATTTCTATTCAGTTTTCTGATCTTTACTTCAGCAACAGTCCAGCTATGACTAGTAGAGAAATATAATGAATTGTCATTTTTCCATACTTTTCTTAATGAACTGGAGTCAGTGTGATTTGAAACGATACATTTCTCCACATGCTAAATTTATATTGTATATTTATAAACTGAGAATGATGGGTGCAGAACCTACATTTCCTTTCTCTTCCCTTACTGCCTGTGATCCATGCTAGACCCTGGGGAGTCGTTGGTCACCATGCTAGACTTGGGGGGTGTTCGTTGACATGTCAGCCATTGTGCAGGTCATGCAAAGTCTGATTATGGCTACTGCAGCCCTAGCTTGTGTGTAGTATCTTGCATATCATTGATCTTCCCCATCTTTAGGCTCTTACAATCTTGGTGCTCCCTCTTCGGCAAATTTCCCTGAGCTTTAGGACGGGGAAAGATTTGGCTGATTTGGTTCCAGCTGATTAATGTAGGGTCTTTGGTGTTCTGAATTATGGTTTGTTGTTGTTTTCAGTTTTGCTTTTCCTGCACTGCCTTTTGCTGCATCCTGATTGGTATTGAAGGTCATCTTCTGAGGAGCAGTGAGTCCACCCTGGTCCAGGTCCAGGGCAGAAGGGCTATTTTCCCTTCATAAGGAAATTTTTATTCCTTTTTATGTGACAATTGAGTTTTATTGCTTCATCAACATAAAAAGTATGACAGACAGATTATTTAAAAACCAGTTTTACAAACTTTAGAGAACTTCCTTTCTGAAAGGAAATATAGATTGTATCAACCTTATATGAAGTAACTTTCATGATGTATATTTTGATGTGAATGCTGATTGTATTTTATGTTATTTCATAGAACATTAGTCATATTGTAACTAAAGTGCCGCCTCTTCCCATTCGACTTCACTTTTACTTAACAAAGTATATATAACTAAGTACAGAAACCATATAGTACCATATTCTAAGGTAATAATAAAGGCACAAGGAGAATGTAGTTCAACACTTAAATTTTTAAGTATTTCATAAATTTTATTAGCTAATTTGATGAATTGGCGTGAGTAGCAGATACATAGCATTTAATTTTTTTCTTATTGAGTAATATCACTTTTATCTTGGATCAAAATTGGTTTGTTACACAATCAAAACAAAACATCATGCACCATCAATACATTCAGTTATTATCAACATATCTTCCAAGCAAATACAAATACATCTATAATGGTAAAGTTTATAGAATTACCAGTAAGTGTATAAATCCAAAACATTTACTACCTTTTTTCTCCTCACAGGAAGATCATTCAAACACTTCCCTTATATAATCCTACACATGAAACTTTAGAATTACAAGTAAGGAACAGTAATCCTGAAAATTTTGTGATAGAGGATAACAGAATATTCCCAGTAAGTACATTCAGAAATTCATGAATCTTATCAGTATAAGATCCTCATTCTAGATATTACTGAATATTTTCACTTGAATTTTAATAAGTATTTAAATTCTTATAATTAAAAGACACTTATATTATTTGTACTTTTACATGAATTCAGTCTAACATTACACAATAACACATTAATGTATATTTGTAATGATATATGCTAGAATCATAGTGAATGATCCGGTTATGTTTTATTGCTGACTATTAAAATAATCAGGTTTCATAAGTTTCCCAGTAATATTTTATCTCGTTCTTTATATGTTTGTAAATTCATGGCTAGACTCATTATTTACCAGTTCCTAAGTTCCATCCCTGCCCCCATAAACATTTCCAGACTCTGCTGACAGCAATTTTTCCCCTTTCCCTGCGTCTGTCAATGCCACATTTTCTAATTTCTGGAACATGACAAAGACTATAGTCAAGTCAACAGGGCTAAACCATGTTTCATTTCTTTTCTTAACCTTAATTAATTAGTTAATCAGTTTATTTATTTACTTATTTACTTATTTATGTGTGTGTGTGAGTATGTGTGCATCAGAAGGCACTGTGTGTCCCTGTTGAGGGCCAATCATTTCTTTTCTCTTAGAAGCAATATGCTAAATTTTCACATAAGTACATACATTTCCAATGCATAGAACACCAATTATTTATAAAACTGTGAATCATATTCATTCAAGTAAATGTAAGAATAACAGTTACATGCCAGGCACCATGGCTTACTTATACACACTTAATTCCAGTAGCTCAAGAGGCTGAGGCAAGAGGATTACATGAGGCCAGGAATGAGCAGCTAATCCAGAGAAAAACCTGAGAATTTGTCTTAGAAAGGGATAATTGGAGGAGTTTATTTTGAACACTGAATGTCACATAGATCTCTCTTACAAAGCATACTCCTGGAAGCTTACTGAATGTTTAATACATGTACACTTTGATTTTGTTATAGCTTAGTATCTGTGTATTGGCAATCACTGGTTACCAAATAATAATGGGTAGTACTTCAGATTGTTTCTAACTGCCACAGTATCTCAAATTAGAAATCACTGTTTACTGTATTGGGTAAATTTGTATAAATGTTTTATTCTTATAAGAATATATTAACATGCACTTATATGCTTTTATTCCTAACCACCATATATTTTATAAGAAATATAGAGTATGGAGTTCATGATATAGTTTACCTATACTTGTATTTTCTCATTAGAAAAATGGAGTCTTGCATCCTTAATGTCTTCATTCTAGGGAAGATTTTAATCTGTGTTCATGGGAAAGCAGATAAAATCTGTTACATGACACTTCACATAATTAAGAATATAGACTATTTTATCCTTTCCATACATGATTTTAGGCTTCATCAATTTCTTTATACATTTATCAAACATTGTTGAACATTGAAAATTCAATTAAGCACAATATTAGAAAATGTCTCAAAATTCATATATGAGAAAACACTATTAGAAAATATAAGATAGAAAACATATTAACAAAATTGATAACAAGCAGAGATGATAACAAGTGGATGATAATTCTTATAAATTTCAAATTTGAGTACTAAATAATAGTTACATATGTATGTATGAATTTATCTTCATAGAAAAATTTACTTTTGGCTTTTATTATTTATTATGTGTTTTGAAAAAGGATTTTTAAACATCATTTTTTCATTCATATGTACTTAAATGTGTAGTATAATTGATTATAAAGGCAAATGATGATGTAAAATATTTGTTCCAACTATATAATAAAATTTTCAAATATTGAATATAAGTTCAACAATTGCACAATGAACAATTTTTTACTTTAATTTTGGTTCACAAATTAGCGATTTGCCACATTTTCTCTTTTATCTTTCACATTCTTATTCTTAATGTCATTTCTAACTAAATACTTCAGATTATAATTTTAAGAGCATATTATCTTTCACCCTTATCTTGTATCCGTGGAAACTCAAATTGACTCAACTGTTGTGAGATTACTTTTCTCTCTTGAACTAGAATCCAGTGTAAATTCACCATTTGAAATTAGTTATAATAATTTTATGATGAAACGTCTTTAACTTTGAAGAGGGTCCTATATTGAACATGTTAAATATGTTCTCTTACATTAACCTCTAAACATTGTAAATATTAGTCAAAGAAACGAGTTTAAATAAAAAAGTGTATTTATTTAATCAGGATCAAATTCTTTTTTTATTATTATTATTATTTCCACTCATACAAAATTAACAGGTACACCGGTCCCCTCCCTCTACCTCCCCCTGACCCCCCTGACCCCCCTGACCCTCCCCCTCCCTCCCCATCCTCCAGTGCCTCCCAGGATCAAATTCTTTTATAAATACAAAATTAAATTTATTTTTTCTTTCATTATCAGAGTTTATTGAGCACTAAAGGCAACATTATACAACGATTATACAGTGCTACTATATTATAATTTGACTTTTTTGAAATTTATACATGAGAATGTTTTAGTGAAAAAGTATTGGATTTTCAGGCACATGTCACTAATTCTAATATTTATATTGATATTAAATACTTTACTTCTAGAGTATTTTTGGCTATATTAGAAACTCAAGTGTTCATTGTGTTCTGATGGAGTCATTGTCTCCTTTTATTTTTCTAAAGAGATAAGTAAAACCTACACAATACATACTTTCAAGTCATATCTTGAATGTGTATATAAAGGAATGAAGTAAAAATGTTTTTGCATTATAAAGGGATATATCTTGCATTGATGGTTAGAAACAGTTTATATCTTTTGATGTTGACATAGTAATAAGTTTTAGGTCCCAGGTTGCTTGCCTGTTCCAGAGGATAGACAATAAGCAATGGGCTATTAAACAAAATACATATTTCTGTTATTCCTGGATATAACTTAACTTTAAAAATTTGCCTTCATTTCTTTATGTACACTGAGTCCTTGCAGTCTGATCTGGGGAATAAGTATGACATAAGAACTAATATGTAGATTTTATCATAGCCCACTGTGTGAATACTAACTGTGTGAATACCTAACACAAAATTCCACCTCAAACAAAAGTAGTGATTTTTGTTTTTCTTTTGCTTCTTTCTGAATTTATGCAGCTGGTTATACCTCCTCATGCCACCATAGAACTTTCTATTTATTTTCATCCATCAGCACTTGGAAGAAATGGGCATGAAAGTTGTATAAGCTTCTACTGTACTCAGGTAAATTAAGAATATTCTTGATAAAAAAGCATATTCTTGGATGAAGTCAAATATATGAAATTCCAAAATCAATTCATAAATATAATTCACTTGACATCTTTAAAAAGTTTAACATTTTTATTTTAAATCATTAAATGAGCTTTTGAAAATACAGTATATATTATCAAACTGTAAACACTAAATATTTTTAGTCTTTAAGTTACAAGGTGAACATTTAATTGTTTCCTAGATACAAAATTAAAAAGATAAATCAAGAATATACTCATCTAAAACCTTTTATAAATCAGTTATCTCAATTTCAGTCACTCTCGATATCTCCTTCCACCATGTAGCAAATCTCAAAGGATTTGTCAATGGCTAGAATTGAACTTATAATTCATCTCTGTAGCTACTGTGTCCAGACCTTTTCAACCTTTCCAATGTTTCTTTCTAAACTTTGTGACTTTTCTTGCCCTTTTAAACCCCTGAGTGGTTCATATCTTCTTTATTTTAATTCATCAAGTGGACAGTTTTTGCAAGTTAATCATAAAATTTTTACTGAATGAGTTTGTGCAAAAACAGCATCTATTATCTGTGACCAAATATATAAAGAATGCATTTATTAAAAGAAGCTTCAAAATTTCTCTTTTGAAGCTTAGAAGCTTGCAATCATTCTTATCCATTACAAAAAAATTCTTATAGATTTCTGTCCTCTGCATTTTGACTGATTGTGTCTATCTGTTCTGACATGCACAAATTAGCTGAGTAATGTAAAATTCACTAATAACAACACTAATCAGATAAACTACTTTCAGTAACACCTCTTTGTTGTGCAGAGAGAAGTGGTTGTTGTTTATTATTGCTTCTGATTTAGATCCATGTGAAGAACTTTGCATCCTAAAATTTTACTTTGTGTTCTAATAGTTTCTATAGATTTTGAATCATGATTTTCAAATATCTACAGAGTCTCTACTTAATATATTAAAACATTATTGCTTTATATAGTAAAAATAGGAATACTACTTAGAACTGTAGAACTTCTCTTTGGACTCAGTTATATAGTTTTTTTTAAGAATGTAAAAGGAGAGACAGAGAGAGAGAGAAAGAGAAAGAAGAAAGAAAGAGAAAGAGAGAGAAAGAAAGAAAGAAAGAAAGAGAAAGAGAGAAAGAAAGAGAGAAAGAAAGAAAGAAAGAAAGAAAGAAAGAAAGAAAGAAAGAAAGAAAGAAAGAAAGAAAGAAAGAAAGAAAGAAAGAAAGAAAGAAAGAAAGAAAGAAAGAACATTCATACCATGATACCATGACACACAGGTAAAGATTGGAGAAGATCAACTTTGAGATTTCAGTTCTCTTCCACCATGTGGACATCCAGTGGTTGAATTCAAGTCTTCAGGTTGTCAAGAAGGTGCCTTACCTGCTGATCTATCTCACCAGCCTCTCTTGCTCGGTTTTCAGATGTTTATTTTTTAATTTTCTGACAGTTGTCCTTGTATTTCATTCATACACAATTGTGTTACTCATTTCCTCTAAAGGTCAGACAGCACAAAACTGAAGAAGGTAAAAAACAAAAAAAAACAGAATTGTTTATAACCCAGCATAAGTCTCTGATCCTTACAACCTGTATCTATGAAAAGTTTTGATTCTCAGCAAACTTTAACTCTCTGTCCCCCTGCCTAGAGTACAATTCATATTCACTGTCCTTTAGCTTAATTAGTTTATCTTTCAGAAATATCAGGACTAGCTCATTTAAAGGTTTACTATCTCATTTAGGAAGGAGTGAAAGTTAAATGAAAGTTGAAATTGTTTATTTCGTACTTTTTGAATTCCTAGATTTTTAAAAATCTCCTCTCTTCTCCCATGGGAACAATTTAGCTAACAACAAGACAACTGCTAGATATCAGTGTTCATTAAAGATGCATTAAAAATGCAAGATGCATTTTATCATACCAACTCCGCTATTTCAAACCCCTTCAGACAGTATGAAATATAGCCTTCTTTTTAGAGTTTGGCTCATTACCAATAGTTTAATGTAGCTAGATTTTCTTTTTTTTAAACTCATGTAAAACCAACTTACGACATTATAAAAGAGGGTACTGGACTTACATTAGGCCAAATATATTTGATACCGAGCAGTAATGTAAACATTTTAATGTAAAGATAATCCTGGTTTGGTAGCATAGGACTGCAATTCTAGCAATCCAGAGGGAGAGGCAGGGAGGTAGCAAGTTCAAAGCTTACCTAAACTCCATAGTGAATTGCTTCCTCAAATGACAATGGATTGTGGATGATGTTCTGGGGCTCAGTTTTTTCTTAACATGCACAAGGCACTAAATAGATCCCATCTCTAGTACCTAAAGAATATAAAATATCTGAAAGGTAAAAGGGGGGAGAATATAATGAAAGTATGTTACAAAAAGTACTCAGATGCAATTTGCATTTGATCCTCTCCTTTAGGAGGCATCATTTTATGTCTTTTCTTTATTCTGAAGCAATTTTAAAGCAAGTTTAATTTAATGTTTGAAAAACTGACATAGTTTGTGAGATGAACTAGGACAATTATTTGTTGGTTTTTCTCAATGACTTCTTCATTCATCTTAATACTAGCAGAGAACTTGAAATAGCTTTCAAATAGAGCTTTATAGATTTTTAAGTCCAGTAAAAAACAATGGCAGGATTCAATCTTTATCATACATTGTGCAAGCTGGGTTTTTTTTGCTCTGCCAAAGTTGTTGTTGGTGGGGATGGGGGTGGGGGTGGGAGGTAGGCAGTGTGGGTGTGGGTGTATGTTTAAGACTAAACTATTGAAGCTATGTTAGAAGCTCTTGTTAGAATAATGGTCGTTAAGAAAACAAATAACAAATTTGGGCAAGGATAACAACAGAAATGTAAACAAGTTTATTCAATGTGGAATGAATATGGATCTGGAAAGAGCATAGATGCTCATCAAAAAAGTTAAAATTAAACTTAATATGTACTATTATTTTGCATTTACCTGAGGGATTCCAAGTTAGCATTCCTCAGAGATACTTGAACAAAAATGTTTATTAAAACATTAATTTTGTAGTAGTTAAGATATGGCTTCAACCTATGTGTCTGAGAGCAGAGGAATGACCAAACAAAGCAACACTCACACACACACACAAATTATTTTTAGCCAAGAAGAACAAGGTTTTATAACTTTCAGAAAAGTATATTAAAGTAAAGATAATGATATTAATATCATGTATGTTTCCTGCCATTTGTGGCTCCTGGATTTATTAGATACATAAAATCATATATGTATGCATGATATGAAAGTAAAAGCAAAATTGTGTAGGGGAAGCAGTGATGAATGGGGAGAGGAAGAAGGGCCAGGAAGGAGAGAATAGCAGGAAATAAGGGAGAATTTATTCAAAATACATTGGGTAAATTTGTGAAAATTTCTTTATATAAGTCATTACAATGGGAAAATTGAACAGAAAAAATTTAAATCACAAAAATAAAATGTATGCTTAATTATGTATGGATTTTTATTTAAACAGTTTGAAGAATGGAAATTCTTCCTAAATGGAGTAGGACTATTCCCTAAGCCTATGGAACCAGAAAGAATAACCACAATTGTTGGTCTTCAAGAATCTGTTACATTACATTTCCAAAATCCCACCAGTGAAGATGTTTCCATTGATCTCCTTTTAACAAGTATGTTATATTTCTCATACTCTCATATCGATCGATTTTATCATTGATCAAATTGTTTTGTCATAGAATCAAAACATTTTATGAAATAGGAAACATAAAAACTGAGAGGTGAAATATTATGATAATGGATCTAGAAATATAATGACATATTTCAGAATCAAGCCAAGCTCTTCCAATTTTATCTTTATATCTAAATATAAAACTTGATCTGTGAAACTATTATGATATTATTGAAATATGCCAGCAATTGTTATTTATTCAAAAGTTTAAAGAAATTGTAGTAATTTGATTTTTCTTTCCTTTCTATTTTTAAGGTATATACAACAAATTTTAATTAACCTTTGTTTGATTGTAACCAACCTTATTCTTTTATGTTATATTGAAGATACACACCTTTAAATTAGGATATATGAAGAATTTCTATTAAATGACTGAGCATTTCAGAACAAAAATAAAAAATTAATTCATGATTTCTAAAATGCATTACCAGTGTAATATTAGACATTGCCATTATGTGTTTTCTACTATCATTGCTATTACTAAAATTATTATTACAATAATAGAAGAGATACATACAGCTTTATAGTTGACAAAACTTTTAATAGAAATGGTCAACATATACTAAAAATGGTTAATTTGTCGTAATCTATCCTGTCATCAGAGTATATAACTTAAATTATTCACTTTTCTGGTTCTTTTCACCATGGATCTATATCAGTGGTTAGAAGAAAATTGTAACTTGTCATTATTATCAATTCATTATGTTTTCATTGGTAATAGCAATAATCATTGCCTTTTTGAATTCTGTTCTATCCTGATTATTCCTTTTTACACTCTTGCCATGGAAATAACTTAAAAAGTTATTAATGAATATCATTGAATATGAAAGTCCTTATAAGTACTTTGATACTGAAGAGAAAATGTACTCATTTAGTAAATGTTATTTCAGGATCTAGGAAATCAGGAAATTTACATGGAAGAACCTAGGCACATATGTTAGGAAAAGGGAGAATTCAGAGTTGAACAGGATTTTAAGGAGTAATGGAAGTGAGATTTTACTGAGGAGCTACTGCTCTGGGTATATGGGTTTAAATTCCTTGAAGCAGAAGAAGCATCCATAGACAGAAGGAAAGTATCTTCCTCTGGAAAGATAAGTAAGATAAAAGTAATGTGATGGTAGATACATTGGTAGAGAGTGGGAACGAAGAACAGACATTTTTCCATTTCCATCTACTGGAAAATCTTAAGACTAGAGCTTATTTATAAAAAGGGCAAGAGAAAAAGGAAGATGTAACTGTTACTATTCAGATTGAATAGCTATCATATTTGATTGGTACTAAAGTCAATATATTCAGGTAGGCACCAAAAATACATACTTCGATTCCCACTGTGGGACCAAATGGGACATATCAGTGGATATTTCCAGGAAATGGAAATTTCAGGGCAGAAAATGCCAAATGGTTTCAGCACTAGAAGGTGTTCTATAAGCCACTTCTTTCTCATTCTGTCCACTGATTTCATTTCCCTTTTTTCAATATGATTCACATATGCTTTGGAGTATTTTCTTGGCCATATCTGACTTAGATATGTCTTGTTTCTCAGTGGCTGGTATTCATGGACTCAGTTATCACAGTCATCTCTCACAGATGATTATGTTCCCATCCCCAAATACTCAAATTTCTATCTTTCTTATCTCTAAATTAAGATAGAGAATGGAACGATAGCCATGAATGAGTATCAAGGGATTGAGTTAGAACATTGGAAATTAGGGCCTGATTTTCCCCATCCTAAAAATTTAAGGACACATATCCATTAGATGTTAGTTTTCTTGCTCCTTTAACCATATCCTACACCAGGTCATTTACGAACCTGTTAATATTAAGAATTACTTAAATTCACAGTATTACTCAGTCCTAAATGAGTATTTCTATTTTGGCATGCATGTGATATTTGCTTTAGTTTCAGAACAAAACCCCTCTTTTCTGGTACAAAAATGTCTTACACTTTTGTAACAAGTCCATGACTCAAATGATTTAAGGAAACAAGTTTCAGTCCATTATGGAATGAGAGATACCAGCTGGGGTTGCAGGCACTGGCCACCACACATCCATATCCACATCCACAGCAAGACCAATGCTGCTTTCTAGCTGGCCGATCTGTCAAATCTTTTCAACATCTCTTTCCATGTTAAGCACTTACCCAGAAAATGGTATCATCTTTTGTGGGCTGGGTCTTCCCATATCAATTAAGCAACTGAGACAATCTCCACAGGCTTGCTCAGAGGTCTGTGTAACTAAATCATTCTTTATAGTATGTGCATAAGGCCTCACTTCTGAAATATCAAGTTGACATTTGGAACTGTCATGATAGTACAGATTAAACATTGAATTTACAGATACTGACCATATATCAGTACATTTTAAGATTATCTCACATCTGAAGAACATATACCAAAGTACATATTTCTGATTTTGTATAGCATTCTATATGTGGAATTTTATTGGGATTATATATTTAAAAAGTCAAATAATGAACAAGACAGGAATTGATGCATATAAAACAGCCTTTTAGATTGTTTTTATACTAAAATGACTTTAGTTTGGAGATTAAGAACTATTCTTAATCTAAACTTATGTGCAATAATAGCATTTAATAGCAATAATAAAATTAAATTATATTCTGTTTCAGACATCAATAATATATTAAAACAAAGTAACACTAAGAGTAAAGATGTGCCTACTAATTCACAACTATTATTATTTAACTTCTACATATATAAATGTGTACATGTATACAATAACATACTATACTATTACAGCTTCCATTTTCAGGATTGATCAGTGTAAATAGTATACTATGACTGAATGTTCTTATTCACTATGTTTGTCATGTTCATCAGTAGCAAGATAATAATGTATGTAGTATATTGCATGTATAATATACTAACCCCATTTAGTGTACACAGAGAATAAATTCTCAGTGCATTTCATTTTACATGGTAGTGATAGATTATGCAAATGTTCTCTCTAAAGACCTTATGAATCTTATTTAAAAATATCCAATGTTAAATAAATATTTATGTTAAACATGAAATAATCATCACAGATTGCCAATCAGGGCGAGCATGACTTTATACATAAAAAGGAAATGTAAGTGTGAAAAAAATCCTCACACTCTCAAAATTGCTATCTTATTCAGACGTTCAATTTTGATATATTTGAATATATAAATAAACAAGTAATATTAGGATATTAGATATTTATGATGGAAAAAATTGTGTCATCAAATACATTAACAGATCTCTGAAGAGATACCAATTTATGACTAAAAAGGTTGTGTAGTTCAGTATATTAAGAGACTCTGGATTTTATATCACCTTAGCTATATTTTTTGTCTTTGGTTTGTATATAACAAAAGCCAGCATTTTTGTAATATTGAAAAATAGGTGTGGAGTAACTATTATTTCCCCTTTTGATTAAACAATCTAAGTGCTTGCTTACTACCACTTTAATGATATTTAGGTATCATTTGCATACCTTAATATTTGTAATATTTTGGCATACTTGGTTATTCTGATTTATTAAGTTTAGGGAAAGTTTCTATCACCATGAACTATTCCACTATTAGTAGTTAGAAGACAGCACTTTCTAAAGCAATTATATTACACAATGAACTTAAAGAATTTTTGAATCATATTCTTCTTTTAGTATTAATATATATTTTTCATCATTCTCTTCAAAGTATGAATATTAACTTTTCACCAACACATGCATTTTTCTGACTTTACAGATCACTAATGAGTATTTTTGCTTGTATTTGGGTTTAATTTTATAATTAAGGTTACATGGATGTGTATGTTCAAGGCTGTGTATGCATTAGACATTAGAATCTGATTTTAGATGATCGGTAAAATAGATTCTCTATATTTGCTATTTATTTGAGTGGGTAAGTTTTTAAAATTCCAATAATTTATGAATGTATTTTAAAATATTTTAATATGGTAGAGAAAACCACTTATAATGTTGAGAATGTTCTTTGCAATATGTTAATTAAAATTCATGTAAAAACAAAAATATTCATCTAAGTTTCTAAAGGATTTAATTTAATTTCCATTCCCACTGAGGTTTCTCTTCTTGATTGTGACACTGAAGTATCTCCTTTGTTTTGTAATTAGATAAAGAATCACCAAAGAAACTTATAATTGACAAGTACTGGAAAACTTTTATCACTGAGAATAATGCATTTCGGTTTAATTCTATGAAGCGTACACAAGGTAAAAGAATTCTACTTTATATTCTGTCATTTTACATACTTTTTGAAATGCTTCATGTTCTGTCTTATCTGTGGATGCTAGCATTGGTCTTCTGACTGAAGTAGTTAACTTGGAATTCCTGTTAGAATCAGAATATTTTAAAAGGACTAATGAGTAGGAGAGTGGGGAGGAAAAGGTAGGGTGACTTTTCAGAGGAAATATAGGATTCCACAGGTGACAGACTGAGGGAGGGAACAAAGGGAGAGAACACTTAGGGGGGGATGAGGAGATGAGGTGTAGGATCTGCTGAAGAACTAATAAAAATCCCTAACAAAGTGGGATGCAACCAATGAGGAACCTCCTATGATATTAATATGTTGAAAACATCTTAGCTTTTTTTTTAAAAAAAAGAACAAGAATAGACAGTCCCTGTACACAAAACACTCTATAGAGGAGATGGGACAAAACAGAAATATTCTAGGCTGCTGTACTTAGAACCCAGCTAGATAATGGGTATATAATACTTTTTGATAAGTTTTTGGTCAGAGAGGTCTCAAAGGCCCCCCAAACAATACAGGCTTTTGCCATTGCTCTAGATTGCTCCCCTAAAACTGATAGTGAGCTCTTATTACTGAAAATGCAACACACATGGATCACTGAATAGGGACACAAAAAGACCAGCTGGAACTGATCGGGAAGTTTTCTTCTTGCTGGATAGCTCACATAGCACCAGAGAGTACTACTTGAAGCTGCCAGTGCTGAATAGCTCATATATTACTAGAGAGTATTGTAGAAGCTGCCAAGAGAGAAAAGCAAAGGTCTCATCAATCTGTGAAATCTGCAAGTTGCAATAATAACAACCATAGAAATAGGTGACCATAAGTGCAATAGTAACATGAATATCAAGGAGAAAACCAACAGCCTTCCGATGGAATTTAAGGTCCACTTATCAGAATAGAGCACATTCCTGTTACTGTAAACTAGAAAAAGACCCTATTAAAGGGAAAGACATAAATCCTAGGGCAAGAGCAGACTGTGAATGTTTTGCTAAGAAAAAGTGCACCAAACTGCTCTGTTGTTATACTCATAGACTGGAAAAGCATTCAGGATCCAACCTAGAAGCCTCCTTCTACAGCAGGAGTTTATTTCTGAAAAACACAATTCATCAAAATGTAGAAAATAAATGACTGTGGACTGCTTGTCCATAAACAGAACATATATACCTCACCCACCCCCAACCCAAGGCTCAGGAAGCATCATCAAAGAAAGGGCAGTAAGACAGTAAGAGCCTGAATTGAGACAGTGGTGGGTCAGACATTATCTCCTGGGCATAATAGAGTTGTCATATACAAGATTTCATAGCAGATGAGCATAAAACATGTCAGGCATGTGTCATCAAGACAAACTAGATTAAACGCAATGGGCCACACAAGTGAAAAGATTTGAAAATAAGAGGGAATCTGGCAAGGGAGTTGAAGGATTGTAAGGGGAAAAGGAAAGTGGATGGGACTTAGGACTAAGGGGTGAAAAGCTGAAGATATTTGGAATTCACTACATTCATGTATTCAGCATTAAAAGATTGAAACAGTGGATAAAAAAGCTGAAGTTTAGATTGGTAAGATGGTTCACTATATAAAGGAGCCTACATGAAAATTTGATGATTTGACTTCAATCCTTAGAGCCCACATGATAGAAGGAGACCACCTACTTCTAAAAATTGTCCTCATGAGCTGTGGCATATGTACCTATTCTCTCTCTCTCTCTCTGTCTCTCTCTGTCTCTCTCTGTCTCTCTCTCTGTCTCTCTCTCTCTTTCTCTCCCTCCCTCCCTCCCTTCCTCCTTCCCTCTTTTCCACTTTGTCTCTCTCCCACTCTGTATAATGCAATAATGATGTTGCATAAAATGATAAAGTTTTACATAAACATCTATTTTATAGCAAATATGATAAAACAGTTATCTCACTATAAATCTCTGATTTGGAATCATGATAACTACTGACATCCCTCTAAAATGGATTATCTCTTTCCATTTATTGTAGTCATTTCAGAGTATTGTAGTCATGTATATCAGCAAAGGTGGAGCTTATGCAGTAAAGATTTTCAAATAGTTTTAATCACAGGCAATCAATTAAAAGAGGGGGAGAAAATATAAGGATCGTGTGATATTCTTTTGGCAATGCATTTTGTTTTATTTTAGGTTTTTAGCAAAAAATGTTTATATACAAACAATGTTCTATCTATGCCTCCCTCTCTCCCCTTCTATCTTCTTTTCATCTACTTTCCCCTTCCTTCACCCATCCATCCCTGTCCCTTCCGCCCTGTCGCTCTACATGTACAGACAACAGGGCTCCCTTCAGGGTGCCTGTACTAATAAGGTACCGAGTCTCTGTGGCAATATAAATGGCCCTTCGGTGGGTAAACCCACAGGTGAGGAAGCTCCCCTTCACTTACCTGGCACCTAACCCTAGGATTCCCACTGAGTGTAGTTGTTTCTACTGAGATATCCTCTCTGGTTCATGGCAAAATGTTGACATGTCAGCCATTGTGTATATTTCCTGAAGTGTGTTCCTGGATGCAACAGCGCAATCATAACTGAGTGCCTTGGGTGAGAAGCCCAGTGGGTCACACATTCAAAAAGACGTGAGAGCAGGAGAGAGACTGGCTAAAAAGAGACTGTATGAAGTAGGACAGGGGTTGGTTGGGATTGAGTAGTAAAGGGTGAAAACACATATATTCACTTATTTATATGTGACAGTGTCAAAGAATAAAAAATAAAAGTAGTAAATAGATAAGTAAGATGAAGTTGTAGACAGTTTAAGAATAGAGAAAAGTCAGTCTAGGGAAATGATTTGGTTGATAAAGTACTTCCTATGCAAGCATGAGGATCTGATTTTGATCGGTAATTGCCCAAAAGCCAGAAGCTAAAGTATACATCTGTAATTCCACCCACCTCTGGGAAGTAGAGAGACAGATGAATCTCTGAAGCTCATTGGCCAGCCAGCAACGTGCTCCAGGTTCATTGAAAGACCCTGCATCAAATCAATGGGACACAAACAAAAGAAAAATTATGAATATTGGAAAGAGATTTATAAGGTAAAAATGGAGGTGAAGAGGAGTGGTAGAATAAGTGAAGGGAGGGAAGGACAAAAGAAACTAGAGTATATTATATACTTCTATAAAATTGTAAAAAGAAAAATGAGTTGGTAAGCAGTCAAGGTAGACATTTTGTGTGTATCTCTGGTCTCCATACACACACACACACACACACACACACACACACACAAGTTCATGTACATCTGAATGCACACATCTGAATACCACATCTTTAAAAACAAGTACATTTATCACATACCAAAAAAGGTGATAGGAAGAGAGGTTTGTAAGCAAAAGAGAGTATATATTACCTGCTCTAGACACAGTGAGAACTTCAGAGAGTTGAGATACAGGTATATCAGTGTATTTAAATATCATTAATTTGTTTCATGATAGGCGTTATTATTACCATTGAATTGAGAAAATGGATTGATAAGCAGTGGAGATTTGTTAGCAGCTCCATCTAGAGAGGTTTTTCCTTAACAAGATTTTCATGTGTAATAGCTTTCTTTAGGGGTGGATTCCTGACAAGATCATTGACAGGCCTAACTGAATTAACACAGGGGAAAAGACAATAGTAAGTCATGTCTCCACCTTGGGCCAGGAGGAAGCAACTTTTCCTTAATAGGTTTCCATAAAGCCTGGAAATCCACACTTTTCATATTGTGTTATACATCATAAGAAGGACAATTGTGATGCTTCATTTTCTATGGTTACCAGAAGAAAAGTAGGAAACCATGAGGAAAGGGTCATCTTAGATGGCTTTAAAGTCTAATACCATCATTCTAGCTACTTAATGAAAAATTGGGCTTCTTAAGAAACATTTTTCTTTTCTTCTACTACCTGGCTATGTACACTTTATCTGCACAGTATGTTGAGTTTCCAGTTATTAGGGGACATTTCTTTAAAGCAGCCTGGGCCAAACCTAAAGAAACTAACTCTGGTTTTTACGTCTGCTTATTGTTCCATTTTAGAGAACAACTAATTAATATATTTTGAACAGTAGATTTTTAAATCAAAATAATGGACACAGGAAAGTGATGATAGACACCAATTTTAGAAATGGCTAGTCCTCAGAGTATCTTGTCCCCTTTAAATAAGAGTTCACATACATCTAACACCCTAGCAAGCTCACTAAGTCACCGGGTCCAAAGTCAGAGTTGTATATATAGAGAATAGTCAGCACAGTGTACTGTAGTACCAAGTTTTCCAACAGATCCATTCCAGTATAGCATAGGAATAAATCCATTTGAAATGCTTTGGCAAAGATGGAAAGGGAACTCCAAAATGCAAATTTCATATTGAAACTGCCATACACTGAACACAGTTTTCTTCTCTCTCTCTCTCTCTTTTTTGGAGCAAAGTTTCTAACAGCCTTTAGCAAGCTTAAAGGCCGTTGAAGATGGAACCTATCTCCCTCTTTGAGTCAATCACAAGAAAATCCCATGTGAAAGCAAGGAAGGTAGAGGACTCCTCTCTCTCTCTCCCTCTCTCTCTCCCTCTCTCTCTCTCACTGTCTCTGTCTCTGTCTCTGTCTCTGTCTCTCTCTCTCTCTCTCTCTCTCTTTCTCATATTTTTAAAAGGACAGAGAGTTCAAATGTTTAATCTTGAAGCAGGGCAGAAATATATATGTGATTCAGACTATAGACAGAAAAACCACAACTCGCCTCAAAGGGATAGCAGGTAGTTTATTCTGAAGCCAAATATGAGTGACTATGATAGGGGAGCACAGATTCAGGAGAACCCCAGTTTCCATGTGTTTTATTGTGATAACAGTTTTCTCGAGGTTTCATAATCACAGAACAAAGGAAATAAATCAAAACATTTTTCATTGTCTGTGTCCACTGTACATTAGTAGAAACAGGCACATTACAAGAAAATGGGAAAATTGCTTGTTAGAGCTATAGATACTATGTAGTGACATTCTTATTGTTGGGTATGGTTTTAGATTCCAAAGAATATACCAATAGTCACCCAGATTTTATGTCACACATAGAGTTGGTTAATAAATAACTATGAAGAGGGCTAAAGATGGCCCAAGATAATCTATCTCTGGATTTTTCAACTGATTCCAGATCTCTCCACATCAAGATTTTAAGCAGTTGCAAACAGCTTCTTTTTGGGAATTTACATTAACAGACATATAGCTACAGAAATAGCAATAAAACCAAGAAGAATACATATAAAAGACCAGGGGACACAATGTCAATACAAGAATGAAGGTTAAACAGAGCACCATTCAAAGGTGCAAAGGCAGGCCATACTTGAGGTACAGTACGAAGATAAATCCAAGTATGGAGCCATCTTTGAGGTAGATCTTTTGCTAAGTTATTTCTCAATACTAATCGCAAATGTATCACATAACCAAGAAAAAAAAAGAAACATAAAAATCAAAATCAGTCTATCATACAGTCAAGGGAAACTCAGGTATCAGAAGCAAATTGCAGTGTGATATAGATGTTGGAATTATCAGACAGGAAAACTCAAAAAGCTATGGCAATATAGTTAAGGTTTGAGTGGAAAGGAAGGATGATGGGGAGAGATTAGATGTGTAAGTTCAACAATGAGATGACTGCTTATTTATACACTTGTTTAATGTAGTAGAGTGATTGCTTAAAACTGCTCCCGCCATCAGTTTCAGAAAATAAATACCAATAAATCAACAAATATTGAATATTTTAAATTGCTTAAAAATGCTACACTATTCCATTTTAAGAAGGTGTATAGTTATTCTTAACTATTGCTGTGAGAGAACACCCAAAGTCAAACAACTTAAAGGAGAAAAAAAGATTTATTCAGCTTACAGTTCCAGTAAGGAGAAACAATCTTTCATGGTGGAGGCGACATGGCTGGTGGCTGAAGCTGGAGGTAGGCTAAGTCACTGAAGATATCCTTGGAGAGTTTCTCTTCTTCTCAGTCTTCTGTTCTGTGGTTCCTTTTATCTGGTCCACTACTGGGAGGTTCCAATCAGATCTAGGGAGGTTCCAATCAAATCTAAGGCTGTGAATGTATTGATCTGGATAATCTCTTCAGGTAGTGTGACAGCTGATCTTAGGTAAAGCCAGGTGTGGTCAAGTTGACACCCAAGATTAATAATCACATAAGGTGTAGAAAAATCAAGCAAGAATATTGAAGATCACTGTAATAAAATCCACTGAAATGGAAGAATATAGTATGCATTTGTTTCTGTGGAAGAGTGTCATGAAATGGAAACAGCAAAAATACTCAAGGAGATAGTAATAGCGACAGCTTAAGCATATCTGAATTGTTTTTGAAAATTTTATGTACTTTTTCAGATAGCAATTTCATTTTAATACTTGGTCTCAGAGAAGCTAAATTATTTTCTAAGTCATATGTTATGGTTACCTGGTACCTTCTTAAAATTAAAGTCCTATTTTATCCTATACAAATATTATGTTTCATATAGTGTTTGCTCTTGATGGAGAAAAAATAAGTAATTTCAGACTTTAATTCCAGTCAAGAAATTATATTCAGCTAGTGAGGTTAATTAAATTTTTCTATCACTTCACACCTTTAATTTAAAGTAAAAATTCCAGAACACACATGAACAGTAGATAAGAAAGTTTAAAATGAAAGTCAACATAGATCTGACAACTGTAATTGGAGTGCTATCTGATATGTCAAAAATTGAATTATACCTGAAAGTGAAAATTTTATCTCTTTTTTGCTGACATTGTGTGTGTGTGTGTGTGTGTGTGTGTGTGTGTGTGTGTGTGTGTGTGTATTTCTAAAAGTAAGATCAAACAGATATAAATTGGCAGCTCTCTATAATTAGATAGGAAATTAGTATACAAATAAAATTTTCTAGTTCTTCCAGCTCTGTGGCAGAAGGGATGATGTCTATATTTTTTCATTTATAGAAAGAAAAAATAAATACATGTCATGAAAATAATAGGAATTCATTTACCTTAGGACTTCCATGTTTTGGCCAGGCATAAGCATTTACCGGTATTTTTCAGTCCTCTTCTTGGATTTTTGTAAATACACTGGATACCCATACCTGTGTTAGCTCAGTATGTGCTGAAGTCTCAATGCCCTTTGGAGAAGACAAAAAAAAACATAAATTATTGTCATCATATTATTGTCACATATAAATGATACTTCTAATAGCAGTATGGGTAAATAGTGAGATCTTTACCTTTGTGGAAATAACTCAGTTTTTGAGTACATTAGCAAATTTTTCACATATACAATTAGTTTTTTTAATATCACACACACACACACACATACACACACAGAGCTCTCTTTTATACCTCTAAATTTTCATTACAAATACAGTGAAGGTATGAAACTTTGATGGAAACCGTATATTCTTCTATGTGAAAGCATCTCTTTGTACATTAAGGCCCACTTTGATTCCATTATCATTTGAATTCCAGTTCTTCTGGATCACCCCTCATCTTCAGCAATTGCTAATTGACTGCAATTCTTATTTCTTCTATAATTCTAAAACTTGAATTCATCATCCTCTGAAATTGCAATCTATCAACAGGGATATATTTTCCATATCCCACATCAGCTTTTCCACATGTTCTCTGTGCATTCTTAAAACTTGAATCTTCCCCCAGGTAACTGCTTCTCATGATACCTTTTCAAGTGGTGATCTTTTTGGCTAACACCCTCAAAACTTTTGACCTACTGATACAAAAGACACCTTTTACATCTCTTTTTTCAGATCACTTCTGTCTTCTTTTTTATCTTCTCATGTCTCCTCGCCTCTTCCTCTCTTTCCTTCCCCACCTCATTCCCTGCTCTCTGCTTTCTGATCACTTTCCTAAAAAGTTTGTGGGTATGATTTTTTTGTCATCAACAAAATACTTGTCAATTTTCATGTTTATATAGAAAATCTTTTCTATTGACTATTCTGCAGTCCCCTTCATTCCCTTGCTCTTCACCTAAGTGTATCCATGCTTATATTCATATTCACTAAGTTATTCTCAATAATGTTATTTCCTCCATGGTCTGGATTTCTGCTGTCTCTTTTCTTATTGCCACTTGCAGTCTTTGAAGTTCATTCCCTCTATTGTTGCAATTCTGGAATTTTTTCCCTAAAACTTACCTAATGCACATATTTCACTTCACTAAATCAGTTTCTTGGTCCTTAATTACTACAACCCTCACATATACACAAACTTCCTTGCTTTCTTCCTTACTTTTTACTTGATGATCAGTATATTCTATTCGTAAAAGGTGAATTCATTAATCAATGCCTGCATTAAGTAAACGTGACTGAAGAAGAGCATATAAATATACTGAGGGGTCTTGAGTTAAATCCATGCCATTTATCAAGAATTGTTCTCTAGGGGACGTATGGCACATTTATTGAGCCATCTCACTCTGGAAATTTTACAGTCTAACTCTCTCCTCATATCTCCGTAACTACTCTTATGTTCTTACCCTCAACTAATGTTTATCTAGATTTCTAATGTATTTAGAAATTACTAGCAATCACATAAGATCTTCTAGCTGCTCGTGGCATCTCAATGACACAGTTACCTTTATCTGTCAACTTATGGTCTGGTATTCTCCTTTTACAGTGAAATCCATTTTCTTCATTTGCTTTCTACTCATATATTTGCAAGATCCACCAAGATACAAGGAAAATCAATAGATACTTCTGCTCTATCCAACCCTTGCAGTTATTGCGGTCCTATAGGGATCTAGTCTTTATCCCATCAAGTATCAACAATGGAGAACTGATGTATGGGAAGTAAGGTAGTTGGCATTATACTCCTTTTTTCCCCAGATACAATCAAGAAATAGTGGTAATTAAATCTGTAATCCAATCTGGTATTAATAAGTGGTAAGAAATGAGTTATTTGGCACTCTACTTTTTACTATCTCTTCTTTTAGTTTCAGTGGGACAGACTCTACAGGGAATAGACCTTCAACTCTGTCAAACTTCTGTGAAATAGTATGAGTCAGTCCACATTCTGCTTTGAACATAATTTTGAATATCCATTAAAAAGTGAGAAAACAGTCTTGGAAAAATATGTTGAAAAAAGAAGCAAATAGAAAACAAAGAACTTGTTAGCTGCAGTAAGCTAAATAAATGCCTTGCCAAATGAGATCAAGAATGGAATGGAAATAACCAAGAATTGAATCTTTGAAGGTGAATAAAGATTAACAGAATATAAACCATCTTAACTACTGAAACAATCTAGACTTTTTAAAAATCTGAATAGAGATGTATAAATATTATAGGAAAAATAGCAAAAGAACAATTGTAGAGCTTTAAAGGGAAAGGTGAGAGACAGACTGAAAAACTATTCAAATAATAATGTTTGACTAGTTGCTAAATTTGATAAACTGCATACCCGACAAGTTCAAGAGACAGAATAAATTCCAGTCAGTCCAAAGCAAAGAAACCCATGGCAAGACACATCATCATTAACTTGTGAAAAGTAAAGGCATACAAACCCTGAAAATAGCAGAGAAAAACAGTACATTACTTATAGAGGAGCACCAAATCATATGACAGGAAATTTCTCATTTGATCCATGGTAGCTGAAAAGAAGTGGTTCACATTTTTCAAGTACTGAAAGGAACTACAAACTGGAAATTCCATATTCAGGTGATATATCTTCAATGGCTTAGGAAAAAGTGCAGGCATTCTCTGACCAAGAAAAAGGAAACAATTTTATTGAAAGCAAAATAACCTTTAAAGAATGAGTAAAGAACATACAGAAAATAATAAAACAAGAAAGACTGGAACTCCAAAAAAAGAACGTTGCATTGACAAAAATAAATACTTTATAAATAAATAGTAGACTATCCTACTTTTCTTCAGTTTCTTAAATCGCATGTGGAGTAAAAATTATAACACTGCGACATAATGATTCATATGCATATGCAATACATTTTTAACATACAATATATGTCTTCATGGTGGCATAAATATTCTTGGTATTTTGTGTTATACTATAATTTTAACACTGTTGTTGGAGGAAACCGAATATGGAATATATGATATGTTGCTTACACTTCTGTTACTACAATACCTGATGCAATCACCTTATGGAGACAGCAGGTTTATTTTGACTCATAGTTTGACCTCAAGGTCCAATTGATTTCCTCATTAATTTGGACTTGTGGTCAGGTAGCATGTTATGGCAGAAATACAGAGTTAAATAAAAACACTCCATTTATGAGCAGGGTAGAGGAGAAAATGATTGGATTCACACTACCATTATCCCCTTCATAGCCAAGCCCCAGCGACCTAACATCTCTCATTAAGTCACTTTTATAAAGGTTCAATCATTTATGCTGTCACCACAGGCTGGGACTAAAGAGACCTTTAGAGGATGTTTATCCAAACCATAGCATAAAGTATCTTTCATTTAATTCTAATAACTGCACATGAATGTAAAGTTATCTAAAATATTTGTTTCATAGGATCGTGCCATATTGTAATTTAAGAAAATATTAAAAAGGATGTTCAGCATATCTAATAACTTTCCATATTTTAATATAACTGCTGCCATTTTTTATTCTTGACAAAATATATCTGAAACATAATTGTACTTACCACTTTGATCTAGTTAAAACCTTCCCTTCACTATATGATTTCTTTTCTTTATTCAATCTCTGTTTTCCTTTTTTCCCTGGCTCAAACTTAAATACATCTAGGCCTGGTGTTGATGGCCTGTAGTACAAGCTGCTCAACATATTTAAGCTATAGGATTCAACGTTCCCTGAGAAAACCAATGGGACCCTGTATCAAACTAAAATGTAGAACAAAACATTGGGATTATAGCTCAATGGTAAGGTATTTACATGGCACATGTACTCAGTCTGTTAAAAAAAAAAAAAAAAACACCCAAAAAACTCACCACTACTAACCATAATAAAGACTAATGTTTTAAAAGTCTGAGGTCTTCCCTTTGTCCATTTGCACACGTTATTCTTAAAACATCTAGTCCCTTGTTTCTGCAGGAAAACCTGAAGGACAATGCTTGGGTACTTATATAATAGTCCCCCTTTCCTGTCTCTTACTCTTTCCCTCTCCCTCCAACTTTCCTGTCTGACTCACCACCCACATATTACACTTCCTGCTGCCCTGGAGGCTTCCCCTTAGTACACTTTTAGAGCCCCTAACCTCTCTAAATGTATCGATATAATTTTATTCTTTTTGTTACATTTGGATTTTGCTATTTCTTTGTGTTTCAACTGATAGAAACTCATAAATATTCTAATTATTAAGAAGCTTCTAGAGACTATCTTGTACTTTGGCTTTTAGCCACTCTGAAAAGAGAGACCTTATGACCAAATTAGAAAGACACCATAAAATTGTAAATCATAACATACCTACTTTTGAAAACTAAAATACACATCATTTATACTTGGATGATTGCTAGTAATCATAGCAGTAGTCTACCATTAGCATTTAGTACAGTAACATGCATTTATTTTAATTTTTATTTTAAATTAACCTAGTTCATTTTGTTGCAAATAGACGAATGCTTTTAGTGTTCTTAATGAATATCTTTTGGCACCCAGTGTTGGTCTAGGTGTACATATATGTAGAATAAGTGCTGGGATAACTCTTCAGCACAAAAAAATGTGAAAACTTGCTTTTACATAACTTTTAAGTGATATGTGCTCCTGAATAACACAAAGCATGTCTAGGGCTCCAGAAAATGTTCATGAAAGTTTATTCTATTATATTAAGAGCTGTGCATGATTTCACACTTTTATAAAATTTTGTTTTTTATTATATCAAATTATCAATTTTATGCATGTCTGAACTTGGGTTATAATCACATAGGTTCATAATTACAGTTTACATCATCAAGCAAATGAATTTTCTACTTAGTCTGTGAAGCTGATTATTTTACTGTAAAATATAAAACTGTAGCACTTACTGTTTAAAGATGCTTGGATGACTGCCCATCCTGAATTTTCACATGTTCATACTACCAGAATATTACTGTGAGGAAAACAGAAAATGCTATTTATTTTTTTAAAAACTTGTTAATTTGGGGTTATGAAATGAAATACAAGACAAAGTGTCATTTCTTTGTTCTGTCATTTTATTCATTATGTTCAAGACTAAAATATACAGGTAAATTTTGTAGCAGAATACTTAAAAGATTTTGACCTTAAAAGACTTTATAAATTTCAAGATCTTCACAAAGGTATATTGGTAGATTGGAGTGGGTACATTAGTAGATTGAAAGAAAGTATAATAGAGAAGTGGGTAAATTGTAATTGAGTGATGGACTTTTGGTGGGCCATGGTTTCCTTTTTGTTACTTGCTGGAATAAAATTCCCTACATGAATTGAAATATGGTGACTAATTGTGACTCTATTCCTTTCATCTGATGGCTCACGTCGCTATTTCATTATGAATATAGAGAGAAGACAGTGTCTAATTACCTGTTTCTTTCATTATATTGGCCAGCTTATATTATTAGAATCAGTGTGCCTTGACCTCTTTTCCATTATATTAGTAAATCTCTCTGTTCTCGTTGCCTTTTATACGTTAGTTTACTGACTCAAACAGCTATTAAAGTGTGTAATGGTTTTTGGTTCTCCTCTATTTGCTGAACAATAATTCCTTAATAGGTAAATCTATCAGCCATACTATGTGTTTGTTCCTGATGCATAGAATGAGTTTATTGAGGGCCTACTTACTGAGCAGTGAATGACCACAGATGGCTTCAGTTTTCTGAAGTTGCCACACACTCCACTAAGTTTTTTTTTAATTATATAGGTTTAAATCTACAGCACATTTAAGGCAAACCTGAGTATAGGATATAATTAGTGTTAAAGAAATGAATGCAAGCTCAAATAACATACAAGAACATGGCTTTTGGCCACTCTGAACAAAAAGAACTTATGACCAAATTAGAAAGACAGCATAAAATTGTAAATAATAAGACACCAGCTTTTGAAAAATAAAATATGCATCATTATGCTTGGATGATTGCTAGTGATCATAGCTAAAACAGTGGTAGTCTATCATCAGCATTGAGAATAGTAACATGTATTTTTTAATTTTTATTTTAAATTAACAGAGGAAAATAATCTCTGATAAGACATGTTTAAATGTACTCTCTTTTGTTATCAGGGGTTCTGCAGGTCTCAGTAAACACTATCTGACAATGGAAAAGTTTGTTTGTTTTTGTTGTAATTTGACACAAAAAGAGCTGAGAGCTGGTTTATTGCAAGATGGAGTTACTCTAGCTAAGATTTGAAGGACTAATGCCTTAGTTACTTTTCTACTTTTTTGGTAGAATCCTTGGCAAAAACAGCTAAAGGGAGAAGAGTTTTATTCTGTCTCATAGTTCAAGGGTACGGTCCATCACAAGAAGGAAGTAAAAGTGGCAGGATATTGAAGCAGCTAGTCACTATGCATCCAAAGTCAGAAAAAAAGAGAGCAACGAATACTGATGCTAATCTAGCTTTTTCTTATTTATGTATTCTGGGACCTGAACCCTGGAAAGAAAGGCACCACCATTCTTTTTTTTATTATTCAATTGTGCGTGTATGCGTGTGTGTACATGTGTGTATGTATGTGTGTGTGTGTGTGTGTGTGTGTAGAACCACGGGCAAATTCGGGAACCACCATGCATGGCCTCCACCTCCTCCTTGTTTACTCTGCCCCGGGATTCACAGGCTCTGCCCTACCAGGACCAGAAACGCAGGCCGCCCCCGCTTCTGCCCAGCATCTATACGTGGGATCTGGGATCCGAACTCAGGACCTTCCGCCTGCAAGGCGGAGGCTTAACCCCTGAGCCACCTCTCTAGCCCCAGCACCACCATTCTTTAAAGTGGATCTTTTATCTCAAATAACTTCATCAAGATAATTCCATCTAATTTTAAAAATTCATTACAGGTGTACCTGAAGAGTTATCTCTAATATATCTCAGTGTTTTAAAATCTATTTCTATTTTTTAGAGTTTCATACATGAATACAATGAATTTATGTCACTTTCACTCCTTATTACACAGTTTCATGCCCCCTCTTTTCCACACTGAAAGCCATCTTATTCCCTGTCTAATTTCACATTGTTCTGCATGTGTGGTCGACTGAGTTATGTCTAATGGCACGTGCCCAGGCACTTACTGGAACGCTGATGATATATCAGTGAGTATGCCATTAAGTAAAGCAACTTCCCCACTCCCATCCAGCATTAACACTCAGTAGTCTCTTAGGAAGGCCTGGAGGCTCTTGAGATCTTTCTCCTTTCATAGTGAAATGCCAACAGGCCAAATCTTGTGCAAGTATTGTGGAAATGTTTGGCTGTTCCTCTCCCCATTATCAGGCTCTTACATTCTCACTGTTGCTGCTTCTTGTTCCCTGAAACTTGGGATGCAGTGATTTTGACATCTTAAGAGCAGAGAGAGCAGTCCATAGTCATTTATTTTCAGTACTTTAATCAGTTGTGATTCTCTTCATTAAATACCTCCAATTGCAAAAGGAAGCTTATACATTGAGTGATAAGCTCCTCTCTGATCTATGGGTATAATGGTAAATGTTTAGATGGCAGTTCGATATCATGTCCTTAGTAATTTGTTCCCTCCTAGTTTTTATACACTTGTATAAATGTCTTGTCCATGACTGAGCACTTATCCTTGGCACCTTGAGCAGCCATGAGTTTTTACATACACAACCATTCATTGAAAAGGAAAGCTTCTTTGGTGAAGATTGACAGTAGCATTTATCTATGGGCATAAACAAATATTTAGAAGGCAGTTTGACCGTACATTACTCTACCTAGCAACAAAAATATATCCCTGAGACGATCCTGAGAATTCCTCAGAAACCCAGTCATAAACCTCATCATTCATGTTTTTAAATCTAAGTTAGCATTTTAACAGTATTAATAGTCTGAAACAACCTAAGTATTCTAATTCAAATATTCTTATAAGGCTTACAAAACCTGTATTATTTAATTTCTGATTTCTCCATTGTAGTCCACCGGCTATATATTGGGATTTATTTGATGTTGATTTCAAAGGCTTTTTATTTACTATCTTATTGAAATCAGATGTGGACTATCTGGATCTTTTGTATTGCCATAAGAATTTTGGGATTCTTTCATTTTGAGAAAGAATTACATTGAATGTGTAGGTCACTTTGTACCATATGGACATTTGAAAAATATTAATCCATCCAACTCATAAAGAAGGGGAACAACTTTGGGCTGGATCTTCCCACATTCAATTATGCTATCAAGACAATCCTGTATAGGGGAACCCAGAGGGCATCTTTCATTTAGAATATACATCTGGTGTACCTGACCTGACTCCGAGGTATCAGTTTCACAATTGATATGGTACATGTAACACAATGCTGTGTTTTGTTGTTTTCAACTATATTGACTGCTTATAACACTTAAAAGTTTATTCTTACTAATAATATAATTTATTGCCTATGTTGTAGCAAGTGCCCAAGCATGTGACCATGCATGTAACCAATGCAACCATCATTCAACTCAGTAGATTTTACACACACACACACACACACACACACACACACACACACACACACAAGACTTAAGTAGGAGGGAAATTCATCAACAATCAAGTCCTTAATGGAAAAACAGATAGGGTAATGCACAGGGAAAATGACAAACATTTATTGTGTACATATGTGAAACTGTCAAAGAGTTAAAAATACAAAATGATAACATATTCTTTTTAAAGGCAAATGTTAATTCCTATGCCAAATTTCCTTCAAGATGCATGCACAGCTTTTAAGCTTTTACTTTTTTATCCCCAGAACATTTTAAAATGAGTTGATCTTCAATTTCACTTATTAAAAAAGTGAATGTTCCATAAAAGAATATGCAGTTAGTGACATTTATGCTTAAGAACCTTTTCATAGACCCTTTCATTACCTTAGAAGAAACTTCATAAATATAAAATAATAATAATAGAAAAATATCTCTTGTTAAATTAAGAATAACTTAAAGCCTAAATAAAATACTAATGAAAAGAAAACAGTAGCTTCAGGGTTCAAACATATATCAGAAGTACTTATGAAAACTGTGTATGTAAAACATAAGGACATTCATATTGTATAAGGTTTATGTTTTTGGAAAGCATATTCTAATTAAGCCTCTTTCACGCAACAATGTTTCACTAAAAGTAGAGTGCATGAATGCAAAGCTGAAGATATGTTTCAGTAAATAGTATGTTTCAGTGGGCGTTTCAGCAAGTTAATTTAACAAATTGTCTCAATTATTTCTAAAATGATAAATATAACAGCATTTAGTTTGTGCCAATTTCTGACAAATAGATACTACATAAATAATACTTAGCTAAAAGACTAGATGTTATTTGTAATAATAATAATAGTAAAATTGTACTAATCATTCATTATTACTATGTGTTTGACCTTCAAATATTTTTATTTCTTGTAGAAATGAATGAAATGTTCTAAAGATCTAAGAATTTTAAATTGGAATATTTCTAAATGGGTTCATTTTCTCTATCCATTCATAATGTTTTAATAGTTTGATATAATTATCTGAATCAAAGCAATATATGTGTATCAGGCAAAGATCCAGACATATTATGGACTAAAAATTACAAATTTAAGGATCAAAAATTGCTGTACTTTTTTCATTATAAAACTGCTACAATTTCTTGTTTGTAAAATGTGATAAATTTGTTATCACATCCTTTATTTTTTATAAAATGGATTTATTTGATAATTTCTAGAAGGTTGTAAAATATGTTCCTTATTAATAAGCATTAACACAAAATAATGCAGCACAGCCCAAAGCTGAGCTGTGTGCCTCATGAACTTCGCATGAATCATTAATATAAAAAATTTTGAAAAGTTTGAAAAAAATTTGATAAAAATTTTGAAGGACTCATTAATGTTTTTATTGTTTGTGACTAATTTTAGATAACTTCATCCATCACTTTTAAATTATTATATTTATTTGAAAGAAAAATAGAGGAGAAAGGAAGGAATGGGGGGGATAAAGGAAGGAAGGTAAAGAGAAAAACACATGCATGTCATGGTGCATGGGTCAAGGTCAGAAGACAACTTTAAGAAATCAATTCTCTCATTCAATCATATGGGATTTCTGATCTTTAACTCAGGATACCAGTTTTGCAATCAGGCACCTTAGTAACTGATCTATCTTGCTAGCTACAGCCATCACTTTTAACATCTCTTAAGTTCATTCCCTCTTCAGTAGAAACCTCCTACCTCAGAATAAAATCTATCTTGGAATAGATTTAATGACATTTGAAAGAAAGATTGTGGAATATATTTGTAATTTATCATAATGTGTTTTTGTTTAGAAAAATTAATGTAAAATGTAATAAGTTATGATTTTAATAGTGGTGAATTCCCTGCCAAAATGAGTAATCATTGGAGCACTCTTTTAAAAATGCGGGGCACAAAGATGAAGATGTACAATAAAAAAATTGCTAAAATGTAAGGTTGTTACTTTCTGCAATGCAAATACTTTCTGTGATGCAAATTATAGTCCTGAGTATTTCTGACATCTTAAAATTATTTTGTGTGTTTTACAGGAATTGTTGTACCTCCTAAAGGAAATTTAGAAATCCCAGTCTTATTTATACCTAGTAGTATGACATTATATAAAACGTTGGTGGTTGTTAAAGTGAAGAGAGCAAGTAAAGAAAATTGGCCTATTGACAACTATGAAGAACTGAATGCAGAAATTAAAAAGTAATGTTTATATAAAGACATTGAGGGATGATTTGTGTTTGGAGTGGTGCTAATGTGATCGAATTCCTTAATATATGGTTCACGTGCAAGATAAAATTCACGATCTTATATTATCCAAATTACGGCCAACTACAAGTTCAGAGAAATAAAATACAGCTGTGGAATACAGACATGCATATATAGATAGCATTTGAATTTCAAAGTTATGAATAACATCAAACTTCATTATTAACTGATCAGATGTATATAATGTGTCTTCTTTTTGACTGGATAATAATTACTAAGGTTTTAAAATTTATTCTTTTATTGTTTCATACATGATCACACTTAACTTATGGTAGTTTCACATCTTACTCCCCAGTCCCACTTCCACTCCCCTTCCCACAACAACCTTTCTTCTTCTCTGCCAGTGTCCCTCCTACTATCATCTTCTTTTTCTTTTTTTTTTTTTTCTTTGCATGTATCTGAGCACTTTCTGGAACATGAATCATATATATCAGTGGGTATACCCTTGAGAAAAGCATTTTCCCTGCTCCCCTTACCCCCTGTCAATCAAAATCGACCTTCAACAATGACTGACTTTTTTTTAATAAGAAAGGATATACGGTCTCCTTGCTAGAATGAAGGGGAAAATTGAATTCTTTCCTCGGAATAAATTTAAGCAAGCTCCAATAATGGTGCAAAACCTAAATGATTTCTCTGACCTTATAGTTTAATTAAACAATGTCCTAGAAACCTTAATTAAAAGCAATTTTTTATTGTACATCTTCATCTTTTTCCCCACATTTTTAAAAGACTGCTCCAATGATTACTCATTCTGGCAGGGAATTCACCACTATTAAAATCATAACTTATTACATAAATTGTGGGTCCCAGTGAAAAATTACGATGAAAGGAGTTGTGATAGCACATTGGACAAACACCACTATCTTTTAAGTATGAAGTCTGAAGCAGTTGTGCAAGTCATATGCATCAATGGTTTTCTCTACAATGGCTAACATATCACTGTTAAGAGAAAATTTCATCCTTAGTATGATCAAGTTAAATTTTTTGCATTTTTTCTTAATTATAAGTGATACACCTAAATTATTCAGACATATGCCAATTTTTATTTGCTAATATCTCTTTAAAATAAACTTGACATCTCTTTCTAAAGCCTTATAGTTAGGATGTTTACTTCTGCGTTTTGTCTCCTTAATTTAGAATATAACCCATGTGAAATGTATTACCTCTCCTTGTTCACCATTTTGTTATGTCAACAAACCCAAATGTGCGGTTTAGAACAAAATCTCTTCAATTTTACATTTCATGATGGTTTTCTTTCGGTAATTGTCTAAGATTTCCTTATTGTTTACAAAATCAACACTTATAGGAAATTTTTTTTGTATTCCCGTGCCTTAATTAAATTGACAGCCTTACCAAAAAAAAAAAAAAAAAAAGAAAATTCCCTTAAAAGTAATGAAGAGCAAGCTCTTTTAAAAAAATATTTCAAACGTTTTTCTTTCTTGTTAATACTTGTATTTTACATTTCTAATTAGAATTCTGGGAGACGAATGTGAGGAACTGGAAGCAGTAAACTGGATATACCCCATTATTGGACTTCCACAGGCACCCTCCCCTAAAAGTCCTCCAGGTAAAGCTATTTCACTCAGTGGAGCAGGGGGAACACTATTCCAGGCACCTTAGCCAACCTCTATTCATTCTATTCCCTTCTCCTTATAAACAAGAAGCTCACATTGTACTTGAGAGTACTGCAACATTACTCTTTCTCACCAGTGACTCCAGAAATTCTGTTCTGCATTTTCTTGAGAAATCCAGGTGGCATCTTTGAAAGTCTTGAAATTCTATTTTTCCTTCTCCACCCAATACAAATGATTGCAAATGAAAAGACTTAGACTTTGTGGATGGAGGTGTAGCTTAATAATGGAGTATTTCTGTAACATTCTAGGTCCTGAGTTTTTCCTCACCACAAAATATAAAATAAAATTATAATTGAATTCTGCTGATATTTGTTTCATCAACATGCTTTGAAAGAGGAAGAAGTCTTGCTTGTAAACAAAGCATTTACCAAAATACAAATACTTGATTTCATACTTATATTGAAGTAAGAATCCACATATGCAGAAGTACCTTTGGCATTTACATGTAGTTTTGCTCTTGAGCTTAAAACTTAACACATAAATATATTCTTTAAATAAACTAGATTATCTTTAGAATGAGCCAAGATATAATAAAATGTTTTATTTTGATAACATACTTTTCCATAGAACTGAACTTTTTAAGTTTTTAAAATAACCTTTACTCTTTAACATGTTCATTACAGGAAACAGCACAAGAAGTAAAATGAACTTTTTCCAGTTAATAACATACAATCATCTGGTATCTAGATATCACACTAAGATTCTAATAATATTATTTGTATATTTCGTAAACTTTTCCCCCTCAGATTAAAGTTTTGAGCAGAATGTTTTAATCTTTAGCAATGTTTATGGGTACATAAAAACCAAAAATTTCTCACTTACTTTTTTCTGCAAAGAAAGCTAAACATGTAACACATCTGTTTTCTGGGACTGAATTTTCTTGTACCTACTTCATTTTTAAATGAAGTATGAATTTTTTAACTGACTCATGTCTGGGTAACACAAAACCATAACATTGCTGTTCTTACATAAAGTGCATATTATTTATTAAATCACCTTACCAAAAATCTGAATTCTGTTCTTAGTTACTTTTCTATAATACTCTTGAGAAGTCATTGCAATTTTTTGCAATACATTATTTTCTTTTTGGACTCTATATTCATTCCTAAATACTTCTTAGAGAAAACTTATTGCTGTGCAAGTACATCACAATGAAAGTTTGTTTTATCTTTTATGTTTCATGCATCTGTCACTCAGATAGTTTCCAACTTAGCACTTCTGCTGTTCTGTGACCTACCAGTTCACTTTGTGTTTTGTTATCTATTTACTTTCCACTGAGGAAGATAAAAGTACTCATCTATGTGTTATGTTCTACATACAATGGAACATGAATCTACTGTAATGGATGAGCATTTATTAAAGACTTGAAAGCCAAGAATAATTACTTGCCAAAAACTGTAGCTTAATCACACTAATTTCCAATTTAAGGCTTTCAGATTGAAGTTAGGTATAACCAGAAATATTATATATTATATATGATATATGTTATAAATAATCACTTAACTCTTTTAATTTTATCTAATACTGTACCCTTACTTTCTATTTCTGATCTTAATTCTGAGTCCACAAAGATGTATGTATTTTTTAATATTTTATTTGTTTGAGAGAGAAATGAGGTAAAAACAAGGGAAAGACAGAAATAGACTCAAAGACAGAGAGACAAAGAAGATACATGTACACTATGACAATTGGATGGCAGAGAACAACTTTTGGAAGTCAGTTCCCTCTTTCAACCATGGGGGCTCTGGTAATCAAACCCAGATCACCAGCTTTGCACGTAGGAACTTTTATTCTCTCAACCATTTCATTGGCCAAAGAATGTCCAGTATAAGTGTACAATTGGAGAATGAAATATTAATTTAATATCTTATATTTCAATATAGTATGCATTGTGAAAATGCATACATCTAAAAACATCAATTAATTTTGTAGCTAATATGACTATATTGCTATGTTGCCACAAAACATAGCATAAGGTATTTCAAAGTTTTCTAAGTATAGATTTCAATTTTTCACTTAACATTTCATCCATAGTCTATATATAATAATAGTATAAAAATATATTTGAAGAATATGTAACTGGAAAGGGGAAAAGGGAGGGAGAGAATGGGGATACCTATTGAGCTTCTATGATTAGTAAAAAAATGTGGGAGAAAAAAGACATAGTAAAGTAAAATTTAAATTAAAGATACCTTTGGTTAAAAAAAGAATATGTACATTATATATATGGACTTTTGTACACATTTACCCACATTATTATATTAGCATTTTTATGTAATTAGTTATTGCATATACAAATATCATTTTGATTCTAATAGGGTCATTGACAAGCCCATACTTGATAGAAGAAAATTTGAGTTCATATACATGTTTAAATATATGGGGATATCAGTAATGATACAGTTAAAATCCATATATAATCACATTTTAATATTATATTAAAGTGTTATTATATTAAAGTGTTATTTTTAACTACTAATGAAGACTTTATCTATTTGGAATTAAAAATATGTAGATATTACATAAATTTGTATTCGTGTCATATGCAATTATTATTGAAATTATGTTGTATGGAAGTTTTATTTTGCATGGCATAGTTTATTTTATCTCAATGATAATATTACCAAATAGCTTAATTAACTAAAATAATTTCTCCATTACAGTGATTATAACCTGTCAGGCTAACAAACGGATAGAAGAAAAAGTAGAAGTGACAATGTATGGTAGTTTTTTTGGCTCGTGCCCTACAAAAGAATTGACAGAGTTTGCAGTACTACCCAAGAGATGTTCATTTGATGATGCTTATGAAAATGTTCATGGTAAGAGTTCATAATTGTGGATATGAGAATTGTAATAAATAAAAATTCATATCCTTTGAATAATAGTTTTGTTATTACTCAGTAAAAACAATCAATTCACTTTTTGCTTGACAACATTACATTCAAGTTAGTACTTAAAATGGGTTCTTTTGCATTTTTTGACTTTTTATAGACTAGCTCAGAAGCTATGGCAGTTATGGTTATTATCGGGTTTTTAATACATGAATTGTGATTCTGTGAAAAATGATAAGTGAAAATTATAGTAATTGTAAGTTCTACTTCCATTTAACTTTACCTGATTAATCATATTCTTTTCCTGATGTTTTGTGTTGCTTTGAGGACTGAACCCAGACCTTCATCATACATGCTTAGACAGGTTTTCTTCAACTGAACTGAACCTCGAGTGTCATTCAGATTTAAGGATTGTGATGGACAGAATGACTTTCCATATTAAATTTACAAAGAAAATGTGAATATTTCTTAAGTAAAAAATGGACATGAGTTAAATATTCAAATAGTTTTTATATAATGAAGTTTGTGTCTCACATTTTATACGAAACTGACATGCTTTAAATATATGATAAATGGAGCACTTTAGATCTTCAACTCCAAAATGATGCAAAAGTCAAAACAAGTATGACACCATAAACAAATATCTACACCTGACCACTACATGTGACAAGTTTCAATCACAGAAAAGGACATAAAAAATCAGTAGGGAGAAAATATTTGCACACTGTATATCTAATAAAGGTTCAGTGTCCAAAATGTATAAAGAATACCTAAAAGTAATGAGAACACGTAATGATCTGATTGGAAAACAGGCTAAGGGACTTGAATAAATTGTTCTCTAAAGAATATCCAGAGATATTTTCTATAAGAAAAAAAAATGTTACACATTACTAATTACAAGGGAAATACTAGTTGAAGCCACAATAAGATGTGGCCTCATACTTACCAACATTCCTATTATATAAAGGGAAACAAAAGCAAATGTTGGCAAGAATATGGGGGAATATTGAAACTTAAACCCTCCATTTTTTGAAAGATCAAATGGTGCTTCCACTGTCAAAATTACTCTGGACATGCCTCAAAAAGTTAAAGCAGAGCAATAATATTATCCAGAAATTCCATTTCTGAATCCTAATCAAAATCAATTGAAATCATAAACTCAAAATATCTTTACTACCCTATTCAGAGAAACATTATTCACAGTGACCTAGATACAGAAATAATGTAAATGTCTATTGTTGCAGTGGATGGTTGTCAATGTGTGTTCCATAAATTTGGTGTAATATATGTAGATTCCTCCCTGATAATCTGGGTCAAACAGTATTCAGAACTGTGCTGTCATATCCATCTTTGTGGTAGCAATTACTACAGAATCCATGTAAAGACTAGTTATGTTGGCAACTAATTATCAATTCCTTCCTTCTGGTTATAAGCTTCCTGAACACCTTGTATTTCAGTAGTTTCTACTCTATTTATCTTTTCACACAAGCTAATAGTCATGATTATATTCTGTACCAGGAGACATTGTTATGCATAAAAATTTGACACCCTATTGGCAGACATGTCCAGTGGCTTTGAGAATGTCTGAAATTAAAAACCTAGCTCCTTATTCTCTGGTTTTGTTTTGACACCACCAATCCCATAAATACTTCAATAATTAATCAAAAGTAATGTATATGTCCACTACATAAATGATATACTGTAAAAATATGAGTCAGCTGATGGCAAAGTGTTTGGTTATTGTGTGAAGGAGTCCTGGATACACACAATCTCTAGCACTGTAAAAAAATTATTTAGACTACTATTGGAATGAAATGAAAATCACATATCTCATAAAACATCCTAATATGTTTAAATGTTCATTTCTTTATTAGGCATTTCCATATTCTATTCTCAGAGCAAATAGAAAAAGTCTATGTAGGCATATTGATTTTGCTTTGTAGAAAATTAGTAAAAATATAATTATTGATTTGTCAAGATGAAAAATAGCAATTTAGTAGATCAGATTTATTTTTCTCTATAGAAAAAGAAAAGAATGATTTCTTGATGGTATAAGTCACTTTGTTATATTTTAGTAAGTTCTCTGAATAATCATTAAAAATGGCTTCAACTTGTCATGACCAAGCTGTTTTTCAGCATTCAGTAGTAAAATTCATTTTATCTTCTTTGAAAAAGTGATCTGGTATCTATTAAAACATTTAGGAGACAGTATATATCACTTCTGAATTAAAATATTAGACAAAACACTTTTTCTGTTATGTAGCAGAAATTTTTGAAATTAATTCAGTTATCAGTGGTGCCTGCACACAATCCTGGTGACTTCAGTTCAGTCCTCAAAACCAGGCAGCAGACAGGCATATAAGGAAAGAACTTACTTCCAAGAGTTGTTCTCTCGTCTCTGTCCATGTACAATGGAATGCTTGTACATTCTCTCTCTCTCTCTCTCTCTCTCTCTCTCTCTCTCTCTCTCTCTCTCTCTCTCCTCTCTCTCTCCTTTCTCTCTCTCTCTCTCTCCTCTCTCTCTCTTTCAATAGAGAGCTATAGATACTTTAGAAAGAAGTTATTTTAGTTATTGGCTAGGTGAAGTCACAATTCTCTGACTTGTCTACCATGATCTTCATACAACTTTATTGTATCTGGGTCCTCATAGGTAAATGAAGAGGAATCCAGTATAAATTTGTACCTCTTGTCCATATTCTACTCCTGTATTTAAGAGATTTTTCACATATAGTAGACAATATTGGGGTTTGTTTAGTAATTTACTGTGTAAGAAACATTGTAAACCATATTATTTCAAGTATTTCAAGAAAAACACCGACATTTTCCTTTATGAACATGTACCAAAAATTGGAGCTTGATTCTAATTATTTTATGCTATTTCAATATTATGCAAACTTAATTAAAATTAAATTTTATACATTTGTGACAGATCACAGATTTCATATACTATTTTTTCATAAGTAATTTTGATTATTAATCTTTTTTTCTTATTTAAGCTTAAACTGAAAAGATTTAAGAATGGAACTGTCCTTGGTCTTTCTGTATTCATTCATTTATTTACATTTTAGCAAATTATTCATAGCATATATAGTTGGCGATATATAGTAGGCTGTATGAACAAAAACTCAGTTAACATTTTTAAAATACCTGTTCATAACTAGTGTTAATAAATTGATGTTCAACTTATGCATATATTAAATGTTTTTCTTTTTTCCAGTAATTTCTAAAAGACGTGAATTTGAATTTGAAATAGAATTTGAAACTGATGAATTGAAGGCAAACTTGGATTCCACTGTGACTTTATATTTATACAGAAAACATTTCAATATCAAGCATGAATTGATTTCACTGATCTTCAATGTGATATTTACACCAAGAAAACCATTCCAGTAAATTTGACTTCAATTTTCTTTAAGCAATATCATTACTTTTTCAAAATACTCATGTTTTTTCTATCCTTCAGTCTTTGAAATATATTATTTCTTTGATGCCATGTGAGAAACCTTTGTGCCATATCAATTCTAGCTACCAAGATCTGAGAAATATTCTAAAGAGAAAAATACAGTCCATTGAAGGTGTTTGCTAAAATTTATCTGTAACTTACTAAGAGTGAAAATTTCCAAAATCCATTTGCAAAATTATTGTTTTTGAGACAATAGCCAGATGACAGATAAGATTGTCCAAAAAATTATCTCAAAGAAAGAATAATGCGGGCTGGAGAGGTGGCTCAGGGGTTAAGCCTCCGCCTTGCAGGCGGAAGGTCCTGAGTTCGGATCCTAGATCGCACGTATAGACGCCAGGCGGAAGTGGGGGCGGCCTGCGCTTCTGGTCCTGGTAGGGCGGAGCCTGTGAATCCCCGGGCAGAAGGAGGTGGAGGCGTCCATGGTGGTTCGCGAATTCGTCCGTGGTTCTACACACAGACACACACACACACACACACAGACACACGCGTGCACTCACATACACACGCGTATGCACACAGTTGAATAAATAATAATAATAATAATAAATTAAAAAAAGAAAGAATAATGCAAGTTGCAAACTACACTTTCTAGAAATAACTTATCTAAATTTTTAAAAACAAAATGTCCCAGTATTTTACTTAAGTCTAAAAAATTACTTATACTTTGACCTTAGATATGAAACATATATTTATTCTCTTTGTTTATCTTCCTGTAATATATTTTAAAATATCTTTTGTATTTAAGGGCCAATATTATATTAAAAATTGAGTGCATAACAGATGGAATCTGGAAGTTTCCTATGACATTGGTTGCCACTGAGCCTGAAGTGGAGGATGTTATTGACATCCAAGGAATTGGTTTATTTAAGACATCTACTACGGAATTTAGACTAACAAGTCAGACAAGGTAATATAAATCAAGAAGTATATAACTGATTTGATAAATGTAACTTATGTTCAATGATACAAAGATTTGAAATGGAAAATTTAATAGATCATCTTTGGCTGGCTAGGCCAGCATAGTATTGTTTCTATGAGCAAAAGGTTTTAGACATCATAAATTCTTATTTACAATTTGGAAAATGGGATATTTTAAGTGAAAATCAGAGAATCGAAATAAATAATCAGACTTGAAATTTGGGATAATATTTTCATTAGTGTTTCAAAGAATTATTCGATGTGTTTTCCAAGATTGATGGACTGCTCTTCAATAAATTGTAAGAAAACAGTATAATGAAGTAGACATAAGAGATACTTTGGTAACCTCTTCTGATTCCCTTTACAATTAGCTATTTTCCTGCCCCAAGTCCTATTTTCTTTCTCTATATATAGCTTTGCATTTTTGACATTATATAAAAATAAGTTTTATAATATGGAATTTTTTATTGTCATTATCTAAAGTGCAGAAACTTTCAAATGCAGCTCCTCTCAGTCTCTTGTGTGGATATGGTAAACTCCCATGTGAAAGTGATTATTTTTTTAACCAGAGAGTCAACCTCCTAGTTGATATTGTAGAAAAGGGATTATTTTTCTTTTGCTACCATCTGGGAAATAATTCTACATTATATATGTAACATACTATATTTATAAATAAATAGTCTCTGGAATTTTAAAATTTAAATCTTGGTCTGGAGAGTTGGCTCGGGGTTAAGACTCTGCCTCACAAGCAGAGGGTCCTAAGTTTTCATCCAAAATACCACATAAAAACTCCAGGCAGAAATTTCAGTGTCCTGTACTTCCAGCCCAGGTGGGAGGAGACTGAAAAATCCCAACGTGAAACAAAAAGTAGGTATAAGCAATCCAGAATGAGTCTGGAAGTCACCCTTGGTCCTCCACATGTGCTTTCTGATACACATACACACACACACACACACACACCTCAATCAGTTAATAAATATATAAAGTTTAAAATTTGTATCTCAAGTAGTAAGAACTGATGCTAGTTACAGTAATATTTTATTGATGTATTTATTTTATTTTCTCTTCAGTATGTATCTCAGGTAAGATAAGTAGAAAAAGGAAAAAGGACTTCACATTACTGAATTATAGTGTATAAATAGTTGGGAATATAGGTTAGCAGCAGAGTACTATCCATAGCAAAGAAACTAGCTTATAGCCCAAAGCCACACACACGCAAAAGAATGAGAGAAAAAAAGGTTTTATATATTCTTTCTTTAATATTTTAAAGTTTTATGTTGCAGACATAAGACAGTTACGTAATTATTTAGCTGTGTGATTTCATGTTTTATGAGTTGTTAAATTTATGAACATAGGGTTGTTTTAGTATTATCTTCTTTTCTCCTTTGATTATAAAATTGGTTATTTGCAACTTTGCTCTTTTATCATGTCAGAGGTTAATCAATGTTATTGAGCTTTTTAATTCAGATGTTAGAATGTCTCTTGATTGAGAAGTTGAGTCCATTGACATTTAAGGTTCTAACTGAGAAGTGTTTGCTGATTTTTGTCATTTTTTAATTTAGTGATTTTTGTGTTAGTTTTCTGCTTGTCAGTTGTGTTGGCTTAATTTTCCCTTCTATCTTCTTGAGTGTGTTTCAGTCTTAAGTATTTTTCCTAGTATCTGTTACACACCTGGCTTAGTAGACATGTAAATCTTTGAGTATGCTATTATTGTGGAAAATCTTATTTTCATCTTCAAATCTTATTGATAGTTTGGCTTGGTATACCATCTGGGTTACTGTTTGTGATGATTCCTGACTTGAAGAATACCTCTCCAATCTTTTGATGGGGGGTTGGGTTTTTCACTCACCACAGAAAACATTATCTTTGTTTTTTGTTTTTGTTTTTGTTCTGGGATTCCACGAATGTGCAGATTTGGCTTCTTCATGGTATCCCATAGCTCTAGAATATTCCTTTTGTGTTTTTTTTCAGCTTCTTTAACTAAAAGATCCTGTGCTTCCAGACCTGATATTCTATTGTCTGCTTAGTAAGATCTGTTGGTGGTCATTTCTGCTGAGTTTTTTAATTGCAATTGGCTTACTTTTGATTTCCAGTTAATTTTCATTTTGAAATTTTTTCACCTGTTTTAAGCTTAGTTCTTGTTTCCTCTATTACCTTTGACATCTCTTTTAGTTTTGTGTTATTTCTAGTTCGTATACCATCACACATTTTTTCAATTTTCTGTTTACTCATTATGTTTCTCATTTCTGTTTCCCTTTATTGCCTTCTTGCTTGCCAGAATTTTTTAAATGATTTAAATACTATTATTACTATCGTTGTTATAATTTGCATGCTTGTGTCTGCCTGTCTGTCTGTGTGTATCAGAGGACACTATGTGTACCTATGGAGTCTTAAGGGTGACTTTGGGGAGTCAATCTGGATGGTTTTACGTCCTTTTTCCTTTGCTCTGTATTTTTCCAGACTCTGCCTTTGAGTGTCAGAGTTTCTACATGGTGTTTTTTAGGGAGACTGTTATATGAACTCTGGTTCTTTTGCTTGAAAGGCAGAGTCTTAACCCCTGATCTATTTCTCCAGCCTCAAATACCGCTATTATTATTATTACCATTGTGTAGTTTATCATTAGCAGTTGCTGTTAGCACAGCAGTATTGATGAACAAGTCATAGTATGCTGTTAAAACAATTTTACACATTAAGTGTAAATATAAACCTCGCTTTCATTTCATTCTCTTTACCCTAGCACTTTAATTTTCAAGAAAGCATCAAAAAATTTATGACAATTATAACTCATTATACTTACCTATATATTTTTACTTTCTTTTGTTTTACTTCTTGAAATTTATTCTTCCCACTATCATATTTATTTTATTCAAAGAGCATTCTTTGTAAGTTAAGCATTACTCATGAAACATTCTCTGAGATTGTCTTTATTATCCCTTCAGTTATGAAGAATAAATTTGCTTAATGTAGATCTTGTGGTTCAAAATTATTTTCTTTCAGCACTTCTTTCTAGTTTCTGTGATTTATAAGAAGGAGATTACTATCATTTGATTTGTTCTCCTAATGGTAACATTTCATTTTATTTCATTTTAGTGTTCAGAAACCAGATTATGATGCATTGTACCATATAATATCTGATATGTCTGTTGTCACTATTAGACTAAATTCAGTGAGGAAAGGGCCTCAGACTCACTTATTTAGCACTAAACAAAACAGAGGTGTTTGATAAATATACTCCATAAAAAGGAACATTCCTCAATTACTTTTTTCTCTGTGATAATAAATAGAAAGTGAATCATCTATATCCATGGTGATTAGTGAATATGAATTTATTGTGAAATACCCTTAGAGATAAAAGAAAAGCTTGATATATTAGAATTCTGAAGAACAATGGCTTATGTAATTATTTGCTATTTCTAGTTAGTGATGCTATAAAATTACTGTAGCTGGTATAATATCTATTAATATAAATGAAGGAAAGATCCAGAAACACTATTACTTCTTTTCTGGTTCTCTGGGGCAATACTAGCATATATACTGGAAGCTTCATTTCTTTTTCATTTCATTTCATTATGTTTAGTTAGTTTACTTAAGACAGGATCTTGGTGTGCTGGTCTGGAGAGATGGCTCAGAAGTTAAAACTCTGCTTCACAAACAGAAGTTTGAGTTCAGATCCCAGGTCCCACGTAAAAATGCCAAGTGGAAATAGCTGTGGCCTCCACTTCCAGTCCTGGTTGAGGGAAACCTGGGAAATCCCAGAACAAAACAAAAAAGAGGTAGAAACAATCCAGGATGATTCATGAAGTCACCCTTGGTTCTCCACAGAGACACACAATACCCTCTGAGACAGACAGACAGACAGACAGACAGACACACACACACACACACACACACACACACACACACACACACACAAGAAATTTAGAAATCTCATTAAAAAAGACAGATCTTGTGTATTCCTGCCTGTTCTAGAACTCACTATGTATAACATAGTAGCCTCAAATTCACAATATTCTTCCTGCTTATACCTCCCCAGTGCAGGGATTACAGGCATACACTATGCCAGTCTTCATTATTACTGTACAAAGTAATGAATTTTATTATGGCATTTCACACATATGTGTTATTATATCACTTTGTTCTAACTTGTCCACACCCTCCACTGCCCTTCCTTCTTTGTTTCCCTCTTGCTGTGTTCCCCTTCTTCCCCCAGTACTTCTAAATTATTATTTGAAGATTAGTCATATTTTAAAACAATTGACATTATGTATCCTTATTTATTACACAAAAACATTGCATCCATATATTTGGAATCTTGTTTATTATGCTTGTACAGAAATAGTGAGTTAACTAGCTGCAGTTAAATTTTCTTTTTCCTTGATCTCTGATCTAGTAATTTAAACATTCTTTATTCATTGATCTGCATGTCTTTTCCACTTTTTTTTTTTAGATATAATGTATTTTCTTCAATTGTGAGTAGAAAATAGAATTCTATTTCTTTGGTAGGCAGTATATCCTAATGTCACACTTGTTAAATCTGAGATACTGTGTCTTAGGCCAGAAATCAATTTTCCTTCATATATCTTTGTGTAAATGGCCTATATAGCATATGGAGTTTCTAGGTCATCTTTAATACTAAGATTGTTTTAAATAATCTAAATCACAAATTTCCTGTAGTTCTTAAAACTATGGAAGTGAAAGATAACTTCCATCGAAAACATGAGAATAAGTTCAAAATATGACAATTAAAATTAGTTAATTGCTTGCATGGACTGAATAATGTTTCTACATTTTGTTGGAAAAGAAATAATTCATAAAATTAATTGTAATCAGGTTAATATATTTCATCCTTATTAATCACACTATAAAAATTTCTGCCCTTACATTAATACAAATGAGCTAAATCATTTGAATTGAAAATAGTACAAGTTCATTCATTATGTCCCTTGCAATTGCTCTTGACAAATACAGCTAAATAATTGAATCCTTAGTCAAAAGAGACAATCGAAAGAAAATTCACCAAAAAAACTATCATCAATGAAGAACATGATTCGATCACTTTGTCTAAATTTAATTGGAAACTTCCTGCATTTAATTAATGTCATGAACCAAGGACCATTTTTACTGTTGTAGTGATCCTGAGATTCTTGTCTTCTTAAAGGTGTTAATTCATTCAAAAGACACACAGTTGAAGCAGAAGTTTATTTAGTTAAGCAGCATTTAGTAAAGTAAGCAGATCACTCCAAAAACAGATTTGGAGCAGGTTGCCCCAATCTAAGGAGTGGTCTGGTAGGTTTTGAGATGTGGATTTTAAAGAATCCTTATCAATTTTTTTATGTGTAATGTTGGAACATCCATACTTTTCAGTTCTTAAACAAATAATGCTGTCAGGAAGATTTCCTCTGTCTGCACAGCCAGGAGGTGCAAGCCCGGTCAGTCCCAGTCAGTCCCCTACTATACAGGCCAGAAACTAATTAGTCACTCATGAATCAATCTTATGCTTCCTCTTGTTCAGTGAGTGAGTTTGGCTGTCTCATTCCCAACTGATAACCCTTTATTTACAATTCTCAGGGTTTCCAAACTTGCTCTTTTAACTCTAACATTTTAATATTCATTTTAATTTTCATATTAGCTCTTACCAGAACACCATCACAAAGAGAGAACAGGAGCATATTATATTTGGCCTAATATCAAATTTAATTCATATTCTTGCATGAATTTTTTTCTCAACGTTTTGAACAATAACCTAATTTCAATATACTGTACCATTTTTAATATTTAAAATGTATTTCTACTTATCAGAGAGAGAAACAAAAAGAGATAAGAAGGAGCATGAATGTGCAGGCACATGAATGGAGGTCAGAGGACAACTTTCAGAAGTCAATCAATTCTCTCTTTCTAACATGTAGACTTCGTGTAATAGAAGTAAGATGACCAGGTTTGTGAGTAGGCACCTTATCTGCTGAGTTCTCTCTTCAGCCTTTTAAATGTAGTCTCACGACAAAAGTTCAAGATTGCATCTATGTCATGTCTTCTTGGAGAAAGAATTTGGTACTTCACTTTTCACTTCTTTGTACTCCTCAAAGTACAGGGTTTTTTTGTTTCTTTCTTTCTTTGTTTAACTTACCCAGGACCTTTTGAAAAAAGGGGTTAATTAGAAAGTCGATTTCCTCAAGTTGCCATTCACCTCTTTTTGTATTTTTATTGTTGCTTTGAATTTTAAAATGTTTTAGAACTTTTTTCTTTTTATATGAGCTATAGTAGAAAAGATGGGGCATATGATTTAGTCTCTGACACAGTAAGTTGCAGGAATTTTTTACCAGTAGGAAAAAAGGAAAATAGCACAATAAGTATTTTTGAAACAAGTGAAAGGGAAAGAACCATTCTTATTAATTGTAATCGACTCATCTAAGTTAATTTTAATTAAGTAAACTTCTTTTAGGTATTTTAATCAGAATTAGAATAAGCTTTTATTTTTTTATTCTGCTTTATTTCTGTGTTGAGTTTAAGGGGAATCTCAAGAGAAAAGTATGAATGGGATTTACTTCATTAGATTTCTTTCTAGAGGATGGACACACCAGAAATTCTAGTACAAAAAGTTACATTCAACAAAAGCATTCAAAATGTCAAAAATAAATCAACTCTTGAACTCCCTTATATTTAGTAAGCTATATAGAATAATTGAGAAATTTAAAAAATCCCACCAGAATATTTTCTGGATTAGAGTTTTCATTCTGTTCAATTTGATTCTGACACTATAATAACGCAGACTTTATTAGTGAAGTATTTTCAACTGAAACGTTTTTGCAGATTTGGAAGAATTTGAGGTGTAATTTGATACTTCCTCATGCAGTGAAAATGTTTACAGTGTTTCCAAAATAGCAGTCATATGAAATTTTGGCCGAAATGGATAAATGAAACAAACTTGCAATTAGTTTGGTTGCAAGATGGAAGCTGATCTAGGCTGTCAACATTAGTACCTATATGCGGATTTTCTGCTAGTGTGTGCCAGACTTTGGACTTTGTACAAAGTATATTTCAAGAGAATCAAGTAAAAGATCTGTGGCCATAGTGATTACTGTTGATTACTACAGTCTCTTTAGTACTTTGTTTTCCATAAGAACACATTAGCAAGAATAAAAATGTCTATCACATGACTACTAGGTATTTATGATATATAAAACTAATTTTAATGACATTAAAAAATCAAGTCAATAATATTGTATATAATTTAACTTATGCATATGTACATATCAAATCACGATACACTGTAGAAAAAATGAAGTTACCAGATTTGGCAGTTTTTCGTGGGTACAGCATTCATTTATACATGATACATCAGTTTTGCATTTTTCCCTTCCGATCATACCACAATACAAGAAACAGCTCTTTATATTCTCTTTCCACTGTGATGTGCTACAAACCTCGAGTTTAGGTAATACCAAATTGCAGTAGCATAATATACATGAAAGTCATTCCTAGATATATTTTAAGTACCAAATCTCTGAGAAAGCTTCAGTCTTAATTTTTTTCCTTGTTTCTATAACAAAATAACTTGATAAAGCAACACACAGTTCAAGGTATAGTTCGCTATCGTGGAGAAATTGAGGCAGCAGGAGCTTGAAGTGGTTGATTGCATTGCATCTGGAATCAGAAAACAGACATTGATTAATGCTTGCTTTTGCTCATTTCTCTTCTTCCACTTAACACAGTCCAGAATCCTCACCAGTAAATAGTGACACCCACAGTAGCCAAGTCCTCTCACCTCAGTTAAGGTAATCAAGTTCACCACAGATATACAAACAGATCTGATAATGAGATAATTCTCAATTTTTTCAAGTTGATAATTAATACCATGATAGCCACTAAATGTCCTGGTCTTTTCAAGTCATATCAAGATTAGCTTTGTCAACTGTAGGTAAAAATAAGTTCACTAAGGAAAACCACATATAGGAAGAGACAATTTTTATTTTCAGTAATGGGGGTTGAACTTAGAGCTTTATACATGCCAGTCAAGTGCTCTAAAATTGAGCTACAGCTTCTAGGTTTTTTAAAAATTTTTGAAACAGTTAAGTTGCCCAGGTAGGCTTTGAATTTGCAGTCCTCTTGCCTTAATCACCCTACTAGCTGGGATTACATGATTGTTCCACAAGGCCCAAGAAGATAAGATAATTTCTATAAATATCTGTCATTGCTGAAATCCTGAAATTCTCCTTTCAGAGATTTAAATTTGGTTGTAGGTAAGTTTTTGTTTCTTCTGAAGGTAGAACCTAGAGACTCACACAAGCTAAACACCCTGCCAGAGAGCTATATGTTTGTTCAGGCAAAAGGTGATTATTTTTCAGCATCATTTGACTACCCCAACACTGCTCACCAACAATACACAGGGAAAACCTTCAATAGTGTAACAGAAATTTTATTTTCATGTTTTATCTCTTCATGACTAGCTGTTAAATCTTGAACAAAGAAATGTATACATAAAAATATGTGTCAACAAAATAGAAGATTTCCAAACCTCCCAGAATGCCCACCAAAGTTAAAATGGAACAGTTGGGGATAGATAACAATAATAGTAGTGTGGATGTATAGGACTGTACATGTTTGAAAGTATAACACAATTAAGGCCATTACCAACAAAGAGGAAAAACGCAATTTGACACAAAGTGCAATGTTTCTTAAGGGGCAATGATATCCTTCAGGAGGCATTTGAAAATGCAAAGTGTTTCTTGGGTGCTGTGGATGGGTCACCACTGTCACTACACATCTCCTTTTCCTTCCCTGAATACCAGCATTGAAGCTCGTGTTAGCAAAATTCCCTTCCCTTACTCTACTTTGTTACCAGTATGAAATACAGATATACCTTTTTCTTGGCATTAAATGTTACTCTTTCTTATACCACTCCTTGCATTGTTCTTGGTGATTTACTATCTATTCAAAAGAAGCACCCAGTACTTCCACCAGTGAGTTATAGACTGTTTATGTTCTTCTCAATCCATAGACGAATATTTAATTCTCATGGTGCTGGCTGTCTCTCCATTTTGAACCACTGTTAAGCAATTTCCTCCCTGGTTCCTTTTCATTTAGTTAACTTTTAAGCAACATTGTTCCCCAGAACCTGATTTTTTCCTTCTGCTTACACTTCTTTTATAAATTATTTCATCAATCTATTGCCCTTATAGTCTATGCAAAAGAAAAGTTATAATTCAAGTCCAGACTCCCTCAAGGAATATCAAACACATACAACCAATTTTCTGTTGAACAAATAAATCAATGTTAGATTCACAACAGAGTTTCAAAAAATTACATATTTTCCCCAAAGTGAGTTTCTTTTAAATCCTTTTATTTAAGGAAATAGTAATACTGTTTTTGCATTTCCTTAGGAAACATTGGAGCAAAAAATTCTGTTTCTCTGTTTCTGGCTCATGTCCTGTTTGAACCATTAAAATATTTGACCACGCAATCTATAAAGCATAAACAAACACTAGCTTTCTTATTATTTTTCCTTTTTGCAACTCAATGAGTGACTATCTTTACCACCCTTCTTCCTTTCCCTCCCTTATTTCTCCCTTCTCTCTCTTCCTCCCCTCTCTTCATGAATCCAGCATACTCCATCCCACCCTTTTGACCATTGCCTTATATGGTTCCAGGGGTCCTCTCTGGATAATTTGCTGTAGTGGGCATTCAGGCCTCTGTGGCAGACCAAGAGGCCCTACCTTGGGCTAACCACTGATATGGGTAGTCTTGGACCTCTGTCCAACCCCTTGCCCCTAAGGCTCCTATTGCTTGAAAGTATTTCTCCTGAGATGGGCAATAATCTATGGGAGCATGTTGATATGTCAGCCATTGTGCAGATCTGGGAAATTTAAGTCTCAAATTGTAGTGAGTTCCTTACTTCAGCAGCCTTGTCTTGAGGGAGTGTTTTGTCCAGCCAAATCTTAGCTTCTTATCACCAAGTACACCAGTACTTTTGGATTATTGCAAGGCTTTGTTCTTCTCTTTTCACTTTTTCTCTTTGCAATCTATTCTTAGTACAGACCAAAAGATCCTTTAAAAGTATGTTTTCAACATTTGTCTAGCCAATCTACCTCACAGATACCTTTGTTCACTGAATTATTGTTCATAGGACTCATTGATTAATGACGAATTTTCTAAGAAAATTATAGTATTTTCTTTTTCTATATGGCTCATTTTTTAAATGAATTAACCATTAATTATACTTTCTGTAATTCTATTGTATCTAGGAATTTGTAACAAATACAAAATCAGTCAGATTTTCTAAAGATGGACTATGCCTTTGATATTTTGGATAGGTTCCTCTTAAAACTTTATATTTCTAAGTTCCTCAACATAACTCTAGATGGCCAGCTTCCTATAGAAAATACAAGAAAAAATAAAATGAACATGAGGGACCCAGTGAGTAAATAAATACATTTTTCATGAAGCTACTGAAATGCATTTTAAAAGTATTAATTCTTGAGATGAGAGATTGCTCAGGGGTAAACTTCTCAAGCAGAAGAACCTCAGTTCAGACCCTGTATCCGACATGCAAACTCTGGGAAGAAATGGAAAAGACCTGCACTTCCAGCCCTGGGAGGCAGAGCCTGGGAAACCTCAGAGCAATATAGTGAGGTAGAAACAATTCAGAAAAGTTCCTAAAGTCACCCTTGTGCCTCTTCAGGCACATATATTAAAGTACCCACTACTGCACATAGCTATACACACTCATACACACACACACACACACGTGCATGCACACACACAAAAAGAAAAAAAAGCTCAAAGTGTGGAAGAATAACTATCCTAATGTAGCTCATCATTACTTTTGTAATGTTGACAGTAAACCTATACAAATGATGATGATAATGATGATGATGGACTATTCCTTTATATATTTCTAGAATTGCAACTAAAATACTTCTTCACTTTTCACTGATCCTTTTTCCCTCCAAAAGATGAATATATTTTACACATATTTTACATATATCACTAATAGTTTCCTCCAAATTTGTAACACTTTACAACTCCCAAATTGGGTTTTTTGGATAATTTTGCATATTTTCTAGTCATGTGAGAGGTTAGAAATCAGAATAATGAAGTTACTTACAGAGTCAAGGAAGTCTCTAAATTATGATTTATGCAAAACATTCTGGGAAAATATAGGGGTGCATTGAATTACTAAAGACCAAAGAGCTTAAAACCATACTTAATTTTTAATAACTAGATAATCAAAAAGTAAGGAACAAATATTATAATAACACATTATATCTTGGTTGGTTACACATTTTAACTTCACTTGAAGCAATTCATTCATATTTTATGAGTTTTACTTTTCACATTTCTGTCTGGAAATATGGAGAAAATATTTTTAATGATCAGCTTCGTTTAAATCAATAATTTTAGAACACTTCCTTACTACTTTTTTCTTTTTCATTTTAAGTTTGCTTAGCTGTATTTTATGATTTCTACTGTTTTTTTTTTTTTTTTGGTGTTTTTTTTTCTTAATTTTTTATTTTTTTTTAGTTCCCTCCCTCCCTCCTCCTCCCCGCGTACCCCCTGCTCCCCCTCCCCACCCTTCTCCCTCCCCATCCCCCAGTGCCTCCCACCCCAATTTCCAGAGAGTCCTTTCTTGTGCATGTCGGATTTTCCTCTGGACCCTCCTCTCCGATGACATACAAGGACCCAGTGGCCTTTCCCTGAACCCTTTTCCGTGTTCCCCTTAGGTATAGGAACACTGCTGTGGCTGCCAATCCTTTGCCTCCAAGGATCTTGGTGCCTTTAGCAGATGCTAGATTTTGTGAGGTCAACAGTGTGTTGGACAATGCGCAGGGCATGCAAAGTCCAATTATGACTGCTTCAGCCCTAACTAGTATAGAGTATCTTACATATCATTGCTCCTCCCATCCTTTTGCTCTTACACTCTTACCGCCCCCTCTTCCGCAAATTTCTCTGAGCTTCATGATGGGGAGAGACTAAGCTGGCCTAGTTCTAGGTGGTTGATATAGAGTCTCTGAAGTTCTGGATTGTGGTTTGTTGATTTTCTTTTGCAGTTTTGCTGCTCCTGCAATGCCCTTCACTCCATCCTGGTGGGCATTGTATGTTACCCCCTGGCCAGAGACAAAAACCTGTTAGAGTCTTGTGATAAAAGCACATTCAAAGGTAGATGTAATAAAAGTGGGAAACCACAGTAAGGGAGGGGTCTATCACCCATTTGCAACATGGTTACTTTTTATCTGCCAGACTATATGCCCTCCTCTTCTGGTGAGATCACACCCCCTCAGTAGTAAATGATCAGGAACAAAAGTCTGTGAACTTAATCAGATGTCTCATTACTTATTTGGGTCCTTGGTGGAGGCCTATTTTCCCTGCTGTAACATGGTCCCTTCTCTCCTTGTTTCTGGTGTGGCCCTCCTACCCCATCCCTCCTGTTCATAATCCTTGGAATTACTGTCTCTAGGTGGGCTGGGTGGGTTTGGTACTAGAAGCCACCTATTAGGGAGTACATACGGTGCTTAATTTTCTGAGTCTGGGATACTTCACTTAATATAATTGTTTCTAATGACATCCATTTCCTGGCAAATTCCAGTAATTCATCATTTTTGATGGCTGAGTAGTACTCCATTGTATAGATGCACCACAGTTTCCTTGTCCACTTGTCAACTGTTGGATATTTGGGCTGATTCCATGACTTTGCTGTTGTAAACAGTGCTGCTATGAACATGGTCATGCTTGTGCTATCGAGGTGAACCTCTGCTGTAACGGGGTTTATTCCCAAAAGTGGAATAGCAGGGCCATATGGCATTTCAATCTTTAATTTCTTTAAGAATCTCCAGACGGCTCGCCAGAGTGGCTGTATAAGCCTGCATTCCCACCAGCAATGTAGGAGAGTTCCCCTCTCTCCACATCCTCTCCAACATTTGTTGTTGTTTGTATTGTGGATTTTTGCCATCCTGACCAGGGTGAGATGATATCTCAGGGAAGTTTTGATTTGCATTTCCCTGATGGCTAAGGAAGTGGAGCATTTTTGAAGATATTTGTTAGACATTTTAATTTCATCCCTGGTAAAGTTTCTTTTAAGTTCCAGGGCCCATTTTTTAATTGGGCCACTGGTTTCCTTGGTGTTTAGTTTTCTAAGTTCTTTGTGCACTCTGGACAGCAGAGTTCTATCAGATGTTTGGTTAGTGAAGATTTTCTCCCATTCTGTTGGGTTGCCTTTGAGCTCGCGTTACAATCTCTTTATCTGAACAGAAGCTCTTTAATTTCACCAGATCCCAACTGTTGAGAGTTGGTAGCAGTGACTGTGCCATTGGATGTCTGTTTAGGAACTGTTGGCCTAGCCCAATCAGCTCGAGGGAGTTCCCTATCCTTTCAACTACGGTTTTTATAGTCTCTGGCCTTATATCAAGGTCCTTGATCCATTTGGAATTAAGTCTTGTACATGGTGACAAGTACGGGTCCAGGTTTAATCTTTGCATGTGGAGATCCAGTTTTGCCAGCACCATTTGTTGAAGATGCTATTCTTTTTCCATTGGATTCTTTGGGCCCCTTTGTCAAAGACCAAATGGCTGTAACTTTGTGGGCTTATATCTGGGTCTTCAATCCTTATCCATTGATCTGTGTGTCTATTTTGGAACCAGTACCAGGTTGTCTTTATAACTATGGATTTGTAGTATAGACTAAGGTTTGGTATGGTAATACCTCCAGCTGTGTTTTTGTTACTTAGGATTGTTTTTGCTATCCTGGGTCTTTTATGCCTCCATATGAACTTTGAGATTGTTTGGTCAACTTCTTTAAAGAATTGCTTTGGGATTTTAATTGGTATAGCATTGAATCTGTATATTGTCTTTGGTAGGATGGTCATTTTTACGATGTTGATTCTGCCAATCCAGGAACAAGGGAGGTCTTTCCAAATTCTGGTGTCTTCTGCTATTTCTTTCCTTAGGGTTTTAAAGTTTTCATTGTAAAGGTCTTTTACCTCCTTAGTTAGTTTTATACCAAGGTATTTCATTTTTTTAGGGGCTATAGTAAATGGGATTGTTTCTCTCAAGGCTTTTTCACTTCTTTCAATCTGGGCATATAGGAAGGCCTCTGATTTTTGCACATTTATTTTGTATTCTGCCACCCTGCTGAACTTCTCAATTAGTTCCAGGAGCTTCCTGGTGGAGTTTTTGAGATCACTCAGGTATAAGATCATGTCATCTGCAAATAGGGATAGCTTGACTTCTTCCTTGCCGATTTGAATCCCTCTTATATCCCTTTCTTGTCTTATGGCTTCAGCTAAGACTTCAAGTACAATATTGAATAGAAGTGGTGAGAGTGGACAGCCTTGTCTAGTTCCTGATCGAAGTGGGAATGCTTCCAATTGTTCCCCATTGAGCATAATCCTTGCTGTGGGCTTGTTGTATACAGCTTTTATTATATTGATAAATGTTCCTTCCATTCCTACTGTCTCTAGCATTTTGATCATAAAAGGCTGCTGGATCTTGTCAAAAGCTTTTTCTGCATCTATCGAGAGTATCATGTGGTCTTGGACTTTGGACTGGTTTACATTATGAATTACATTTATTGATTTGCGTATGTTGAACCAACCTTGTGTGCCGGGAATGAAGCCTACTTCGTCCCCGTGAATGATCTTTTTAATATGTTTCTGAATCCGATTTGCTAAGACTTTGTTGAGAATCTTTGCGTCTGTGTTCATCAGGGAGATCGGCCTATAGTTTTCTTTTTTAAGTGAATCTTTATTAGGTTTTGGGATTAAAACGATATTAGCTTCATAGAAGGAATTTGGTAGTGTTCCTTCCTTTGCTATTTGATGGAACAGTTTAAGGAGTATTGGTGTTATTAACTCCTTAAATGTCTGGTAGAACTCTGTGCTGAATCCATCTGGTCCAGGACATTTTTTGGTGGGAAGATTTGAGATTACTTCCTCAATTTCCTTATATGTTATAGGACTATTTAAATAATTCACAACTTCCTGATTCAATTTAGGTAGGTTGTGTTTACTTAGAAATTCATCCATCTCTTTTGTGTTGTCAAACTTCACAGAGTATAAGTTTTTGAAATATGATGTTATAATTCTCTAGATTTCTTGGGTATCAGTACTGATAACTCCATGTTCATTTCTGATTTTGTTAATTTGGGTTTTTTCTCTCTTCCTTTTGGTTAATTTAGCTAGGGGTGTATCATATTTTTGATTTTTTTTTCAAAGAACCAGCTTTTTGACTGCTTGATTTCTTGTATCGTTTTCTTAATCTCGATTTCAGACATTTCTCCCCTTATTTTGCTAATCTCCTCTCTTCTACTACTTTTGGGATCAGATTGCTCTAGTTTCTCTAAAGCTTTAAGCTGCATTGTTATGTTGTTTATTTCTGATGTTTCCATTTTTTTGATGTAGGCATTAAGAGCTATGAACTTACCTCTTAGAACAGCTTTCATTGTGTCCCAGAGATTTTGGTAAGTTGTATTTTCGTTATCATTCACTTTCAGGAAATCTTAAATTTCCTTTTTAATTTCTTCCTGAATCCAGTTCTCATTCAGCATCATAGTGTTAAGTTTCCAGGAGTTAGTGTATTTTCTCTTGTTTAATGTATTGTGGATTTCCAGCTTTAGGCCGTGGTGGTCTGATAGGGCACAGGTTAGAATTTCAACTTTCTTGTATATGTGTAGATTCGTTTTGTGGCCCAATATGTGATCTATTTTGGAGAAAGTTCCATGTGCTGCTGAGAAAAATGTGTGTTCTTTGGTGTGTAGGTGAAAAGTTCGATAGAGATCTGTAAGGTCCATTTCTTTCAGGGTTTGATTAAGTTCCAAAGTGTCTCTCTGTTAAGCTTTTGACCTGTTGATCTATCCCATGTTGAGAGGGCGGTGTTGAAGTCCCCAAGAATTATCGTTTGGGGGTTGATTTCTTGCTTTAGACGCTGTAGGGTTTGATTTCTACTGTTTTTGAATGGAGACTTTTTATTTTATTTTTCTACCTTTACAAGCATATTGAGTAATTATCCCTGCTTCCCACCATGGTTCTTCCTTCCCATCCCTTCATCATTCTCTTTCACTCTCTCCCACACTCCTGCCTGTACGTGTCTAAGAACCCCAGGGTAATCTTTGGCTTGTCTTCTCTTGTGGGGGTTCAAGCCTCCGTGGCATAGCAACTTGCCTTTCTTCGGGCCACCCCACTTACAGGGGCATTTCCCTTCACTCATCCAGCTTTAGTCCTGAAGATTTCCACTCTGTTCATATCTTTTGGAGTTCCTAGGTAGACTATGGAAACATTTTGGTATGTCAGTCATTATGCAGTTCTGGTTAGGACAAGTCTCACTGTAGTGAGTTTCTAGATGCAGCAGTCCTGCCTTGAGTGCCATGTCTTGTCCAATGGTGAGCCTTCCCATCTTTAGGGTCTTACAATTTCACTGCCCCCTCTTCTGTGAGGTTCCCAAAGCCTTAGGATGGGGAGAGATTAGGTTGGTCTGATTCTGCATGACCCTTGCTGAAACCCTGATACTCTGCATATGGCCGGCCATTGCTGTACATTTCATCTCTCTTCTACTGCCCTAAGATGCATCCTTTCAGGGTGTTGAGACCCTCTGTTGTAGAAGACTTCTAGGCTGAATGTTAAGTGTTTGTTGTAGTTTGTAGTCCAGCTTGACGGGAGAGCATACACCAACACTAGGGCCAAGGGAACTGGCCACACAATCACCACATAATAGCTGAGAAAAAGGACGATCCTTACTTGCTTTCAGTATTTTATTCTAGGGCCTAATCCCACCCACCATGGACTGGGCCTTCCCCATCAACTAGACAATCACCTGCAGGTTTGTTCTGGGCTTACCTCAACCATTAATTCTCTACAAATGTGTCCAGAGCTCAAACATTCAACTGTCAAGTTGGCACCTGTGCCTATGACAGTGTTCTTCCAAGCTATGACTATAATAACAGCTATTTACAGAAAAGTTTGGTGTACTATCTTCTTACTTAGAGGTTTATTGGCAGTTCTTCCCTGATGATTTATTTCTTTCCCTTCTTAACGTTCTTATTCTAGTTCACAGTTACAGGAATGTGTTCCATTCAGACAAGCGGGTCTTGAGTCCAGTCAGAAAGCTATTGGCTGTCTCCTTGATATTCATGCCATTGTTACACTGGCAGTCATCCATTGTCATGGAGATTTTTATTGCAACTTGTAGATCTAATGCATTGATGGGGCTTGTGATTATTTCTCTCCTCCCAGTAGCTTCTACATTATTCCTTGGTACTGTGTAAGCCATCCAGCAAGGAGGAAGCCCTCATACTAGTTCCAGCTGATGTACTTTCCCCATGTTCTATGATCCATATGTGTTGCATTTTCAGTAATAGGGTCTTACTGGCAGATTTTTGGAGAGCAACTAAGAGCAATGGCAAAAAGCTATAAAGTCTAGGGGCCTTCAAGACCTCTCTGACAAACATTTTATCAGGAAGTGTCACATTCCTGTTAACTTCTAGTACAATTTTGTCACTGAGTTCTAAGTGGAACAGCTTGAGTCATCCTCTCCCCCCCCTCTGTCTTTTTGATTAAGTCAGGTTCATACCAGGAATGCAAGGATGGTCTAATATACATAAATCAATAAATGTGATTCATCATGTTAACAGACTCAAAAACAAAAGTCATATGATCCTTTCAATAGATGCAGAAAAGGCCTTTGGCAAAGTCCTTTGATATCCCTTCATAATAAGGTTCTGGAGAAAACAGGATTGTAAGGGACACATCTCAACTTGATAAAGGCTATAAGCAAGCTTAAAGCAAGCATCATCCTAAATAGAGAAAATCTTTAAGCATTCCAACTCAGATCTGGAAGGAAACAAGGCTTTCCTCTGTCACTGCTCCTGTTCAATACTGTGCTTGAAGTTCTAGCTAATACAATAAGGCAAGAGAAGGAGAAAAAAGGATACAGATAAGGAAGAAGTTAAAATATCTTTATTTGCAGATGATGCGATTCTATACCTGAGAGATCCACATGACTCTACCAAGAAACTACTTGAATTAATAAACAATTTCAGTAAAGTGCCAGGATACAAAGTCAACATATTTTTTTCTATTAGACCAAGAACCACACAGAACGAGAGCTAGGGGTACAGTAAACGATTATTGCCTATAATCTCTATTAGAACAGGTTATATTTCTTGAGCAATAATTTTGTATTTTCACTCCTGGAATTACCTAGCAAACACCATTCTCTTCTCTGTTTCTGTAATATTCACTCACTCAGAAAACTCATATATATTAGAGATTTTAGTAAACAAATCTTTAATGTCCTTTATTTATATGGCTTTTAGCATTTTAATTCTATTCTGAAAGAGTCATCTTTCTAATTTTACTTTTGAATTTATCCTTTTCTAAATACAAGTGCCACTGATACTTTAACTATATTTTAGTTGGTGAGTAAAGCAAATACACCATACTTATTTATGGGGAAATTGATACCTTGATGCATTTATAAATGTGCTATTTTTAGATTGCAATTAAACATATTTATCTCCTCAAATTTATATATATAAATTTTAATATATATGTTGAAAACACTCAAAATCCATCAGCATATTAACTAATACATTATTATATTATCATATTGTGCATTTTATATGAATATGTACATGCATGTATGTACATATATGTGGAATCTCTGAAATCTGTGTTATGCGTCTTCCTCAAAACCTCTCCACATTGTTTTCTTTTTTTCTCACACATTTTATTTTTTTACTAATCATACAAGCTCAATAGGTATCCCGTTGCACTCTCCCCCCTTCCCTCCTTCCTTTCACCCCCCTCCCCTACTCCCAGTGCTTCCCCCTTCCTCCTTCCCATCCCCTGGAGAACCTTTGAGTGCTTAATCTCCCTTTGAGTTCTCCACCTTAGTGAGGATTCAGGACTCAGTGGCATAGCCCGGAACCCTTCTTGGGCTCCCCATTAGCATGGGAACTTTATTATAAGTGTTTAATCCTTTGCCTCTAAGGATCCTTCTGCCTGAAGCCTTCTCCCCTGTGATCTGTGCTAGACTTTGTGGTGTCATTGACATGTCAGCCATTCTCCACATTGTTTTTATATCTTTTTTATTTTTAAGTTTATCAAGAGTGAATTTCTGTGTTTCCATCTCCCACTACCTTATCTCAAACCCATCTCACCTTACCCTATTTGTCCTCCCCTACAACCATTTTCTTTCCTTTTCCTACATCCCCCGCCCCAGATTTGTGACCCACTGGGTCCCATCTAGGACAACTATATTAGGAAGTGTCCTGACAGTCACAAGAGTGTAATACACCCTATTCTTTGAAACTAGGTCTCTCACTGAGGCTGAAGAAATGAGCTCCAAGTGTCTGCCTGTGTCTGCTTCCCCAACACAGAGATTACAGGCACACCACCCTTCCTGATTTGTATATGAGTAATGAGTACTGAGAAGCAAACACTTTACTTACTAAGCGACCCCCAGCCCTGATTTGACAATTTAATGATGTTTTCTATAGTTAAGTATTCTCATTGTGATTTCTTATTATTTTGTTTTCATCGTTGTCTAAATGGTTTAATTCATTTATCTTGGCTTTAAAATCCTGATAACTATCTTCCACTCTGTCCTTTATGTCATTGATGCTTTCCACTGTGTTTCTTCATTGGACTTATTGAAATTTCATTTTTAAAGTTTCAATTTAACTTATTTTCAGTACTTCTATGTCTTCAGTAAGTTGGTCTTTTACATTCTGTAATGACTTCTTTATTTCATTTACTGCTTTACTTTTATATTCCACTGTTATAAGTGATCCCTGACAAAAAAAGATTTTTATTCATGCTCACAATTATAGATTACAGTTATTCATGGTAATAGAATAGTTACCAGCAGAAGTCAATGGAACTCACCATACCATATCTTCAACAAAAGCAAAGGGGCAAAAACCAATGCTGCTGTCTCTCTTGCCAGTTTGTCGGCTTGCCTTCCAGTTCTCTTTCCATGTTATCCACATGCCTAGGGAATGTCCCACCTTTGTCTTTCCACATCAATTATTCAATTAAACAATCCTTACAGGTTTGTCCTAGGTAAATAATTCCACAAAGAGTATCTTTTAAAGGTTCATCCATGAAATATCAAGTTGACAGCCAAAGCAGACTACCATACTCACTGTATCTTTATATTATCTTTGTTTTCTCTTTGGTTTTAGTGAACATTCTTAGAATAATTTTTAATTCTTTCTGGTATTTCATCTAAATTATTTTCATTGAACTCTAATACTGTGTAACTAATTTTGGGAGGAGTCGTGTTTCTTCAACTCATGTTTCTTGTGTTACTGCATGTTGGGTTACATTTTTAGTTGGATATTTTTTAAGTCATGCACATTTTTTTTCATGGGAAATATTTGCAACATTAAAGTAGGTATAGGTTGTGGTAGGTTTGAGATATTATTTCTCTGCATTGGGCTAGGAATGTAGCTCAGTAGTTACCTCTTCAGCCCAAGTGTTCAAGACACTGACCTTGCCTGTATTCTGAGATTAAAATATAACTATGATTATTGGATATGTACACAATGAAAATACAGTAATAGACAATTAAAAACAACAATAGTTTCTTCAACTCCAATGATTTTGGAGGAATAATGGGATAAGGATAATATGATATATCCTAAGTTGTTATTTACTAAGTATATGAATGTAAAGAAAATAAGCAAAGAAACACTGGTGGCCAATATTCAAACAAAACATAAAAATAAAATAGGAAAGTAAATGGAAAAACTATAAACAGAAAGAATGAGATGAAAAGAGAAAGCATTTGGAAAAAAGCAATGTGATAACTTAAAACAATATCAGAATTCAGGAGTTATAGGAAAGGAGACCTTTAACTCAAGGCTTACTTGTGTTGTTTGTAGAATCTTATTTTAAAAAGAAGTGAGGAAAAACAGAACTGTGTAGGATAAAGTTGATCTGTTCAATTTAAAATGTGTATGTATTAAGGTAAGTGTAAAAGTGGAGAGAAAACTACAGTGATGTAGAGTCTGTTATTTAGTCTGTCTTAAGGACACAGGTACCAGGCATGACTTTTTCATGGTCGTCAACATGGATGTCATTGTGAGTATGGAACATGGATGACCTCTGTGAGGTCCTTGATGGTAACGGGCAACAGTCTCTCTCCCTACAAACCCTGACATGGCCACAGGTGCCAGGCTTGCCTCTTCATGGCATACTCCAGCCTGGGGTTCAGATTGATTTTGTACCTCCCAGAATACTTTGTGCTTCTCCTGTAGTGGTATGTGTTCAGAAGACCATGTGTCAAAGTTATAGCCCTGAGACATTCTCTGGGTTCCCAGAGAGAGTCATGTTGGGAGGAATCTTTATCATTAGAGCTTCCTAGCTGACTGCCTATTTATTAGGGGCCTTTTTAAAATGACTTCCCATTAGTTCTACCCTTGAGTGTCAAAGTTTTTTATCCTTCTGTTACACTCCATCCCACTGCCACATGGAGTCTCTCTCTCTCTCTCTCTCTCTCTCTCTCTCTCTCTCTCTCTCTTCTGCTTTTCCTTTATCTTGAGTCAGATCTCTAAAAATCATACTACAGAAACACAGCATTTTCTGAGGCTCTTTCTTTGTCTTAAGCAATTGTTCTGACCCTCTGCAGTTATACTAATTCACATTGCAAGAACACTCATAAACTGTTCTCCAGCTATCTCTAGAGAGATTCTAGCATTTGATGCATGGGTATTGTATTAATTTTTATTTTGTGTATTTTTTTCTATTTTTGTATCTTGAACAGCTGCTGGCTCTCAGAGAAAAATATTGATCTCAATGTGCAATATTTCCTTTTTTATTTTTATTTTGTGTGTGCATGTATATACATATATGAGTATTTGGGTACTTAAGTCCATATGTGCTCATGCAGAGGCTGCAGGAGAACATAGGATGTTGTCCTCTCTTATTTTTTGCCAATTTCCTGGAATCAAAATTTCTCAAGTTGCAGCTTACTATTGGTGCTGAGCTGGCTGGATTCCAGGATCTGCCGATCTCCAAGCCACCACTGTTGATGCTCCAAGCATGTGGGTCATGGCAAGCCTTTTTTTCTTTTTAACATGGGTGCTGATAATCCAAACTCAAGTTCTCATTAACCAGCAAGTGTTGTCACTCACTATGCCATTTGCTCATCCCCTTGAGCATGTGATATTTTTACTTCTATTTTCTTGATTTTTTGTTACTTTTTTATTACTTTTTTGTCTAATTACACAAGCTCAATAGGTACCCCTTTCTTTTTTTTTCTTTTTTTTATTATTATGTCAGCTCATACAAACTTAATAGGTACACCAGTTCCCTCCTTCCCTCCTCCTCCCCCCGACCCCCCTGCTCCCCCTCCCCTAACCCCTCCTCCCCATCCCCCAGTGCCTCCCACCCCAATTCCCAGAGAGTCCTTTCTTGTGCATGCCTGATTCTCCTCTGAGCCCTCCTCTCCGATGACGTACAAGGACCCAGTGGCCATTCCTTGAACCCTTTCCCATGTTCCCCTTAAGTATTGGAACACTGTCCATAGTTTTATTTCTTACACAGTCTACTCATTTGGATGTTAGAATGACACTAGCCCTTAGAAAATGAGTTTGAGAATACTGTTTTAGCCTCATATTTTGAAACACTTTTGAAAAAGATCAGTGGTAATTTTTTAAAATACTGGTAGAATTCCCTAGCAAAGTTACTGTCTACCCTTTGTTACTTATAAGTCTGGTCAGATGTTCTATTTCTCTGTAAATTGGTAGAATATAGTTCTTAGCCTATATCCTAATTTAGATTTCCAGTTATTCAAAATAGTTTCTTAGAGTCAATTTATTTCTAAAATACTAATTTTAATAATCCATTTTGATTTGATTTAAATAGATTTCTTTTTAAGGTAGTCTTGATAACTATTTGTTGACTTTGTGGGACTTCTCAACAAAGCAACTACTAATTTCATTGATTTTTAAATATTACATTTATATCAGTATTATATCTTCTTCCTTCTGCTAACTTGTGTGTAATATATTATTTTGCAGTTTGTGGAAATTAGTGTAAGGTAAATTTGTTTTAGATGAAGGGCTGGGGAGGTGGCTCAGGGGTTAAGCCTCTGCCTTGCAGGCGAAGGTCCTGAGTTCAGATCCTAGATCCCATGTATAGACACTGGGCAGAAGCGGGGGCAGCCTGCATTTCTGGTCCTGGTAGGGCAGAGCCTTTGAATCCCGGGGCAGAGTAAACAAGGAGGAGGTGGAGGCGGTCCATGGTGGTTCTGGAATTCGCCCATGGTTCTACACACACACACACACACACACACACACACACAAACGCACAATTGAATAAATAAAATTTTTTAAAAATTGGTTTTAGATGAATTTTGAAAGGATTAATACCATATTCTTCTTTGAATGATGGGTAACATTCATAAGAGAAGTTATATGAATATAGATTTTCTTTACTGGAAATTTTCTAATTATTTCTTAAAATCATATCATATTATATTGTCTATTTCTCCTTGATTTAGTATTCATTGTGTGCATGTTTCTAGGAGTTTTTGAGATTCCTTCTCAATTTTCATATTTTCTTGAAATAAATGTAATAGTCCTTTATATTTCTTGGAATTGTCAAGAGATCCATTGGTAGTATCTGTCAACTTTCATTTCTGATTTTATTTATTTGACTTTGTCAATTTTTAAAGGACTCTGGGATGGTGTTGTAGTTCAGTTTCTAAAGTACTTGGTTATTTGACTTCTAGCACTGAGTAAACCTAACATGGTATTATATATGACTAAAATCCCAATACACAAGAGGTAGAAACCGGAAGATCAGATGTTCAAGTGTTTTACCTATTGCCTAGTGAGTTCAAGGTCAGCATGTGATACATAAGACCAAGGAAATTTTTAGAAAAATTAGTATAGCAACACCTATCTGTAATCATAGTCTCTTACCTGGTTTTTAGTGTCCTCACTAGGCAATTTTTCCATATATTATTTCTAAATTGATGTCTCTACTAGGAGAATGAAGATTTATGAGCTCTCATTCTGTTGTCTTATTCTAGCAATACTCCAAATCATTCTGTGTTAATAACTTATTTATTGGGTTACCCATCATTTCTTAGTCCAGTTATAAAATATTCTAAGACAATAATATTGATGACCAAAATGATACTGAATAATTGTTCAAAGTACTTTTTGTGTGCAAAGATCTGATATACTGGCTTTAAACTCAGGTTGTTTCTTAAACAAGTGACAAAACCAAGGTACATATGAAATAAGCTTCCTTAACTGCTGCACTGAAATCGAACTGTGATTCCAATCCAGTTGATGCATATCCATAGACCATGTTCTCCAGTCTTCCACCATAACATTCAATGTCTATTTGTTGAAGGGAACAGTGGGTAACAGCCTATAGCTTCTTTGTAACTTTTTTTGTTTAATCATTTAGCCTATTTTCAGTAGCATCCTCTTTACCAATTTGGATTTTAAATTCCTCACTTAATGACATTTTGATTATACAAGAAATCTACTTCTTTCACATTCTTTGCCATGGAAATAGTGGCTGCATATTTAAAATATCACTCCTTTTCGGATTATAATAATCTATTTCAGGCTTATGAATCCTTAATGTAACTGTAAAGTGTGTTCCTATTACTTAGCGAGTGATAAGTAAGAAAATACTGAAATGGAATAGCAGTAGATATAAAAAAGACTGTGTTGTAATAGCTTTAATTCTCAATTGTTTTACACATGAATTTATCTAGAAATGGATACATTTTTCATTTGTGATGTAGAATTCTGCAATTTTTACTGATACATTTTTTCTTCATACACAGTGAGTGTAAAATGTGATTTTAAAAAACATTTTCACCCTAAGAAGACTAGTATTTTGGGATTTTTTTTTAAATGCTACCTCGCATTATTTTGTAAGTATTTAGTATCAGTGTTTAACTGTAAGCCTACTACAGGAGAATTCAAGCTTTAGTTATCAGGTTATCAGAAGAGAATGAGATAATGATCAAATTTGATACATGTATTTAAACTTTATTTTCAGATATTATGAGTCATTTTTGGCCTATTTTCTACCTGGAAGTGATCGAGACTTTTTTGTAAAACCTAGTACAGGAGAACTTCCTCCATTTTATACTAAAGGAATTGTCATCTCTGTAGGATTTAAACCTCGGATGTACAGTAAGAAATATCAAGCAACACTAGTTATACAGGTAAGTTCTATAGTAACAATAAATAAAAGTACAAAATGAACTAAAAAGTAAAGGTTTTACCCAATAATAAAACGTAACAGCCATGCCTTGCAAAAGTCAACACACTTAATATCAACAGCTGTTTTCTTTTACTTTCTTTTTCTTCAAGCAAACAATGCTTGAAAAATAATAAACATGGATATAAAGAAACAAATAAAATATGCAATATGAAAATTTTAAAAAAGTTTGTCAATACCAGGATGAGGTAATGAATTACCTTCCATGTTAAGGAAATATGGAAGAGACATAAAGTGTATATGATTTGAATAATCACATAACACTTTCAGAAAAATACTCAAGGACTTTAAATTTTTGAAATAGACATTTTTGAAATTTTTATTTAAAAAATATTGTCAAAATGTTGGTGATTTAATGAAGAAAGTGAAAGAGAAGACAATTTTTTAACTTAACATACATATTGTAAAGTAGGCCATTTACATAGAAGGTGATCATTGTGTTAATAGCTAAGGAAAATACAATGATGAAAATTTATCTACTGAGGAATTTTCTGTATAGAATTTGAAGCATACTTTATACTAAGAAGGTTCTAGCTAAATACAACTTTAAAATTATTTGGAAAAGATAAATATTACTACACTTTCATAGTACAAGCACAAAAGCATGTCGTTAACTTATAACCCTTCAACTTATGGTGTGAAAGAAATCTCTGGGTGTTTGCATCAAATGATTATTGAATAGTGCCGTTGGCAGGAAAAAAGCTTATTATTTTATGAATATTGAAAAAGTCAGTGACTATTGAGAAAGTCATTTCTATTTCTTTCATTTTAAGAATTCATATAACCACAAGATACTCCACACAAGTTAGGGCCGAAGTAATCATAATAGGACTTTGCATGACCTACGCAATTACCAACATATCATTGACCCCCAAAGGCTAGCATGGATCACAGGCACTAGGACCCTTAACAGCCATAATAGTGTTCCTATACTAAAGGGGAACACAAAAAAGAGCTCTAGGCAATGTTACTGAGTCCTTACACCTCATCAGAAGAGGAGGACCCAGAGGGAAGTTTGATATGCACAGTAAAGGATTCTCCAGGAATGTGGGGGGCACTGGGAGAAAGGGAGAGGGGGAAGAGAAAAGGGGGAAGGGAGCAAGAGTACCCAGGGAGGAGTGGAGGGAGGGAGAGGAATAAGATACCTATCAAGTTTATATGAGTGGAAAAAATAAATAATAAAAAAGGGGAAAAAAAGAATTCATATAACCATACTGCATGTTCCACATTGCCAGAATTGATATCTAATACTTTGATAAAGCTTATGTGAAACAAACTGAGATTGAAGCAAATTAAAGGAATCTCTTCTTTAGTATGAAACAATAATAAAGGGCATTCTAAATATGTATCTTGGTTTGTGTTTCTTTAGAAGCAGAACCTAATATATTTCAGCATTTTGCTGAAAATGTTATGATTATCCAGATCTTGGACATTTTCTGTACATAAATTAATACCAATACAATTAGCATTATGATTTGAAAAAATAGATATAGGGTAGTCATTATGTGAGATGCAGAAGGAAAAGAATCAATAAAGCATTCTTTTATCAAAGTGTCTGCCACGTTGAGCAGCAAAAAATTAATCTCATGAGAGATCTCTGGAAAATAGTGTAAACTTTTCACCTAAATTTTCGTATCCAAGGTGGGCACTATATATAAAATCATTGACTGATAAATGACCCCCATGTACTGCTGTTAATCCAACAGTATCAAAGTAATCTATTGGAGTTTCTGAAAAACCCTGACTAAAAACTTCAAAGAGTAGCTATAGAAAGTAAGAATAGATGTTTAAATAGAAAGAGCTGAGGGATATAAGTGACAATGGAGCACATCTGCTAATGGATAATTATGAACTGTTTCCATTCATAAAAGTATGCCCTTAAAAACTTAGCTTTTATCAGTTGTTCTATGAGGTCAATGACTTTGGATTGCCTTATTTTGAAACACAGACAACAGTAAAAATAGGAATTTCAGCTGTTTAAAATACTCTTTTATAATTCTTTAAATGGTGAGACAAGTGATAATTTGGCATTGTTTTGTAAAAAAAATCACTACAGAATCAATAAAGTATTAGCAATATGTTGCTATTGATTTATTCTTATGTGTTCTGACTTATTTATAAAATTTTAAAAAGAAGACTGAGGTGGAAGATATAGGCAATAGTTTGGAAACATAAATGGGTAGTTGTTTATATTTACATTTGAATTGAAGAAATTTAACCACAGCTAAAACTACAAAGCTTAATTTTTACTTTGTAGAATAACTTTACTCTTATTAATATATAGTGTATTTGGAATATGGTCAGAAGCAGCTTCCTAAAGCAAACAAATATGCACTGCCTTAATCATTATAAAATTACAATATGAAATATGACATACATTTGGGACTTAAAAATAATGTCTTTTTTATCCACTCAGTTTCAAAAAGTGTGAAATATACAAGTACCATGTAGTCCCTCCTTGTACTCTCTTAGTACTGAGTCTAAATACAGATAGATACAGATCCTTTCATATACCTCAGTCATGTGAACTCGCTACATTCGAGGAGCATTCCAGGTACTTTATAGATTATATAAATTAGTAAAAATTTCTGAGCAAATACAAATCTCTTCATCTATCTCATTATTTTGTACATATATATTGGGAATAGAACTTTATAATGATATATGCAAAATCTCCAAAACCTAATGTTTTTTAAAATTTCATCCATACTGCTCCAGAAACAATTGGCTTATGAAAATACTCCAGAAACAATAGACTTAATGTATAAATATTTTAAGATAAGAATACAAACGAGTTGAAAATATCTAACTCAATATGGCTTAGGATTTATATATTCTTGCAAAAAATGTATAAGAAAATATATCCCTATACAAGGTATACTGACCTGGATTTATATTGTGATTTTTTTCAATGATCATGTACTTTGATTTCTATATTCTTAAAGTTATATACTTTCATAGTACAAAATATCAGATCAGCATATCTTACCTCTCATTTCACTAGCAAGACTTAAATTTTCATGCATAAGGGTACACTGAAAGGCATTTTTTCCCATTAACTATAGTTCATTCTGTGAAATGGTCTCTATCTATCAAATAAATGTACAGCTCTCATTCACATCAGATTAATGCTTTAGTTCGGCACCAGGGCAGACATTTACATTTAGCTGAGAGGTTTTCATTTCGGTTAAATGGTTCTTAATTCATAAAGCCAACAGCTTTACTCAGTGCACAGTAACATTACCTACTTGTACAACTTAGACTTCATTACTTGTGCTTGCCACACATGGCTATGAGAAACTATTAATAAGGATAAATGTTGTCCTAAAATTTCTATGTCTCTCCATAATATTTATAACTCTTCCTCTCTTTATTTTCAGACAGATGAAATGTACTGGTTGTATGAAATAAATGGCTTACCACCACCTCCTAGACCCCTGATAAATATAAAAGCCAAAATTGATTCTACTAATGAAAAATTTGAAAATATGCCAAAAATTCATCGTAATTATATTTGTGAAAATGCTAATCTCCTATGTACAGGAGCGTCTTCTACTGTGAAAGGAGCTCCTTTAGTGAAAAAGAGTAAATAAATTTAAAAATTTCAAAAATATTTATTAGTCTCAAATAGAATTGAATGTTTTCTTTGTTGTTTTCATATTTACAATATTCCAAATGAATAATGATATAATATATATTTTTCTTGTCTTTTAAAATGCAGACTTCTTTTTTTCCCGTATTTTATTTTTTCCTAATCATACAAGCTCAATAGGTACCTCCATCCTTTCCCTCCTTCCTCCCCTCCCAAGTCATCCCCCCTTGCACTCTTCCCCTTTCTCCCTTTTTTTCCCCCTCCCAACCTCCGCTCTCCTTTTGCTTCCCCATTCTTTGCTCCCATCCGCCAGAGCATCCTTTTGTGTGAATGACAAACCTCCTTGTCTAGTAAGGGTTCAGGACTCAGTGGCATAGCCATTTTGCAGGTCAGGCAAAGTCCAATTCTGACTGCTGCAATCCTAACTTGTATGGAATATCTTGCATATCATCAGTCCTCCTCATCTTTAGGCTCTTACAATCTTGCTGTCCCCTTTTCCACAAGATTCCCTGAGCTTTAGGATGGGGAGAGATTTGGCTGGTTTTGTTCCAGGTAAATAATGTAAGGTTTTTGGTGTTCTGAATTATGGTTTGGTATTGTTTTCAGTTTTGCTTTTCCTGCACTGCCCTTGGCTGCATCCCAATTGGTGTCAAATGTCACCTCCTAACTAAAGATAAAAAAAAAAAACTGTTTAAACGAAAATCTTAATATAAGAGGAGACTCAAAAGTAGATGGAAGAATAGAAGTAAAACACAGAAATGTGTGTATGGGAAGGGTCAGTATCCCATTTGCAGGATGGTTACCATCTGCCTGTCCCTGTACCCTCCCTAATAAGTGGGATCTAACTTGTTCACTTGCAAGTGACCAGGAAAACGAGGGAGAGTGAGCTGCACCAAATGTCTTGTTATTTACATGCAATACTTTACCTTGGCCTATTTTCTTTATTGAAGCATGATCCCCTTTCTCCTTTCTTTTGAGGTCCTCTTTCTTCTTCCCTCCTGTTCATAATCTTTGCAATTACAGTGGGTATTACAGAGATTTACCTTTGAATATGTCATCAAGTGGATTTGGAACTAGGATCCACTTATTAGGGAGTACATATGGTGTCTAAATTTTTGTGTTTGAGATACTTCACTCAATGTAATTTCTTCTAATTACATTTCTAATTCTAATTTCTTCTAATTACAGAAAAATTTCATTAATTCACGTTTTTGATGGAAGAGTAGTATTCTATTACATAAATGTACATTTTCATTATCTATTTGTCAACTGTTGGACGTTTGGGTTGATTCCATGACTTTGCTATTGTAAATAATGCTGCAATGAACATGGTTGTGCTCATGTTACTATAGTGAATTGCTGCACTATGGGGGATTATTCCCAGTAGTGGTATAGCACTGTCATATGGCATTTTAATCTTTAACTTTTTTAGAAATTGCCACACTGATATCCAGAGTGGTTGTATAACTTTGCATTCCCACCAGCAATGTATGAGAGTCCTCTGCTTTCCACACCTCTCCAATATTCAGTGCTGTTTGTATTGTGTGTTTTTGCCATCCTGATTGGGGTGAGATGATATCCCATGGTAGTTTTGATTTGCATAAAATGCAGACTTCTATATAACTCATACTGAGTTGTAGTTTCTTTTAAATGGACTTTAAGCAAAAACATTGGAAATCTTTATTTTAAAATAAAGGAGTACATTTGTATTAAAAGTGATACATGACATTATTTAAAACTCCAGTGTTGCTATTAAAGCTCAATTTCTTATGACATTATTTCTTACATTTTAGAAAAATTAATCATAACTATAGCATATTTCACAAAAGGGTTTACCATTTCCTCTATTTGCTGTTTAGAACATTATGGATTATTTAATAAATATTAATTCAAAAATTGATATAAACATGCAAACAGTACATATGGGCCAATATTGCAAACTTTAAATAACATACATACATCTCGCCATGATCAAGAAGAAAGAAGATGAATGTTTGGTCTTTGAAAATATCATGAATCATGAATTTAAAAAAGAATATATTGTTTGGGACCTATCATTGATGGGAAAATGACAATTAATAGCCAGTATGGAACATCTTTAAGACACAAAATGGCTGGCTCTGCTGCAAACCCTATGCCTGATCTGTGAATAAAAGTATGTGGTTATTGGTTTGGACCCAATGTCATCTTATGTAAACCTGAGACACTGTTTGAAGATGGGTTCCCAGGCTGAGGAGGTAGCTTAGGGGTTAAAGCCATTATCTTCTGTCACAGACTGGTGTCAACTTGGCAATTGAAGACTCTAAGCTCTGGGCACAGTTGTGAAGACTTGCTAGTTGAGTTAAACTAGAGCAAGCCTTCAAGGATATTGTATATCTAATTGATAGTGAAGACCCAGCCCTTGGTGGGTGGAATTAGTCCCGGAGAAGGTTAATAACATTGAGGGAGCTGGATAAGAAAGTTGACATATTATGGTATACTTGACCAGACATGTTGGTCTAGTAAGTGAGGATTCTCTCTCAACAGTCCTGTGGATATGGTGTGGCCAATCCCCTCAGGTCTTAGTGTTGATCTATGCTCTCTTGCCAAGCTGGACAAGAAAGTGTAACTAGACACTTATAAACCAGAATAAAACCCCTTGTTCCTTTAAGCCATTTGATCATGAATTTATCAGCAACAATGCAGAGTAACTACAACTTACAAGCAAATGGACCCAAGTTTACATCCCCAGATCCCACATAAAAATGTTGGTTGGATGGATATAGTGATCACCTGCCATTCCAGTTCAGAAAGACGAGTCTGGGAAATGCCAGGGAAAAAAAGCAATTAAGGAGGCAGAGCAATCCAAAATGATTCCCAATGCCCTTATTGAGACCTCCAGAAGCACACACACACACACACACACACAAAACCTAAAAAAATAGTTTCTCAGACTGTAGCCTGTGTGACAAATATAGCTTATTACCTTCCACTAGCTAAGATTGTTATACTTTAAATGGATGAAAAAGTTCTTTTTTTATAATTTATTTAATTTTGTGTGTGTGTGTGTGCGTGTGCATGTGTGTGTGTGTGTGTGTGTGTGTAGAACCACAGGCGTAATTCGGGAACCACCATGGACTGTCTCCACCTCCTCGTTTACTCTGTAGGGGGATTCACAGCCTCCACCCTACCGGGACCAAAAACGCAGCCCCCCCCAGGCTCTGCCCTACTGGGACCCAAAACGCAGACCGACCCCCATCCCCCGTCCCCCGTCCCCTCCCCGTCTCCCCCCCCCCCCCCGTCCCCTCCCCATCCCCCCACAACTTTGTGATAGACTAGCAAAAGACTTTAGGACTTGTGTTGAATCTAATGATTTTACTTTCCTTTCATGGTGTTAAGCAGACTTCTTGGAACACATATATGGAATTAATTGATCAGTATTGTCTGCATGTTAGGGGTAGACAGAATTAGATGTCCTTGTATAACTTTGTTTTTTAATTTTTCAGATGCAGAAAAGATAAAATTCTGAAAATTTTTAAAAGTGTTTCCATTCTCTAGCCTCATAAAGAGTTTTTTGTTTGCTTTGCTTGTTTTGTTTTGAGTAAGGAATCACCCATCACTACCCATTCTTTCCACTGGTGTACCATATAGGTAGGAGTATAGGTTTCTAACAAAGTCTTCCTAACTATCTTAAATGTGCCATCTTAAGAAAATGAAAGCTTCTTTACCAGAAATAGATTAAGAAACATAGTTGCTTTTATATTGATGTTTAAGACAGTGCATAATAATTAGTAATCTTAAGTTTCTTATGTTTAATCTTCTGAAAAAAATCACAATCACACAGTGGAGTGCATTTGTATTTGACTTTTCTCAGACAAGAAAGTGAACACAAGATAATGAATGGCTGGCTATCATTTCAATTCTGAAGATTTCAAAAATATTTCCAATTGTGATACTAAATTTTCTTGTTTCAAATTTTACCCCAGATGTTACCTTCTTAGAAGTGTCTTCAATTTGAAATGTCATTGTCAATTATTAGTAGTCCAGAAGCAAGTGAAATAGGGATAGTTCAAGCACTAAAAATCTGAACACTAAGAAAAGTTATAAAACCTGTGATGACATGAACCTTCCTCACATATGTTTTGAAGCCACGGGGAGGATTCCCTGCCCATTCCCCATGGCAGCCACTGCTTCCAGATGATACAAGGACCTTCTGCTGCTAGAATATATAACTCTTCCTTTGTGCTATATTTCATCACATGTGCATGCTTGATATGAAAGTGGAGAGTTGGACTAGAAATATCAGATAGTCAATGCCTCTTTAGACTGTTTTTTGATCATAGATCGAAACTGAGCAAATGGAAATTAACACTTCTACATTCTTTCCCTGGATTATGACTATGTAAGTTGTTTTTTGTTTTCCCAGAGAGTTCCCAGAAACATTAAGCTGAGCTCCAATTTCCTATAATGGAATCATTGCCAAATAACATAATGAATGGGCTTTTCCCCTTTGCCATGACTTTATAGTGTCGTCTGCATCCATCACCCCAATAAACTACCCTCAAACTTTTTCACAAGATATGATTTATAGTATACCAACTTGAGAGATAGCTACATCTTGATATTCAATATAACATAAGCATGTCTCCCTTCTCTGTTTTGTAGGTTTTCAATACCTAAATGGGCTCAATATCTGATTTTGTTTATTTTCCATTATTCTTCACACTCCATTAGGTTTTTGTTCACAATCTCAAAAGAGTTTACATTGACTCTGTGCTACATAAGTAAATACATCAGCAGATGAGTAGCTAATAATTAATCCTTTGTGTCATTAAATATATATAGTCTGCATTTCTATGTGTACTAGCTATGGTTGCCTTGTTTAGACACAATACATCTAAGATATTATATCTTGTCACAGTCTGCATTTTCTTTTCTCCTTCCCATGACCAAATATCTGGCAAAAAGCAACTTAAACGTGGAAAGGTTTATTTTGACCTGGCATTTAAGAAGGAATATATTTATGTCAGGGAAGGTATAGTGGAAGAAATGTGAAGCAACTGGTCACATTGCATCCACATTCAGGAAGCACAAAAGATACAGGAAATAGAGCTGGGCTATCAATTCCATAACACACCACAGATGTTCTCTTTGTCCAGCAAAACTCAGCCTACTAAATGTTCCACGACATGTCAAAAAAGTGTTACTACCTAGGGACTAAATGTTCAATATATAAAACCTAAAGGAATCACTTCACATTCAAACCACATTTTGACCATGCCCCCACGTAGTCTCATGGCCATTTTATAATGTATAATGTATTCATCCAATTTTAAAAATCCCCAGCATCTTTAGTAGTACCAACATTATTCCAAAGTTCAGTCTTTTCTGAGATTCCAAAATTCAGATTCCTTCTACATACCCATTCCAGAATCTAAAATCTACATCAGCTGATTAATCCCACTTCATGAAACTGATGGGGAGAAGAAAAAAGAAATGCCTTTCTGTAATTAAGCAAATATAAATAAATATAACTTGCAGTCCAATGAGCAGTGCTAGAGAATATTTTTAGCCCTAGTTTTGCCCAATATGTGAAAGAGAAAAGCTTTTCTTTGCTGTTGTTTTTCTCTTTTTTGTTTGTTTGTTGTTTTACTATAAGTGCAACCTTGAGAAACAGATAAGAACCACAACTCATAACCATACTATGTAACTCCCCTCTTTGAGAAAAGCACTGTTGTCTATTATCTTGTGAACTCTGCTGTTGTAATCAATCCTGCTTGTTAAGAGAAATGCGTTATCTGTTTGGTCATAAATTTTTGCTTCTGTAAACATGCTTGACTGCAAAGGATTTTTCCGTTTTGAATACCCTAGACATGTGCTAAGAATCATATAGACTAAAGCACACCAAAAACTGTAGCCAAAGAACAGAAGAGCTAGAAAAATCTATAAAAACTTTGTCAAGCTGCCAATCTGGGCCAGGGCTTCAAAGCATAGCCTTTGTGCTGACTGAGCATAGCATGAATAAAATCTTTTGAGTGTCTGCTTGACCTCTCCTTGCTGATATTTGCCTGTTTCAATGTGTTCTTTTTGTAATAGTACCAACTTTCTACATTAGTTACTTTGCTAGTGGCTATGTCAAAATACATTAAAAAAACCACATAAGAAAAAAGCATTTAATTTAGCTTATAATTAGGAGTATGTTCATAATAATTAGAAATGTATGCTGTTAAAGTAACACTAGATCTGGCTACAGAAGCGTGACGTGTCTGAACACATTGTGTGCATGATCAGAAATAAAAGAGATGGATTCTGATGCTTTTTTTACTTTCTTCTTTTTATTACATCAGGGACCTTTCTTAGGCCATGGAATGCTTTTGCTCACATCCAGAGTAAGGTCTTACTTCTCAGTTAAACTCTGGAAACACATCACAGATATCTTCAGAGGTATGTCTTCTAGGTGATCCTAAATCCAGTCTAGTTGATTAGCAGGATTAGCTATCACAGTCTGGAACAGAAATTCCAAAATATGAGTATTTAAACTAATATCAATAGACTTTACTATTTCTGCATCTTTTTTTCATGATTTATTTCTGGTCTCAAGCAACTATGTTGTGTTACCTTCTGAGTCAGTAATGGTCTTTTCAGCAGTATTTTGCTTTACATTATATTTTGTCCGTTGACTTTATATTCTATTTTGATATTCTAAATTTCCATATTTTATTTTGACTATTTTTCATATGTGCAAGTTAATGTTAGGTTGTTCTTTTTGAATGTTATATATTTTATCTCTTTGAGTATTCCAGCCACACTCATTATAAAACTTTTGTCAAATGATTTCACAAAATTTATAGCATCAAGACATATTCTGATATTTGCTTTGTTATTTCTGTTTTTATTTTTATTTTAATTAATTATTTAACTGACAAAAACTCAATATACTTATCGCAGGGAGTGTGGTTGTATGGAATAGTTACTTAAGCTTAATGGACATATGCATTAGTTCATGTTTTATTGGTTTTGTGGGGAGAGAGCTCTTACTTTGTTAATTGTGATTTAACTTTAAATTTATGAGTCATAGAATTCTGGATAAAAGGATTTTAAATGGTATGTTTTTCTGCTTTGCAGTACCTTACCTTCCTTTAATTATCTAGATACTTTCCTCCCTGAGAGGGCATTATGGGGGACCTGCATAACCAAGACTTGGGCTTCCTTTCTGGGAGTACTGACGATTTATAACATTTGTCAGTGAGCCTTAGGTATCTCTGTCCTGAGGCTTTGTCAGTATCCTCAGGCTTACATTACCTGGCAGCCCCATATACGCTGTAGCCTCAGGCAGTAGTTGTCAGTATTTTTCCTCTTCTTTTATGCATCATACCTCGCAGAGGCCAACTTCATTTCTCCATTTTATATGGAAAACTTCTACTCCTTCTTATTCCATGAGAAAAGCTGTAAGTTTTGCCTCATGCATGCTCTGGAATATGAAACTTTAACTCCATTTTTTAACTCCACGTTTTTTTACACCAGGTTTCTGTTTTGTGTCTGCTTCACTATGATGTTTATCTTGAGTAAGTCAATTTTATTTTTATATTTTCATTTTGACTAAATTTGTAGAGAAGAGGATACACAAAGAAATACATACAATTTTTAGTGAGGTCTTTGAGGTAATTTTGAATGCTATTTCATTAGAAATTTGCTAACGTAATTCATAGAAGAAATTCCATCACTTTTATATAGAGAATGTTCTGAACTTCCCAGAGCCTTAAGCACATAGAGTATCATGAGATACTAAAGTCCTCTGGACTATGCTTCAGGAGGTGCTTATAATAAAGATTCACTTAAAAAAGAAAACTATAGGCCAATCGCTCTGATGAACACAGATGCAAAGATTCTCAACAAAGTCTTAGCAAATCAGATTCAAAAACATATCAAAAAGATCATTCACGGGGACCAAGTAGGCTTTATCCCCGGCACACAAGGCTGGTTCAACATATGCAAATCAATAAATGTAATTCATCATATAAACCAGTCCAAAGCCCAAGACCACATGATACTCTCGATAGACGCAGAAAAAGCTTTTGACAAGATCCAACAGCCTTTTATGATCAGAATGTTAGAGACAGTAGGAATGGAAGGAACCTTTATCAATATAATAAAAGCTGTCAACAACAAACCCACAGCAAGGATTATACACAATGGGGAAAAACTAGAAGCATTCCCACTTCAATCAGGAACTAGACAAGGCTGTCCACTCTCACCACTTCTATTCAATATTGTACTTGAAGTTTTAGCTGAAACCATAAGACAAGAAAGGGGCATAAAAGGGATTTAAATCAGCAAGAAAGAAGTCAAGCTATCCCTATTTGCAGATGACATGATCTTATACCTGAGTGATCCCAAAAAAATCCACCAGGAAGCTCCTGGAACTAATTAAGTTCAGCAAGGTGGCAGGATACAAAATAAATGTACAAAAATCAGAGGCCTTCCTATATGCCCAGAATGAAAGAAGTGAAAAAGCCTTGAGAGAAACAATCTCATTTACTATAGCCCCTAAAAAAATGAAATACCTTGGTATAAACCTAACCAAGGAGGTAAAAGACCTTTACAATGAAAACTTTAAAACCTTAAAGAAAGAAATAGCAGAAGACACCAGAAGGTGGAAAGACTTCCCATGCTCTTGGATTGGCAGAATCAACATCGTAAAAATGACCATCCTACCAAAGGCAATATACAAATTCAATGCTATACCAATTAAAATCCCAAAGCAATTCTTTAAAGAAGTTGACCAAACAATCTCAAAATTCATATGGAGGCACGAAAGACCCAGGATAGCAAAAACAATCCTGAGTAACAAAAACACTGCTGGAGGTATCACCATACCAAACTTTAGTCTATACTACAAATCCATAGTTGTAAAAAGAGCCTGTTACTGGCTCCAAAATAGATACACAGATCAATGGATAAGGGTTGAAGACCCAGATATAAGCCCACAAAATTACAGCCATTTGGTCTTTGACAAAGGGGCCCCCCAAAAAAAATTCAACGGTGCTTAAAATTTAAAGAGTTACCTAACACTGTAATTCTGTCAACTAGTTAAGGATGTTGGAACTGCTACTTCCTCATCAGCTGTCAGTGAGTAGAGACTTAGTCTGTATATTTAGTTCTGATCAAGAAATGTGTATGTCTCTTTCTACCAGAGTGAACAAATTCTCCTAGAATACCAGATTGCTACATTGAAGAAGTCTGAAGTATTCAATTTTTAAGCTTGAGATAATGTCTTTTATGGATGCTCAACTAAAGGCTTCATTTGAAAGAATGTAACTCTTCATCTGTCTGTTAATATATCTATATATCTGTCATCTATCTAGTAATCTATGCCCATATGGAAATAAATCTTTACTCTCGTTAGAAGAACTTCATTAATCTAAAGTAAGACATTAACCGATGACTTTTTTAACATTGCAACAGCATTCATAAGTTAGCAATTGTTAATGCAACTAAGAATGTTTACTAATATTATTTGGCTATACTGGACCTTAACTGAGAAATATCTTATCATGTAATATTCATAATATGATTTACTTTAGTGACCAAATGCATCCCATCTTCAGGGAAAATTCTCCCTTTATGTTTCCATCTGCTAAGATACCAGAGGGACAGTTTTAATCAACTTGTCTTTCACTGATCTTACTACCTTATCCCCTGATCTGACTAAAGACTTTAACCCCTTTTGTCCAATTATTCTTTGCTCTACAAATATCCTTCTCTTTCTCTTCACAAATTAGATCATTCTATGAAATATTTATTTAACAGAGAAAAAGGGAGGGTGGGAGAACAAGAGAGACAGAGAGAGGTGTGCACATCTGGCATGGATATAGAGGTCAGATGATTGTTCTTTCCTTCCACCAAATAGAGGGATTGAACTCATATCACAAGGTTTACATACAGTTGTTCTCTTTTGTAACCAGTCTCACTCCTCCTTCTACATTCCCCTGCATGTGTGACTCATTGATGCCCATCCAGGATGCCTGCATTGCTAAATGCCCAAATATCTACTAGGACAAACCTGTGGGCAAACCTTCGGGCAAAGAATCTCCCCTCTCTCTTCATGGTCACCCATCCCTAACAGTCCCTTGAAGTGGCACCATATCTCTCAAGATCCTCCCTGGTGAAGAAGTATTGATAGGTTGCTTCTACCACTTTTTGAGGTCAGATAATTTATTTAGGTGTTGATCATAAGAATCACCATTGGAAGAGTCCGCATGTTAAAAACAACAAAAAGAGTGAACTATTAAAATATTAATATCATAGTCAACTGGAGCTCATGATTGGTAGAGACCTCTGAAGTATAGCATAGAACATGACTCAGATTGTCTTCATCTTTCACGCAAGTCAAATCTGTTGTTTACCCTCTAATTCTAACTTCTCATTACTAAAATACTGCTCCCAGGGTAATATCTTGTCAAATTGTACAGCAACATCCCAAGAATACATTGCTATGGTAAATTCAGGAATACAATAATTCCATGACAAAAATTATTGAGGACGTCCTACTGTAGAAAATTTGCTTCTATTCCATTCTTTTTCCTGTACTTTTTTTTGAGTTAGAGTTCCACTATGTAAGATAAGCTCACTCAAACTTGCAGTCCTTTTGCTTCAACCTGATGAATGCTGGGATTACCACAATATGCCAGCCTACCCAGCTCCATGACATGTTCATGCCCTCTTTTAATCATGAATCCCACAATAACATCTTGTTAAAATATAGTTGATTCTTACAGCCATTATACTGCTGTATCTTGATGCAATCTGATTTGTTTTTTATATAATTGTATCATTTCAATAATTATATACAAATGAACCAAGAAATATGTGTAATTTAGGAGTTGGCAATTTTTTTCACTCTGCATAATATACTAGAGACTCATAAAGTTGTCATGAATATAATAAAAACATCTGCTTCTTTTCATGACAAAGAATTACTCAAAGGCATGGTTGTGCCACAAGTCAAATATTGAAGGATATCTAGATTGTTTACACATTTTGACTATTTCAAGATAACGTGATAAACTTTCGTAAAAATATATTTTTGAATATTATAATAGTTTCCTGTTAGTTATTTTTTAAAGCTGGTTGTTTGCTTAGAGAGTAGCTATATTCTTCTTGATTCATGGTAGCAATATATATTTGATGTAATCTATGTCCTTATCAATGTGGTGGTTTCAATTACATTTTTAAGCTGATACATAAAAGCAAAAGTGACACTATTTTTAAATCAATCATCCTGGTATGTACATGAGGATTGGTATTCATTATGATTTAATTGTCTTTTTCTTTTTTAATATTATTTTATACCTAGTTTTACAAGCTCAATGCATAGGTACCATTACCCCCGTCCTCCCCTCCTATCCTACCTCTCTCATCCCACTCTTATCTCCCACACCTCCCTCTCTCTTTCCCCCCATTCCTCCTTCCATACCCTCTATTGGTGTTTCCCTTCTTCCTCCCACCCTCCAGATCATCAGCTTATATGGGCCTTGAAGATCCCTCTGAGTCATCTACACTAGTGAAGGGTCAGGACTCTGTGGCATACCTTGGGGGCCCTTCTTGATCTTCCCACTAATGCAGGAAAACCATATTGCTAATTAGCCCTATGCCTAAGGATACTACATCTTCCCTGAGATCCATGCTAGTCTATGGGGGCTTGTGATGACAGGCATTGTGCAGGTGAGGTAAGGTCCAATCACAATGCAGTAAGATCCAGGCTGCTGAAGTCCAGACTTGAGTGGAGTATCTTGTCCATCAGCCAACCTTCCCATCTTTAGGCTCTTAGAATCTTGTTGCTCCCTGTTCTGCCAGGTTCCCTGAACTTTAGGATGGGGAGAGATTTGGCTGGTCTGGTTGACGGCGATCATTGTAGGACCCTTGGTGTTCTGAATTAAGATCGATTAGTTGTTTTCAGTTTTGCAGCTTCTGCACTGCACTTGGCTGCATCTTGTTTGCATGTTGAAGTCTTCTCACCAAAGATTAAAAAAAAACTGTTTAAAAGGTCTTAATATAAGAAGAAGCTTAAAGGTAGAAAGAATAGGAATAGGTCACAATAGTGGGTGGGGTCAATCTCCTGGTTGCCAGTTGGCTACCATCTAACTGCCAGCCCTTTTCCCCTCCATTATTAAGGAGATATGCCCAGCACTTCAAACCCGTCTAATCTCAAGTGAATAAGAAGGGAAATGAGAGTGAACTGTCTTGCTACTTACTTATCAGCCGTAAATGACTATGGCCTAATTTCTCTACTGCACTATGCTCTTTTGTCTCTTCTCTCTTGAGGTCTTCTTTTCCCTTCCGTCCAAGTTATAATCATCTGTAGTTATAATGGGTGTTACAGAGATTTAGCTTTACGTCTTTAAGAGTGTTTGGAACTAGAATCCACTTATAAGGGAGAACATGCAGTGTCTAACTTTCTGTGTCTAGAATACTTTGCTCAATATAATTTCCTCTAATTCCATCCATTTGCTGACATATTTCATTAATTCACTTTTGATGGCTGAGAAATATTCTATTGTATAAATGTACCACATTTTCATGATCCATTTGTCTTCTGACGGGTACTTGGGTTGATTCCATGACTTAGCTATTGTAAATAGTGCTGCAATGAACATGGATGCACTCATGTCACTATAGTGAAATGATGCATTTTTAGGGGTTATTCACAGTAATGGTATAGCAGGGTCATATGACGCTTCAGTCCTTAACATTTTTAGAAATCACCATACTGATCTCCAGAGTCATTGTATAAGCCTGCATTACCACCAGCAATGTATGAGAGAGTTCCCTTCTGTACACATCCTCTCCAACATTAGTTCTTGTTTGTATTTTGGATTTTCGCCGGTCTGACCAAGGTGAGATGATTTCTCAGGGTAATTTTGAATTTCCCTGATGGCTAAAGAGATCGAATGTTTTTTTTTTTTTTAAGATATTTGTTCAACATTTCAACTTCATCCCTAAAAATAATCTCTATTAAGTTCTGTGGCCCATTTTCTAATTAGGCTATTTATCTAGTAGGTGTTTACATTTTTAAGTTCTTTGTACATTCTGGATAACAGAGCTCTATCAGATGTGTAGTTAGTAAAGATTGTCTTCCATTCTCTGGGTTGTCTTTTTGCTAGGTTTACAATCTCTTTAGCTCTTTAGTTTTATAAGATCCCATTTGTTGAGTGTTGGTTCTAGTCCCTGTGCCTTTGGAGTTCTTTTTAGAAAATGTTGGCCTAGCCCAATCAGCTCGAGGGAATTCCCTACTCTTTCTATTAAGGTTTTTATAGTCTCTGGCCTAATATTAAGGTCTTTGATCCATTTTGAGTTGATTTTTGTGCATGGTGACAAGTATGGGTCCTGTGTCAATCTTCTGCATGTGGATATCCAGTTTTGCCAAGACCATTTGTTGAAGATGCTGTTCTTTTTCATCGAGTTTTCTGGGTTCCTATATAAAATATCAGATGACTACAAATATATTGGCCTATGTCTGGGTGTTTAACCCTTGCTCATTGATCTATGTGCCTATTTTGAAGCCAGTACTATGCTGTTTTTATTACTATGGATTTGTAGTATAGATTATAGATAGTATAGAGTATAGCTACCTCCAGCAGTGTTATTGTTACATAGTGTTGCTATCTTGGGCCTTTTGTGCTTCTATATGAATTTTGAGATTGTTTGGTCAATTTCTATAAAAATTGCTTTGGAATTTTGATCAGTATGAATCTGTATGTTGCTTTTGGTAGGATGGTCATTTTTATGATGTTAATTCTACTTATCCAGGGCTATAGGAGGTCTGTCCATTTTCTGGTGTCTTCTGTAATTTCTTTCTTTTGAGTTTTAAAACTTTCATTACAGGTCTCTCACTTCCTTGGTTAGGTTTATACCAAGGTATTTAATTTTTTTAGGGGCTGTGGTAAATGGGATTGTTTCTCTAAAGAGAAACTTTCTCACTTTTTTCATCCTTGGTGTATAGGAAAGCCACTAATTTTTGAACATTAATTTTGTAACCTGTCACTCTTCTGAACTTCTGTATTAGTTCCAGGAGTTTCTTGGTGGAGTTTTTTTGGATCTCTCAGGTATAGAATCATGTTGCCTGCAAATAAGGATATATTGACTTCTTTCTCCAATTTGAATCCCTTTTATCTCTTTATCTTGTCTTATGGCTCTAGCTAAGACTTCAAGTGTAATATTGAATAGAAGTGTTGAGTGTGGACAGCCTTGCCTAGTTCCTGATCAAAGTGGGAATGCTTCAGGTTTTTCCTCATTTAGAATAATTGTTGCTGTAGGCTTCTATATAGCTTCTACTATGTTGATTCCTTCCATTCCAATTCTATCTAAGGTTTTGATCATAAAAGGATATAGGATCTTGTCCAAAGCTTTTTCTGCATCCATCAAGAGTATCATGTGGTCTTGGACTTTGGACTTGCTATTGATGAATTAAATTTATTGATTTGCATATGTTAAACCAACCTTGAATACTTGGGATAAATCCTACTTGATCATAGTGAATGATCTTTTTGATAAGTTTTTTTAACCTGATTTCCTAAGATTTTGTGGAATATATTTTCATGGGTTCACTTGCCTTGTATTTCCAACAGATTCATTGGATATAATACCATGTCTTTTTTGTTATTAATCCCTCTACTCCATTCTATGGGAAGTCAATTTTGAGAGTGACTATCCTAAAAAAATAGCCAAGTTACAGCCACTGTAGAGAATAGCTTCTGAATACTGGTCTACCAAAGTTTCCTCATCATTTGAAGCCAGGCTCTTCATCTCCATCAAAACTATCAGCCCAGATCTTCGTGTTTGGTATTCCCTCTATTTTACACTAAGACTTGGGAAGCCTCAACAAGCATCATCTATTCTCCTCATACTACAGCTTCAAATAATGTAACTTAAATCATTGATCAATTCATTCTCTGGCTCTACCACTTCTACTAACATGAACAATTTTCTGTATTCTGCTTTTATTCAGTCATGATAATGCTAAGAGCAGTACACGATCTTTTAATTAGAATAAGCAATACATTTAATAATATACTAAAGTTATAATTTAAGAGAGAGACAATCATCAAAATGATCCCAGGAAATGAGGGATTGCTCCATTTCATAGACCAGAAAAACAGTGCTGAAAAGACATTCTGACGTTTCCAAAGAAAAACCTGTGACTTCAGCTTCATCCTTGGGAATCAATTCCCTATGCAATTTTCTATCTGGGACAATCACTCTCAGAAAACTGGGCAAACTTTAACAAAAGTAAAACGTAGTACCTCAGGAGAAGTAATGTTGACCTGAATTCCTTCAGCCAAATTTTCTATGCCATCTTGTGTGTCTTCATAGGACAGTGCAGTCCAAGAAGAAATTGATTACACCAAAAATATGGTTTGAAAATGGAGGCTGTGATTTTCTTAAAATTATGTTTTGATTCATCAATATTTGAAACAATGAAATGTTATATTTGAAAACAAAGCTATATGTATATGAGAACAATGTTAAGTATGACATTTATAAGACATTTAAGTGTAATTTTACATATAAAAATAAATATTTTGGCAAATAACACTTCTCTCTTAAACTACAGTCTTCAAAACTGAATATATTCAGTATTTAATTATAAGAAGTAACTACTTTAGTATAAATTGTGCTGACTACATTGATATATGCAAATAAACTTCACTTTTAAAACTTACAGAATTTTTACATGTGTCTGTATTCATGAAAACAAAACCTAGACCAAGAAACAGAACACTTTCAGAAACCCAGAAAATCCTCTTATATCTTCACTTAGTTTATATTTTATTAGGCAAATGAAATTTAAATGTTATCACTATGAAACCGATTGGGTTATTGGCAACTTTATTTAAATTGAATCTCCGTACAGTTTGACATCTTTCATATTTGACTTTTCTTCAAACAATATATTTGTGTCCACCTACTGATTGCTCTGAAACCTTACTAAGGATACTAAAATCTTCAGCTATCAAAATGAACCAATATTTTAAAGCTATTATACATTCTCATGATTATTTTAGCATTATTCACAAAAGTCAAGATATGAATCAAAGTAAGCACACTTCAGTAGAAACACAGATGGGAGATACATAGTATGTGCATACACAGTACAATAATACTCTGGGGCTGGAGAGGTGTCTCAGGGGTTAAGCTTCTGCCTTGCGGGCGGAAGGTCCTGAGTTCAGTTCCTAGACCCCACATAGAGACACCGGGCAGAAGAGGAAGCGGGAGTAGCCTACATTTCTGGTCCTGGTAGGGCAGAGCCTGTGAATCCTGGGGCAGAGTAAACAAGGAGGAGGTGGAGCCGTCCATGGTGGTTCCCGAATTCACCTGTGGTTCTATATACACACACATACATACACACGCACATACATACACACATGCACACACGCATACACGCACAATTGAATAAATAATAAAAAAATTTAAAAAAGAATAATACTCAGCTTTAAGTATAAAAGTGGGTTTCCTAGAATTTTTGATGACAGGGATGAACCTCAAGGGCCTTATGCTAGGATAAACATGTCATGCACAGAAAAATAAATACTACATGACACCTAATGTGACATCTAATAAAGTTAAATTCATAGAAGTTAAATTCATAGAATGATTGTCATTCAGCTTTGGTGGGGCAGATGGAATAGGTAGTTATCAAAAGATACAAAGTTGCCTATGAGTGGAGAGTAAATTTTACTTAATTTCTTGGTCCTGCTACTCAAACTTATAGCCTCATGTCTACAAAATCAGTTGTATATCATTAAGCTAAAGCTGGTAAGGTTTAGAGAATCTTTTTAGTACAGCAGTGTTAATGTACTTGTCATGCAATGTGGTTTGAGGTTTAGTATCCCTCCTCTGCTTCCTCTAGGGTTTGAGTTTTGGTATCTTTCCCCTGCTTCTTCCTGGTAGTTTGGCTCTTGCTTCCTCTGAATTCATGATTACTGCTGTGAACTGAACCAGTCTTCCTGCTTTTGCTGCCCACGATGCCTTTTCTTCTGTAATGGACTATATCTCCCATCTGGAACTTTATGCCAAATAAATCTTCCTTTATCCCCTTGAGTAATATCTGAGTCTTGTCTTATAGCAGCAAAAGGAAAGGTAACTGCAACAGTTAAGAATTCCTAAGATCATTTCAGGGCCATTTTTGACAAACGTACATACTTTGCAATTTTTGTCTTAATTTGGTAGCATAATTGCACATGAAAAACAAATACTAATAAAATAACATGAATATATTACATAATTACTTAGAAATTGTCATAAATAGGCACTTATGTCAACCTGACTTTTGCAGGTTTGAGCTCTGGGCACATTTGTGGAGAATTAGTAATTGAGTTGAGTTGAGCCCAGAGCGAACTTGAAGGAGATTGTCTAGCTGATTGGGAAGGCCCAGCCTATAGTGGGTGGGATTAGGCCTTGGATAAATCACAGAGAACTGGTAGAGAGAGTTGTCATCCTTCTGTATACTTGGCCAGACATGTTGATCTGACAAGTAAGGGTTGTCCCTCTCTCAGCCATTAGTGTTGGTGCATGCTCTCCCATCAAGCTGGTCTGAGAACTATAACTGGAATGTCATAAGGAAATAAACCCCCTTTTCCCTTAAGCCATTTGATGGTCATTTGTCAGCAACAATGCAGGCAAACTGCAATAGAAATACATACTGGTATTATAAACATTTATTTTAAAAGTTCTGATAAATAGTTGATTAAGCATCACAACTTGTTGGAGACACAAATACCCTCATTTCTGAAAGCAAGAGACAGAATTTCAGAGAAAACCCAGATACTAAAGTAAAGGAAAAAGTTATTGTAATCTATTGTAATGATTGGAATGTGTGATAGTGCTTAAATTTGGATAGCAACTAACTACAGGAGATGTTTGACTGAAAATGAAGTCACCTCCTCTGAAACTTCCTCCACTATCAATCATTTAATACCTGGGAACAAGCATTATGGTTTCATCATCATTTCTAGACACAAGTGAAACTAATAAAATGTTTTTGTCTTAAGAGAATGTATACATGACTTTTTTTTTTGAGAATGTATACATGACTTTTTGAAGATTGAATTTGACCTGGATAAGTTACCAAGTAACTGTGTGTAAGTTTAAAATGGAAGCTGCAGGCTGAAGAGATGGCTTAGGGGTTAAGTCTTTGCCTCACAAGCAGAAAGTCCTGAGTTCGTATACCAGGTCCCACGTAAAAACACCAGGTGGAAATGGCAGCAGCTTGGTGTCCCTGGTGGTTAGAGACTGGGACATCCCAGCGTGAAGCAAAAAGGAGGTAGAAGCAATCCAGGATGATTCTCAAAGTCACCCTTGCTCTTTCAGCAGTGTCCTCTGATACACCACACACACAAAATGAATGCATGAATGAGTAAATAAAGTTTAAAATGGAAGCCGTTAAAAACTACTCCCTCTACATTTTCATGGAGTCCAGAAGCATTGTACACCAAAAACCTATACAATGAAAAAGTGGAGTAGCAACAAAGGCATTATTTCCATTAGGTATTTGAAGCTTATGAGATAGTCTGTTTTTTGCACAAAATTCAGGAAGAAATCAGTAATACGTTTAGAAGCTTTTTAGATTGGCCATCATGCATTGTTGTTGATGCTTTACAGATTTGTAAGACTTACTTTTACATTTCTACCTGCTCTCATGTATTTTCAAAATGCTTTAAAATATAAAATTCAAAAAGAATTTTTGTATAGTATAATGGAAATGTGAAAGAAAAATATTCCAGTGCAGTGTTTCATAAAGTATGGTGCCAAGATTACCAACATCTGGGCCTGTTATAAACGGATGTTCTTAGGTTCCTATTAAGATAAACAGAACTGAAATTTTGAGAATGGGATCGACAAGTCCTCCCCTTTGACAATTATGCCTGGATCCAGAAGATGCTATATAAGCTGATGGGAGAGAAAATTCATCAGTCATTTAGCCAAGTGATGGACATTGAATACTATAATACCCACTTTTCAGGTAAGAAATGCCCACTAGTATAATAGTGGCATTATTGATTCAGGTAACCAACCATTTCATGATTGAATCTTTGGAATCCTACATGAGTATTTTGGTGCTATAAAACTAGTCGAAAACTAATGGCAAGTTCACTGACCATATGGTCAAACTGACTTCACTTGTTTTTCTAAATGAACATGCAGCTGAACTGCCTTCTAAATATATAGTTTGTTTCTATAGACTAATGCAGGTCTCGGCTTTAGTTAAAAAAATATGATTTAGAAAAGACTCATACCTGACAAAGTACTGAGACTAAGAAACTGCAAACTGTTCATCCTTAAATGGCACATCTGTATCATCTATTCTGGGGCACAGAAACACTGAAGAAGAGAGGGTAGGAAGATTTTAAGACAAGGAGGATGAGGAGTAGTTCCATGAAATGTTGCCTTGTGGATATGACATGGCCATTGCAGTCATGAGCACACAGCAGCTGTAACCATATATACAAGACAGGAAAGCAGGAGGTTGCATTGTAGGAAAGGAGAAAGAGTCATTAAGAATGGAAGGAAGATTAGAGAAAGTAATATAGAAAGAGTTGTACACAAAATCCTGCATGTTAAGAAGCTGAAAGAAGAAAATTGAAAAATATCCAAAAAAGGCAAACTCTCTAGACAATAACTAGATAATAAATATATAAATAAAATATAAAAATAAAAATAAATAACTAGATAATAAAGCTCCAGGGAGCTTTAATTTATCTCTGATAAATTTTCTTTATTGTTCTTCTCCAGAAAGATTTAACCTCTACCTTTAGGATCTGACATACCTCATACATTTGTTTTTACCTTTTATAGCATGTTGTAAGCTCATTGGACTAAGATATGTGTCTCACTTATCCATCTTTATCTCTTGTTACCGCTATGGTTCTCAGTGTTCAACAGACATATTTTAAAAGAATTTTTTCTGGTTTGATTAATTCCTTCCATTGAAATTCATACATTCCTAACAGTGTGAATAAACATCACAATACAACTAATCAAGACAGAGATAGGACACAATGTATGAAAAATACAGATTATATAATTTGATGATACTGTCAAGAGTTTTAAAGAAATCTGAATAATTTTATATGTAATCTACTTTAAATGTGGTAAATATATCAACTAGAATTAAAATACTATACATTTATAGTCCTTGAAAAAAGGTTATGATTGGGTTCTAATTTCGTTTTTTTTCTTTTTTATAAAGGAACTAAAAACCAAAGTTATACATTAATAATTGATAGAATAATGATTTTAGTTATGAGTTTTCTGACATCAGAATATTTTGTCAAAAATGGTAAGATAAGCGTTATAACACCATTAAGTATTTATATAACAATGTATAAGTAAGATAAGTATTAAAACACCATTATGTGAAATGAGTGCAGAAGCCAAATTCAAGGGGAAAAAACTGATAATTGAGAGTTATTCTGAGGATAAACCACGTAAACAACCTATACTTAAGCATACAAGTCAAATATAATTAGATTTGCTTATAATCACATTTCTTTTCAGTATATTGCTAAAACAAAAATATGTTAGCTATAATCTTTCCATGAAAACGTTTAAGTTCTAAGTTCTTCCCATCATAAGTTTCCATGTCAGTATCTGGACTCAAATATTAAATGCAAGGGGGTCTTGCTTTTCTTTAAAAAGTACCACTCCTAAGTATCTCTACACCAACACATCACATAGATACATACACATTGTTTATTTATGTACTATTAACAAAAGCAAAGAGATGGAGCTCTCCAATATGTCCATCAGTAGATGAATAGATAAAGAAAGTGTGGTGTAAGCACACAATGCAAATTTTTCAATCCTAAGCAAAAATGAAATAATGAAATTCACACACAAAAGTGGCTAAAACCAGAGATCCTTATTTCAAAGAAAATAAGCCAGACTCAGAAAGAAAAATACTACATTTTGTTTTACTCAAAGAATACAAATTTAAGTGTGTGTGTTGTGTGTCTGTGTGTGTGAGAGAAAGAGGGGAGAGACAGAGAGAGAGAAGAAAGAGGGGAAGAACAACTCTTAAGGGGGAAGGGAAGGTACAAAAAATGAGAATAATGAAATATATGTGACATGAAAGCAGAGAGGAAGACCATTTTGTGGTAGGAATGGGACCAGCAAAAAAAGTCTAGGTAGGATGGGGGAAGGCAAGGAAGTGAAATGAATAAGAACAAAGCATAATTTCATGTATATATGAAAATGTATTTTAAACAAATAAATTAAGAGAAATAATACTATATAATAAAAAATTGTCTCATGTATTCTACCCTTGTTTATTGTAGTGAGGCCATGAGCAATTAGGAGTTCAATTTTTATCAGTATAAGTGAATGTAAAATCTGCCTAAGTGTACCTGAAAATAGAAGCTGTCTTGAGAACCATCTTTAAATCTCATGTCATAGCTATGTGGGCAAGAACTTCCTAAGGAAGTTTCCTCTAGTCCCTACACAGTTTTAGGTCACTCATGAAATGTGCTTAACGTTTTAATTAAAACCAGAAAATGTAATGACCAACATATGAAAAGTCAAATACTATTTGTATCTGTTTCAAGCAACAATTCTCCAAATCTGCTGCTTTTGAATGTTTCTGCAGATTGCTTGAGAATTTCAGCAACTAGCGAATTAATGGAAAATCTCAACAAGCTTCTAATACAAATTTACCGCATGAATTTGTACACCATTCTTTGTGTACACTCTAAGAGAACACGAGTGCACACTACCCAAAGAACATTAATCCATTCTATTCTACATTCAAATTACACAAAAATATGATTCCTCACTCCAATTGTATCAAGACATCAGCAATAGAAACTAAGTAAAGATATGTCCATGTCATGATCTCAGATTTCCAGTTCTATGCTTGCCATTTTACAATGATTGCTGATCAATTTTATTTATAGACATACTAAGTGATTTTTCATGAAATCTGTTCAGAAAACAAACATTGAAAAGGAATCAATATTCGTCTCAAAAACTCATTTTGTTGATTTAAAAGCTCTTAGAATAATACGTTCAACTAAATGAGCAGATCAAGGCTACAAGTCTTGGAAAATACATAACCAAAATATAGCAATAATAATTCATTAAATCAACTTTAAGGAAATCCACTGATCCATTTATTATATCTTCTACAGACAGCATTGCATAAAATTTATCTATTTTTATTTATATTTCTTACAATTTACTATTAAAAGCATGCTAAAATAATAAATGCTTATGATATATTTTGGATACAATCCCATAATTTCTGAGACTGACACTTGGATTTAGCAGTTATCAATTATATACATATATATATGTGCAGAAAATGCATAAAGGCATTTTAACATATTGGTTCATGAATATCTATATTAACTTACAATATTTTTTCATTTCCTCCTGTAAATTAGTGAATCCTTGTTGAATCTTAGATTTTTTTTCTGAGTTTCCAATTTTTTTGCACAGTTCTTTGGCTTTACTTCCATCTAGATGTTTGCACTTTTGAAACTTCAAATTTCTCATACTCAGCACTAAACTCATAAGCAACCAATATGTACATACACAAATTTAGATAATTGCACACCAGAAATTTACTAAGATTCCACATAATGAGATAATGTCTCAAATGAATTATGTGATTTCATGACAGAAAAAGGAACAAACACGGGAAAAGCAAACATTAAAATTAAATACACAAAAGATACACTCGTCATGTATGGGAAATGCCAGTACACTTTAAACTTAAGAATTTGAAGTCCACATCAAGTTCACATCTAAAATGTCACAGTTTGAAAAAAGACATGGCATATCATCACAACAAAATGGCAAGATGTACAACTGTGTTGGACTTGCCTATACCTCAGTGGTAGATACCTGCTCTCAAACCTGCTGAGCTGAGCTCAAGTCTCATAAAGTTCAAATGGTGGGAGCTAAGAATTAGCTTCTGAAAGTTGTCCTTTGTCTACCCATGTACCATGTGATATGTTATCTATTCTCTCTCCCTTTCTCTTTCTCTCTCTCTCTCTAATAAATAAAATATTAAAGATGTCTAACATTGTCTATACCAACACATATACCAACATAGTTGCTGTATAGAATCATAACATATAATCTTCCCACCTCAGCCTTTAAAGTGCTGGTGTCACAGGCATGTTCCTGGGTGCCCATGTCTTAGCTGATGTTGAATTTAGATTGTAAACTTATGGTTGATAAATGAAAACGTCATCCTTTGTTCTTTTATGAATGGTTATGTCCACCAAAATTCGTATGTTAAAAATCTTATTGTCCACACTTATGACTTTAGAGTAGAGCCCTCAGGAGGTAATTTGGTCATGTGAACAGAGCTCTTCTTTGTAATATTAGAGCCCTTATAAAGGAAAATCCAGAGATGACCCTCACCTCCAACATTATGTATGGGCACAGAAGTATCTATGTAAGAATCAGAAAGTGGACACTTACAAGAAAATCTGCAAAACTATTTACCTTAGAATTCATAGCCTTGTAGACAGTGAGAAATAAATTTGAGATATTTATAGCTTTTCTAATGTATGAAATTTTATTAGTGCAAATATACTAAGCAAACCTTTCATTTTAACTGTTAGGCATTCCCCAGGTACTCTTTAGTCAATCAAAACGAAGGCTGCATGCATTCGTGCACTCTCACACTCTTGTACACTGCATGTGCTTGTATAAAGAACTGCTTCTATATAATATTACTACTTTTTTGAGTCAGCATACAAAGTAATGTTTCAGTAAGATAATTTCATGCATATATAAATGTACTTTGCTCCTATTCATTCTTTTCTCTTACTATACTGCCATGCAGGGTCCAACCACCTCTTACTTTTCCTTTTCAGTTCCCTAAATTATTTCTTCAACTTCTTACATGTCATTGGAATTTCATCACCCTCCTTTTATCCACCTTTTTAAAGATCTCTTTCTCTCATCTCATGATACAATTGTGTATTTTTCCAAGACAAAGTGTTGACATAAGTTTTTTAAGTTAAAATAAAATAATCAAGAGTTACCAAATCAGCATTACTCATGGTCACTAGTGATTCCCATACAGAAATGAACCTGTGTATGATCCTGCGTGGTGAAAGTGATGTTAATGCTATTTGCCATTTTGAAAATTGAAAGGTACAAAAGTGGATCAAGATCTTTTAGGAATCTTTCTTAATTTTGCATTTTCAACCTTGGGGAGAATTCATGCTAGGTCAATTACATGCTAGGTCAATCTTCCACTAGAAATACATTTAGAACTCTTTAAATATTAGGAAAAAAATCTTACTGTGCTGTATCTAATTATAACTACAAGTTTTCTTATTTCCCTACTATATCTCAAACTATGAATGTAGCAAACTTAAAGTACACTTAAGATCAAATAATTGCTGTTGTCATGTCCTGAAAAACTTATTTTTTAAAGTGTCTATCTCCAATGCTGCCTTCCTGTCAAACTTAGCTATTTTTTGCTGTGTGTGGAAATAATATTATGAATAAAAGATAGCTCATCTAAATTGATTTTTATAATTCTATGACTCACTTAAGGATGGGAATTTTTAGACTCGGAACAATCATGCAAACTTTTATCAGCAGATGTGTTATGTCTAAAATCACATGATTCTATTATGCTCTTAATGTCTATAGTCATTTAAAAAGCCTTCTTTTAAGCAATGCTACAATAGTTCTATTCATAGTGATGATTTTCACATAATGGAAGATCTTCCAATATGAACTAAAGCAATTAGCTATTGTTATTCCATGTGAAGATGTATGAAAGATGAATAAATCTGCAGAAGACAAATCCATGCCTATGATGTGATTAGCTTAACATTCAAGAAGTTTATAATTGTGTTTGTCACCACAAAATAAGCATTGTTAATGTTTCAGTATGTAGAATTCTGCTTGCAAAAATCATTATGAATGCATCATATATTTATGTATTTGTGAATCTGTATTTATTTGCATGTATATGCATGTTAATATATACACTTAACTGATTTATCTCAAGAATATAACTTAATGTTTTATATCATTTTTGTTTAAAATTATGAGTATAATTTATAGAAGTTATTGGTAAGTTGTAAGGAATTTTGGAGCATATTTTAATTAGAGCTCTATGTTTTTGTGTCAAGGTGACAAGGGGTGGAGTGTCATAGTCATGCACAGGTGTCAACTTGACAGTTGAGGGCTTGAGTTCTGGGCACATTTGTAGAAAATTAATGGTTGAGTTAAGCCCAGAGCAAACCTGCAGGAAATTGTCAGGCTGATGGGGAAGGCCCAGCCGTGGTGGGTGGGACTAGGCTCTGGAATAAAATACAGAGAGCTGGTTGAGAAAGTTGGGAACCTTCTGTATACTTGGCCAGACATGCTGGTCTGGCAAGTAAGGATTATCCATCTCTCAGCCATTATGTCCTGATGGTGCAGCCAGTTCCCTCAGCCCTGGTGTTGGTGCGTGCTCTCTTGTCAAGCTGGACTGAGAACTGTAACTGGACTGTCAGTAAGGAAATAAACCCTTTGTTCCTTTAAGCTGTTTGATAGTCATTTATTGGCAATTGTGCAGGTGAACTGCAACAATAATATATGGATATAAATAAATAACATTGGAGGAATATGCTCCAAGTACATTATAGACCTGTATGGAAATGGTTTATATAACATTGCATAGTAATAATAATAGCAGTAAGCAAACCACTGATACACAAGCAGGCTCATGCTTGTTGTCTGATGTAGGAAGCCATGGGCAAGGACTTCATCTTAGGAATGAGTAATGCATTTTATATCAAAAATAAAGAAATAACATTTACAATTACAACATCTTTACCAGCAAAACATGATTCTTCTTGGTAGAGTGTTTGACACTCACAGTTCAGTGTCCACAAGGACTCATGGAATCTCAAGCTAAGAGCCTGATGGTCCATGGTGTGCTCTAATTAAAATATCAAAAAGTTTTATTGTCTTGTAAATTTGACTAATATTTCTGTAACAGTTACTCTTAACTATTGCTGTGAGAGAACACCCAAAGTCAATCAACTTAAGGGAGATTTATTCAGCTTACAGTTCCAGAGGGGAGGTACAGTCTCTCAAAGCACAGGTGGCATGGCTGGCTGGCCAAAGCTGGAAGAGGCTACGTCATTGCAGACATCTTAGAAGCTGAGAGCTCCAGATTGCTTGCAGCAAAGACGAACTTCTCCTGGAGGTAGGGTGGGACTAATCCACCTCAAGGCCCACCCCTTGTGACTGACTTCCTCCAGCAAGGCTCCACCTCTCAAGGTGCCATGACCTTGCAGAACACATGAGACTGTGGGGGACACATTTCAAACCATGACAGTCCCATACAATAACCCTTCCCTCCTTTGATCAGGTAGCATGTTATCATATCTATCACAATCGTCTAATTTTTCTTTTTCTACATGAAACTAGGCTAATGTAGATGTGTATTTCTATTGGTTTCACTCAATGAAAATTTTTTAATCTATACATATAGCTGAGCATATCATTAATTTGTTAATTTTCATTTCTGAGGGATTTTTCCATAAAATAAATATATAAGCTCTTTTGGTTGCCCATTTATATTTTGATTTGTATATGGATTATTTTATTATTTTCTCCTATCTTTTTCAGTTTTTGGATTGAATTTCCTTACCATAAAAGACAGGTTAAGGATAGAGAAGTAAATGCAAATTCAAGAATACATGTACATTCGGTATGTACTTAAAAATCCTTACAAATGAATAATTGTTGATCTCAAAAAGTTGTTCTAAATATCATTCTTTGAAATACATAAGGATGTAAGGAAATGCTCAGATTAAAATAAATGATCAGTTAAGGTATGACACAATAAAGGCAACATATATTATGTGGATTTAAGTCCTTGTATTGGTCAAATTCCAACAGAGAAGTAGGGCATACTGATGCATTCTCCCAGGAAGCAGTTTTATTTCACACTGATATGGGACCAGCAGATTTGTGCCCAAAGCCTGAGTCCTGAATGCAGTGGACCTTTGCTTTAAATATTCTTCTTTATATCTTTGTCTCCTCATGTACACTTAGATACTGATTAATTCAAATTACGCCTTCCAGTCCACACAGCATTTGTCATGTAGTCTTCAGCCTACTCATTTCCTGTCACATAATCTTGTCTTTGCTTGGGGAGTGTCTGTATCATACATGCTTTCTCTACTAATAAAAAACCAATAGTGATTTAATCATCATTCTCTGTATTCTTAACGCAGAGGGAAGAGTCAAGTGGGGGTTTCCTTACATATATAAATGTCTCTTGCACCCTCCAAGCTCTTACTAGGTCTGCAATTTCTCAAAAGAACTGACTCAAATTAATCCTTATGCCACCAAGGCATATTTGCTGTGGCCTATTGTAATCTTCTGTTTTGGATTAGATGTCCTAAATATCCACAAAGTCAATCTGAAAAAGCGAAACGGTATGGTTTCAACCAAAAGGCTATCTAAACATGCAAAGTCATTAAGAAAGTTTAAAAATCAAAGACTCTGCAAGGGAGAAATATATAGGCAAATTATACAGATTTTTGCTCAAATACAGGGAATTGATGGTAAAGATGCTACACATGGGAGTCCCCTCACATTCCTTGTACACCTGTTGTGTGAACACTTTTCTTGGAGAGACATCACACAACTGTCTTTCTCTCACAGAGTCCCATGACAGAAAAAAGCAATTATTCAAGGTTTAACTTGACAAACCGAGTTTATTGGGGCTACTTACAGGAGTAAGGCGAGGATTACTTATAGGAACAGGTACAATTAAAGGCAGCTACATCACCAGAAAGAGCTTCCCCCCTCCCTCCACAGGATGGTTTAGTGTCAAGAAATAAGAATCAGCTTGTCCCTGACAGGTTGGAGACAGACTTGCAGTTCTTTGGAATGTATTCCTGGAATCAGTTCAGGGAGCAAATCCATGAACACAAGCATCTTTCAAACAAGGTAAATCTCCCTCCAGACCTTGCGACACCAATCACCCACAGTTGAGACTAACAGAAGCTTCACCCTTGGATTTCTTTGCTACAGGACTTGCTAGGAGAATCTCCTCCGACTTGTGACTGTTATGGGGTCTCTCTCCAACTGCTGGGCTGTTTGTTTCTCTCTCTCTCTCTCTCTCTCTCTCTCTCTCTCTCTCTCTCTCTCTCTCTCTCTCTCTCTCTCTCTCTCTTCCAACCCCAACTCCTTGGCTGACATTCTCGGCAGTCTCTTCTAGACTGCTGCTTCAGTATCTTCTTAACACTGCCTTGAACAGATCTAGAGCTTCCTTTGAACTGCCCTGCTTGCCTGGATTCCACCAGGCTGCTTGGCTCTTCAGTAGTCTCTTCTCAGGAACTTCATGAGAAGAAGTTGTTCACTTTCTGAGACTCTCCACAACAGGATGGTTCAGCATCTTTCTTAGCTTAGAATAGAGCAAAGACTGTGAGGGCTGACCAGAGGAAAACTGTCACACATTAGCATCTGAAACAACTTTACAGAAACCAAATCATTTTTTTTAAAAAAATGCATTTTAACATCAAACTACCAGAATTTTGCAAAGATAATAATGGACTTTTTTTGTTTGTTTATTTATTCAATTGTGCGTGTGTGTGTGTCTGTGTGTGTGTGTGTGTGTAGAACCACGGGCGAATTCGGGAACCACCATGGACGCTTCCACCTCCTTGTTTATTCTGCCCGGGGATTCACAGGCTCCGCCCTACCAGGACCAGAAGCGCAGGCCGCCCCCGCTTCTGCCTGGCGTCTATACGTGGGATCTGGGATCGGAACTCAGGACCTTTTGCCTGCAAGACAGAGGCTTAACCCCTGAGCCACCTCTCCAGCCCAATAATGGACTTTTTAAAAGTGACATTAAAGATTTCGTGTCATTGATGAACAAATAGACTATCAATACTCACGAAAGAGTATATATCAAAAAAAAAAAAAACTGATGGTAAAGAACAATGAAGACCAAAACATGACTTTTATTTAGAAGCAATTTGCTTTTGTAGTTTTATCAATGAATAATTGATAAAAATTGGGCTGGAGAGATGGCTCAGGGGTTGAGACTCTGCCTCGCAAGCGGAAGGTCCTGAATTCAGATCCCAGGTCCCACATAAAAAAATGCCAGGCTGAAATGGCAATGGCCTCCATTTCCAGCCCTAGTGGGCAGAGTCTGGGAAAGCCCAGAGCAAAGCAAGAAGGAGGTAGAAGCACCACTGGCCCTCCATAGGGACCTCTGACACACACACGCACACACACAATAAAGTAAAAAAAAATAATAATAATATTAGATTCCAAGGTATGGTAAAACTAGAAAGATGTCAGCACCAATTATGTGAGTGAAATAATTTATTCTTGGATCATGATCACATTGAATCAGATAAACTCAGTGTATAAGCTTGTTCTTTTAATCATTCTCCAGAGGATTTGAAAAAGAATGTGAAGAAACAGAATAATTTAAGAGATGCTGTGCTGGGTCCTTAGAACTGCCATAACAAAATACCACCACTGATTTAAACAACAAAAATTTATTCTCTCATAGAATAAATCAAAAATCAATAAGATTACATTCCCTTTGCAGGGTCTGGTGGAAAAATCCTCCCTTTCCTTCCCAGCTTTTAGTGGTTATCAGCAATTCTTGCATTCTTTGTGTTGTAAATACATCCCTAATTTGTACTTCCATTGTGAATCCCATGGACTTCTTAACTTCATTTTTCTATTCTTTTGATAGAGTTACAGTCTAAATACTAAAGATTGTGTGTGTGTGTGTGTGTTTGTGTGTGTGTGTGTGTGTATCAGAGGACACTGTGTATCCTTGTGGAGGCCCAAATGTGACTTCAGGCATCATCCTGGATTGCTTCTACCTCCTTTTTGTTTCATTTTTGAATTTCTCAAGCTCTCGGGGTTGGAAGTGCAGGCTTTTGCCTTTTCTGCCTGAAGTTTTTCTGTGGGACCTGGAATTTGAACTCAGGACCTTCTGCTTGAGAGACAGAGTTTTAACTCCTGGGGCAAATACTCTCCCCCTAAATGGTAAAGATTTAGGACCTGCCCTGATTTAAAATGTCCTTATCTTCACATCTCTATAACTACAATGACCCCATTTCATTTCCCCCCTTCAAGTCACATTGTCACATTGGAGGAAACATTATTCACATCACAACAGATTTGAAAAAAGCAAGTTAAATTAGATTGATTTAATAGACAGTAAACAAGATAAATAGGCAAATGAGAGAAAAGAGAATTGTGCTTTGTGGCATGTATATCAAAGGAGCACCTCAGATCCAATAAAACAAAAACCTAGGTGAATTTTTCACATGTGATGATGAGGAGTGATCATGCTGGCTTACCATGAATAACATCTGTATTTGTGGTCTTTCTTTGTGTGGGATGTTAGCTTTTTTTCTTTATATATACTGGCCACACTTCATACTTAGTACTGATACTGTCTAAAATATCATCAAAAGTATGACTCCATGATTAACAATGTTCTTCTTTTGATTATTTTGAATGTCTGCTGTTTTGTTGGTTGTGGTCATTTTGTTGTGTTAGTAATTATATCAATATTTAAGGAAAAAGTGAAGCTCTTTCATTTACCATATAGGTACATCTCCTGGCTCATCTCAGATAATAGCTTCATCTGTGCTTAGTGATTTGCCAGAGACCTAGGAAAGTGCAATTCCATGCCTCACTGAAGTGCTATTAAACTTGGTCTTAAAAATATGGATTCATTTATACAGCCAATACTGGTATTCATCAGATTATCCACAGGTATAGTATACCAATAGCAATTTTAGACTTATGTACTCCGTATCACAGATATGATCTTTACATTATTTGTAAACATCTGTAGTCAGGGTACAAGTATACTATTTAACAACAGTGTCATAGTTAGGCACAGGTGTCAACTTGACAGTTGAGGGTTTGAGCTCTGGGCACATTTGTAGAGAATTAGTGGTTGAGTTAATCTCAGAGTAAACTGGCAGGAAATTAGATAGCTGATGGGGAAGGCCCAGCCCATGGTGGGTGGGACTAGGCCCTGGAAGAAGATACAGAGAGCTGGTTGAGAAAATTGGCATCCTTGCGTACACTTGGCCAGACATGCTGGACTGGCAAGTAAGGACTGTCTACTCTCAGCCACTATGTAGAGTGGTGTGGCCAGTTCCCTCAGCCCTGGTGCTGGTGTGAGCTTGCCTGCTAAGATAGACAAACAGCTGTAACCAGGAATCATATGAGAAAATAAACTTGTTCCCTTAAGCTGTTTGATGGTCATTTCATCAGCAACCATGCAGGTGAACTGCAACAAACAGAAGTATATTTCCCATGATCTTCCTCCTTACCAACAGTGTATTTGATGGAAAGACTTACTGAATCCTGACTACTAATCATGGTGCTAAAAATTATTCTATTTACTTGGCAAATACTCATGTAATTATATGTCTATCAGTTATATATATATTTAATATGCCAATGTATGAGTAACTCTTATTTGTTGCTGTGAGAGAACAACCACAGTGAAGTGACGTAAGGGAAAAAGGGAGGTTTGTTCAGTTTATGATTCCAGAGGGGAGAGAGAGTTTTTCATGGGGGACATGGCAGAGCTGGCTGGCAGAAGCTGGAGATAGGCTACTTCACTGTAGACATCTTGGAGGCAGAGAACTTCTAGACTGTCACAAATCTATTTAACTTTTGAGGCTCAAAGTAGTCAGTTTTCAATATCCCATTTAATAGAATTACTTTTCTGCATTTGCAGCAAGCAGTCTTGCACCTCTCAGCTTCCAAGATGACTGCAGTGACAGCTTCCTCCAGCTTTGGACAGCCAGCCATGCCACCTCCACTTTGAAAGACTGTCTCTCTCCTTTGGAACCATAAACTGAATAAATCTCCCTTTCTCCTTTAAGTTGCTTGACTTTGGGTGCTTTCTCACAGCAATAGTTAAGAGTAACCATTACAAGGACTGAGCTTTCCTATGATGTGGGACTTTGACATTTGGCCCCCAGATGCACAAAATTGTGATGTTTGGCCAACAGGGAACTATGAATGTAAGTTCCTAAAAAGAAACTGCTGCATTTGCAAGGCTAATTGAGTTTACTAAAGCTTCAGTGAAGTGGAGAGACCTGGAATGTTGCAAATGTATAGGCAGAAAAGTCTTGGGCTCATATTAGCCCCATGATTGCCATTTATTGTCCTTCTCTGTATGTGACTTAACATTCTGCTATTATTAACATTCTTTGGACTATATAAGCAGACTTGGCTTACACCATCCAGAAGGCTAAGAATGTGATTAAGAATGTAAACTAAACCAGGTAATTGAAAAGTTCAATGTAACTTCTTACTTCCCACCTTCCTGGGCGCATATACGTTTTACCATTTATTGGACCTACATCCTCTACTCTAATACCCTCACACCTTAAGGCTTTGATTTTCTCCTTGTCTTCCTTGGACCAAGTTTTTCTTGGTCCAAGAGTTTCTTCTTTCTTCTTCCATTTTCAATAAAATCTGTGTTTTAACCTCTTCAATCTTTGGCTCTAGAACAGAAGATTCAAAAGAAAGAGAAACACAGCAACAAAAGAAGCTGGACTTATAAATGTGGAAAAACTTGCACAGGTGATGTCAGGAGGAATTTGGGACGACTTGGAGGAGCAATTTAAAGAAAGCATGAAACACAAGAAGCAAAGCTTAATGAACAGTTATTTCAGGCGCTAAAGAGAAACATTACTCACAGTTAGTAATGACAATGCAGACAAAGTCTCATATGGAAATGGAGATTTTATTAGGAATAAGCTATTCCTTTTACAGCATAAATATGTTCAGGTACATTTTTCCATATCTTGAAACTTTGTGGTAAACTGAAACTAAAGATGGACAAACTTAATATGTCAGAAGAAATTTGAGGGCAGCATACAATTCAGATATTACAGTTATTTCTAGTTGGTTCAAAGTAAATTCATATTTAAATTGAAAAGCAATAGTGTCAGAGTTCAAAAGATCAGTTTAGTTAAAAAAATATGCTTTTAGTTGGATGAATTGAAAATGTTCCTGGAATTTCGGAAACCAGTAGGCCATGACAAGCATAGATTCAGTGTAGAAGTGGAAATTTATTTCAAAGACTTTACAGGAAATAAGACTGCAGAGAAGGGAACCCCAATCTATTCTGCTTGCCCAGGACCACCTAGGGAGTCACTTTCCATTTGTTTCCAGAAAGGCACTCAGAGAATGCTAACAGTCATGATTTCTACAGATTCACATGAAGTTTTTACTGGTTACTGGTGTTGGAGTCCAGTGTGTAATTCACATTATGCTAGTTTTGTCTGGAAGTAGAATGGAAATTGAATAGAATCATGTAAGTTTCTAACAGAATTTCAAAGAAAAGTATTAATAGCTAGGAATTATTTGGCTGAGTCAAGTGAGTCCTATAAGCACCTCCTGAATAAGTGAGGAATAAAACTGTTGTCATAAAGCTTATGGTTCAAGGATGTTAAAGACATCAAGAATATTGAATCCTGGGTGAATTAAGCTTCAGGTGACTTAAAATCAGTTTTAAAAAGTAACTGTGAACTTCAGTCATTAAAGCCATAGAAGTGGTAGTGTCTAAATCTTTGAGATCCCACAACATTCTGTCCTATGTCCCTGGAGCCAGAAATGGAGACCTATGACTAATTTGTGTTTAACCTTCTGTTTTTAGGTCTTAACTTGATACATTCCTTCCTTGCTATTTTTCTGTTCTTCTTTTTAAGGACAAGCATGTATCTTCCACTACTGTATCTTGAAGCTATGTAACTTCCTTTTAAGAGCTTTTATTGCTGTTATTAATATATATATTTTGTCCTTCAACAATTTCACACCTGACAAGAATGGATGTATATTATTTTCACCCTGAATTACCCAATCACCCCTCCCCTCCTTCACATTAATCACTATTTAGAATGAATGACTAGTAATATTAACCATCAAAACTAGAATTACAATTATATAAAAATTACTAATAATGGTGCCTTTCTCCCATGCCATTCCATATCTGGAATTCATTAGTTCTTTTGCAGCTCCATGTCTCAGGTTCACAAGTTTCTTCTTTATCTCTTCTGATGAATTATACCTTAATGCAGAAAAAAATTACTATTAAAATTATGTTCAAAGTTATATAAACTAGTAGTCATGGTCACTGACAAAGTACACCATAAATATAATTAAGCACAGAAAGAACTCATAATTATCTGATCTTAAGTATAATCATAACTAATCATAACCATCATGATAATCAGAGCTATACTTGAAGTAAATAAAAAGATTATAAGGAAAAATAATTCTAAACTTTCTTCAGATAAGTGTCATTTCAGAATATGGAAATGTATGAACATGTATAATAAAAACTGTTACTGTAAAAGGTAGGATGAGAATTGTTTGCAACTGCTTATGCTAGTTTCCTATGTGACTACAATGGTGCATAATTTAAAAGCACATGTTCTTAAAAGAGCGTTATGTTTAGTGTTTCAACTTTCTGGGCCTAAGAAATCTGATATCAAATTCTGGAGGCTGGAGAGAACAACCTTTTTCCTACTTGTCCAGCTTTTTAAAAATGAACTGCATTTCTTGCTTTAGCAAACTTTTCTCAAATTATTCCACTATCTTTTTTTATCATATCTCCTACTACTAAATGGGATTCTTATGCCTTCCTCTTGTAATACCCTTGTGTTTAACTTATGTGGGTAATCCAACATAGTTATCTTATTTAACAATAAGGAATCTCTACCAGACTTTCTGTTTACCTCTCCTTCCTTCTCTTCGTGTTCTTCACCGTCATCCTTCTTTTCTTCAGTATCTTTAGGATCTTCTTCTTTTTCATCCTTGCCGTCATCATCCCCATCAAGAAAGTAGTAGTACTGCAAGGGATTTGGCCAAATATCTTCCTTGATGATCTCTCCCAACTCATGTGCTGCTAGACTAGAATGGTCTGAGAACCAGGTAAAGAAGCTCACTGGCTCTTCACGATGCCTCTTCCTGCTGGCTTTCTTCGGAGTGTGACTTGAGTGTTTCTTGGTCAGATTCTTTCCAGACTTCCACTGGATTTCAGTGGACCCTGAACCCAGATCACCATTCTTCTTCAGATAGAATTCTTTGGAAAGAACTTCGTTTTCAAAGTAAGGATTTTCATTAAAGTAGAAATCTATCTTGTAGCCTGATTTTATATCTTCAAAATGGGCCACTTCGACTCTGGTCAGATACCGCAGGGCCTCTTTGTCTTCCTCCCCAATCAGTGTGGACACATATGGATGGCTGACAAGAGTGGTCAGCCAAAAATTAGGGATTTCAGACATCACTTCTGACCTCTTCTGGAAAAATGGTTGGCGGAGTTGGTTGTATTTCTGTTCTATTTTCAAAATTTTTTCATAGGCTTGCTCATTAAGCTCGTCCAAGTCGATCTGAATGCAATCTATATGTTCAAGTATTTCTTCGTTTGCAGTATTGCTCAGGACCTGAGAGGTCAACAAGTGAGACATGGGGGTATCTTCTCCTTGTGGCTGAGGTGCAGGTGAAGGTGGTGGGGAATCCATGTCACTGGAGGGTTCGGCTGGACAACAAGAGGCAGGTCAGAGCACTGAGCGAGTGTCCTGTTTTGAACAGAAGGGAAACACAAGTCACGGTGAAGGCCTAGCCCCATCCACCTAGGAGCCCTGGGTGTGCAGCACCCCACACACTCCCCTCTTCCCCCACTATATCCCCCCACAGGCCTCTCTTCCCCCCACTATACCCCCCACATGCTCTCCTTCCCCCACTATACCCCCCACATGCTCTCCTCCCACTATACCCTCCACATGCCCCCCTTCCCCCTACTATACTCCCCCACACACTGCCCTCTTCCCCCACTATACCCCCCACAGTCCCTTCTTCCCCCCACTATACCCCCCATATGTCCCCTTTCCCCCTACTATACCCCCCACAGGTCCCCTTTCCCCCCACTATATCCCCCACATGCCCCTCCTTCCCCCACTATGTTCCCCACCCCTAAGGATCTCCCTAAGGGCAGCAGGCAGGTGAGGGTACCCTCCTAGTGAGGATCCTCCTAAAGGCAGCAGGCGGGTGAGGGTACCCTCCTAATGAGGATCCCCCCAAAGGCAGCCAGTGGGTGAGGGTGCCCTCCTAATTAGGATCCTCCTAAGGGAAGCAGGCAGTGAGGATCCCCCTAAGGGCAGCGGGGGAGGGCGCCCTCCTAGTGAGGATCCCCGTAAGGGCGACAGGCGAGGGTGCCCTCCCAGCGAGGATCCCCCTAAGGGCAGCTTGCAGGCGTGGGCGGCCTCCCAACGAGGATCCCCCTAAGGGCAGCCAGCAAACGAGGGTGCCCTCCTAGAGATGATCCCCTAAAGGCAGCCGGCGAGGGCGCCCTCCTAGAGATGATCCCCCTAAGGGCAGCTGCGAGGGCGCTCTCCCAGTGGTCCATGAAAAGGAAGTGGGTGCAGCGCCCTCCTGGTTGTCTAATACCCCAAAGGGTGGCGGCACCCTCCCGATTGTCTAATACCCCAAAGGCGGGGCGCCCTCCCAATTGTCTAATACCCCAAAGAGCCACCCTCCTGGTTGTCTAATACCCCAAAGGGGGCGGCGCCCTCCCGATTGTCTAATACCCCAAAGAGCAGTGCCCTCCTGATTGTCTAATACCCCAAAGAGCGGTGCCCTCCCGATTGTCTAATACCCCAAAGAGCGGCGCCCTCCCGATTGTCTAATGCCCCAAAGAATGTCTATTACCCCAAAGGGGGCGACTGTCTAATACCCCAAAGGGCGACACCCTCTTGATTGTCTAATACCCCAAAGAGCAGCGCCCTCCTGACTGTCTAATACCCCAAAGAGCAGCGCCCTCCTGACTGTCTAATACCCCAAAGGGAGGCGGCACCCTCCCGGTTGTCTAATACGCCAAAGGGAGGTGGCACCCTCCCGGTTGTCTAATACCCCAAAGGGTGGCACCCTCCCGATTGTCTAATACCCCAAAGGATGTCTATTACCCCAAAGGGGGCGACGCCCTCCCGATTGTCTAATACCCCAAAGGGCGACGCCCTCTTGATTGTCTAATACCCCAAAGAGCAGCGCCCTCCTGATTGTCTAATACCCCAAAGAGCAGCATCCTCCTGATTGCCTAATACCCCAAAGGGAGGTGGCGCCCTCCCGGTTGTCTAATACCCCAAAGAGCTGCGCCCTCCCGATTGTCTAATACCCCAAAGGATGTCTATTACCCTAAAGGGGGCCATGCCCTCCCGATTGTCTAATACCCCAAAGGGCGACGCCCTCTTGATTGTCTAATACCCCAAAGAGCAGCGCCCTCCTGATTGTCTAATACCCCAAAGAGCAGCACCCTCCTGATTGCCTAATACCCCAAAGGGAGGTGGCGCCCTCCCGGTTGTCTAATACCCCAAAGAGCTGTGCCCTCCCGATTGTCTAATACCCCAAAGGATGTCTATTACCCTAAAGGGGGCCATGCCCTCCCGATTGTCTAATACCCCAAAGGGCGACGCCCTCTTGATTGTCTAATACCCCAAGGGCAGCGGCTCCTTCCTGATTGTCTAATACCCCAAAGGGCGACACCCTCTTGATTGTCTAATACCCCAAGGGCACCGGCGCCCTCCTGATTGTCTAATACCCCAAAGGCCGGCGCCCTCCTGATTGTCTAATACCCCAAAGGGCGGCGCCCTCCTGGTTGTCTAATACCCCAAAGGGCGGCGCCCTCCTGATTGTCTAATACCCCAAAGGGCGGTGCCCTCCCGATTGTCTAATACCCCAAAGGATGTCTAATACCCCAAAGGGGGCGAAGCCCTCCTGATTGTCTAATACCCCAAAGGGAGGCGGCGCCCTCCTGATTGTCTAATACCCCAAGGGGAGGCGGAGCCCTCCTGATTGTCTAATACCCTAAAGGCCGCGGGCCTCCTGATTGTCTAATACCCTAAAGGCCGCGGCCCTCCTGATTGTCTAATACCCCAAAGGGCGGCACCCTCCTGATTGTCTAATACCCCAAAGGGAGGTGGCGCCCTCCCGGTTGTCTAATACCCCAAAGGGAGGTGGCGCCCTCCCGGTTGTCTAATACCCCAAAGGGGGGGGCCTCCTGGTTGTCTGATACCCCAAAGGGTGGCGCCCTCCCGATTGTCTAATACCCCAAAGGGCGGCGCCCTCCCAGTTGTCTAATACCCCAAAGGGCGGCGCCCTCCCAGTTGTCTAATACCCCAAAGGGAGGCGGCGCCCTCCCGGTTGTCTAATACCCCAAAGGGAGGTGGCCCCCTCCCGGTTGTCTAATACCCCAAAGGGGGGGGCCTCCTGGTTGTCTAATACCCCAAAGGGTGGCGCCCTCCCGATTGTCTAATACCCCAAAGGGCAGCGCCCTCCCAGTTGTTTAATACCCCAAAGGGAGGCGGCGCCCTCCCGATTGTCTAATACCCCAAAGGGCGGCGCCCCTCCCAGTTGTTTGTCTAATACCCTAAAGGGCGGCGCCCTCCCGATTGTCTAATACCCCAAAGGGCGGCGCCCTCCCGATTGTCTAATACCCCAAAGGGCGGCGCCCTCCCGATTGTCTAATTCACCAAAGAGCAGCGCCCTCCTGATTGTCTAATACCCCAAAGAGCGGTGCCCTCCCGATTGTCTAATACCTCAAAGGATGTCTATTACCCCAAAGGGGGCGATGTCCTCCCGATTGTCTAATACCACAAAGGGCGACGCCCTCTTGATTGTCTAATACCCCGGGCCGTGGCGCCCTCCTGATTTTCTAATACCCCAAAGGCCGGGTGCCCTCCCGATTAGGGCGATGCCCTCCTGATTGTCTACTACCCCAAGGGCAGCGGCGCCCTCCCGATTGTCTAATACCCCAAAGGCCGGTGCCCTCCTGATTGTCTAATACCCCAAAGGGCGGCGCCCTCCAGGTTGTCTAATACCCCAAAGGCCGGCGCCCTCCTGATTGTCTAATACCCCAAAGGGCGGCGCCCTCCTGGTTGTCTAATACCCCAAAGGGCGGCGCCCTCCCGGTTGTCTAATACCCCAAAGGCCGGCGCCCTCCTGATTGTCTAATATCCCAAAGGGCGGCGCCCTCCCGATTGTCTAATACCCCAAAGGGCGGCTCCCTCCTGGTTGTCTAATACCCCAAAGGGCCACGGCATCCTCCCGATTGTCTAATACCCCAAAGGGCGGCGCCCTTCCGATTGTCTAATACCGCAAAGGCCGGCGCCCTCCTGATTGTCTAATATCCCAAAGGGCGGTGCCCTCCCGATTGTCTAATACCCCAAAGGATGTCTAATACCCCAAAGGGGGCGAAGCCCTCCTGATTGTCTAATACCCCAAAGGGCGGCACCCTCCTGATTGTCTAATACCCCAAAGGGAGGTGGCGCCCTCCCGGTTGTCTAATACCCCAAAGGGAGGTGGCGCCCTCCCGGTTGTCTAATACCCCAAAGGGGGGGCCTCCTGGTTGTCTGATACCCCAAAGGGTGGCGTCCTCCCGATTGTCTAATACCCCAAAGGGCGGCGCCCTCCCAGTTGTCTAATACCCCAAAGGGAGGCGGCGCCCTCCCGGTTGTCTAATACCCCAAAGGGAGGTGGCGCCCTCCCGGTTGTCTAATACCCCAAAGGGGGGGGCCTCCTGGTTGTCTAATACCCCAAAGGGTGGCGCCCTCCCGATTGTCTAATACCCCAAAGGGCAGCGCCCTCCCGGTTGTTTAATACCCCAAAGGGAGGCGGCGCCCTCCCGATTGTCTAATACCCCAAAGGGGGGGGCCTCCTGGTTGTCTAATACCCCAAAGGGTGGCGCCCTCCCGATTGTCTAATACCCCAAAGGGCAGCGCCCTCCCAGTTGTTTAATACCCCAAAGGGAGGCGGCGCCCTCCCGATTGTCTAATACCCCAAAGGGCGGCACCCTCCCGGTTGTCTAACACCCTAAAGGGCGGCGCCCTCCCGATTGTCTAATACCCCAAAGGGCGGCGCCCTCCCAGTTGTTTAATACCCCAAAGGGAGGCGGCGCCCTCCGGATTGTCTAATACCCCAAAGGGCGGCACCCTCCCGGTTGTCTAATACCCTAAAGGGCGGCGCCCTCCCGATTGTCTAATACCCCAAAGGGCGGCGCCCTCCCGATTGTCTAATACCCCAAAGGGCGGCGCCCTCCCGATTGTCTAATTCACCAAAGAGCAGCGCCCTCCTGATTGTCTAATACCCCAAAGAGCGGTGCCCTCCCGATTGTCTAATACCTCAAAGGATGTCTATTACCCCAAAGGGGGCGATGTCCTCCCGATTGTCTTATACCACAAAGGGCGACGCCCTCTTGATTGTCTAATACCCCGGGCCGTGGCGCCCTACTGATTTTCTAATACCCCAAAGGCCGGGTGCCCTCCCGATTAGGGCGATGTCCTCCTGATTGTCTACTACCCCAAGGGCAGCGGCGCCCTCCCGATTGTCTAATACCCCAAAGGCCGGCGCCCTCCTGATTGTCTAATACCCCAAAGGGCGGCGCCCTCCAGGTTGTCTAATACCCCAAAGGCCGGCGCCCTCCTGATTGTCTAATACCCCAAAGGGCGGCGCCCTCCTGGTTGTCTAATACCCCAAAGGGCGGCGCCCTCCCGGTTGTCTAATACCCCAAAGGCCGGCGCCCTCCCGATTGTCTAATATCCCAAAGGGCGGCGCCCTCCCGATTGTCTAATACCCCAAAGGGCGGCTCCCTCCTGGTTGTCTAATACCCCAAAGGGCCACGGCATCCTCCCGATTGTCTAATACCTCAAAGGGCGGTGCCCTCCTGGTTGTCTAATACCCCAAAGGGCGGCGCCCTTCCGATTGTCTAATACCGCAAAGGCCGGCGCCCTCCTGATTGTCTAATATCCCAAAGGGCGGTGCCCTCCCGATTGTCTAATACCCCAAAGGATGTCTAATACCCCAAAGGGGGCGAAGCCCTCCTGATTGTCTAATACCCCAAAGGGAGGCGGCGCCCTCCTGATTGTCTAATACCCTAAAGGCCGAGACCCTCCTGATTGTCAAATACCCCAAAGGGGGCGACGCCCTCCTGATTGTCTAATACCCCAAAGGGCGGCACCCTCCTGATTGTCTAATACGCCCAAGGGAGGTGGCTCCCTCCTGGTTGTCTAATACCCCAAAGGGGGCGGCGCCCTCCTGCTTGTCTAATACCCCAAAGGGAGGCGGCGCCCTCCTGATTGTCTAATACCCCAACGGGGGCGACGCCCTCCTGATTGTCTAATACCCCAAAGGGCGGCGCCCTCCTGATTAATACCCCAAAGGGAGGCGGCGCCCTCCCGATTGTCTAATACCCCAAAGACCGGCGCACTCCTGATTGTCTAATATCCCAAAGGGCGGCGCCCTCCCGATTGTCTAATACCCCAAAGGATGTCTAATACCCCAAAGGGCGGCGCCCTCCCGATTGTCTAATACCCCAAAGGCCGGCGCCCTCCTGATTGTCTAATATCTCAAAGGGCGGTGCCCTCCCGATTGTCTAATACCCCAAAGGATGTCTAATACCCCAAAGGGGGTGAAGCCCTCCTGATTGTCTAATACCCCAAAGGGAGGCGGCGCCCTCCCGATTGTCTAATACCCCAAAGGATGTCTAATACCCCAAAGGGCGGCGCCCTCCCGATTGTCTAATACCCCAAAGGCCGGCGCCCTCCTGATTGTCTAATATCCCAAAGGGCGGTGCCCTCCTGATTGTCTAATACCCCAAAGGATGTCTAATACCCCAAAGGGGGCGAAGCCCTCCTGATTGTCTAATACCCCAAAGGGAGGCGGCGCCCTCCTGATTGTCTAATACCCTAAAGGTCGCGACCCTCCTGATTGTCTAATACCCCAAAGGGGGCGACGTCCTCCTGATTGTCTAATACGCCCAAGGGAGGTGGCTCCCTCCCGGTTGTCTAATACCCCAAAGGGGGCGGCGCCCTCCTGGTTGTCTAATACCCCAAAGGGAGGCGGCGCCCTCCTGATTGTCTAATACCCTGAAGGCCGCGGCCCTCCTGATTGTCTAATACCCCAAAGGGGGAGACGCCCTCCTGATTGTCTAATACCCCAAAGGGCGGTGCCCTCCTGATTAATACCCCAAAGGGAGGCGGGGCCCTCCCGATTGACTAATACCCCAAAGGCCGGCGCCCTCCTGATTGTCTAATACCCCAAAGGGCGGCGCCCTCCGATTGTCTAATACCCCAAAGGCCGGCGCCCTCCTGATTGTCTAACATCTCAAAGGGCGGTGCCCTCCCGATTGTCTAATACCCCAAAGGATGTCTAATACCCCAAAGGGGGTGAAGCCCTCCTGATTGTCTAATACCCCAAAGGAGGCAGCGCCCTCCTGATTGTCTAATACCCTAAAGGCCGCGACCCTCCTGATTGTCTAATACCCCAAAGGGGGCGACGCCCTCCTGATTGTCTAATACGCCCAAGGGAGGTGGCTCCCTCCCGGTTGTCTAATACCCCAAAGGGGGCGGCGCCCTCCCGGTTGTCTAATACCCCAAAGGGCGGCGCCCTCCCGATTGTCTAATACCCCAAAGGGCGGCGCCCTCCCGGTTGTCTAATACCCCAAAGGGCGGCGCCCTCCCGGTTGTCTAATACCCCAAAGGGCGGCGCCCTCCCGGTTGTCTAATACCCCAAAGGGCGGCGCCCTCCCGGTTGTCTAATACCCCAAAGGGCGGCGCCCTCCCGGTTGTCTAATACCCCAAAGGGCGGCGCCCTCCTGATTGTCTAGGAGAAGGTGGACGGCGGGGGGCTCCATGGACACGCTTATGACGAGGGGCTACTCCCGCTTCGTTACCTGGGGCATCCGAATCATAAACAAAGTAACGTCAATGCAAACTCACCTTTCCCGGGCAGGCTTTCGCGCAGGTCGAGCAGCTGATGTTCCTTTCGGGGTCCCCTGGTCGCTCTGTGGGGCCAAAGTTTCTCCTGAGCTGCGCAGCGGGGGGCGCCTTGCGCCCGGCTTCTCCGCACCCACCTCTTCCCGCCCTCTGGGCCCTCGGGGTGCCGAGGCAGCCCCCCTGCTCCCTCACGGGGGGGCTGGCTCTTCTCTCTGGGGTGGGGTCTCAGACCGCGCGGCCGAGGAGGCGGAGGCGGCGGGAAGCTCACCTCCAAGGTGGGCGCGGCAGCCCTGGATCCTGGGTGGGGGAGCTGTGTCTCCACTGTCTCTTCCTTTCCTCTTCCTCTAGCCGCGGGGGCCGGAGCCCGAGTGGCTTTTCTGGGGTCAGGGATCCCTGCTCCCCAGTTGGCTAGGGACCCGGCACAATGGCGGGCAGGAGCCGCAATGGCGGGCGGGAGCCCCAATGGCCGACGGAAGCCGCAGTGGCCGATGGGAGCTGCAATGGCCAATGGGAGCCTTCTGGTTCCCCCGTCAGTGGTCTCAGGACCGCGGCCTAGAGTAGTCCTCTCCCCTCCCTGGGAAGACGTGCGCCACCTTGTGCCATGGAGGTTGTAGTGCACCTGCTCCTATCTAGCTCCCCTTCCAGGGTGCCCCCAGGGCTGGAAGAGTGGCCATGCAGAGGCTGAGATCTGAGCCCTGGTTAGTATTAGGAAGTCTTGGGGGACAGCCCTGTGGCCTCGGGATCAGGCGAGAGGGAAGGGATGGTGCAGGGATCCTTTACCCCACGCCCCAATGCGGGTGGGGAAGAGGACGGTGGTATAGGGGATGGGAGGGTCCAAAAGTTCTGGTGCTGGGGAAGTTGAAGATGAGTGGTCTTTAAAGTGCTGGTGACTGTGAGGTCCTCAAGACTTGGGCTCCCCAGATTTACCTAAAATGAGGAACAACTTTTCCTCTTGTCACTGTTTTTTGTCTGCCTGTGATTCACCCAATTTAGGCACATTTCGCTTAATTTACACCAGCCTTCATAATGTTGGATGTTAAACAGGATGGATGAATTTTGCGGACACGCTTGAGCCACTGATCGAGACAACCATCCGCAAATTTTTGGTGGTGGTTGTACTATAAACGATCTGCAATTGAGTTTACTAACATGATGTGAGACTGTCATTATGACTTTGCAGCACTGTTTCTAGAAGCCAGGGTCTCTGGCATGGTAGTCAAGCACTCTTTAATGTAATAATTACACACTCTTTAGTGGGTAATCATTAAAGATAAAACTGTGGTTTTCAAAAAAAAAAACAAACAAACAATAAGTTATCTCATTTGAAAAGTCCCTTTAACCATTTAAGGATATATATCCATAAGTTCCATCATTTAAGGCATGGAGATATCTGTATGTCAACAAACTGCTTTGTGATTCCTGTACTTTAGGAAGGGGGCTGCTTCTGTGAATAATGCTATCTGAATAGATCAAAAGCAAGCTATCAATCCTGTGTTTCTCAACAGTTATTGAACTTGAAATTCCTAAAGAATGAAAGTAGTTGCAGGAATGGAGCTTACTTAAGAAAAGATAACGTGAACACCAAATGGAGGATACTTGCATGACCACTAACAGTGTTCAGTGACAAGACTGAGGGAATGATATAAAGTAAAACTATTTCTTCCCAGTAAAACAGAAAATTCATACATATGTCTGAGTTTGTGGCTTTAAGGAAGTTATTTTGTAGCTAATAATGAAAGATGGAAAATTTATATGAACAAAGAGTTTATTCCATGCATCTAGTACTTCCCTCTCCCTGAAATCAGTTTAGAATACAATGGCTGCATCATACCTCTGAAAAGGTTAAATACTCACTCATATCTCCCATAATATTCCTTATATGCTACTAAAATGAAGAAATAATGATAGCTAATGTAGTCTGATATTCAGCCATGTTAAAATTCTGTTTCTTATCCATGAAATAAAGGAAATTTTTAAACACACAAATTTTAGGACCTTGATAACCATTTCATTCAAAATAATCAGTATCCAGGCTATTTTTTAATCCTAGGATAGAAGAGGATCTCAATGCCCAGACAGCACACAGCCTAGTGCAGTGGAAGAACAGTGAAATAGAAAGCAACAGCCAACCAGAATGCAGACTACCAATGACCCTACAGTTTTCACCTGGAATCAGGCCTTCCATATCTCCCCCCATTCTGAGGCTCAAGGAACCTTTCAGAAGAGGTAAGATTGTGAGAGCCTAGAGATGGGAAAGTCCACCTCTGGAAAAGAAACTCAAGACAGGGCTGCTGCATCCAGGAAATCACTGCAATAAGACTTCTCTTTACCAGACCTGCACAATGTCTGACAAATCAACATGCCCCTATATACTACTGAGGATCTCAGGAGAAATAAATTCGAGCAGTAGGATCCTTAGAGGCTTGCGCTAGACAGGTGAAGGACAGTGGTCCTATCAGTGAGTCTGTCCAAGGAAGAGACACCTGATCTATCACAGAAGCCTGAACACCCACCATAGCAGATGTTCCAGAGGGAAGCCCTGGAATCATAGAAGCTGATGAACATGAGGGTGGGAGGGAGTGGGATAGAAGAATGAAGGGAGGGGAAAGAAGGTGGGATGGAGTGAAAAAGGATGGGGGAAGAGAATATTATTAGTTGTGCTCATAGTACTAGGAAAAAATAGATAGGTTAATAGATAGATCAAATAGTCAATGTGAATGTTTCCTCAAAAACTTTTTATTTACAAAAAATTGTTAGCCATCCCTGGAAATTTATCATTTATCCTCAGAGAAGATACTTTTCCTAGAAATCATATCTTTCTAATAATGTAAAATTTCAAATTTGATGTAGTAAATGATGTGGAAGACAAAGATGATCAAAGGATCAAACCGAGAAGCCAGGGTAATTAGAAGATTATTAGCTCATGGACAAGCAGCACTCAGCATTCTCCAGTTCTCCATGAATTTTCAAACAGGATTTGATCTACAACTTCCAAAATGAAAGAAAAACATGGAAAGTCAGTAGCAGAATGGGATAGACCATATAAAATGCAGAAATTGCAAGGTTCAGATTTACAATGGAATCAACAGGGTGTAACCTAGATCTCTGAACATAACAGTAGGGAATGGCAGAAACTCCTCTAAATTTTGTTCTGCCAAGAAAAAAATTTGTGAAAATCTCCATAAAAATTAACTGTACACTTGTATGTAAAATAACAAAGTAGATATATATGTAATGAATCTCTTTCTCTTCCTCTTTAACTATCTCTCCCTTTCTCTTTCTCTCTCTCTCTCTCTCTCTCACACACACACACACACACACACACACACCTCTCTCTCTCTCTCTCTCTCTCTCACACACACACACACACACACACACACACACAAAATTTCTTAAAAAGATATTCCATAAAAAATGTTCCACATCCTTAGCCATCAGGGAAATGCAAATCAAAACTTCCCTGAGATATCATCCCCCCCCCCCCGGTCAGGATGGCAAAATCCACAATACAAACAATACCAAATGCTGGAGAGGATGTGGAGAGAAGGGAACTCTCCTACATTGCTGGTGGGAATGCAGGCTCTTACAGCCACTCTGGCGAGCCATCTGGAGATTCTTAAAGAAGTTAAAGATTGAAATGCCATATGACCCAGTTATTCCACTTTTGGAAATAACCCCCCATACAGCAAAAATTCACCTCGATAGCACAAGCACGACCATGTTCATAGCAGCACTGTTTACAATAGCAAAGTCATAGAATCAACCCAAATGTCCAACAGTTGACGAGTGGATAATGAAAATGTGGTACATCTATACAATGGAGTACTACTCAGCCATCAAAAATGATGAATTAATGGAATTTGCTGGAAATGGATGGAATTAGAAACCATTATATTGAGTGAAGTATCCCAGACCCAGAAAATTAAGTGCTGTATGTACTCCCTAATAGGTGGCTCCTAGTACCAAACCCACTTAGAGACACTCAAGGATAAATGTCTCTAATACTTATAGTAATTGCAAAGATTATGAACTGGAGGGATGGGGTAGGAGGGCCACACCAGAAACAAGGAGAGAGGGGACCATGTTACAGCAGAGAAAATAGGCCTCCATCAAGGATTGCAAGTAATGAGACATCTGGTTAAGTTCACAGACTTTCCTTCCTGATCACTTACAATGGATGGGGTATTATCTCACCAGAATGGGAGGGCCTATAGTCTGGCAGATAAAAAGCAAACATTTTGCAAATGGGTGATTGACCCCTCCCTCACTGCAGTTTCCTACTTTTATTACATCTACCTTTGAATATACTCTTACAGCAAGACTCTAGTTTAACAGCTTTTTATCTCTGGCCAGGGGGTGACATCCAATACCCATCAGGATGGAGCCAAGGGCATTGCAGGAGCAACAAAACTGGAAAAAAAATCAACAAACCATAATCCAGAATTTCAGAGACTCTATATCAACCACCTAGAACTAAGCCAGCCTAATCTCTCCCCGTCCTGAAGCTCAGGGAAATTTGTGGAAGAGGGGGTGGTAAGATTGTAAGAGCACAAGGATGGGAGGAACAATGGTATACAAGATACTCCACACAAGTTAGGGCCGAAGCAATCATAATTGACTTTGCATGCCCTGCGCAATGTCCAACACACTATTGACCTCACAAAGTCTAGCTTTTGCTAAAGGTACCAAGATCCTTGGATGCAAGGGATTAACAGCCACATTAGTGTTCCTATGCTTAAGGGGAACACAAGAAAGGGTTCTAGAAAATGCCATTGTGTCCTTGCACCTCATCGGAGAGGAGGACCCATAGGAGAGTTTGGAATGAAATTAAAGGATGCTCTGAGGATGGGAGGGGGAGGCACTGGGAGATAGGGAGGGAGGAAGGAGGGGAGCACAGTGCAGTGGGAGGTTGGAGGGAGCGAGGGGACTGGTGTACCTTTTAAGTTTGTATGAGTGGAAATAAAAAAAAGAAAGATATTCCAGTACAATTCGTAGTAAGATTCTCAGGAAGATGCAACAAGACAAAGTACTTGAGAATTTTCAAATAACACTCCTTGTGTTTGTGCTGTCTTAGTGACTTCATTTTTTTTTTTATTTAAATTTCCTGCTCCTGAGGGGAGAGGGTTGGAGAGCTTATCTGTCGCTTGACATTTCACAATCATCTGTTCTCTGCAAACAACCATTGCCACACAATGCTTCTCAGCTAGAGTTTGCTAACTGTACTAATCAAAGTTTTAATATTAGCGTCTGCATCTGAGAGAGTATATAGAAGATGACAATTAAGTTGTCTCACTCAGTATAAGTTTCTCTAGTTCCATCCACTTATTTGTGAACTTTGTGATTCCATCTTTTTTTACAGATAGATGATAGTCTGTTGTATCTAGTTCCATATTGGATGTTCTCTCATTGTAACAGATAAGAGTAATATGTTTACATTTTTTAAGGATTAAGGCAGAGTTTACTAGAGGAGAGAAAGAAATGAACTCAGACAGAGCCCAAGAGGGGCAAAAGATATCTATTTACATTTTAATAGGCTTTCCTTTAAATGTGACTTCGTTCCTCTCTTGAAAATTTCATCATGTTCTCTGCCATGTATATATAGTGTTTTGACTGTTATTTGGCATAGCAAGGTTCTATTTTTTCATATCTGTTTGTTGTGCTATATGCCTCTCATACCTGGATGGGGATATAGAAGATATTCTTAAATGATAGTGTGAAAAAAGTTTTCTACTGTTGTAGATTTTTGTGATTATTACTCTGGGATTCGGTGAATGTATGTCCCAATAGCTCTTCTTCATGTGTCCCGCAGCTCTTCTTCAAGGTGTCCCATAGCTCTTGAATATTCCTGTCAAGTATTTTTTTTTAACTTTTACAACCTCTTTGATTGAACAAATTTGTTCTGCCATCTTGTCTTCGAGTTCTGATATTTTATTTTCTGCTTCATTAGTTCTGCTGGTAAGATTCTCTATTGAGTTTTGGAATGTAATTAACTTGCTTTTAATTATAAGTATTCAATTTCAAGAGATTTCTCCATGAAATTTTTTTGGCTGCTCTATGGCTTCTTTTGTTTCTTCAACAGCCTTTCTCATTTCATCCAGGTGATCATTTTGTGCCTGTTCATATTGGATTATATGGTTATTTAACTTCCCTTCATTTTCCTCTTTTATTGTTTTGATCATATTAACATTTGAACTTTGAAAACCATTATCGTGGTTGGTGAATTCTTGGCTAATATCTGAGAAGTTATTTGGGTCAGAATTCATTATTATGGGTCAAAAATTTTTAAGGATATTTTTTATCTTGGTTGGGAGGTGATAGAGTTTTGGTTTAGTTTTGGCTTAAGAGGCTGAAGATTAGGTACCACGGTTTGTTATTTGAGGTTTGGGTTAAGTATCAAAGCAGCTTTTAGGTTATAAAACAGTGAGTTTAGTAGCAAGAAGTGAGAGATAAGTGTGATGTGATAGCTTTCTGATCAGTTGAGGTGTGTGAATGGTTTAGACTCTGAGGGGTGGGCTTTGGGTATGAGATATAAAAGTTCTTAACTGTGGTGACTATTGATTGAGGTTAAAAGAAAAATAAAGTGGGTTACTTATGTTAGGGTTAGATACAAAGATTCTCTTGGGGAAAAGCCCGGTGTGCAAAAGGAGATCAAAGCTGCTTCACCCTACTAAAGAGCTCTGGCTTTTGGAACCGTGGTCCCAAGGACTGGCAACCCAGCACCAAAATGGAAGCAATCATGAAATGGGATCTGGGCCTCAAGTTTTTCTGGTGCAGACCTTGGGACAGAGTGCAGTGATCACTTGAGAGAAGATCTGAGGCACTGTGCCCTGGCGAAGACCTCTGTGCCTAAGGGCTGTGGCTACAAGTACGGACAAACCATGCATGACACTGGACCCCAGGTCTCATGTGTTTGGCAAGGTCATAGCACCTTGAGAGGTGGAGCTTTGCTGGAGGAAGGCAGTCACAAGGGGTGGGCCTTGAGGTAGATTAGTCCCACCCTACCTCTAGGAGAAGTCTGCCTTTTCAGCAAGCAGTCTTGCAGCTCTCAGTTCTCCAAGATGACTGCAGTGACCTAGCCTCCTCCAGCTTTGGCCAGCCAGCCATGCTGCCTCCACGATAAGAACCTGCATTTCCCTTCTGGAACCATAAGCTGAATAATCTCCTTTTCTCCCTTAAAAAGAAAAGAATTACTTTTGAGTAAGGAAATAAATAGTACATAGGAAATTCTCTGGAAGTATATGTCTTTCAACATATACTATTTGAGACTATATTTAATAAAGTAAATGACAGGAAATCTGAACATTGGCACAAATTCAGTGGGTTTTGTAGCTTTAGTGATGAGCACAATAGCAGGATATGACTGTCTAAGTAAAAATATAACATGATTTAAATTAGAATAAATATTTAAACATGGTTAGTTCAAATCCTGCTTGCACGACAGCTGTTAGAATTTTCTTTTAGAAAAACTCAGTGACAAAGAGGGCAGATTAGTGATGAAAATGCAAAATTAACAAAAAGCATGAAGGTAGAGGATGGGGCAAGGAAAACTCTATCCACCTTAAGTTAATCAGTTTTAATTTTGAATTGATTCTCCAACACCAAGGACAAATGTTGAAAAAAAAAAACAAATAACAACATAGCATCATTATTTAGAGGGCAAATATGTATCTAACAGGCTTATAACAAATAATTAAGATTAAGTATAATTATTATATATTGCCTTCATATGAATTTTTTTTCTGTTCAAATTGCTTCTATTAGTAAGTAACATCACCTACAAGCTTAAAGACTTCCCCATTTATCATCATAGTAGCCATACACATTTTACACACTTACTTTGCAGCAAAAAATAATTTACTCCAGCATTAGATTTATTGATTTTATTATTCAATACAGCATACCAAAATAGATAAACTGTGAAATATTCATTGGAAGATCTGATTATGAAATCATTGGCTGAAAATACATTGTAAATTTGGCCATGTAACATAAAGGATATGCTCCAAACTAATGACCAATATATGGTGCCATCTGTTTCATGTTGAGAACATGCAAAATGATACACAAAAGATGAAACTGTAAGTTCCCTACTAGTTATTATAAATTATAATACATACACAAACACTTTTCTTCCACTTTCATCAACTCTGGGCTTTCTGTTTTAGAGGATGAATTGAAATATATATATATATATTTCCAACAAGACCACAACAGTTACACAGTTACACCAATAATGTAAACGCTGAAATTGCTAAAAGATACATTTGAATTAAGCATACCAGTTAATCAAAGACAACATAATACTCTTGCCTTGGGTAATTGTCCATGATTATTAAGAAAACAGGTTTCTGTTTTGCTGAAGGATCAATATGTAGTTGTACTTAATATGAATTTCATTTTATTTTCTTGAGGACTCCCTTGTATTATTAGATCAACTATTAAAAATTGATGAACAATACAGAAACCTAATTTCAAAAGAATCTTTAAAAACTCAGTGTTTAGGAATAAAGGAAGTGTCCATGATCAGAAACTTTATCAGAGGTATGTTTGATCTGGGACTAGTAAATGCAACATTACATTCACACACACACACACAAACACACACACACACTCAAATGTGGAGATTGAAGGACAGTTTTGGAAAGTCATTTTTCTCTTTCCATGTAGTGAGGTCAGTCTAGAGATTGAAGTTCCTTTAGTTACTGACCATCTTAGATATTCGCAGCAACTATGTGACTATAGAGGCATAAGTCTCAAATGAGACCAATCAAATAACTAAGGTAGTAAGCTCATAAAATTGTAAGAAATATTAAAACAACAATAATTCAAACCATTAAGTTTTAGACTGGTTTGTTATAACTAAAATAGACAACACGACATGTAATGTGCGTGACATTCCATAGTAATTATGGGAATAGTGATTACTGTCAATGAACCTACATAAGGCTGACCCTGGAAAATAGGTAATGTAGATGGGGAAAGAGCTCATGGACCCCTTAATACTGATCTATTAATAAGCAACAAATTCTGGAAGAAGGGAAGTACAGTATCAAGTTGTGTGGAAACTAATTGTTATGCATTGCAAGGGCATTTTGTAAAATTCCTCCACCCAGACTGAAATATGGCATACCCTGAACTGACCGAAGAAGCCATCCTAATTTCCAAGTGACTTATCTTCCTAGACCGCTGATTTCATTCTTTTACTCCCTACCTTGCACTTCCCTACTTCCTTGGCAATGTCTGAAGGCCATGAAAGGTAGAAAGCCCCTATAATCAGGGACTCTGCAGATTTTTCCCTTCCATGTTCTCCATGGTGGTTCTCCCCTATTCCCTTTTATTCTTCATTGATCCTCCCAAATCTTCAGAGAGAGATTCTCATTATAAGTTAACAAATCACAAAATAAAAGCAATAATGCTTATAGAATGTGAGTATCACAATGGTTGCTTTTCTGTGTCAACCTTACTAAGCCACAGATTGCCCAGAGAACTATCTCTATTGTTCTAATGCTTTTCTACCTTAATACTAAACTAGGGCTTCCTTAGCCCCAGGCCTTCAGCATTAATAAAACCTGTATTACTTAAGTCTCTCCATTGGGCTAACTTCTCTTTATTAATGGACCACCTTGTTGACTTTCCACATTGTTGTAGGATTGTGTTCATTTTCCCAGGCAACCTAACACTGAAGAGCAATTAGGCTCCAGTAGATATTTCCAAACCTATGGTCACATAAAAGATGCTGTTGAAACTCAGTGGGACACAAACAAAACAAAAGTCATAAACAATGGCAAGAGATTTGTAGGGTAATAAGGGGGTTGACAAGAGTAGGAAAAACATAAGAAAGGACAAGGAGTGTAATCAGAATGTATTATATACACAAGTATTCAATTGACAAAGAATAAAATCTATTAATGACAAGAAATAAAAATATATCAAATTTTACTTGTAGTACATCTGGCCTAGTATTTTTCAAAGCCAGCATCGAGATTTATATGTCTATGATATATCTTCAAAAATAATCATTATGCCAGCATCTACAATTTCTGTCATTAAAGAGATGTGATTACCATTTTATCTTGCCCAGATTGAATGTATTTTTATATTCCATCTGTGTAATTTGTAAGAGAAAAATATCCAAAAGGAAGGATTGGACTATATGTCTACAATTTTCCTAAATGCCCTCTTCCTTTTTTGAAAAGATATTTTGATGCAAGGAGAGTATTCTATTTTTGGCTTCCATGTCATCATTTCATGTCATTATCTTCAAAGAATAGATATTGACAGAAAATTGAATAAAGTATCTGTAATTTTTCATGCCATAATGAGCATGCCAATATTTTCCACTTCCCTATTGATTGCCTGTGATATGCACAAATAATTTTAATGAGGAAAGGTAATTTGGCTAATCTTTAATGAGCTTCACAATTTAATTATTATGAGGGAATAATTTAATTTCTATTGGACAGATAGTGTATTTATCATACTTCCCTGGCATACATTAGCAATGCCAGGCTATAGAAGATTGTGACTTCACTATTCTCTTCGTCCTGCACTCACTATGGTTGCTCCATGGCATCTCTGTTCACTCCAAGCCATATGATGGTTATCTCCCTATTCTCTCAGATCTTAAGCTATCTCTGTAATGTTTTACCAAAAAAACTCGCCATTCCATGGACTAGACGGAAGTTTTAATGATTCTCCAGAACCACCGGACCAATTGTAGGGAAAAGGGAGAGAGAAAGGCCTGGAGGAGGGGAAAGAGTGGGTTTTACACCTTCAGGTTTGGTAGATAGGCTGAGGGGGTAGGGTCCAGAGGTGATATATGGGTCTTTTGCCTAGCCTAGGATGTGTGGTCCTGTGGTCTTGATCAGTACTTGACCTTGACCCTGCTAACCACTGTCCCCATGTAAACATAGGCTTTTGCAAGCATCAACTGACCCTTAGGAGGACAATGACCATTAAGCAGAAGCTCTGTCCTTAGTACGGGGTTTGGAGGACTAGGAATTCTATCAAGAGAAGAAGTGTTACTATTACATCAACAGCACAGGAGAAGTGGAAGAAAAGATTGACAACTTCCTGTACTTGGCATCTCAAATCCAGTGAGCAGAGGTCAATGGAGGGTTAACGATTATGGTCACTCTTCACAACTTGGATTCTCTTCCTTGAAGGTCCTCTAGCCACCATTTGTCTGTTGCTACTTATCATGATTTGTCTTTTCAGATGCATCCAGGACAGGATCAGGGAACTTACCTAATGCTCTTTCAACCGAATGTTCTGATCAGCTATCCATCTACCTCACACCACAGACTGAAGGCTCAGCTGGACCCAACTCAATGATAGTTTTCACCCTCACCAAGAGGACTCAGTTACGGATCTCCATCATTCCAGACTTAACCTTTCCCACACCAACCCTGTCCAGCAGGAAGTAGTAAATAAAAAATATGTCTCCCCTTATCACTAAAAAAACACTGAAATGATAGCATTCCTTGTCCTCTATTCCCCATATTCAGGGCAGAGTGTCTGTTTGATGTCCATTGTCTCCTAAGGGTAAATTGGTACTTGCAAAAGTATATGATCCTTGGTGGAAATGGCGCCAAAGTCAAAGACTGACTTACTGAGCTGGCCTATATATCTGACATTTGTTGGAAGATTAAGAAAAATAAGCTTCACAACTGAAATCGATGAACTGGCATTGCAATTGAAATCAAAGAACTGAAGCTGTGTTAGATCTACTCAACCATATGACCAATACAAGTATGCTTCATGTGTTCAAAAGGGCAGACAGGAATGAGTCACTGAGGTGAGACCCATATATCACCTTACAAAGGAAGGAACTTCTTCTAAATCTTGTCTCTCAGCCCACCTACCAATTCCTTAAGTTATAAAATCTACCCTTTCCCCTCTTCCAGGCCTTTCTCATCCTTTTTCTTATGATTGGTCCAATGGTTCTGGAACTTCACTAAAACTTCATCTAATCCATGGTGTGGTGTCTTGGGGGCAAAACCTTACAATCTCCTCTACTCTAATACTCTATAGCTTCCCGCTTGCCTCTCTTGGACCAAAAGTTTCTTCCTTCTTCTCTCATTTTCAATTTAACTCCTGCTTTAACCTCTCAACAGCTTTTGGTTTCAATGTTCAGCTCCAGAGCTCGAAAATCCCAAGGAAGAGAATTGGCAACAATTATCAGTTTTACCTAAAATTGATAAATACATATACATTTAATACCAGTACCTAATTCCCACTTCTCTTCCTTAACATCATATAAAAAAAGTCTCTCTTTGGCTGGAGAGATGGCTCAGGGGTTAAGATTCTGCCTTACAAGCAGAAGGTCCCAGGTCCCATGTTCAGATCCCAGGTTCTACATACAAAACTGGGTAGAAGTGGTGGTCTGCACTTCCAGTCCTGGCAGGCAGAGCCTGAGAAATCACAAAGTGAAGCAAAAAAAAAGTAGAAGTAATCCGGGATGATTCCCAAAGCCACCCTTGGTCCTTCACAGGGACACACAGTACCTGCTGATACACACACACGCACACACACATATACACACACACACAATAATAAAGTTTTAAAAATGTCTCCCCCAATCTACAGGTATTCAAAGTTGTACTGTTGCAGAGGTTTTTTATGTCTTGAGTTCTTGTCTTCAGAGGTCAAAGACTGAAACAAGAACACCACTAAAGGATTAAGGCAGAGTTTATTGGAGGAGTGAAAGAACCGAACTCATAGACATTAACCCATGAGGGGCAAGACAGCCCTCTGATAACTGCTCCAAAATGATACTTCTTGTGTCCAGGGACTGAAGCTATGAAAGCCTATGTGAAAAAGTTAAAAGTGACAAGCCCCTCTCCTCTAGTGCTCTTTAGAATTTACAATTTACCTAGGAATCCCTAGATAAGCCTGACTGGAATCAGGCGCCTAAGAGATCAACCGCCCTCCTTCAGGGGGGCAACCAGGTATCAGGGAAGTCAGATAACTGCTGAAGAAGCTACCAGGTGGCTGAGAGATCAGATAACCTCTGACATGTCCTTAGAGCAACCACAGACCCTCAGACCTCTCGGCACCAGTCCACCAAACACTCAGTCACCAGAGGGCAGGGAATTGGGAGGGCCACATGCAGATCCCTAAGTCCCAGCTTGTAAATAATTCTATAAAAACCCTAAAACCTCTTATTTTGGGGCCGCTCACTCTCACTGTGATGAGAGGTGGGTGTCCCAGGCCTAGGCTTGTTTTTTAATAAAGACTCCTTTGTTTTTGCATCGGTGGACGACTTCAGTGGGTTTCTTTGGATTTTGGGATCTGGGCATAATAAAGCATGATGGTGGGGTAAAAGAGAGGAAGAAAAGAACTCACAGACTCCCATGAGGGACACAGAAGCTCAAGAGAGCTGGCAGTGATGGGGCATTTATAGGGTTAGGCTGGCCTGGGAAATGTGTTTTTTCCTCATAGGTTAGCTCCAGTTTCTGCAAACCTGATTGGAGTGTTTAGTCCCTTGTATCTCATTAGTCTGTTCATATTAGGGCCCAACCCAGTTGATCTCTTGGCTGACCTCAGGTGGAGCTTATCTGTAAAGGAAAGCTCACCTTCTTATCCTTTTGTAAACAGAGGGTTGGGGGAAGTTGGTGACCTTATCTCTGTGAAGGATTAGAGTCAGTTCCTCCAGATTAATGGGATATGTTCCTTCAGGGTAATCCCAATAGTGGGAAATGATCTTCAAAGACCTCCTTTGCCTAAGTATTAGCCAAGGTTCTTTAGAAAAACAGAAGCATTGTGTGTTATGGGGAGGAGGTAATAGGGTTACACATATGGTAGGTATAGACTTATGTAATGTATTGGCTCTCGATTGACATAATTATGGAAACAGAGGAGTGTGCTCTCTGCAAGTCACAGATCCTGGAAAGCTGATGAGAGTATGAAGCACAGGAATAGAACATTTTGTACTAAAGATTCCAGTGTATGTGTGAATCCTGGCAACCAGGAGTACTGTGGGCAGGAGAATATGAATGGGTCCTGCTCAGCAGTCAGTGTTAGAATGCTCATATCCAAACTTCCTCTGTCCTTTTGCTCTCCAGCTTTCAATGCTTGTGATTCCCACCCACATTGAGAAGGGCCATCTCCTATACTCACCCACCAATTCAAATGCTAATCACTTCCAAAAAGCCTCATAAAGGTACTCCTGGAAATAAAGTTCAAAGAGGTTTTTGAGCACTCTGGCTCTGACAAGTTGATATAGACAATTAGCCATCCTAATACTCATATGTTATGGATGCAAGCTTTTATTCTGTCATTTATTTTGCTTGAAAAGAAAATCTCTGTGAATATGTCTGTAGATTTGGTAGGGCCAGTACAGAATAAAAGAGAATATAATTAGAAAAATTAAGCATAGCAAAAGCAGTTGAGATTTCCTGCAGCCTGAATAGGAGTGGCTTGAGCTCAGAAAAGAGAATCTGAGTCAGTGTGAGTCAGTTAGAAATGAAAACCCAAATGTTTGTAGTTCCGAAGCAAAGAGGAACAACGCTGAGGCTAGAAGTCTAGCCTGTGTTATGGGAAGAAGGGTGCCTTTGAGTCAAAGTAAGTCCATATGTTTAGGTATAGGTCAGTAGATACATAAAGACTAAGTAACAGCTAAACGTCAAGGAAGTAGGCAGCCAGGAGTTAATGGAAACAAAAAGGAAAAATAACTCAAATAGGCAGACACTTTTAGGGACAATTACTCATGTGGGGGATGAAGTATTGTTGCTCCTTTAAGTGGCTGTAAATGATCCATTGAAGAAAAAAAAATAACAAAAATTACCTAGCTTCCATGGCTTACATGGCTTACTTTATTTTAGGTAAACCAAAATAAACCAAGTTTAGTCCATTATAATACTAGTCTCTCCATCTTCCTGGACTCATTCCTGTCTGCCCTTTTGAACACATGAAGCATAATTGTATTGGTCATATGGTTGAGTAGACCTAACACAGCTTCAGTTCTTTGATTTCAATTGCAATGCCAGTTCATCGATTTCAGTTGTGAAGCTTATTTTTCTTAATCTTCCAACAAATGTCAAAGGCATAGAACCCAGTGGCAGCAAGTACACAAATACTTGTACAGGCAATCTTCTCACAGCTCTAGGCAAATATAGAAAGTGTGTTTTTGCACAAGTCAGAATAAATAAATTAAGATCGTGACAATTTTGCTAATATGAATAGGCCAGGATCTCTCCCAATAAAAGTCTCTTGTTTTCTTTGTCTAGAGGCCAACTATTTTGTCATTTCCTTCTTAATGAAGATTTCACAACCAAATTTCAGTGTCATTGCCTTGTTTAATAAGAAATAAATAGTAAAAGTTCATTCACATGTTAACCTGGATAAAGGAAAGTGAGAAAAGAGGGAGATAGGAAAGATAAAGAAAAATCATGGGTAATGGTATTAAGAGTCTTAATAACTGAATTACAAGTCATTGAAGGGCTGGACAGATATGGTTAAGCCTTACCTCCCAAGCAGTAGGAACTGAATTTGGATTCCACATCCCAGATAAAAATCACCAGACAGAAATAAGGCCTGCTCTTGGAGGGCAGAGCCTGGGAAACCTCAGGGCAAAAGCAAGAAGGAAGTAGAAGAATTATGATTCCTGAAGTCACTCTGAGGTTTCCACAGGCACTCACACACACACACACACACACACACACACACACACACACACGCATGCACGCATGCACAAATAAAATAAAAGAAAAGAAACAAGTCATAAAGTCTTATTTCAGAGGTAAGACTCATACATAAAACATACATCATGAAAATGAATTCCAACAGAATTTCAAATTATGAGTGAATCATTGTCATTTTCTTACAAGCCTGGTACTGCTATTATGCTTTTAAATATCTAAATCCCTTCTATTTTCAGGTGCACTTTGGATTTTAGTTCTCTCAAAGCCTTTTCTGATTACAGATAATAACATCTTTTCTGTGTTTGTCTCTCAAAAGACATGTGGGTATGAGTTTTTCTCTGTATGTTTATGTGTGTGTGTGCCTGTGTACATTGTAATCTTTCAATGCAGTGCTTTTAATGGCCTTTATTATGTTGCTATTAGTTCACATGCAGTTAACTGAGTACTAACATAACTAGTCTTGCTGTGCGATATAAGAATCCTACATAAACTACAGCAATTCTTTTCTCACTCCTTAAACTAACTTCTCTTGGGGAGTGGTAGGTTGTTTCATACTTTGAAATGCAAGTGCTGTCACTGCAATACTGTCATGGTTTGAATGTGACTCCTCCTCACCAAAAGGCTCACGTGTTTCAATTCTTAGTTGGTGTTAATTTTCAAACAGATCGTGGTATCTTTAAGAGACAATTCCTTACTAACATAGGAAGGCCCATGACAGGGGCTGGACTTTGAGGTTTGATAGCCCAGTCATGCTTCTGTTATTTGCTCTGTCTCTTGCCCCCTCTGACTTCATAATGACTGGAGTAATCTGAACCATTCTCTTGTCTTTGCTTCCAGCCATACCTTCTGCTATTTAATTCCTGCCACAGTGAACTAAATCCTGTCTAGAATCATAAACCAAATAAATATTCCTTTCTCCCTAAGTTGCTTGAGGCTTCTTTTGGTGAGGAGAGAAAAACTCATACCCACATGTCTTTTGAGAGATAAAATATCTCTAGCTTGCCTCAATTTCCAGTTTTCTTCTCTTCTATTGTAAGTTTTAGATTTATTCTCTTCCCAAGTCTCTAATTGAGAAACTCTCAACACTCTGTCTGGGATATCATTTTGATTTCCCCTCCTTTTATATACCATTACAGTTACATTTCTTTCTTGCCCCTCATGGATTCCATGCCTGGTGTCCATGAGTTCTCTAAGTCTCTTTAGCACCTGTTTGATTCATGTACTTGAGCTCTGTTCTTTCTATCCTCTAACAACCTCTGCCTTAATCCTTTAAGTGTGTTCAAACTTCCACTCCTAAACACAAGAACCTAGACATATAAAGACTCCAGAGGGGATCTCATATCATTTGGTATGCCAACGCCAGGAGATCACCCACACAGCACTGCAACATTGAGACACAAACTGACTAGAAGCTCCTAAACCAAGATTAGAGAAGGATCTGACCTTGGCCTCACCTCACAGTTACCATCAGTATCTTCTTAACTCATGAGTCTGTAATATTTATTATTTACCACACTCCTTTACATACAGCAATGGCCACAAATCAATAATCCTAAAAACTGCAAGGTAGACTGCATTACTGTATTCAGTTTATTTATAGAGATTGAATAGCATTCATATGAATATGTCTTTTTTTCCTAAACTCAGCAGTGATTAAAGGAACTGAAATGAGAATTTAGCTTCGTCAGCTTTGTAACTGGAAATGCATTAAGCCATCTCAGAAGAAATAGCTCACCCCAGAGAGAATCTTTGAAGCAAGTGCCAGGTAAGAGAAGGGGCTTTCCTACTTGTAGGTTCACTCACTGGAGGGCCACTTGCACCACCAGAACAAGCTCTTGCTGGTACAGGTGTCCTGAATAGTCCTGTGTAGTCCACACATGCAGAGGAGGGGGAGGGAGGGAGGGGTGGGATATGACTGGGGGGAAAAACTTGAGGGGAAGGTGGGAGAGGAGGGGGTTAGAGTGGGAAAAGGGAGTAGGGAGCAAGGCTATAAACTCACTGTGTTTGTCTATGAAAATCTCAAAGAATAAAGAAAAAAATCAACACGACTCACTGGTTCATTACTATAATTCCAGCACTTGGAATTGCCATTAACTTAAGGTCAACCAGTGTTATTATACAGTGAGTTCCAAAATATAATGGATTAAATAGAAAAACTCTGTCTGAAAGATAGAGAACCAATGATCTCCTGGGGGAAATCTGGTTGAAGTTAATTTTCCTTATGCTTTTCCCTACAATAATGCTAAAGGAATTATAAGATGTTTTACTTGTGCTCATTGTAACTGAAGAAGAATATGGCTTCAAGAAGACCATTCAGTTTTGATGCTTATGCCATGTTTGTGCATCTTATAATTTTTTTGTTTGTTTTTTAATTATTAATACATTTTTATTATTATTTCAGCTCATACAAACTTAATAGGTACACCAGTTCCCTCCCTCCCTCCTCCTCCCCCCGTACCCCCTGCTCCCCCTCCCCACCCCCCTCCCTCCTCATCCTCCAGTGCCTCCCGCCCCAATTCCCAGAGAGTCCTTTCTTGTGCAGTGCATCTTATAATTTTATAGCTCCTTGATTTTAGGTCATGAAGATACCTATCTCCATAGTACCAAACCATATACTTACAAATCCATAGATGCTGAAGAGACTGCATTATCACAAGTTATCTGTCATTATTATTCTTGTGTAACTGTTTTTGATAAATTATGTTGTATTGGACAATGGCAAAGATTAAAATAACATATAAAAATGCATAAAAATAAGAGCTGTTTATTCAGAAACAAAAAAACTTGAAAGTAACATCTACATTAGGAAGATTCATAGTAACATTTTGCTACACAATCTTCAGATCTTTTACAACTTTTACTTTTATGTATTTGATCAAAAAATAAGATTTTTATTAGCTGTTTTCTTCTCCAAAATTTATATGGAGAACATTTTTATACAGAACCAATTCATCTTCTACCTATTGTAGATGTTGTACAGTTTCTCATTGTATGGATGTTTGATTTATTCACAAAGTTCTACACTCTTCAACCTTTCCCCCTTAAGCATGTCCTTCAATCATTCCCCTTCCCACCTACACCTGCATCTTTATATTTCCTCCTTTGAAGTCTTCACTTTATCCCTCCCATTCCTATTTAAATGGTCCCTTTCAAGTTTTATGGATGTTACAAGAATTCCAAATAACATATATAAATTAAAAGATTCAATGATAGTGTCCACAAACAAAAGAGAATGTGTGGCATTTGTGTTTTGTGTCTGAGATCCCCTACTAAATGTAGTATTTTTTTGGTTCTATCCATTTACCAGAAAATTTCATGATTTCATTTTCTTGGTGTCTGAATAGCAGTATTCCATTGTATATATATATCATATTTTACTACCTATTTGTCTATTAATGGACATGTAACCTGATTCTATATTCCTACTATTGTGAATGAAGCACAAGTAAAACATCTTATAATTCCTTTAGCAAAACAGGTGCATTAGTGTAGGGAAAAGCATAAGGAAAATTAACGTCAACCAGATTTTCCCCAGGAGATAATTGGTTCTCTATTACATTGCTTTGTGCTGACAACCTTTAAAACATAAAAGGCTTGTTTGAAATAATTCCTACAATATATGAGATAGAAATTATGCTTTTGTAGACTCAAGACTTTTTGGTTCAGGATTTTTTTTAACCTTTCCTTTTTGGTTCTTTCATATCATTGACATTTTTTGAGCAAATAGCTTATTTAGTCAGGAAATGGAATCATTGCTTTTGCCAGATGATGGAACTATTCAAAGTTAGTTTCTCTCTGAGTGAAAAAAAGTCATCTCCTGTAGATGTCTATGTATTTATTCAGTGAACTAATAAGTTATGAAGAGTTATGACCCTGTAAGTATAAAACTTTAACTCTTTGGATATAAACTTGGATCCCAATTTGTAATGATTAAAATTTCCCCTTTAAATAGTAGGCATCAGTATAAGTTTTCCAATTTTAGTTTATTTAGAGAGAAAAAGTCCTGGTCATATACTAAGTGTACATATAATTTTAACAATGATTTTGCAACTAATTCAGCAGATCTATGAGTATGTCTACTAGCACCACATAATATCAACTTCTGCACCCATAAACAAGTCATTAGTATCATCACACATCTAGCATATACATAACAGAACACTTAATGGAATGTTATTTGGGAACTATTATGCATGGAGCTGAAACACAGCTAAAAATTGAGAAGTTCTAAATACATCACTGGTAGCAGCTCACAATGAGACTGATACATTCACACAAAAATCTAAGATGACTGTTCCCAAATATGTGTTGTTCTGCCAAGGTAATCTACCATAAGTAGTATCCAGAGAACACTAGTTTTAGTCCATGAAAATGTATGAGAATGACAGTTTTATAGTTTCAGGCCAAGAGCCTAAGAGGCCCTATGCATGTCTGTCTACCCACTACCAATTTTCAGGGAAATTTATAACTTTGCCAGTAGAATAATATGCTTTAAGTGGAGACAGCCCATTCACCATGACTGCCAGAATAAGAATCATAAGGTAGTGTGAATTTGACTCACAGGCTGAAATAGACCCTCAAATAAGGAATTGTACCTCAAATCTCAGCTTTCAGGGTGTTAAAGCAGAAAGATTGCAACAAGTTTGAGAACAGCCTAGACTACATAATCAGTCCCACATTAGCCTGTGTTCCACAGTGAGACTCTGTGTCAAGGAAAAATGAAAAAGGAAAAACCACAAACGAAGAAATGAACAAACAAGAACTTGGTTATCTATTTACATTTAATCATGTAAAATTGGGACATGACTTGAGATTTTATTAGTTCATTCTCCAATATTTTCCTATCCATTTTCACAACCTAGATGCCACTGTTCATCAGTTATCCATTCTTTTCATTAAAAAAAAAAAAAACTTCCTTCCTTTGTTCCTCTCGCCTGCCTGCCCGCCCGAGATGGGACTCGCCCCCTGTTGGTCAGTCCTCCATCCCAGGTGAGTTACCCAGCCCCCAGGTCGCCCCTTGACCCAGCTCTTCCCACCAGCCAGCCCAGGCAACACCCAGGCTGCCTCCAGTTTGCTCCAGCCCCTTTTTTCTCCTCGCCTGCCTGCCCGCCCACTGGGACAGGACTTGCTCTGGGTCCTCCATCCCTGGAGTCTGGGTGGGCCACTAAGCCAAATCTCAAGTCCCAGGTGAAGAGTTCTGCGATCACCATCAGCCCCTCTGCCCCTCCGAACCACTAGGGACCCTCACTTATGGTTCATGAACCCTCGCTCATGGTTCATGGAGGACACACTGCTGAACAGAATTCATCAGAATCCAAAGAAAACCTAAGAAAAGCTCTAAGGGATGAAGGCCATACATCTGAAGTCGTCTAAAAGCATCCTATCACATGGGAGAGATTCTTCACTTCCAGCCCAAAGATAAGTAAACCTCTTTTTTTTTTTTTTTAACCATACTGCTCCTTTTTAGTATTAATCACTGTAGATTAACTTCTCCATACAGCCACCCCCAAAATATATACAACTCCAGGTATTATACCACTCTGCTTCACATATCACCAAGATACTAAATTGTAAAAGTGCACTACCATACTAATATTCACCCAACTGTCTACTTAACCTGACTTAACTAATGCACTAACAGCCTAATAGCCTCATCTAGGAAATAATATTACAATAGACAAAGGAACCCGAGAGTAGTAATACCAACTAAATCAGTTCAGTCAAAACACACAGAAACTGAAAGGTCTTAAGAGACAAAACGACAATGCCCAAGTCAAAGGGCAGATACATGAGAAATAAAACCCAGGAAGATTAATCTGCCACCAAAAGAATTAACCCCATAATGATGGATTCCAACCAGAACAAATTCACAGAAAATAACCAAGAAAGCCAGACACAAGATAACAACTTTCAAAGTATGATCATTACCATGATTAATACTATGAAAGAGGAAATCCAAGAGGAGTTAAACAGTCGCATCAACCACTTTGAACAGGAACACAACAGACACTTGGAGAAATTGAGAAAAACAGTTCAAGAAACAAAAATAGACACAGAGCAGTTAAAAAAGTCTCAGGCAGAGTTTAAAATCAAACTAAAAGACAAGTTATCTTCAACCCAAAACTCAACAGAGTCTTATCAGCAGAACTAATGTGCAGAAAATAGAATTTCAGATCTTGAAGACAAAGTGGAAGAATTAACCAACTCAATGGAAGAAGTTCTTAAAGCCAAAAAGATACTTGAGAGGAATATTCAAGAGATATGAGACACCCTGAAGAAGCCTAACATGCACATTCATGGAATACCAGAGCAAGAATCCCAAAATACCACACCTGAGGAAATTTTTCAAATTATCATAAATGAAAACTTCCCTCAACTAAAGAATGAGAGGCCAATCCAAATAAAAGAGGCATTCCGCACCCCAAACAGATATGACCAAAATCACTACGGCAAATAATAGTCAAAACACTCCACATTCAAGAAAAAGAAAAGGTGCTGAGCTTCAAGAGAAAAAAACAAGTCGCTTTTAAAGGTAAACCTATGAAAATAACAAATGACTTCTCAATGGAAACAGTAAAAGCAAGAAGAGCTTAGAGAGATATACTTCAAGTATTAAATGAGCAAAAATGTCAACCCAGACTGATATACCCAGCAAAACTATCCATCATAATCAAGGAAGAAAGAAAAATTTTCCAGCACAAAAACAACTTGAAGGCTTACACATCTACCAAACCAGGCCTTCAAAAAATGCTAGAAATGATATTCAAGCTTGAAGAAAAAAAACAGCAGATTCAGAACGACAGAAGGGAAGTATAATACCACCAAAACCTAAATGTCAAGCAATACATTAACAAAATCCACTAAACATAAAAAATGTCCAGAATTAAAAAGAATTTCTCCATTATAACATTAAATGTCAATGGCATTAACTCACCGATCAAGAGAAACAGATTACAAACTTGGATTAAAAATCACAACCCATCAATATGTTGCCTTCGGGAAACTCATCTCACAAGAGATAAGCACATCCTAAAAATAAAAGGCTGGTCCAAAATTCTGCAAGCTAATGGAATCAGGAAACAGGCAGGGGTAGCCATTATGCTCTCGGACAAAGTGGACTTCAAACCAAAAAAAAATCATAAGAGACACAGGTGGATACTACATTTTAGTCACAGGTACAATTCACCAGGAACACTTCAAAATACGGGCCCCTCCACATTCATTAAGAAAATCCTACAGCGTCTAAAGCAAGAAATCAACCCCCAGACGATAATTCTTGGGGATTTCAACACCGCCCTCTCAACCTGGGATAGATTAACAGGAAAAGCTTAACAGAGACACTTTGGAACTCAAACAAACCCTTAAAGAAATGGACCTTACAGACCTTTATCGAACTTTTCATCCACACACCAAAGAATACACATTTTTCTCAGCAGCACACGGAACTTTCTCCAAAATAGATCACATATTGGGCCACAAAATGAATCTCCACATATACAGGAAAGTTGAAATTCCAGCCTGTACCCTATCAGACCACCATGAACTAAAGCTTGACATCCACAACACAATAAACAACAGAAAATACACTAACTCCTGGAAACTTAACACTATGATGCTGAAAGAATATTGGATTCAGGAAGAAATTAAAAAGGAAATACAAGATTTCCTGAAAATGAATGATAATGAAAATACAAATTATCAAAATCTCTGGGACACAATGAAAGCTGTCCTAAGAGGTAAGTTCATAGCTCTTAATGCCTACATCAAAAAAATGGAAACATCAGAATCAAAAAACTTAACAATGCAGCTTAAAGCTTTAGAGACACTAGAGCAATCTGATCCCTAAAGTAGTAGAAGAGAGGAGATTAGCAAAATAAGGGAAGAAATATCCGAAATTGAGATTAGGAAAACAATACAGAGAACCAACCAGTCAAGAAGCTGGTTCTTTGAAAAAATCAATAAGATTTATACACCTCTAGCTAAGTTAACCTAAAACAAGAGAGAAAAAACCCAAATTCACAAAATTAGAAATGAAAATTGAGTTATCACTACTGATACCCAAAAAATTCAGAGTATTATAACGTCATATTTCAAAAACTTATACTCTGTGGAATTTGACAACACAAAAGAAATGGATGAGTTCCTGAGTAAGCACAACTTTAATAAACTGTATCAAGAAGTTGTGAATTATTTAAATACTCCTATAACATATGAGGAAATCGATGAGGTAATCTCGAATCTTCCCACCAAAAAAATGTGCTGCGCCAGATGGATTCAGCACACAGTTCTACCAATACTCTTTAAATTGTTCCATCAAATAGCAAAGGAAGGAACACTACCAGATTCTTTCTATGAAGCTAATATCATCTTAATCCCCAAACCTAATAAAGATAACACTTAAAAAAGAAAACTATAGGCCAATCTCCTTGATGAACACAGATACAAAGATTCTCAACAAAGTCTTAGCAAATCAGATTCAAAAACATATCAAAAAGATCATTCACGGGGATCAAGTAGGCTTTATCCTGGACACACAGGTTGGTTCAACATATGTAAATCAATAAACGTAATCTACCATATAAACCAATCTAAAATCTAAGACCACATGATACTATCCATAGATGCAGAAAAAGCTTTTGACAAGATCCAAAAGCCTATTATGATCAAAACGCTAGAGACAGTAGGAATGGAAGGAACCTTTGTCAATATAATAAAAGCTGTTTACGACAAGCCCACAGCAAGGTTTATACTCAATGGGGAAAAACTCGAAGCATTCCTGCTTCGATCAGGAACTAGACAAGGCTGTCAACTTTCACCACTTCTCTTCAATATTGTATTTGAAGTCTTAGCTGAAGCCATAAGACAAGAAAAGGAGATAAAATGGATTCAAATCGGCAAGGAAGAAGTCAAGTTATCTCTATTTGCAGATGACATGATCTTATATCTGAGTGAACCCAAAAACTCCACCAGGAAACTCCTGGAACTAATACAGAAGTTCAGGGTAGAAGGATACAAAATTAACATACAAAAATCAGTGGCCTTCCTATATGCACAGAATGAAAGAAGTGAAAAAGCCCTGAGAGAAACAATCCCATTTACTATAGCCCTAAAAAAATGAAATACCTTGGTATAAACCTCACCAAGGAAGTATGTGATCTTTACAATGAAAACTTTAAAACCCTAAAGAACGAAATTGCAGAAGACACTAGAAGATGGAAAGACCTGCCATGTTCCTGGATTGGTAGAATCAATATCATAAAAATGACTGTCCTACCAAAGGCAACATACAGATCCAATGCTATACCAATTAAAATCCAAAGCAATGCTTTAAAGAAGTTGGCCAAACAATCTCAACTTTCATATGGAGGTACAAAAGACCCAGGATTGCAAAATCAATCCTGAGTAACAAAAACACTGCTGGAGGTACCACCACACCAAACCTTAGTCTATAGTATAAATCTATAGTTATAAAAACAGCCTGGTACTGGCTCCAAAATAGACACACAGATCATTGGATAATGATAATAATCCCACACAATTACAGCCATTTGATCTTTGACAAAGGGGCCCAAAAAACCCAATGGAAAAAGAACAGCATCTTCAACAAATGGTGTGGGCAAAACTGGACCTCCACATGCAGAAGATTAAAACTTGACTTGTACTTGTCACCATGTAAAGACATAATTCCAAATGGATTAAGGACCTCAATATAAGGCCAGAGACTATAAAAACTTTAGTTGAAAGGATAGGAAACTCCCTCGAGCTGATTGGACTAGGCCAACAGTTCCTAATCAGAAATCCAATAGCACAGTCAATACAATCAACACTCAACAGATGCGATCTTGTGAAATTAAAGAGCTTCTGTTCAGACAAAGAGATGGTAACTCTAGCACAGAGGCAACCCACAGAATGGGAGAAAAATCTTCACTAACCATATATCTGATAGAGCTCTATTATCCAGAGTGCACAAAGAACTTAGAAAACTAAACACCAAGGAAACAAATGGGCCAATTAAAAAATGGGCCTTGGAACTTAAAAGAAACTTTACCAAGGATGAAATTAAATGTCTAACAAATATCTTAAAAAATGCTTCACATCCTTAGCCATCACGGAAATGCAAATCAAAACCTCCCTGAGATATCACCTCACTCCGGTCAGGATGGCAATAAATCACAATACAAACAACATCAAATGCTGGTGAGGATATGGAGAGAGGAGAACTCTCCTACATTGCTGGTGGGAATGCAGGCTCATACAGCCACTCTGGCGAGCCGTCTGGTGATTCTTAAAGAAGTTAAAGATTGAAATGCCATATGACCCAGCTATCCCACTTTTAGGAATAACACCCCATACAGCAAAAATTCACCTCAATAGCACAAAGCATGACCATATTCATAGCAGCACTGTTTACAATAGCAAAGTCATGGAATCAACCCAAATGCCCAACAGTTGACGAGTGGATAAGGAAACTGTGGTACATTTATACAATGGAATACTACTCATTCATCAAAAATGATGAATTAATGCAATTTGTCAGGAAATGGATGGAATTAGAAACAATTATATTGAGTGAAGTATCCCAGACACAGAAAATTAAGTGCCTTATGTACTCCCTAATAGGTAGATCCTAGTACCAAACCCACTTAAAGACACATTCAAAGATATATCTCTGTAATAACTACAGTAATTGCAAAAATTATAAACAGGAGAGAAGNATACTTCTGAAGCATTCTTATCTTGTCCCTAATCATGACCTTGTCCGATGGTCATGCTTATGAGCCAGGTCCTCAAATCTCCCTTCTGATACTGCTGCACTTCTTTGTGACTCTCACAGAAAATTCATATAATTAGTAATTTATAATAATATCATGATTCTCTCATCATTACTGGCCAACTCCAATCAAGCTAATACTCAGCAGCTACTACTTTGTTGAAACTATTTTTTAAGTCAAAGTTTACCAATGATCTCCATATTGGAAAATTCATAATCAATTCTTAGCCCTCATCATAATGAGTTATCGGCAGCATTGGCACAATGGGAATTCTATTTCGTGAAGCATTGTCTCTGGAAGGCTTGAACACAGCAAGTTCCCAGGGTTTTAACTAATATAGGATTTCCTTGGAATAAGAAGATTGCTTGGTGTTTGAAAATGGTCAAAACTCATAAGCAGGAAAGGGAAAAGAGGGAGAGAGAGGAGGGAGGGAGGGAGGGAGGAGTGAGGGAGGTGATGGCGGGGGGGAGGGTTGGAGAGTGAGGGAGGAGGGAGGGAGGGCAGGGAGGTGAACGAAATTGAAAGACAAGAAAGAAGAACGGGAGGACGGAAGGGAATTGGAGCCGAAAGAACGCCAAGAAACGATAGAGAGAAACAGACAAGAGGGAGCATAGAAGGAACGAGTAGACAGGAAGGAAGGAACGGGAAGCTAAGAAACCTAGATTGAAGAAGGAAGAAGGCCAAGGAATGCCAGGGTGCAACGGACTGAAGGAAGGAAAGACGGGAGGGGCCTAAGAATGAAGGAAGGTGTAGGGGAACGGCTAATTAGCAGGGATGAGCGAACAGGCGGGGAGTGCGGTGCGAGAACGGGTAGAGGAGCAGGGAGGCTTGGAGCGGGTATGTAGATTCAGTTTACTGTCTTTTATGGAGACTTTCTTCGACTCTGTGCTGATTGAGCGACTATCCTCGGATTAACATGAATAAACAGCCGAATAATTGAGGAAGGCGTGTAGTTAAGTACTCCGCGTCATAATGGCCAATTACTACATTTCCTTCATCTTCCTTCCACTCTTCCGCTTCCTTAACCTGTCTTCTCTTCTTTTACTTCCTTCCTTCCTTTCTTTTTCTTTTTTCCTTCCATCCTTTCTCTTTCTCTCCCTCTCTCTTCTCTTTCCTTTTCTCTCCTTTCTCTCTCTTTTTCTCTTTCTTTCTTTCTTTCTTTCTTTCTTTCTTTCTTTCTTTCTTTTTCTTTCTTTCTTTCTTTCTCTCTCTCTCTCTTTCTTTCCTCCCTCCTACCCTCCCTCACTCCCTTCCTTCCTCTTTTTCTATTTCTTTCTTTCATTCTCTCTCTTTCTGTGTTTGTGTGGAGGCACATGCCAACATGTAGAAGTAAGAGGAAAATTTTTAACGATTGTTTTTCTCCTGCTACTATGTGGATTTCATGGGTCAAATTCAGGACATAAAACTTGGCAGCAAGTTCCTTTACCCTCTGAGCCAATTCAGCAGCCACAATGTTTTAAATACAAAATTGTCATGCAAAATAACACACTCTGTCTACTTCCTTTCTTTTTAATTCTCCGTAGCTCCCAGTACCACCCACATGTACTGTGCTTTCCACAGTTACTGGTCAGACAACTTTCTCCTTCTGAAATAATAGTTCCATGAGTACTAAGAAATGTCTGTTCATGGCTGTGTGTTCTATTCAAGAACAGGGACCGGCACACAGTAGATGATGTCACTACTTATTAAAATATGTTAATGGCTTACCATTGTACTTGTTATAGGGTCCAAACTGTTCACTGTGGACTAAAACTCCTATGAGGTCTCTATATACTTTTCTCTCTGATTTCTTATGTTTCTTTCAATCACGTTCCTACTTTGAGTTTCTAGACTATGCCACCTATTTTCTGCCTCATGGTCTTGTTGGTGTTCTTTATTCAGAATCACTGATTACTTTTCATATACCTACATCTGTTTACACTTACAGAATGAACTGCTATCTCCTCAGAGAGGCTTCTCTCTGACTGCCATATCATTATATTTCATTAGTGTTCTCTTTCTATTATTACCTATTATTCTTTTCCTTGCTTATTCATGTCTCTGAGTTTTTGTCATTTTCTAAGTTAAACATAATTTGCATTAAAGAATATAATCTGAGACTGGGGCTATACCTCCACTGTAGAGCACTTGTCTAGCACATGAGATACATACACAATTCAGTGGTTATTAATATGTTATCCAAGTTACACAAGCATTTTCACTAATTCCAAAATATTTTTAAGGCCATCAATGAATTTCTGTACCTATTACTACTTGGCAACTCATTTAAGTGAAATTTTATGATGTATAACTTTTGTATTGGTAATGTAATGTTTCCATGGTCATCTATTTTTAGCTTACACAAACAGCTCATTTATTTTTGTATATAAATAATATTCTTTAGAAGATTACCACATGTTGTTTAATTGTTCATTGGTTGGTAGATGTTTAGCTATTTTTTGCTTTTATTTGGCAATTTTGATTCTGCAATGAAGAACCATGTACAAGTTTTAATATGGATATATACTGTTATTCCTCCTGGGTATATTTAAATTTGATTGTATATTTATCTGCTTATTCTTTATTTATTTGTCAATATTGAACAGAGGATAAGCTCTATCAAGAAAGGAATCCAAACCCACCAAGTGCTAGAACAATTTTGGTGGAACAGAAAGCACTTGATGCAGGATATTGTTTAATGCAATGTGAGGTTATGTACTTGTAAATCCATCATAAATGGAAAATATTGTAAGTAAAAAATGCATTTAGTACCTACCTAGCATCATAGCTTAGCAACACAGCACTGTAGAATATTGATTGCTCCCCCCTGTACTGGCAGAACTGAATGGGAGCCGCAGCTCACTGAAGCTGCCTAGCAGCTCGAGTGCACATACTGCTAGCTTAGAAAAACACCAAAGTTAGAAATGTGAATTAGGACTTCTACTGAATGCACATCTGTTCTTCACAATCATAAGCTCAAAAAACTGTAAGTTGAATCATTGTAATATTACTGGTTTCCTGGGTAATAGTGAGCGGATTGTCTAAGAATTGTGAAGAATGAGGAACAAGTACGTCAGAGCAGGTAAGCAAAAGTAATTTGGAAGTAAGGGAATCCTGTAGAAGGGAAGGGTTTGGAAATGAATTCCCAAATAACACTCTCAGTGTGGTATTTTTTATGATTTGAGAAGTAAGCTAATTTGGTCCTGCCCACATACAAATTAGAAATTGAATTTGGTTGAATCTGGTAGGTTAATTTGAATGTACATGGGGAATCGTTATTGATCAAGGGACCAGGTAGAAGAATGAAGGCCAAAACAATTTCCCCCACCCCACCCCACCCCACTCCAAAAAAGAGCCTGCCTGAAAAGCTGGTCAAAGATTATAATAACCAGGAAGTAAAATAGCAAAGACTGATGATTCAGGGCAGTTTTGGATCTTATTTCGTGAACTTCTTGCTTGGTTCTTGTGCTTGAATAGGAAACTTCTATGGTCTCAGCGTTAACCTTAAGTTTTTGGCAAGGCAGATAAATACCTTTGCTCTCTTTGAACCTTTAACTCTGTTTCACTGATGATAGAATGGGACTGCCTTGCTTCTAACTTTGCTTTGTAAATTGGAGACTGGCTGTATTTCCTTTCAATGTAATGCACAGACATCTTACTCATCCTAAAGTTTTTGCACTATTGGCCCAAATTAAAAACAAAGCTAAATAACTGGTAGTGAGTTTTCTACCTTGGTCTAAACTACACATACAGTTTTGGGTAAAGTTATTGGTATCCATGAGTTTTACTTTATTTTCTAATTAGAACATAGAAAATATTGAATAGATCATGTTTGCCACAGATGTACATATGGAGTGTTTCAAGTATCAGTTATCTCTTCATATCAGTTTAATGATATATTTCTTGGGTAATCAAGATGTATTTCTATGACAATAAGTTTCCACATGCTTTCCTTTGAATATCACCATGAAAAAGAGACCAATGCTTTAAAAATGGTTAACTAGATACGGGGAACACCAGAAGGAGTTAAGATGCTATCAGTTTCAGTCTTCTGTGATTCTAAATTTATGTGGGTATCAAGGCAGGGAGAGATGAGGTGAGTACAACAGCTAGAGGAAAGTTCTCAGAGTCAACTAGCTAGAGGATGATTCTCAGAATCATTGAACAGGTTTGTTGGGCTGGCAATCTGTAGAAAATCATGTATACTGAGCATGACTCCATGTTAAGGAGTCAATGAAAAGACTACAAGAGGGCTAAATATATAATGCATACTGGGGCCGAAGCGTGGAATGAATTGGATGCGGTTTGTCATTTATGTCCATAGATGTCTACAAATGGAAATGAGCACCTATGGTAGTTTAAACAGGCAACATGATAAAAATGACCTCTTAGGAAGATAAAAGCAGATAGAATAGCATGCCATTCTGGAACCTGAGATAAGCTCTCAAGAGGCAAGTAGTTTGATTAAATGACTTTATTATTCCTTCAATGAATTAGAGGCTTGTCATTTAATTCTTGGATTATGTGAAGATTATGGTTTCAGTAGGCTGGTGCATTTTGATCAGAGAACTGACACGATCTTTTTTAGATTACTGTACGAATATAAATTCTAAATGGCTTGCTTTCTTACTTGAAATTTCTTCTCCTTTGTGCTAAATTTGACCAATCAAGACAAAATTAAGCTTGAACTCTGTGGCTCTCTCAGTGGATGTATTTAGATGTTTTGGTGAGGACTTATGCATGACTCTCAGCTGAATATTGGATACAGCTGAGTAGTTTTACGGAGTTCCAAGGTATTCTCTGGATGAATAATAACACAGTGACCTGAAAGATCCTTGCTTTTAACATGTCAATGAATACAGAACGATTTCCAGTTGTTTGTATGGAATAGGGACACTATCAGTCCCTACACAGAAGGGTGATATGTTATAATAGAAATCTAAACAGGTTCATGTAGTAAGGACTGCTTACAAATTCACTGGTATTGAGGAAATCGTGCTTGAGGAAAAGGGAGGTGTAGAGGACAGTAGACTGTACAAAATTGAAACTGCAGTATTTTTAAGAAACTTCAGCTCAATGATAGGAAGGCTCCACTTAGTAAATCATCCAAGAGATGCGTGTTAGACCAAACCCCTATTGCCTGAGAAACTCGGGTCTTATTTTGAGTTACATTTTCTATAAAAGTGTCATTTATGGTAGCAGTTTATATCTTTTATTATGAAAACAGAAGCTGCATTCTTTGAGCATAAGTGGAAGATATTGACGATTGAAAACAATAAAAATATAATTAGAAAGTTTGTTTTTGAGATGAGATTTTGAAAGGCAAGAAATCGAAAGGAGATAAAATGAAGGATTTGCTTTTAGGGCTTAGGTTGTGTTTTTAGCATCCAGCACAACAGCAGAAAGGCACTGATTGGTAGACTAGATCATTCTCAATGTATTGATTAACTTAGCCATTTACATGACTGGCCTTGCTTGCTAGGGCCTGGTTGTCTCCTGAAAAATCAGAAAAGTAAACAATCTCTTACAACACATCTTGGGGTTCATTAGTGTGCATAAATAGTACAGCTGATATAACCATGTGAGTATGGGAGTTAGACAAATATTTGGGGGCCTATGAATAGGACAGTGTAATATTCTAGGGCCCACACTCCCAATAAGCCGTGCTGTGGTTTGGAAACAAAGGCGGTTTATTGTAATAAGCTGTCAGGCTGTTCTCATGAGGGAGGAGAAACAGCATTATCAAAAGAAAGTTTTATAGTCTTCGGGCTTGTAGGCCAGGTGAAGGACAAAGGAGAATGGGTTGTTTTCACACTAGGTAAAATTTTAACTCATGGCTGCACCAGGAAGTGTGAGACTATGCTGCATCAGGGAATAGTGACTAGAGATCATGCAGTGGGATTTTTGGGCGGTAAACATTCCTTTCTGCTGTTAGGGAGCTTCACCAGGGCCAGATGCTTCTGCAAAATGGGGAAGGGGGGGGCTCTGTATCAGATAGCAATGGAAGGCTTTCTGGTAGAAGCAAGCATGTTCTGAGGACTAAGGGTTTAATTATGGAGTGCTGTATGTTACTAACACCATTGATAGATATTCCTGGAAATTCTTTGTTCCCTCCAGATGACAGAACAGGAAATAAAGAATGGGAAAAAACAGAGCAGCAAAGAGGATGGCATATTATAAAGACTTCAGAAACAACTCTAAGGAATTTTTGCCATTGAGATGGAAATAACTAAAGAGGAAAAGGAAATGCCTTATTGGTTGTGAATGGAAAAATCACAGCTCTTACCTCAAAAGGATAACAGGAAGTTTATTCTGGGTCAAATAAAAGTGACTATGGCCCAGGAACACAAATTTAGGCTGCCCAAACTCCATGTTCTGCTGTGGTAATAGTTTTATTTTATTTTATTTTATTTTATTTTATAATCTCAGAACAAAGATAGCTGTAAATCAAGACACATTCCAAATACATTGGTGGAAACACCAGGGATGTAAGTTACAGAAAGTGGGGAGAATCTCTGTTATAAGCTTTAGATGTTATCTGAGAACATTCTTAACCTTTGGTTGGTAAAAACCAGGTCTGCTAAGTTGATATATCTCCAAAGGATTCACTTGATAGTCATCGGATGTTAGGACAGACGCAGAGGAAGGACAAAGAATGTCTATCAAGAGGTATGAAGATAACCTAACATAAAGTGTAATTAGGCTCTGCAGTATTCCAATGCTTTTGGCATCCACTGAAATTCTTTTTTTTGTGATTAAAATTTTTTTTATTAAAAATGTAATTATACATTTAAAAATTTTTTTTACCAGTTCCCTCCCTCCCCCCTCTTCCCCCCCGAACCCTCTCCTCCCCCTCCTCTCCCTCCCCATCCCCCAGTGCCTCCCCCCCAATTCCCAGAGAGTCCTTTATTGTGTACCCCTGACTCTCCACTGGGTCCTCCTCTCCGATGACATATAAGGACCCAGTGGCATTTCCACAAGTCCTTTCTCTTGTTCCCCTTAAGCACAGGAGCACTACTATGGCTATCAATCCCTTGCCTCCAGGGATCTCGGCATCCACTGAAATTCTAATCAGTCTGGATTAGCCTAGTCAGGCAGCTTGTTTTTAGGAACTTACTTTCACACCTTAACGAACAACATGAATGGTTGGAAAATCCAAATTAAGTAGTTCCTACTCACCAGTGCTTTAAAAAACAATTTTAAGGGAAAAACAGAAGAATCAAAAGCATCATGTAAAAAAGTGTATTAAGGAGAGATCAATACTTTGGTTAAGATTTTGAAGTTACATTTTCCTGTATATTATTGGAACTCTGTCAAGTTTGTAGTTAATGCTAAACACTACTTGAGTAGTGGAAGACTTGAGGACACAAAGAGCGTGTCAGGATTCTGGGAGGCTCAAAAGCCCTTGGTGAGAATTTTCACATGGATTATAGTGGGGATCATCTCAAATATTTGTAGGCTGCAGGTAGGCAACTTTAATGATAAAGTATGTTGAGGGAGGAGTAGAGCATGATGGGAGAGGAGTAAAGCACACTGGGAGGGTTCTGAGGCATAACCTCATGTGTTGGAAGGGGAGTAATCATCCTGATGCTTGGTTAAGGGAAATAATTACTACTTCACTGCAGCTGGGGTTTGCGTGCAGGCCTGTCCTGATGTTGCCATATCATCTTTACCTTTTCCAATATTGGAAACTTGTGGACATTTCCTTTGGTCTTTGCCTTTGCTGATATCACAGCCATCTCCTATCATTTATAACATTGTAGTCATAAAACTGTGAACTCTATTGTCAGATTTTCACTAAAAATGGTCAAGAGGCCATAAAGTTTCCATTTTTAATAACTCCAGAATTCGATCTTATTTATTTTGAGTGCAAATACCGAATAGCAAGTGAACAGGTGTTTGCATTGGTATCTGTTTCCATCACAAGCAGCCTGTAGGGAAGGTCAGTTGAGGAGGACTGTCTAGTGAGAGGCCTGAAAGCAGATTGTGATTTTAATTTGTATCTTAGTGGTAAACCTGGGTGTGCTTATGATGTGACAATGTTCTTCTTGGTCCTTTATCGTTTAGATTATCCTTCATCTCTTAGTGGAATCTCTTCCTCTGGAATTTTAAATCTGATCAGTAGATTCAAGAAGTCATGGCATTTATTCAAGAGAGTCCTCAGGGGAATTCTGGATCACATATTTATTGAGTTATCAGTATAAATTAGCATAGTTCCTAGCAAATGCAACCTCTCAAGTGTCTTTTGAAGCTTCTTTTCTGAAGGATTAATTCACATACTTTATGAGGTCAAATAGTATTTCACTATGTCTATCCAAAAAAACTAGAAGCTAATTTCCCTTTGTGTCTAAGCTTGGTTCAGTTTTGCTGCTTTTAGATGCTGCTGTTTCCTCTTCCTCCTAATTCTCATCTCCATCTTCATTTTGACTTTGGACACTTTGCTCTGGATTCAGTTTGGGGCCTTATTTTTGGGCATTATCTGTCTAGCTCTCACTCTTTGTGTTTCCTGAGAATTTTTCTGTAGATATTTTCTCTTACATTCTCTCCTTGGGTGATGACATCAGTTCTTATGACTTATCAAGTTCCATCTGATGCCTCTCAACCATTCACTCTTGCCAACTTTCCGAAGCTTGACCTATTTTAATTGATTTTTCAACATTTCCATCTGACATCTTGTAGACTTCTCAAACATGTCCAAATCTCAATTCATTACTCTTCCCTAAATGCTTCCTCATTTAGAAAACTTTATTTTCAATGTTATTTTCAAGTTAGACAGAAATAAGATTTGCCCTTTAATGCTGGTAACTGTCTTAGAATAAAAGACCTTGACAGCACTAACATGAATCCTCAGATGTATAAGAATTACAAGGCAAATAATAAGCTTCCTGTGCCTTTCCCTCTCTTTACTAGTATTTTCAATGCCTACTTGACTTGAGTTGAGCTGCTTTGTTCTATGTTAGATCATGGAAAATAGCTGTTTAAAATGTAAAGGTAAGAAAGTTAGGATAAAGTAAAATCACAATCCTCACATCTTCCTGCACTTTCTAGGATTGGGGTGTTTCAGAAGCTGTGATATCCAAGAGTTTTACAATAAGGACATAAAATAACATCTATCCCAGTGAGACAGCTGTAAACCATTATAGATAATGCAGGCAATGTTATTGTTCCTTTAAAAGGACTTGTTTGATGAATGATCAGAGCCATCCAGGTTGTTTTTTCTCTGGCAGGGCAGGAACTTTCATCTCCTTTGGTCTTTCTTCATATTTTTTAATCACCTTTTGCACACTAAAATTTTACTCACTATTGAAAACTCAGGTCAAATGCTGCACTACTCTGAAGCTGTACTAGAATTAATTACTCCTTTCTATTGTGCTAAGAAAAGCAAATAACAAACTTACCTTTTGAAGTTTTTAAATGCAGCATTAATCATATGTGTATCCGATGTAAGTTAGACCTCACATATCCATTTTGCATGACTGCATCTACCTGTTCCAGTTTTTCTTCATGTGACTGATGAATATATACAACCAAACAGTTTAGGAGAATAAGAGGTTTTATTCTTGTTTTTGGTTCTGGTCAAAGTTTATAATCCAGGTTGACAGGAGAGACCATATCAATATCAGGAGCTGAGGAAATTAGCCAGACCAGTTAGGATTTGCTGAGAAAGGGGCAAACATTTTTACTTATCAGTCTGCGAGTCCGTCAAAGTATGCCAAAACATTGAACCAGCTCTCTCATCCACCTACCTAGGAAATGGCCCTACTCACTAAGGACTGCGTCTTCTTTTATCAGTTAGATATTCTCTCATAGACTTGTTTAGGGCTTGTCTTAACTGCTAATTCTTCACAGCTGTGCCCAAAGTGTCAGCCTTCAGTTGCTAAGTGGACACCTGCATCTAGCTCTTATATCACCAAGCAGTATCTCTCTACTCTTCCTGTTCTTGTCAATTACGATTTTACCTTCTGCTTTTATTAGTTTGATTATTTAGATCATTTATGTAAGTGAAACCATACAGTATTTATTTTTACATAGTTGGTTTGTTCCACTTAGAATAATGTCTCTAGTTTCCTATGTCATGTGGCATGATGAGCTTTCTTGTCTTTCAAAAGTCTGCATGTGTTTTGAAATTGTACTCAATGGATAGACATTTGTTTACGTCAACATATAGCTATTGAGAATAATACTATAGTAAAAATGGAATATGAATATCTCCCCAAGGGTGTGTTTTCAATTTTTGTATATATATTTTTGTACATATATATAGTATACATATTTATATATGTATAAAATTGCTGGGTCGGTCAGGTAATTCTATTTTCAATTTTTGGAGCAAACTTCATGGTATATTTCTTTTTTAAAATTATTATTATTATTATTATTAACATTTTTTATTATTATTTCCACTCATACAAACTTAATAGGTACTTTCCCTCCCTCTTCCTCCCCCCTACCCCCTTGCTCCCCCTCTCCTCACCCCGCCCTCCCCATCTCCCAGCCTGCCCCCCAATCCCCAGAGAATCCTTTAATGTGCATGCCAGACTCTCCTCTGGGCCCTCCTCTCTGATGATGTACAAGGACCCAGTGGCTTTTCCCTGAACCCTTTCCTGTGTTCCCCTTAAGCATAGGAACACTACTATGGCTGTCAATTCCTTGCCTCCAAGGATCTTGGTGTCTTTAGCAAATGTTAGACTTTATGGGGTCAATAATGTGTTGGACATTGCATAGGGCATGCAAAGTCCAATTATGATTGCTTCGGCCCTAACTTGTGTGGAGTATTTCGCATATTTCATGATATAATTCAAAATGACTGCATCATTAATAATTCAGTGCCCAAAATGATTAATTCTGCCATGAATTTTAGTTAGCCATTTGCTTGTTTGTTTCTTCACTTATGGCAGAGGAACTTATATTTATGAAATTGATTCATCCTAATACATGAATGATCTAAATCTCACTGGTCTTACTTTTACCATGCATGCAAAGTTTTTGCTCTTTTCACATTAACCACACTCCCTATTTTACAAAATAATATCTATTGATTACGGTTTACTGCTATTCCTTTTCATGTGAAATTTGATTGACATATCGTGGGGGTTGTTATTTCACAACTATCCTGAAATTAAGATTGTTTATTTAAAAAGTACAACTTAATTCATTATATTTCCTTATACATAGTAGCTTTACTTTAAAATGAAATGTTTTAAATCTGGGGATGTAGCATGGTTACAGAACTGTTAGGAAACATGCATGAAGTTCAATTTCCACCAGCATGAAAAGGTATTACAGACCACAGAGTAACACTTAAGTATTTGCCTAATGTAATACATTTATATATACCAATATGTGTATAGGAAACCTATTTCGCATGTGATGAATTGCACTTGGTAACTAATGACAACTCATGGGAAGTGAGGAAAATCACTGATGGGAATGGCATGATTTATTGAACCCAGGGAGATCGAAAAAAGACTTGTTACTTTTTCTCTTTTAGTGCTGTACTCTGAGGTCCTCAAACATTTCCTATCACAGCTCACTAAAGTGCGCCAATAAATCTCCACGTTATACTTGTGATGTTATTTTATCTTTCTCTTGGACATCTGCTCATACTTTATCCTTTTGAGAGTTTTTTAAAGGCTATTCCCTACCTCCCCCTGCAAGATTGTCTGTTACAGCTGACGACCAAGTTCATAATATCAAATGGGGAAAGGACAGCTGGGCTCTTACATATGGTCCAGTCACTTCAGCTTTTATCAAAAGTGCTTATTCTGATTTCTGCCCCCATGTCACCTGATACTTGAATCTTACTATTGGCAAACTAAGAAAGCACACTGGGACAATGAAAAGGCCACAGTTTGAATTTCTTAGGACTTGAATTAAACGGTGACTCGAAGGACAAACTTGGGCACCAACTGTTAATACCACTGGGAGAAATGCCTGAATTTTGTATCAATGTGAGATAGAATTCAGTTACGAAAGCAACCATTTTAATATATGTCTATATTTTTAAAAATGATTGTAAAGATAAATCTGCAACCAAAAGGAAGCCATAGATTATAAGCTATCCTGATGAAGTGTTTGTGTTGCAGTTTATCAGCAGTAATGTCAGCAACTGTGCTAAACATAACCAAAGGGGATGGTGTAAGATTCTTTGTGCTTGCTCTTCTCTACAGTCTTATGTATCTTGACAACTGGGTTGCCCTCAGGCCTCTCTGGCCTCTACCATAAGGCCACATTAACACTAATACCTGTATCTTGCTGCTTGGGGTACTCTTGCAGAATGATGGGACCTCAACTTTTTCCTGCTTTAATTTGACATCTCCCCTGGTTATTTCTGGGCACATTTGGAAAGATTCTCCTCAAATTTCAGGGCTATCCTGTCTGCTGCTGAGTACTGAGAGTAGCATCCTCTGACCAGTCACTGGTGCTGATGTGGGGCAAAGCATCGAGGTCCTTCTCATTGCCTTCTCCATTGTTCCATGTTTTGTCACCTGGAATATTAAGAGCCCCTCTGTGTAGATTCTACAATCCTACGCCTGCTCACAACTGCTGTTCTCATGATTCCCTGAGCTTCAGGGCTCTGGATACTTCCTGCCTCTCTGCAGCTCTTGAATTCTTTACCTTCTTTTTTCCATCATGCATCATAGACATTTTCTATACTGTTGCGTTGGGAGGACTCGTGACCTCAGATCCTCTGGGTGAACTGCCTGTTCTTGAAGCTGTGTCCTTCCATGAAAGAATTGACTACCCGGGAGACCAGAAACAGACGGGCTGCGATGAACATGACATACAGTATTTTGCCCTCACTCATCTCAGTAACAGGTGGCTGGCAGCTCAGTCAGCTGGGGTCTTCTTGAGAACACTCTCCCAGGCCTCTTTCTGACCATATGCACTCCAGTCCAGATGGTGACGTAGTTCCCCAGAGTCCTGAATCAACTTAACAGGACATGGCAGGGCTATGCTGAGTTTGCCCAGGGTCTAATACAAGCATGGACTTTCTTTCTCTGAAATGCTTTCTAATTTGGGAAAAAAGGGGCAAGTCTTATGTGAAAATCATGTTCACAATGTGGTTTCAAGTTCTCTCTCAGGAAGTCTAAATTTGCATGATTAAATTACCATTCATAAATGCCAAGGCAAGAAAACAAATTAATTTGTTTTTACTTTTGGGAAAAAATAAAGATGACTTTGGTTCATCTAATGTATTATGTTATTTATTTTATCTATCTGAGTTCTCTATATTTCCTGCTACATTAAAATGGGGTCAAACACATTGATTCTAGTAGATATATTAGGTACTGATTTTACTTTAGTCAGACTGAGAGGTAACTAGCTTTTTCCTAAAGTTAAAACAAGTGCTTTATACTGTATTCTGGAGCTCACCTACTTATAACAACAGTGCATGTTTGCTTGCAGTCATTTCCACTTACCCTGTGTGTTTTGTGATACATTACACAGGTGCTGATTCAGTCCTTAAGACTGCCTAAATGCTTATTGTCACAGAATTGTTGGTTAATAAAATCAAGAAAAATGTTCCAAGCACAGATATATATTAGGTTAATAAAGAAAAATAATATGACTTTTTTGAGAAATTTAAAATGTGTATGTAGGAGATAGTTTGTGCAGATCTCATCAATCAATTTTAAAATCTTTATTACATTAAATTTAAAAATGAACTTAGAAATATCTGTAATCATAAAGATCATATAGAAGAGCAATTAAAATATGCTAATAAAGCAGCATAACTATGCCTATTATTATAGATGTTGTTGGTCTATGACAAAGATTTTGTAAATTCTTTGTAACATGGTTTCTGATTGATGCAATGTAAAACTTATTGTTTTCCATGTGTTTATGCTGTGCTTAGAACATTTGCTAATGTCTATTTTATTTTTTGTCTCAAAGATTAAGTTCAGTGAAAGGGAAAGAAAGATAAGGAAAAGGGGTAGGAGCAAAGATCCATAAGACTCAGTCGACTAGTACTGCTGCCCAAATAAGGTTCCGCATTTGTTTTAAAAGACAATATTTGATTGTTTGGGGCTGGAGAAGTGGCTCAGGGGTTAAGCCTCTGCCTTGCAGGCAGATGGTCATGAGGTCGGATCCTAGACCCCACGTATAGACGCCGGGCGGAAGCAGGGGGCGGCCTGCGTTTCTGGTCCTGGTAGGGCGGAGCCTGTGAATCCCGAGGCAGAGTAAACAAGGAGGAGGTGGAGGCGTCCATGGTGGTTCCCGAATTCGTCTGTGATTCTACACACACATGCACACACACACACACACACACACACACACACATATACACTCACACGCACACACGCTCAGTTGAATAAATAAAAAAAATTACGAAAAAAAGACAATATTTGATTGAGATAAAATCTGTCTATACAGTCCATACTAGCCTCTAATTCACAATTCTTATTCCATACTTTCTGAGTGCTGGGACTATAGGTATGTGTCACCACACTTACCAAGGATAAATATAAATATATAAATATAAATATGTGTGTGTGTATTGGGGACTGAACCTAGGGCTTGAGCATGCTAGGAAAGAGCTGTACCAGTGAGCTATACACTGAGACCAAGGATAATATATATATAATTATGTATTTAATATATATATTATACTTTTAAATATATATTTAAAAATGTTAAACCGTGGCTCTCTTACAAACATAAAATTAGTACATATCAAAGATTTTGTTTAACTCATTAATTAATGAGATAAACAATAAGATCTTAAACTGTTCAAAAGGAAACTCAGTTTTAAGTTATTTCTTCCTTGGGCAAAAACATTGTCTTTTATATTGAGAGGAGCCATTTTCATAGCTATAGGCAAGAAACACTTTCATTATCATCTGTATTGTATATAGTATAGACAAAACAACCAAAAATAGAGCTTACTACAAAGGAAAAAAATAGAGATTACTATAAAGGAGGATCAACCTCAAGTTTCAGCCTTTCCTTCTTTTCCTCCCTCCCTCCCTCCCTCCCTCCATCTCTCCCTCCCTGTCTTCTGGTCTTCCCTGTCTTCTGTCCTTTCCCTCCTTTCCTTCTTTCCTCCTTCCCTTCCTCCCCCTATTCTCTCTCTTTCACTTCCTCCCTCCCTCCTTTAATCCTTCCCTCCTTCCTTCACTCTCTTCCTCCTTTACTCCTTCTGTCCCTTCATTACTGCCTCCCTCTCTCCTTTGCTCCCTCCCTTCTTTTATTATTTCAACTAGTCACATTGCTCTGTAAATTTATATACATGATTGTTAAATCCCACCATGGTATAAATAGGCCAAAACATTTCCTGTTTACCATCTTATGTAACAGGATACTACGAGTCAGGTGAATAACATGGAATTTTCTCTCTCTTTTCTGATTTCCAGAATCAGCTTCACTTGCCAGCAGAACATCAACTCTCTTAATTTCTTCCAAGTTTTCTTTTAAAAACTTACTTTTTCTATATGATCTGAGCATAGTAGAGGCACTATACTAAAATTTAAATACTACTAACACAAATGCGTTGGTGGCATTGTAAGAGCTCTTGTAGAATATTGGAAGGAAGCATTTTGTAAAAGGGATCTATTTAGTACAGTTAAATAGAATGTCTATTAAAAAGTCTTCCAGAATGTTTTTATACTATTATTTAACCTGATTATCATAGCTACTTGTTTGAATACTTGAAACTCTGAAAATAAAGTAGAAAATATAGTAATGAATATGTTTATGATATATCAAAATAATAAAACTGCCTACAGGTATACATAAATCATATTATTTCACTCAAATGTATACATGGATGCATACATACACATGTACAGAAGAATATACACAAAGACTTTCCAAGTATGTAAACCAAGAAATCAAAAGTAGTTACTCTGGACTAAATGTTATACTCTGGAATGCTTTTGGTATACTGTTTTATTTCATTTATATATGTTTTATAATCTTTGTTAATGAATGTATATTGCTTTAGACATACAATTCAGAAAATAATGAAATTGGACTTTTGCTATGTATCATGAATGAAAGTTAATTCAGAATGATCACAGACATAAATGTAGTGGCGAAAAACTCTTCAAAGGCTTATGAATTAAATTTGCAATTTTGAGTTAGGCATACTATTTTTTAGCTACAATATTTAAAGTCTAAGCCATAACAGAAAACATAGACAAATTGAACCTTGTCAAAATTAAAATATGGTAGTGCAAAAGATACCATCAAAGTGTGACCTAGCTGTCCATCAATAGAGGAAAGGATAGAGAAAATGTGGTGTATGTACACAATGGGAATTTTTCAGCTATAAAAAAAGTGAAGATATTTAATCTGAAGGAAACTGAATCTGACTGGATAGCATCACATCAAATAAATTTTCTGAAAGATAAATATTCTGTGCCTTGGATTTTATGCTGATACCTAAAATCATATATGCACAAATGACATACAAGTAGAAGTGAAATTATCCAGAAAAACAAAGGGGACCAATATGAGGAGGAGGGGAGACAAAGGGGAGGAGAGCAGGCTTCAGAGGGGATGTGGTCAAGAGACATTACATATCCACATGCAAATGTCCTTGGATAAATCAGAATAATAAAATTTTTTAAAGGAAAAATCATCATATGCTATAGAAGAAAATATTAGCAAACCATGTATCTGATAAGGGACTAGTATCTAGAATATATAGAGATGTCTTATAATACAATGACAATTCAATTAAAATTGGAAAATTCCAGACATTTTTCTCAAGAGACAACACATAAAGGGCTGATAAGACATGACACATGTACAGCACCATCAATCATTCAGAAAATACAAGTGAAACCTCAGTGAGATACCACTTTACATGGACTAGGATGATTACAATAAAAAATATAGGCAGAAACGAGCATACTAAAAGATATATTGAGACATATTCATACAAATGTTGAATGTAAAGTGATACACAGTCTTTGAAAACAGTTTGAAAGCTTATTCAAAATGTTAAACATAAAGTTATCATATAATTTAGCCATTATACACTAAGAGAAATGAAAAGATATATCCTCACTAACACTCTTACATGAATGCTGACAGCAGTGTTATTCATAATTGCCTCTGAGTGGAAACAACCACACTTTTCAGTAACTTATAAGTAATTATATGTGGTACATTTATGACTGTTTATTATTTATCAATAAAAATAAATGAAGCACTAATACATGCTATAATATGCTATAATATGGGTAAGCCTTATAAACATTTTGATACATAGAAAAAGACAGTTGTAAAAGATTACATACATCATTATTCCATTTATATGAAATTTCCAAGATAGAAAATTTCTAGAAACAGCAATTAGATCATTGGCTACCAAAGAATTGGATGCTATATACAATGGGATTTTATTCAGTCATGAAGAAAAATGAAATCTTGACATCTGCAGGAAGATACATGGACCTAGAAATTATATTAAGTGAAGTAACCTAGTTAATTACCACTTGCATATCCTAATCTTGATTTTTTTATATGTGTATGCATGTGTTTGTAGTTGTGACTATAGGTCATAAAGACTCTGATGGGGAGAAAGAGGTCTGAAAGAGCTGGATGGAAAGGAGGCGGGGAGGAAAAAAGAAAAATAAGACACATGTGGCATTAAAGTCCAGTGGGGATTCAAGGCAGGGGGAGGGGAGAAAAGAAAGGTAGACAGAAGGTTATGAGAAGGGGTGGGGAAAGAGAGTCAGAAAGCAAGATGCATGGAAGTGCGATGATGAAACCTGTAAGTTGTATGCTGTAGCAGTTTATATCTATGGTTGCTGACAAAATCATGACAAAACAGCTTAAGGGAACAGAGGTTTATTTTGTTTTACAATTGTCTGGTTATAATTTTTAGTCCAACTTGGCAAGAGAATCTACACCAACACCAGGCCCAAGAGAGATGGTCATACCATCTCCACATAACAGCTGAGAGAAGGATGATCCTTACTTACCAGATCAACATGTTTGGCCAAGTATGAAGAAGGATGCCAACTTCCTCACCCAACTGTCTATATTTATTTTCCTGTCCATGGCCTAGTCCCACCCACTCCACACTGGGACTTCCCCATCAACTAGACATCAACCTATAGGTTTGCACTGATTCCATAAACATGCCCAGAGCTCAAACCCTCAACTGCCAAGTTGATACCTGTATCTTACTATGATACTTTACACAAAACATATCAATTTTAAACTATAACCTTCAGTCCTTGTCTCCACAGGTGTTAAATTTATCTTATATACAAACACATTTAATTTTATTAATTCTAACACTAAAAATGCTCATAGGCCAATTTAAAAATGTTCTGTTACTAAAAGTTCAATTATTAAAATTTTGGAATTAACAGTCTCTTTTCTTTTTTTAATACATTTTTTATTATTATTTCAGCTCATACAAACTTAATAGGTACACCAGTTCCCTCCCTCCCTCCTCCCCCCCCCCAACCCCCTGCTCCCCCTCCCCTCGCCCCTCCCACCCCATCCCCTGTGCCTCCCGCCCCAATTCCCAGAGTCCTTTCTTGTGCATGTCTGACTCTCCTCTGGGCCCTCCTCTCCGATGACGTACAAGGACCCAGTGGCATTTCCCTGAACCCTTTCCTGTGTTCCCTTTAAGCATAGGAACACTACTGTGGCTGTCAATCCCTTGCCTCCAAGGATCTTGGTGCCTTTAGCAGATGCTAGACTTTGTGAGGTCAATAGTGTGTTGGACATTGCGCTGGGCATGCAATGTCCAATTATGATTGCTTCGGCCCTAACTTGTGTGGAGTATCTTGCAAATCATTGCTCCTCCCATCCTTTTGCTCTTACACTCTTACTGCCCCCTCTTCTGAAAATGTCCCTGAGCTTCAGGATGGGGAGAGATTAGTCTGACCTAGTTCTAGGTGGTTGATATAGAGTCTCTGAAGTTCTGGATAGTGGTTTGTTGATTTTCTTTTGCAGTTTTGTTGTTCCTGCAATGCCCTTCACTCCATTGTGATGGGCACTGTATGTCACCCCCTGGCCAGAGACAGAAAGCTGTTAAACTGGAGTCTTATTATAAGAGCACATTCAAGGGTAGATGTAATACTTATAACCAAAAGTGGAATCACAGGGTCATATGGCATTTGGCAATGGGAGGGGTCAATCACCCATTTGCAAAATGGTTACTTTTTAATCTGCCAGACTATATGCCTTCCCCTTCTGGTGAGTTCATACCCCCTTAGTTGTAAATGATCAGGAATGAATGTCTGTGAACTTAACTAGGTGTCACATTACTTTCTTGCAGTCCTTGATGGAGACCTATTTTCTCTACTGTAACATGGTCACTTCTCTCCTTGTTTCTGGTGTGACCCTCCAACCCCATCCCTCCTGTTCATAATCCTTGCAATTACTGTAGGTAATACATAGATTTACCTATGAGTGTCTCAAGATGGGCTGGGTGGGTTTGGTATTAGGAGCCACCTATTAGAGAGTACATATGGCACTTAATTTTCTGGGTCTGGGATACTTCACTTAATATAATTGTTTCTAATGACATCCATTTCCCGGCAAATTCCAGTAATTCATCATTTTTGATGGCTGAGTAGTACTCCATAGTATAGATGTACCACAGTTTCCTTATCCACTCATCAACTGTTGGACATTTGGGTTGATTCCATGTCTTTGCTATTGTAAACAGTGCTGCTATGAACAGTGCTGCTTGTGCTATCGAGGTGAACCTCTGCTGTATGGGGGGTTATACTCAAAAGTGGAATAGCAGGGTCATATGGCATTTCAATCTTTAATTTCTTTAAGAATCTCCAGACAGCTCGCCAGAGTGACTGTATGAGCCTGCACTCCCACCAGCAATGTAGGAGAGTTCCCCTCTCTCCACATCCTCTCCAGCATTTGTCGTTGTTTGTATTGTAGATTTTTGCCATCCTGACCGGGGTGAGATGATATCTCAGGGAAGTTTTGATTTGCATTTCCCTGATGGCTAAAGAAGTGGAGCATTTTTTAGATATTTGTTAGACATAACAGTCTCTTTTCTTTTAAAAAAAGTTTAAAATCTCTTAACCATAAGGTCGTGTCAAATCAAAATAAGTTAAATATTTCAAAACAGATAAAACATTAAAACAGAAGCATCATGACACAATAAGAAAATATCAAATTCTGATCAAGTCCATCAAATCAAATACTGCATCCTGTACTTCAATGTCTATCCTGTTGCTCCTCATGTAGTTACAGTGGCTAAAAGATTCTAAACAATATCAGTCCCTCTTTGTAGCTTAAAGCTGTACAAGCTGTTTTTCTGGACCAGGTTGGATCTCCATTCGCAACAGTCCTCAGCATGCATCCCATGATTCTGGCATCTCCAACATTCTGGAATCTTCACCTTCCCTTGCAGGAACTCCAAACTTGCCCCTTTGTGCCAAATTCTCCATGAACCCCTTAATTCTGCATCAACTGGCAAATTCTGCAGTGAAGATGAAATGTAGCTTGGTTCACTCAAATCACAGCTTTTGTGTGCTGACTCTGGAAAAGTGCACAAGAAATGGCTTCAGTTTGGGCTTTTGGCCCTTTAGGAATCCAAGTTTTCAAACCACAGAATCTCCATATGGTAGTATTCATTTCTTCCACTTTCCTAGTGCAAAACACTAGGCTTTCCTTCAATAATTCTCATTTCTCCAGCAGCGGCAACCACTTTGCTGTCCTATCCTCATTCAAAATTTCCAGGCTGCCAAAACAGCTCTCCTCTATCAAGCATACCAGTCCATTGTCTTTAAATTCAACTTAGTCACCTTGTTCCCTTCATCAGAAACTGGGCCCAAACTTCCACAGCTCTCTCAGTACCTCTATTCTCCAAATGGGCCATCAAACTGAAGAATGGTATTTGTAATCCATAATTCCCAAATCTTCAGACATTCCAAAGTTTCTTCAACAAAACCATTCAAAATCCACAAAAAATCCATATAACCAGATTTATCAACAACACCCCGCTTCTTTGGTACCAAATTCTTTAGCAGTTAGAAATAAGCTAAAAAGTGAATTAAGGGTGGAAGAGGTGATGGATTGAATGACTGCCAATTGGTATCATGTTATTTTTTAGGGAAGACTGAGATATCTTGAGAGTAGATTGTGGCAATTTTGCACATTCCTGTGACTATACTAAAAACATCTAGCAATACATTTGAATGGGTAATTGCATGGCATAGGAATCACATCTTAAAAAGATGTATCATTAGATGTTTGAGATGTTTACAGCTCTCAAAGTACTTTCCTACTTATTTTTCTTAGTTATCATAATAACTTTTATTGCTATTTCATAAATGATATTGCTTTCAACCCTGTGTGAAGAGAGGGGTCTGAAATTCAAAGAAAGGCCTTGACTTACTTAAGGGTGCATTAATAGAGCTCCAGAACTGGAATGGATGTCTTCTGAATTCTAATCTCTTTCTGCTATGCCACACAGCTATTCAATTACAACACTTTGCTATACTTACCCCATGGATGTCTGGTGCAGGTTCCATGAATTTGTCAAATGCCAACTAAATTTCTAGGCACTATGTACATACCACAAACAACATAAAGCTGAGTTTCAATTTGGTCAGCCAACTGAAAAGATATATACAGATTGAATAAATGGATGTTGCCATAGGTCACAGTGACCATCTAGGTACTAAGAAGTAAACAAGCTTTATATACTAATACTCTAAATCTCCTTTATTTCAAAATGCTTCCTGCAAAAGAGAATGAAAAGTGAAGCATATCTTTGAATCATCGAATCATTATTATTATATAGCCAGAAATTTGTATTTTTGTATATTAAAACTTTGGATATACCACTTAGTGCAGAACAAGAATAAACTAACAGCTTTAATAGTTTTGATGGTGAAAGGTGCCTGAGACAGGAAAAAGGGTTAATGCACTGTTTAATCTGTTTAATTTTTTTTTGGAGAGCACAGGAAGCTCAGAATTTCTGTTGCAAGTCTCTTTGTAGAACACTTCATTCTGAATGCTGAAATAACACTTCTTGGAATGTATAAAACCATTAGTTCTCTTTGACCCTATTTCAGGATAATTTGACTAGAAATTAATAACTGTCAACCAGAGATAGTTTGTTGGCACCGAGACGAAATGATACTCTGTGTTTTCTCCTTCAGATTCCTCACTGCGCACACCACATTTGCATCTGAAGATTAAGTTACTGGCAGGAGTGAGGACAAGGATTTTAATTTGTAGAACAATTATTGCTTTTCTGAGGTCATGAATCTGGTCTTCTAGATGTTTTAAAGCTCTGCCTCCCTCAATTGCTGAATAACAAGCCAAGCTAGTGACACAGCTTCAGCAAATTCATAATAAAGCAGTCCATGTTTTACAATGGAAGTGGGTCTTTATAAAACTTTGAAACAAAATTATTCCATGCCTACAATACAGTATAATTAGGACCACCAAAAATTCATAATACATTATGTTATATGATGTTTATCTGGTGCTATTTAGCATTTTTCAAAGGAAAAATATAGATCCTAAATTGTGATTGGTATTTGCTTTTAACCAAATATTTTTTCCTTTTATTTGATTTATATATATATATAGTTCATATTTTCCATAGCAATAAAAACCCTGAATCTATTTGTGTAGACATTTATAGGAATATGTCTTCTTTTTTTAAACACCACTTGAATTATGAACAATTGCCTTCCTTGTTTTAGATGCTTCCCAGATGTCTAACCTACTTGCTAGTAATGGGCCAACTCTGGTTTCAACTCTGCATGTCTTCTATAGACACTTCAATAACATTAAGCTGTGTGTAGTCAATTGCCTTTACCAAACCATCGTGGCAATATGGTCTAAGATCCAACCGGGTTCTCAAGAGCCAAGATGTGGGTTTGTCAGCAGCACTCTTCAGCACTCTTCTGTATCTTTACTGGATGGCATCATGCTACCTAACAATTTGAAGCTAAGTGGTTGCCTTTGAATGTGGAGAGGATTTTGGTTATGTTTATATGTCACAGTTGAATCTTCCATTCTGATTGTAGCTTATAAAGGAGAAATATGGACAGGTAGATTTAATTGGAAAATATTTGGTTGTCGCAGTAGGCTGGATTTCAGCTCTTAGTACTAAATGACATTAGGCAAGTCAGTCAGCTCTGACTATTTTTCTTTCTTGTAAACTTCAGAGTCATTATGCAGATTGTATTAGGCTGTACCTGTGCCTCTAGTGTATGCACCCTAAAAATGTTAGTAGTCTTCATACTTTCCAAAAATCCAGTACTGGGGCAACTAAGGGAATATTACTTAAGGAAATTTTATAACAGAATCCAAGGGAATTTGAATTTGGCATTCCTGAACTGGAGAATTGATGCTAAGTGTGCCACCTCTGTCGTATTTAAAATTTATCAAACATTTTATCATATTATTTTGCTTTATTCTTAAGAAATCCTTGTAGCCAAGATAAGTCATATCTTTATATGTACATTATTTAAAATCCAGTTGGTACAGATAAGGAAACTGATGCTCAGAGAGGTAATGTGATTTCTTCAGAGCCATAGATATGTCAGGGATTTTTTTTTCCAGTTTTGCTGCTCCTGCAATGCCCTTTACTCCATCCTGATGGGTATTGGATGTCACCCCTTGGCCAGAGATAAAAAGCTGTTAAACTAGAGTCTTGTTATAAGTGTATATTCAAAGGTAGATGTAATAAAAGTAGGAAACCACAGTGAGGGAGGGGTCAATCACCCATTTGCAAAATGGTTACTTTTTATCTGCCAGACTATATGCTCTCCCCTTCTGGTGAGATCACACCCCCTCAGTTGTAAATGATCAGGAAGGAAAGTCTGAGAACTTAACCAGATATCTCATTGCTTACTTGCAGTTCTTGATGGAGGCCTATTTTCTCTGCTGTAACATGGTCCCCTCTCTCCTTATTTCTGGTATGGCCCATACCTTCTGTTCATAATCCTTGCAATTACTGTAGGTATTACAGAGATTTATCTTTGAGTGTCTCTAAGTGGGTTTGCTACTAGGAGCCACCTATTAGGGAGTACATACGGCACTTAATTTTCTGAGTCTGGGATACTTCACTCATAAACCATATTCCAGAACTTCAGAGACTCTATATCAACCACCTGGAACTAGGCAAGCCTAATCTCTCCCCATCCTGAAGCTCAGGGAAATTTGCGGAAGAGGGGCGGTAAGATTGTAAGAGCACAAGGATGGGAGGAGCAATGATATGTAAGATACTCCACACAAGTTAGGGCCAAAGCAATCATAATTGGACTTTGCATGCCCTGCACAATGTCCAACACACTATTGACCCCACAAAGTCTAGCATTTGCTAAAATCACCAAGATCCTTGGAGGCAAGGGATTGACAGCCAAAATAGTGTTCCTATGCTTAAGGGGAACATAGAAAAGGGTTCAGGGAAATTCCACTGGGTCCTTGCACGTCATTGGAGAGGAGGACCCAGAGGAGAGTTTGGCATGTACATTAAAGGATGCTCTGTGGATGAGAGGGGGAGACACTGGGGGATAGGGAGGGAGTGGGGCATAGGGCGGTGGGAGGTTGGAGGGAGGGAGGGGACCGGTGTACCTGTTAAGTTTGTATGAGTGGAAGTAAAAAAAATATGTCAGGGATGCTAAAATCCAAGCCTGCTCTATCTTCAGCTGTATTTTCATTAGAGGATTCTAAGAAAGGAGGACATTTTGGTGCTCTGAGGTCTATGACACATCCACTTGAGTCTGCAATTTCCACTTCTTTCTTATGTCTGAAATAGAAATATATATTATTAATATACACTAGAGAACACATTTGGGAGACATTTGTGCCCCTGATACTGATTGACTTGTATCACCAAGACAAATATCCTTTCTACATTTTCTGTCACCATTTACTTTTCTTCTTAAGATCTTTATTCAAGTCTCAACACCTAATTAATTAAATTTACATTTATTCTGTTTGACAGGTAGAAAGAATTTCATATTATAAATCATGTAGCTGAAAAAAATTGTATAAGTTGAATTCTGACTTCATGGTTTTGGCCATGAAAAGGAAATAACAACCTAAGGTGATTTTTTTTAAGCATATCATTGAAAGTATTTGAAAGTATTGTGATTGCTTTAAGTAAGATTATGTTAAGGCAATCAATAAATGAGAAATTATACCTTTCTTATGTCATTATATATACTATAAATAATTTCTCTTGTAAAATATGTAAAGGTATATTTATTTTTATTAATTAATTTGTTTATATTCTTCTACTATTTCATATATGAACATAGTAAGTTCATATCATTTTCACTCCTTGTTACCCAAGCTTAATACCCTTCTTTTTCTCCTAAAACAGTTCTTTTCACCACCATTTTCCATCCTCTTTCATGTCACTTTAGTGTGTATGAACTCTTGAATTTTATCTGGGTTTCCATTAATAACGTGTGTCTGAACTCTTGTTGGCACAAGGATGATTTATCAGTAGGTAAACCTACTTTGAGGAAAGTCGTTCTCCTTTTCAGTCAGCCATTCTAGTATTAACTCTCGTTAGTCTCTCTGGGAGGTTTGGAGCCTCTTGAGATTTTTTCCCTTCTATGATGAAATGTTGACAGGTCAAATCTTATATAGATCTAATGGAAGTAGTTATAGCTGTAGTGATGTAGTTACAGATGCAGCGGCCTGGTCATGTCCAGAAGACATTGTCTAGAGAGATGCACTATTTCCACCTTCAGGTTATGACGTTCTCACGGCCCCTCTTTCGCAGTATTCCATGAATCCTCTTTGATTGGGGAATGATTTGCATGTCTTGTGTAGGGCCAGGATATATTATGCTATAAGAAAACAAAAGTAAAGAAAGATAATGTTTACTGATAAGATATGCTCTCAAAAGGAACAGAAATGAAGGTGTAGGGTAGGCAATCATACCCAGTGTCTACACTAATTTCTGCTTGGGAAATCAGGCCTAGAATGAACTTTGATTGTTTCATTCAATTCCAGCTAGAGTCATAAGGTATCAAGTTACTCTATCACCTCATTAATACTAAGTAGCTTTCTTTCTAGCCTTTGGTTTCCTAAATAGCTATCCATCTACATCTTGGCTAGGGACTTTCCCTAATGCCTTTACTAATTAATGGATGGAAGCACTTCGCAACAGCTTAAAAAGTCAAAGATCATTGACTGTATTTGGAAAAAACCACATATGTGTGCCAGGATATGATATTTCTTTGAATCTGTCAATCTTTTATTTGGTCATCAGTGTATAGCATGTCAGTTAGATGGTCTGTGCAGGAGGAAGTAAAGCCTTGCTAGCATATCTCTATAAAACCCAGAATGACTGCTCCATCATTCCAATTTAATGGTTGATTTTTATGCTGGGAGAACAGAGCATATACATTTAAAGTAGCAAGATCTCTGCAGATTCAACAGAATGCTAAGTGAAACAGAGAAGCTTTCCTTTCAAAATATAATGAATCAGAAACATGAGAAACATAAAAATTTTAAAAACATCAGCCTAAGTGTCAGATTGCAGAACAACAACCACCAACTTTTTTACTATGTTTGATGGGAAAATGTTAAAACAAAATATTAGGCTTATCTTGCAGAAACTCAGAGTCAGACATACTCATTTTTCCTGCATATTATTAAAATGAACTTTAAAATCAGTTTTAAATTTTAATTCCCTTCTCCACATAAAGAATTTGTATATGAGATTATAAGCCATGATATAGCTCAGTTCATGATATAGCAATGATAAAAAAGTAGTCTTCATCAGTACCTCTGAATTTTATTTTCATTCATGGATCATTTAAATAGATTTATAGTAAATTATTACAAATTTACTAACACTCACTAATGTGAACTATGGTTAATAAGGGAATAGAAAAAATGTGAATTCACTTTCCGTAGGATCATTTTATATCAAAGATATGGAAATCAAATATTTTATCATTGTGGTGTCTGGATCAGGAATAACTCTGCTCAAAGAAGCTTGATTAAAATATAGCTTATGGTTATATATGATACCAGCTTTCAGCTATAAGAAATGGAATGTTCAGAGTATTATAACCTTGATATTCTTCTAACATGAAATACCAAATGTAATAAAGCTTTTCTTTATTTTTAAACATTTTTTATTATCTCCGCTCATACAAACTTAATAGGTACACCGGTTGCCTCCCTCCCTCCTCCTCCCCCCGACCCCTCTGCTCACCCTCCCCTCACCCCTCCCTCCCCACCCCCCAGTGCCTCCCCTCCCACAATCCCCGGAGAATCCTTTAATGTGCATGCCAAACTCTCCTCTGGATCCTCCTCTCCGATGACGTACAAGGACCCAGTGGCATTTCCCTGAACTCTTTCCTTTGTTCCCCTTAAGCATAAGAACACTATTTTGGCTGTCAATCCCTTGCCTCCAAGGATCTTGGTGATTTTAGCAAATGCTAGTCTTTGGGGAGTCAATAGTGCGTTGGACATTGTGCAGGGCATGCAAAGTCCAATTATGATTGTTTTGGCCCTAACTTGTGTGGAGTATCTCGCATATCATTGCTCCTCCCATCCTTGTGCTCTTACACTCTTACTGCCCCCTCTTCTGCAAATTTCCCTGAGCTTCAGGATGGGGAGAGATTAGGCTGGCCTAGTTCTAGGTGGTTGATATAGAGTTTCTGATGTTCTGGATTGTGGTTTGTTGATTTTCTTTTGCGGTTTTGCTGCTCCTGCAATGCCCTTCACTCCATCCTGATGGGTATTGGATGTCACCCCCTGGCCAGGGATAAAAAGCTGTTAAACTAGAGTCTTGTTATAAGAGTATATTCAAAGGTAGATGTAATAAAAATAGGAAACCACAGTGAGGGAGGGGTCAATCACCCATTTGCAAAATGGTTACTTTTTATCTGCCAGACAATATGCCCTCCCCTTCTGGTGAGATCACACCCCCTCAGTTGTAAATGATCAGGAACGAAAAGTATGTGAACTTAACCAGATGTCTCATTGCTTACTTGCAGTCCTTGATGGAGGCCTATTTTCTCTGCTGTAACATGCTCTCCTCTCTCCTTGTTTCTGGTGTGGCCCTCCTACCCCATCCCTCCTGTTCATAATCCTTGCAATTACTGTATTAAAGAGATTTATTATCGAGTGTCTCTAGGTGGGCTGGGTGGGTTTGGTACTAGGAGCCACCTATTAGGGAGTACATACAGCGCTTAATTTTCTGGGTCTGGGATACTTCACTCAATATAATTGTTTCTAATGACATCCATTTCCTGGCAAATTCCAGTAATTCATCATTTTTGATGGCTGAGTAGTACTCCATTGTATAGATGTACCACCTTTTCCTTATCCACTCGTCAACTGTTGGACATTTAGGTTGATTCCATGACTTTGCTATTGTAAACAGTGCTGCTATGAACATGGTTGCACTTGTGCTATCAAGGTGAACCTCTGCTGTATGGGGGGTTATTCCCAAAAGTGGAATCGCAGGGTCATATGGCATTTCAATCTTTAATTTCTTTAAGAATCTCCAGACAGCTCGTCAGAGTGGCTGTATGAGCCTGCATTCCCACCAGCAATGTAGGAGAGTTCCCCTCTCTCCACATCCTCTCCAGCATTTGGTGTTGTTTGTATTGTGGATTTTTGCCATCCTGACTGGGGTGAGATGATATCTCAGGGAAGTTTTGATTTGCATTTCCCTGATGGCTAAGGAAGTGGAGCATTTTTTAAGATACCTGTTAGACATTTTAATTTCATCCCTAGTAAAGTTTCTTTTAAGTTCTAGGGCCCATTTTTTAATTGTAATAAGGCTTTTCTCAGACTACGGATTTCTTTACCTTGCTATATTTTAGGATTTTTTTTGTCTGTATCCATTTTTTTTTCTTAAAATAGACCCCCCACTACCACAAATTATGCAACTTGAGTTTCCTACATTTGGTGAAATCGCAAGGGTCAGTGCATTCGGATTGCAACAGATAAGCCTCTCTCTGGGTAAACCACTTTCTTGTTAATGGTATCCCCTTGCCAGGGAAGTGTCAGTACGCAATTTGAATGCCCCAATCTCTTGGTAATTTTCTGAAAACTACCGTAAAGAAACAAGAGTAACTTGGTGGTTCAATAATAGACTTGTATCTTTTATGATATCTGGAGACAAGAAGTTCAATATCAAGGTATTGACATGGTTCATTTGTTCAGAAAGTCCTAAGGAAGAAATGCATTCCAGGCCTTTCCATTACTGTCTGGTGTTTAAGATAGCTTTTGGGCTTATAACTGTACAATTCCTACCTTTGCTTCTACCTTCACATGGCCTTCTTGCTTGTGTTTGTCAGCTTTTCATTGCTGTGACAAAATTCATGGAAATGACAATTAAAAGAATTAAAAATTATTTTGGTTAATGGTTTCAGAGCTGCTTGACCATGGTCAACTATATTCCTTGCTTTAAAGCCTATAGAAAAGCAGAAAGTCATGGCAGAGAAAATTTGCTGACCTACCTCATAGCAGCCTGGAAGCAGAGTCGGAGATTGGGAACAACATAGTACTTACCAAGACTTCCTTTAAATAGTCCCAACTCATAAGAGTCTATATTCATCTCTGAATCCATTAATGGAGTAGTCCATTGATGAATTTAGAACTCTAATTATCTGATTATATATGCCTCTGGGAGATACTTCATATTCAAGGCATTGTGTTCCATGTATTTATGCTGGATGTATTAAGTCCATTGCCAAGAGTTACCATAGCTTTAACAGTCACAGCATTATTCAAAGATCTCTTCTGAGACTCAACTCAAGGCAATCTCTTAGCTGTAAACCCTCATAAAATTAAAAATAAAAACCAAATTGCTTACTCTCAATACACAATGGCACAGGATACTTATTTCAGTTCCACAAGGAAGCACAGAGATACTTAACGGAGGGCTAAGATCAAAGCAAGACCCAAGTCTAGCAAGGCAAACTTTAAATCCCGTGGGGGACACATCCATTGACTGGAATATGTGTTAACGTGCTGTGAGCTCTGGAGGACTGTGACAGTCCCTCTCTCCCATGCCTGGGCTAAATGTAGCCCTTCATGCCCTCTTTTCTGGAGTGCTTCTGCTTCTTGTCCGCAGTTTTCCTTGCCAGAGATTCCATGTTCCCGGTATCTTTAATTTCGTTGGGTTTCTGCGGCATATTCACTTTCACTCCCACAGCTTCATGAATTAAGCTTTTCAGAGGCTGTTTTCAGGGATCCCAGCTGTACCACACCATTCCTGATCTCATAGACCCTCCTTTAAAATATTGTCTGAAATCTCTGTGACTACATAACTCCTGCGTTTTAAATGCCAAAATGCTAACTTAACAATCACAACACTAAGATCTACCACCAACTTGAGAAGCAGGTAAGCTCACTTGAATCATGGCCCCAGCACCTCTGTGTGTCTGAATGGCTGGCTAAACACCAGGAAAGCATATCCACAGGCACCCCAAACAAGGCTACTCTGAGCTCTCTTCTCAAAGGAAAGTCTTTCAAATGAGTCAAAACCTTTATACCCCAGAGCTTACCTTATGAAGGATTCAACTAATTTCTGAGATGACCTCTGGTGAACTTTGCATACTGATCTCATACTGATCTCATACTAGTTTTTCACGATCTTAACTTTAGTTATGATCTGATTCTCACATTTATCAAATTCTTCTTTGCTCTTACTCCTGATTCTCACTATAAATCTGGTTAGCTCCAACTATTAAGTCTATGCCACAGCTAGACTCCTGTACTACCTTGAGGGTCCTTCCACTGTAGTAATTAGTTTGCCACCTTTAGAGTTAGCCTCATGCAAGATCTCAGGGCATGGGCAAAAGGATGAGTTATTTGTTAAATAACACAAACTGCCTCTAATACAGTTCTCAAGACATGAAACATCGTGGACATAGCCTTTACTGTGCGTGTTCCTATCACTCTCCTGTTCTTTTGAACTTGCACCAAAATTGCCCATTAAGCTCTGCTTGCAGCACCCTAGACTGTCTCTAGTGTCCTTCTCTGAAGTTTTCCAAATTCCATATGGTCAGGTGTAGTAACAGCCATGACTCCACTTCCAGAAGCAAAGTCTGTATTAGTGCTGATATTAATAGGCATATGTGATCTGGGCTTTAGAGTGACACAGTGGACATTTACATGTCAAAGTATCAGACAAATCAGTAGCTGTTCAGCTGCTCAGAATAGAAAGATGGACACATGCGAACAAGAGAGACTAATGATACAGCCCAAGCATAAGGTAGAAAGCCTACCTTAGGGGACTGGAGAATTATTGGATTAATCATGTTGAAATGCTGTAGCTGGAACCTGATATCCACTGGTGATGACAACAGGGATAAATACACTGTTGCAGTTTGCCTGAATAGTTGCTGATAAATGACCATCAAACGGCTTAAGGGAACAAGAGATTTATTTTTTTATGATAGTCCACTTGCAGTCTATTCCAGCTTGATTGGAAAGCCCGCACTAACGCCAGGCCAAGGGAACTGGCCATATCTCTATGTAATGGCTGAGAAAGGGACCATCCTTACTTGCCAGACCAGCGTGTCTGGCCAAGTGTACAAAAGGATTCCAACTTCCTCAACTGGCTCTCAGTATCTTATTTATCTGTTCAGGGCCTAGTCTCACACACCATGGGCTGGGCTTTCCCTATCAGCTAAATGATCTCCTGCAGGTTTGCTCTGGGCTTAACTCAACAACTAACTCTCTGCAAATGTGCCCAGAGCTCAAATCCTCAATTGTCAAGTAGACACCTGTGCCTAACTATGACATGCACTTAATTTAGTATTAGTTGATCTTGCACACGCTGAAGGACTTCTTCCCTCTGCTTAGGTTTCATTTGGACTGTCAGTTGATTGGACAGTGTTTTTCACATTTAATATACATGCTTCCTAGTCCTAAATTGCTTTCCCATATCAGTCATCTTTAGCAATGCCCTCACAGACACATCTCCTAATCATCTTCTTTTTTAAAAATGTGCATGTGTGTATATATATGTGTTATGCATGTATGTGGAGGCTTGACATGGATTATGATTAAGGCAGATTAAAACAGCACTACTGAACCATTTTCTTAGCTTCTCTTAATCTGTCAAAGTTGACAATCAAGATTTTCACCTGTGTCTCAAAAGAATTAATATATAAGATATATATTACATATATAAATACATACAATTTTTTGTTTTAAGGTTAGTTCTCCCTAGCTTTTTCTTGTTAAGATGTGATAGTATTAGTAGATAGCAATTGTTTTTAAGTATTTGAATTTTCTTTGATGTAGTTTTGTAAAAACTGTAGTAATATAATGAAGTTCCTAATATGATTTCCCAGTCAAGTGATAGAACTCTTATTTACTGATGGTCCAAATCCTGATTGTGTCTGAGACCATAACTGCTGGAAGCTGTGGATTCACCCATGTGACACACAGCTTTCAATGTTTATTTTGTGTTCATCACTATTCTGCTATAAATAAAAGACTGAAAACACCTTTGCTTTTTCTTTCTTTACAAAGCTTCTATTGAAGTGAGTCACTTTTTCTAAAACCTGGCCACCAAGAGAGAGGGAATCATCTCCAAAGCTACAGAGAGAAGCATTTTCAGGAAGTATTCCCATTAGTTCAGCCTGAGTTATTTACCTTTTCCTTAGAAACAGTACTGTTAAGCTTGGGCACATTCCAGTCTTTGGGGTCTACATGATAGGCCTAATGCTGCAAGAAAGCAAGAAAAGCTGCTTAGATGTCAATGATCATCTGTTGCAGAGCATTGCCAGAGTTATCCCAGAGCCGCTATTTTCATACATTTCAGATTTGTTGATTTTATCTCAGGTCTTCCCTGTTAATCTCTAGTCCCTTTGCCCACCTTAACGATTTCATACATTCTTTCATGGTGGGTCTGAGATGCTATGTTTGATATTCAAAATATAAATAGAACACTGTCCTACTTACAAAAATTTCATAACTTGCAGGCTCTAATGATCTTAAACATTTAATTAAAATAGAACATGGTAACTACTCTCATGGAGATCTGAGCAAAGGATTGTTGCTGAGAAGAAATAACTAATTCAGTCTGGAAGAGACAAGAGTAATGAGATGCATGATGGGCAGAAAATGCACTGAGGCTAGAGCTGCAGAGTAGAAGCCCTGCCTGATGTGGATTGCATCTTCTAACAAGCTTTTTAAGTGTCTCAGTTGTTTCTGGATTCTTCCCCTCTCATTTTTGAAGGGTTTTACTTTGTCTTCTTCTTAAAGTTTGCTTTGATTATGCCATCTTTCTCTTGAAGAGCCGACATAAACTTTCATGGCCTGAACACTGTCTATGCTTATAGTCATGTTCCCTTATAAGATATAACAAAGAAAGCACTTGAAGAAGTGCCCCTACACAGGAAGGTTACCTGAATTCTGAACATGGCATTCTGTACTCCAGGGAATATCATTCCATTTTTTTCTACTTTCTACTTCATCTAGGGGACTCCTTCCAATCTTTTGACACATATTATCTTCAAAGACTGGGATCTTGCTCTCAGTGCAAACTCCTAGGGAAAGATCATCCTGCCTCTGAGATCATTTATTCTTTCTTCTTAAGAGTTCTAATGACATTTACCATGGAGTTTTTATGCTACAGTTAATAAGTTATTTACCTGGCATCCTAATTTTCTGCATTAGTTTCACAGTAAGTTTTCTGTTGTTGGGTAGTGGATTTGAACCCAGAGACTTACAAATGCTGTCTACATACTGGCCACATAGCTTCACTCCAATTTTGTGGCCTGACTTCTCTTCTACCAAGGAGTACTACTGAATATTTCATAAGCCTGAATACAACAAGAATAATTTATAAAATACATGAAATAACTTTGACTGAAATAAGAAAATGTTTGTATTCTTATCACTAGAGTTCATGGCTCTGAATTTTTTAATGCTTTGGTCTTTGGTGTAACATGACAAAATGCTAAATGTTTGTCAGATTTGAATTTCAGTATGCTAGATAGAAGCAGTTACATTTTCAAAGCAACAGATTTTTTTCTTTTTTAGAATCTTATTAATCACTGGCAGGGTTTGTAGCTTTTGTAACCAAACCCTCTTTTATTGCATTTTGTTCCAGATTAACTGTAGCTGGGCTACTTACAAAGAACAGAGAGCTATTTCTTATAGTTCGGCAGCATAAGAAGTCCAGAGTCAAGGTGCTGGCACCTGACTTATTCAGGGCTTCTTGCTGCATCTTTGTAGAGCAGAATACAGAAGAGTCACTAATCAAATGTTGTGAGGCCTTTTTAAAAGATTGCTGTCCATTTCTTTAAAAAATATTGTTACTATATGTCCTAAAAATCTGGATTTTATTGTGACATTTTATTATGCATAGATAATCATCACTGATCATATGTAGCCCTGTTTCCCTCTTTTGACTCCATTTCTCACTTCCTCTTCCCTTATAGCTCCCTATGTATATGAGAGAAAAATACTTGTCTTTGTGAGTTGGCTTATTTTACTTAGCAGCATGCACCATGCATTTTTTATTCTTATCTATTACAAGATTTCATTCTTTAGGGATTCATGATATTCAGTTGTATATATGAAGCACATGCTTTTCATTCAGTGTATGGGCGAAAAGATTGATTGTATAACTGGTACTTTGAAAATAGTGACACAATAGACAAGAATATGCAGGTTTCTCTGTTGTGTGCCATTTTTGGTTCCTTTCAGAATATACTCAGATGTGTAGGAGTGGTGTAAATATGTATAAATAAATAAATATTTATTATTTTTGGTGGTAGGGGATACACACACATACATTTAGAATAAATAATTTATTGATATTGTTGCTGGTGATGGTGTGTGTGTGATAAATTCACACACACACACACACATATATATATATATATATATATATATATATATATATATGTGCTTATCTATGTAATTAGTGTGTGGAGGCCATTGGTTGACTTTGGGTGTCTTTGAATGCCTTTCTTTATTGCTCTTCACCTTATTTTTTGAGACCAGATGCATACAGAGTGGGATGGCCACAGATGTCTGAATCCATCTTATTTTTTGAGACAGTCTCTCACTGAACCTAGAACTCTCACAAACTGGCTAGATCAGCTCACTAGCTAGCTTAGGATTTGATCTATCTATCCTCCTTGTGCTGACTGCCACACTCATTTTTTTTAAAATGAGTTCTATGGATTCAAATTCAAGTCCTCATGTTGGCACCACAAACGCTTTATCCACGAAGCCATCCCCTCTTTCCCACTACTTGAATTTTTCTGATGTGAATTTCTTGATGTTTTATCATGAAATCTGTTGAGGTTGCATCTTCAAGAGTTTTAAAGAAGAATAGCAGCTCCTGGTTTTCATTTTAAAAATGTATAACTATTGATAATTTTTTTTCCTTGAAAGCTTTAGCCAATCTAGCAAACAGGACAATGAAATTGGCACAAAAATTGAAAAGGAGGCAGCAAAATTAGAATTATTTGCATAAGATTATGATTGTCTACTTGGAAGCAAACTCTGTTCACTTTATTTGTGACAATAAGCTGAAAAGCTATTAAGATGAGAGAGTTTTCTGAGGTAATCATAAGCAGACAATATTTCTACAATATGACTGTTAGAAAATAAAGTGTATGTGCGTTTGTGTGGAAACTTGGGGAAGGGATAATGAAATCGAATAGCACAAGGAACAGAAATAGAAAATGCCTGAAAATAAATTTCCCAAGAAATTTCCAGGCTTATATGAAGAAAGAAGCCCAGGAATTACGGAATAGAATGAAAGAAAGCTTACATATGTGAAAAACACCTTAGCATTGTAAAATAGGCTAATCATTTTAAAACAAACTCCAATAAAATATCAGTGTTTATTTTCTGACCTTGAAAATAGTTCTAAAATTGATCTGGCTGAAAAGAAGCAATACTACCAAAGAGGGGAATCTGGGTAGGAAGAGTCCTGCTTGCTGTGAAAAATGTGAAATATTGCAAAAAGGAGCAGGGAGGTAAATCAACAGTGTAGACGGAACTGTCCAGAAACCAGACCAAAGCCTAGAAGAGTGCTCATTGAATATGTGTGGCTTTTGAATGACCAAAGAAAGGTGGATTATTTCACAAATGGTGTTAGAGTGACTAATCTTTTTTTTTTTTTTTTTTTTTTTTTTTTTTAAAGATTGGGTTACCAGAGCACCATATGTTCAGCTATCTCCTGCTAGTGGATTTAAAAAAAGTCAGTTTCATTTTATTATTTCAGCTTCTGTGAGTCAGGAATTTGAGAAGGGCCCAGATGGTTGGGTTTGGCTCATATGCTCTTATATCGCCGCAGCTGAATGGAGGCAACTGTGGCTAAAATGACAGGATATCGAGGCGGCTGGACTCTGGACCAACCTTTCTATCTGTAGAAACTCAGGGCACCTTCATTCGGTTTCTTCTCATGGATTAGTTTGGGTTCCCTCTCAGAATGCAATCCTCAGGGACTCACATTTCTTTTGTGATGACCAAAGGCCTCAGAAGCAAATGATCCAGAATGCAAAACAATAGCTAGCATGTCTTTTGCGTTTGAGCTTTGGAAGTAGCATGGCTTAATTTGCCTTAATCCCTAATACTGAAATCCAGGCTTGTGTAAGTAAAGTGTTGAGGATTGTCTTCACTTTTTCACTGGGAGTATTGTCATCATCCTTGTGGCAGTTAGCCTGCTTGGTTGCTGATAAAATCATCACCAGACAGCTTAGAGGAACAAGGGGTTTATTCTCTTACAATAGTCAGGTTACAGTTCTTAGTCCAGCTTGATGGGAGAGCTAACACCATCACTAGGACCAAGGGAAGTGGACACATCAAATATACATAACAGCTGAGAGAGGACGATCTGTACTTGCTAGAACAACATGTCTGGGTAACAGTACACAAGGCTGCCTCCTCTCTCAATCAGTTCCCTCCATTTTATTCACCTGCCCTGGGGCTAGTCCCACCCACCATGGGCCTTCTCTATCCACTAAACAATCTCTTGCAGGTTTGCTCTGGGTTTAATTCAACTACCAATTCTCTACAAATGTACTCAAACCCTCAATTGTCAAATCGACACCTGTATCTAACTATGACAATCATTATGAGAAGCATATGTAGGATGGGAGATACTGTTTGTCTTAGATACAGTTTGGCCTAACTGAACATGTGAGACTGTGGTCAGCTTATGGTTACGAAGGCTGTGAGTTCAAGGTCGTGCAGTCACATATGATAAGGGATTCATGCTATTTCAGAACATGTAGAAAAAAGTAGGTGTCTGCAGACAGAGAAAGATACAAAGGGTGGAGTGTTCTAAATGTTCCTCTCTGTTATGGTTGCATTTCGATGTCAACTTGACAGTTGCAGACTGTTTGGGGCAGCTGTGGAAGGTTAATGGTTAGAATGGCCCCTGAACAAGCCTGCAGGTACTTGACTTATTGTTGTGGAGAACCCAGCCCATAGTGGGTGGTAATTTCCAATGGTGGACCAGATAATAGGAGGTGCAAGGAGGAGGGACTTCCTCTTTCCTTATCCAGTGTAGACTCGCTGTGCAGTTCACTCTGCGTGCATGTTGTTCACTTTTAGAGCATCTGGTCTTCTTTGTTGCTGCTGCTGCCTCCATTCTTGGCTGACTTGGAACTTCACCTTTTCCATCCTGTTGTTGCTGTTCCCGCTGCCTTTGGAGCCTGGTCTCTAGGCCTTGCTGCTGTTTGCTGTTCATCGCTGACGTCAGAGCCCAGCTGTTCTTCACCGACGTTGGAATCCAGTGTCTTCAACCCTCCAGAGAAGCAAAGGCTTGAGACCTTCTCAGGATCTTTTGGCTTTGTGGAACATTCCAGCTAAGAAAGAGGCTGCTGCGGGCAGCTACCTTGAAGGACACTATTTTTATTGTGAGTTATATTTTAATAAATTGTTTATGTATACTACATTCTATAGATTCTGTTTCTTCAGAGAACCGTGACTAATACACTCTCCCAAGGGAACTACCTGAATCCTGTCATGGGAGCAGAGTTTCCATGACTCTTATAAGCTCTACTACATCTCAGTATCCTTACATTGGCTACTAAACTCTAACATGGGTTTCTGCAAGGGAAAAAAATCACATACAAAAAGAACCATAATATTATTCTAGCTATCTTTGAGAAATGCAGTCTGCTATTGTATGTCTCATTACTGAGAATCTCTTGAATCAATATGAGGACGAATTTCTCTATTGTTTCACCCTGACAGCTAGAATCAGAGGCCAACTATTTTCCAACTCTTGAATGGGTCAGACACCACAAGGGATTCTTTTGATTTATTTATTGATTTTTTATGGTGGATACTATATTTTTAACAATCTTTTTTATTCCTTTGGTGTTTCATACATGACTATATTGAATCTGTGATATTTAAATATCTTGCTTCCCAACCTAAAACCTATTTCTTTCCCCATTACAACCCTTCTTCTTTCCTGCCAATCTCCCTCCTATTTCATGCCTTTACATATGTGTGACACACTGGGTTTCATCTGAGTTGATTTGATGGCATATGGCTGAATACTTGCTGAAGCATGAATTGTGTATGAGTAGATGCATCATCGAGGAAAGCATTTTTCCTCCTCTTGATATCAGTATTAATCAGTCTTTTAGGAAGGTGAGGCACCTCTTCAGATCTTTCTCTTTCCATGGTGAAATGTTGATAGGGCAAATCCCAGTCTTGTGTAAACACAAATAGCTATAGCAAATTCATGGATGCAACAATTCTGCTATGTCCAGAAGACACTGTCTGACTTCACTCCTGCCCTGCTTCAGGCTTTTACAATCTTACCCCTGCATTTCAGTGATGTTTCCTGAGCCTTGGGGTGAGAAGTAATTTAGATGTTCATTTAGGGCTGAGCAGTAGACATTCTCTTTTGTACTTTGTCTGGCTGTGATTTTCTGTAATAAACACCTTCTATTACAAAAGAAAGCTTCTAGGTCAAGCACTTAGTGCTCCTCTAATTCATAGGTATGACAAGTGTTTAAAAGGCAGTTCGAGATTATGTCTTTATGGCTAAACCTTAATAGCTTGGACCCCTGTACCTTTCCACGGCCTATGTCCTCTCCTTTCATAGTTCTTGTCCCAGTTTACAGTACCAAGGAGGTGAGTTCTGCTGGAGTGGGCCTTAAGTCAAATCAGAAGTTACCGGTCACCCCCTTGGCCTTCACACTACTATTACACTGATAGTTGCCCCTTGCCAGGGTGGTTGTTATAGCGCGTTGCAGCTTTCACAGATTGATGAGATTGTTGACTGTTTTTCTCCCTCAGCAACTTGCGTAGTGCTTTCTCCTACTATTTCCAGCAAGGAGAAAGCTTTTAGACCAGTTCCATACAGCTGGTATTTTTTAACCATGTCCTGTGATCAACATGTTGTGTCTGTAGCTATAGGGTCTCATTGTCAGTTTCTGGGGGCCACAAACAGCAATGGTAAAAGCCTATACTGTTTTAGGGACCTTTGAGACATCACTGATCAACAACTTACTAAGGAGATATCATATACTTGGTATTCGGAATATTGTTTAATTGCCCATGGTTTCTGGTTGGAGCATCATATGACATATTTTTTTCTCTCTCCTCCTGTCACTCTTTTAAAAACAAAAATGTTTTTGATATACTAATAATATAGGAGGTTTCTATCTGGTTGTATCTTTCTAAAAAGACTGTGTGTGTGTGTGCGTGTGTGTGCGTGTGTGTGTGTGTGTGTGTGTGTGTGTGTGTGTGTGTATCAGAGGGTACTGTGTATCCCTGTGCAGGACCAAGGGTGACTTCAAGAATCATCCCGGACCACTTCTACCTCTGGAATTTCCCAGGCTCCACCCAACACAGCCAGAAGTGTAGGCTGCCACCATTTCTACCTGGTGTTTTTACATGGGACCTGGGATCTGACTCCAGGCCTTCTGCTTACAAGACAGAGTCTTAACTCCTGAGCCATATCTCCAACCCATGACTGGCTGTATCTTATAACCTTATTGCTGCTCGTTACTTCCTCAGTCCTTCCTATACCTTGTCCCCTCATCTTCTGCCACTTAAGCATTTTCTCCTAGGATTCCCATACTATTTTGCCACCTGTGGTCTTTCATATCTTTTTCTTTAAAATCTTCACTTTATCCCTCCTTCCCACTTCAGCTGAATGGTTCCTTCAAGTTTTCTGATGGTTACAGGAATTCCAAATTAAGCATATTAGTCAGAAGTTCAATGCTAGCATCTGTATTTAAGAAAGAACATGTAGTATTTGTCTTTTTGTGACCAAGAGGGATTCTTAAGAATCAAATTTTGATGTTTTTCCTAGAGTTTCTGGTCATCATGTTTAAAGGTAGTGGGGAAAGCATGTGCATTTCTAGCAGGTTCCAAGGTATTGCTGACATCATTGTATGTACTGTTCTAGAACATGATGCTGGTTCTTTGCTTACTACTATGCTCTGTTGCTTCTGACCACTTAAAAAGTTTCTGTTTTCAGTAGTGAACAGAGAATTCTCTCACCTTCCTTCAGTGGGCTGCTGCTAACATAAGGCATGTTTTATCTATATAACACCATGTGAGGGCTATCATTTGGCCAAACTATTCTCCAAGCCAACCTAGTGACCCGAGGAATAAATTAGAAGAGTCAACTTGGCATCTCACGTAATTTGATGAGTATTTTTAAAATTTCTTTTCATGGCTTGAAACCTCACATGTAATTAATCCATGAGGGAGGACCCAAGGAAACTTGGAAATCAGGAAATAAGGGAAGAGTCTACAACATGGATGATGCCATAAAGCACAGACCCAGGAGATACTTACAGATTAATTTTCAACACAAAGTTAGAAACTGTGAGCTTTGTAGAAATTACCATGCTTGGTTTCCTGACAGAGCTTATTTATTCATGGCTGAATTATGAACTCCTGATAAATAAGTGAGGCAGAGCAAAACATCTTTACTCATTATTATTCAAAGATAACTTTGGGCATTGAATTTGGTCTTTGTCCATATTGATGTAAGATTAGTCTTGTCTAGTTAGACACAGTTTTTTTTAAAGAGTATGAACATTTATGGACTCAAATAATATACCTATCAATGTAATCGAAACTTATTTGCCTAAAAACTATTATAACTTTTAAAAATATTTATTAAATGGTGTGTATGTGTGTTTGCATGTGCATACACACATGACATGGTGAACATGTGGAGGTCAGAAGACAACTTTTTGGGAGCTGATTCTGTTTTTGAGGTAGGGTGTTGTACTTTATTCATGAGCTTTAGTGCAATTTTTCAATCTCTACCTCCCATCTCACCACAGGAGTACCAGGATTGTAGATGTGAACCACCACATGCAGTTTTTATATGGGTTCTGGGGATAAAATGGATGTCATCAAGGTTGTGTGGCAAGTGCTTTTACTCACTCAGTCATCTTGCTGGTCCCCTATCATTCTATTTTAATCATTGTATTTAGCAGTATGAAATCCATGTGATATAGATGCAAAGGTCTTAATTTCTGCACAATTACTGACTTCAAATGCATAAAGTTGAATGTGCTTTTTAACCCCTAAAATTATGTAGATTGCATTGTTTTCCAGTTCATTTCAAGTATCCAGAGTTCAGCTTCAGGATCAGTCTGAAACACTCTCTAATGCAGACTTTGCCCTTTCCCAGAGAGATACTTATTCAGGAAGTGGAGCAAATGTCCATTTTTCTTGCCTTCTTTTAACTGCTACTTTTTAATGCAGGGACTGTAAAACAAGAAGAATGGGTGAGAGGAGTATGTCTTCCATATGAAACCAACTCCTCTGACTCTCCTTTGTTTTTCATCTGCTTCTGCCTGAGGCATCAAGCACTTAGTTTTCCTATCTTTCATTTCATGCTCTGTGGGAAAAGACTATTACATCATCCCTGATGTGGGAGATGTGCTCCTTCAAGACCCCCCCTCTAAGTCCCATTGACCTTTATCTTACACCCCAAACTTCTGATGTTTGGAGCTTCTTAAGTATCAGGCAACCCTTTTATCATCTTCTGTGATGCTCTCTCCCACTGAAGCTCAATGATCTTAAATCTCAAATGGTGGTATGGGCCAACCCTTTTCCCCTTTTCCCTACACTGTCATTTTACTTTACCTAGATATAGACACAGATCAACTAATATGCTACATAAGTTGATATACATTCTGGAACTGAGGTGCTGGTTTATTGTCTTTGAAAGCATCCTGTCCTGCAAGTAGCTTTCTTCCCTGTCCTTGTCCAATTCTCTCGATAACAAGCACTTTGTACTTGTCTTCTGTAAACCACGAAATTCAGGAAAATAAAATATAATGAAAACTTTGAATTGAACATAAATGTTTAGAGACTATAATGCTTTAATTATAAATGAGCAGAAAGGACAATTTTAATTTACAAAGTACATGACTTACAGGTGCTCAGGAATGATTAAATTAGAAAGCATAAAGAAATAGATGCTCATAGTTATTTATGATGAAGAATGAGATTTAAGATTAAAAAAGAGCTAGATGTCATTCTATATATAGAAAGGAAAATTGAAGGGCAGAGGTACAAGTGGCCCCTAATTAAAGTTAGTGGAATTGTAAGTAATAATTACCTGGCATACATGCAAATCCTCAGAGCTTTTTAAAAAGAAGATACCTTAAACTCATGGGAAAAATAAGCCATAGAAAATTGTTAATATGGAAGAATTAGGAATTGGCAAATTAGCATGTTTCATTTAAGTTTAATATGACAATAATTTCTCTCTTATGCTTCAGGTCAGGTAAGCAATGCAACAACAGAGAAGATACATTTTTTATTTAAAAAATCTAATGTATGTCAAGGCATGTTAACATGTGAGGTCTTATATAACACGTGAACAGCTCTTCACGAGTGGGATGTGGCATGTCATATTTCCTAGACACTGCTCATCATGCCCACCAACCATACAAAATGCAATTTCAAAACATTCTCCACATTGGATCCTCTCTTGTGAGAAACAAAACATTTTAATTTTTAAGTATTTTGTTATTAAGCCAGATCATCTCATTGTGCATTCCAGTGAGAACAGCTTCCGTTGAGCTAAATTGAACATTATGTCACTTGTTTACCTTGAAAACTGTTCTATACTTTCTATAAATGTAAGATTGAAGACACAGTTCACATTACATATTTTAATATAAAATAATAGGATGAATTTATTTGTAAGTCAGTGCTTAGAAATTTCAGTTTCTTCTGAGTATTTGCAATCATATGTTTCATGTTTCTTATTTTGTGTTGGTCACATGAAAATACACTGTCTAATTTCTAACCTATGTCCAGCAAGTTGACAGAGTGACATTGGATACTGTTGTGGACTGTGTTTTTGGTTTGTGATTTGTATATTCTGCCTTCTTTCTTTCTTCTTTCGGTCTTTGCTTGTTCCTTTCGTCGGCTGGAGCTTCTTTCATTCTTTCTCTTCTCTTCTCTTTGCTGGCTCTTCTTTTTTTCTTTCTCTCTTTCTCTCTTTTCTGTCTTTCTTTCTTCTTTCTTTCTTTCTTTCTCTTTCTTCTTCTTTCTTTTTCTTTCTTTCTTCTTCTCTTTCTCTCTTCTCTTTCTTTCTTTCTCTTCTCTCTTTCTCTCTTTCTTTCTTTCTTTCTTTCTTCTTTCTTTCTTTCTTCTTTCTTCGTTCTTTCTCTCTTCTCTCTTTTTCGTTCTCTCTTTTTCTTTCTTTCTTTCCCTCTTTCTTTCTTCTTTCTTTCTTTCTTTCTTTCTTTCTTTCTTTCTTCTTTCTTCTTTCTTTCTTTCTTCTCTCTCTTTCTCTCTCTCTTTCTCTCTCTCTTTCTCTTTCTTTCTTTCTCCCCTTCTTTCCCCTCCCCTTTCTTTTTTTTGCTTTTATTGGTTTGTGTGAAAACCAAACTATGTTTGAAAAATAATCATTTTTCTCTGATGGAACAAAAATGAAACACACACATATATGCGCGCACGCACACCTGATTGCAAATAAAAAGTGTCCCTTTCAGGGGCCAGAAGCTATGAAGAAGGAAAGCCATATAAGTCTTGGACCTTTGTAGATAATGTATAAAGGATCATAGGATGTGTGTTCTAGTTGCTCTTTCACTACTATGAAATATGTATGGAATTTGTTTACAAGAGCAACAGACCACATTATTCTTCAGCAGAATGTGTGGGAGATTATTTTATAGATATAGTAATGTTTTCTATCCTTAGAAATTGATCCTTAGAACAGAACAGGGTTCCCTCATGACTCGCCCTTTTATCCTTGTGAATTATTCATTGATAACAATCAGCAACTGAATTAATTGCAAGGATATGGTTTGTAGCATACCTATTCTCTAGGTTGTCTGCAGATATTAAAGTGAGTTGTGAACATCCTCAATGGCTTGATTATGAGTCCTATCTTCCAGTGGAATGGCTGCATTTACATAATACATAATACTTTAAATCTTCCCTTCTTTTCCTAAAATTCTGAACACATTCAGCACTTCATATCTTATTTTCAGCTTTTGAAAATAGCTTATTTTAGTCACCTTTTTAAAAATTAAAACTGGGAAAAGTAACTTTTGGATGGCATTGAGATTCATAGCACAAAATTCATTTGCATTGAACCTAGTGGCATGTCCTATACACAAAATTCTGATACGTTAATCTCAATTTATGGACACGTGGGGGTTATTCATATTCATGATTCTAGGTTACAGTTGTTTATCATGACAGGAAAGTGATACCAGCATCAGAGGCTGAGGGGACTGGTCACACCAATACCCATAAAAATAGCCTAGAGGCCAATGCATACCTTCTAGCTCCGCAGATTGCCAGTGCGCCAGTTCTCTCTAGCTCATAGACCTTCCCAGGAATGGCCCCACCCCTATGGGTTGCATCTTCCTATGTTCTACAGTCTTGCTGAGGAGCTTGCCTTAAGTAATTCTTCATAGGTTTGCCAATAGATCCATCAATTTAAGTGTCTAATCAACACCTGAAACCAACTGCCACATATGGTAAGTCTTGATCTGTAATAAGTTTTGTAGAGACACCTCTTCTGAGCAAATAATAATATAATAATTTGCTTTCTGACATATACAAATGATGCAATTGACCATCTGTCAGTAAACATTCTCTGATTTTTTAAACTAGTGATCATGCTGAATTACTCTGTCAACTTATAGGGATGCAGTTCAGTGGAAAATTTCATCTCTCTGTGACTTCAGTGGGACCAGATAAGGATATGCAACATTAGCCTCATAAGTAGCACAGTCAAACCAACTGAACTGCTCGATACTATTTAGTCTGATACAATGTATTTATTCATAACCTTAGTTTATATCCAACTCTTCTAGAAGTTAGGGCAATGTCAGTGGAAAGAAAAGCAAGGAAATAGGAAGGCAACAATATTGCAAGTCATGTAGAAACCCTGACTCTGGCTCTAATACCTACAGTAATTGCAAAGATTATGAACAGGAGGGATGGGGAAGGAGGGCCACACCAGAAACAAGGAGAGAGGGGACCATGTTACAGCAGAGAAAACTTCAGAGACTCTATATCAACCACCTGGAACTAGGCCAGCCTAATCTCTCCCCATCCTGAAGCTCAGGGAAATTTGCGGAAGAGGGGGTGGTAAGATTGTAAGAGCACAAGGATGGGAGGAGTAATGATATGCAAGATACTTCACACAAGTTAGGGCCAAAGCAATAATAATTGGACTTTGCATGCCCTGCACAATGTCCAACACACTATTGACCTCACAAAGTCTAGCATTTGCTAAAGGCACTAAAATCCTTGGAGGCAAGGGATTGACAGCCATAGTAGTGTTCCTATGCTTAACGGGAACACAGGAAAGGGTTCTGGGAAATGTCACTGGGTCCTTGCACCTCATTGGAGAGGAGGACCCAGAGGAGAGTTTGGCATGCACATTAAAGGATGCTCCGGGGATGGGAGGGGGAGGCACTGGGGGATGGGGAGGGAGGGGAGTGAGGGGTTGGAGAGAGGGAGGGTATCGGTGTACCTGTTAAGTTTGTAAAAAAGTTTCTCTTGGCAATTTGAAACAAAAACAAAGCTGTTGCATCCATCTCCTTGTGTAAAAGGTAAGTTATTAGCCATTTAATGCAGTGACAGGTAAAGATGAAACTATATTATTTCTTTTCTATCTATAAGAAACACCATTCTCTACTGGAGTTGGAGGATCAACTATTGTACTAGAAAAGAAGCAAGGAAAATGTTTCTTTGTTGATACTGAGGTTGGAAACCTGGTTTTTGGATTGCCTAGTAATATGTGTGTGTGTGTGTGTGTGTGTGTGTGTGTGTTTTCTGGTAGAGATCAAGCCCAGTGCCTTGCATATACTAAGCAAGGCAAACACTCTTTTGCTGAGATTATTCTCTTACCTACATCATCTATGATGTGCCATGAATAAAGATCAGGAAAGGCTGGCTGTCTCTAGCTTTCAACCAGATACTGCAGAAGTAAAGGTTTAATGAAATGTTTAGTGTACATATATGAGATTACCAAAGAGAGAAATTTATTAGTAGAGAAAAAAACGAGGATTTAATATTTCAAGGACTAGTGAATTTCCTAGAGAAGTCAGCATTGGCAGTTTGTGGTTGCTTTGGGTGGTAGAGACCAGAGTGTCAGAAGAAAGTAGAGTCTAAGAGGAGTTACAGCTCACAAGTGGCAATACAGATGTTAAGGAGGTCTGAGTGCTGAGATTGCTGTACATGCCTGTTGAGGAGGTGGACACATTGATATAGATGGTGTTTATGAAATAGCCCACTGTAGTTATTCTTTTTGCTGCCGTGAGACAAAACTCAGACACGAAAGGAGAAAAAGTGAGATTTATTGGACTTATGGTTCTAGAAGGGAGATAGTTCATTGTGGAAAAGGTGGCAGAAGCTAGAGATGCTCAGGTCACTGCAACTATCATGGAGGCAGAGGAAGCAGGGTACCAACTGTAAGAGCTGACTGCTAGTAGAAGCAAGGCATGGCTACCTAATCCAAGGCCCCGCCTCCTGTGACACACCTCTTCCTCCAGCAAGGCCCCACCTCCTAAATGTGCCATGACCTTCCCAAGCATTAACATCAGCTAAAAATTCAAACACATGAGCCTGTGTGGGACAACTCACATTCAACCATGGCTCAACCCACTTCTTCTATATGCAGATGGCAGAAATGAGCATTAGTGACCAGCAGCTCTCCGGTATTTCCTTACTTCCTTAGGATTTCATAGTTCAGGAGTCTTCTTAAATTCTAAGAGAAAGAAAGAGCTGTCAAAAACAAATAAACAAAAAAATTCCCAAAACAAAACAGACAAACAAACAAAAGACCCTTGATGTTGCTGACAATGAAAAGTGGAGGTCCAGAAGTAGGTTTGGTTTAACCTAATAAACAGAAAACACCTGATAAGCATTCTTGAACTTCTTGTATGAGGAAACTGGTTGTACTAGACTATATACTTTACTGGTTTCCTTTCTTAGAGATTCTAAAGGAAGTGGTGTTATTTTTTTTCTGTTCACATCCTCACTTCTTTGAACTGCTGCATATCTAAAAATGTCAACTTAATCTTTTTGCTTTGTGAAAACTCTTGAAAATAGGGCCAATTAATTTTAACTTCTGCATGTTTGAATTGACAAGTAATTGTATTAATATGTCTCTTTTATTGATGCAACAAAAATTACTCCCGATTAGTAGAAATTTGAATCATGGTCTTTAGCTCATCATATAAAATAAACACACTGGAAGACTCATTGCTGACTTGTGAATTTCTGAAGGCCAGCGAGTAATTATTTGACTTGCTGTCATGGCATGTTCTAAAGTGATAAATGGAATCATCATTTACATACTCTGAAGCTGGCATAATTGAATATGTCATGGAGTTGGTATAAAGTATTTAAAAGTACTCTAAAATGGACGACAGACAAACATAACCTCTGATTGAATTGGCACATGACTGAGAAACTACAGATTTTTCTTATGATTCTATCAGGGAGTAATTAACTGAAAAGATGAGAATGGTACCTGAGATTAATGATAACATCAATAAGCTATTTGAACTCAGACTAAAAATGAATACCTGGAACACAGCAATTAAGCACATTTCACTTAAATAAAGCACCTTAAATTGCCAGGAAAATCACCCACTGAGTTTGTTTCCACTGGGAAATATTTCTTGAGGTTGGGGTAACCAGGATATCTTAAAAACAAAGGGAACAATAGAGAAGTTAAAAATACTTTAGAAAGAAAGAAAGCACCTTCCTGGCCATTATTATCTTAAGTTCTTAGTAAAATAACAGACTAGATATTAAAGGAAAATATTATATATGTATCAAGGGAATGGCAAAAGGCTGGGTGATAAACAGTGTGAGCTGTTCTGAGGATCATTGCAGACATAAGTGATTGCTTTCCTTTGATCAAATTACAGAGTGGATGGAGGAAGCTCTGCAGATGTAATATATCTGGACTTTACTAAATCATTTCCTTTATGCCTTATGGAAGCTTACTTAATATTTTAATTAAATCTAGCTTAACTGTTTACACCGATATATGGTCTGAAATAAGTATGGTCTGAAATAAGCTTATAAATTAAAAAAAAAGGAAGATGAGACTTAGACACCATATATGAGCTGAGGGAAAAGGAAGTAAAGACTTTTGAATAGACAATGGGTAAATAATCATTATATATAATTCATATATATATATATATATATATGAATGAAAGAGAGATACTAATGTGGCAGTACAGAACAGAACTGGCTCCTCCGATATTGAGATTCAGGTTCATTTTGACAGTCATGGAAAAGAAAAGAATATTTTGCAACATAAGAAGTGATGAATCCATTGTCAATCTGTAGATGTGCAAAGTCCCTGCTCCATGGTCAAAGAGTGCTTTCATTGATGGCCAAAACACTGACAGTTTTTCTCCTAGAGAGAATCTTCAGTTATCAAAATTTGCTGTAATAACTTTCATGTCTGCTTGCTAAAGCAAGGATAAACAGCTCTTGAACTTGAAAAAAAATTGGGAAAACAAAATTACACTTTCTTGTGGAACTTTAAGTATTGCCTGAGATCCCATCTAAGTTTCGGTCATTAATAATGATCTTTGTTTTCTCATCTCCCTTCCCTGTGCTGTTAGCACTGTGCTTCCATACATTCTTATCATCCCTATTACCTCTATTATCATAAGGAAAGCAGCTGTTGGAACAGTTGCATCCATTTATTTCTTACATGAATGCCTTGGCAACTAGACCCGATTCTGATATAACCAATAATCTGTGTTTTGCAAAACATGTTTTCCAATTTATCAATCGTATCTTATGCAATTTGCAATATGGAAATTTACACTGTCAAATAAGAGCTATAGATAGAACTAAATTGTTTAGCCACATACCCAAAATATATCTCATTCAGGGTAAATGGCTATTATCTACAGTAGCTGCCACTAGATGGTAAAATCTTTGAATGGTATAATTGCCAATATTTTAACAAATTCCAGGACTCACTGCTCAGAGTCTTAAGCTTTTTCTCAGAGTGGCTGATTGCAAAAGGTCTCAAGGATTTCTAGCAGAAATGCTTACTTACCTGTCAGGGAATAGAGGTGTATTGTCTCTCTACTTTCCTTAATGTGAAATTCTACACATACCTCAGATATTCTTCTACAAGTTGGTCATTATTTATAAAGTGTCAGTTTTTAAATGAGAAAACAGTAGTAGATTAACCAATAAGTTATCCCTTTAGTAACATAAGCTGTTTTTTGGTGTGTGTTGCATACTCATGTATGCTCTTGTAGTGAACATGTATGCAAGTCTACATGTACATATATATGCATGTGGATGTCAGAGATCACTTTGTATGTTGTTTCTCAGGAGATGTTTATCTCTTATTTTTTATTTTTGCATCTCTCTCTCTCTCTCTCTCTCTCCTGTAGAGCACTGTGTGCATGCCTGTGGAATCCCAAGGGTGACTTCAGGAATCACTCTGGATTATGCTACCTCCTCTTTGCTTTGCTTTGCTGTGGGGTTTCCCAGGCTTTGTCTTTCAGGGTCTGAAGTACAGGTTACTGCCATTTCTCCCTGCCATATTTATATGGGATCCAGGATGTGAACTCAGGACCTTCTGCTTGCAAGGCAGTGGCTCCACCTCTAAACCATCTCTCCAGCCCTATCTTATGTTTTTGAGACACAATTTTTCACTGGGACCTGAACTCACTGATGAGGTCAGATTAGCTGGCCAGCAAGACCTAGGGATCTGCCTCTGCAGTGTAGGGAAGACAAGTTTGATTTTTTACAGGCTATGGGGGAGAGGGGTTGAATTCAGGTCCTTAGGCTTATGAAGAAGGTACTTTTTACCAACATAGAGCCATCTCCCTAGCCTCCTCCAAAACTTTTTAAGACAAATATTCTGTGGCTATGTGTCAAAGCTCTGTTTCCATCATTCTATAGAAATAAAATTGAGTAGGATCAAGAATGAACAGGAACTATGAAAACAAAGTGGATGCTGTAAATGATAATGCTTTTGAAAGGCAGACATTTATCAACATTTGGAAATCAGAGCCATAGTTTGTTTGCATGGAATGAATTCACAAGGCAAAATTTATCTGGTTAAGAGTTTAAGCTCTGTTTTGTGAAACAAATTAAAAATACATAAAATACACATGTAAATGATGAGGAAAGACAAGCCTGAAAGTTTAAAAGAAAAGTACAAGCACAAAAAGTTAAACAAAAGACTTTCTTTTTCTTTTTCTTTCTTTCTTTCTTTCTTTCTTTCTTTCTTTCTTTCTTTCTTTCTTTCTTTCTTTCTTTCTTTCTTTCTTTCTTTCTTTCTTTCTTTCTTTCTTTTTCTTTCTCTCTTTCTCTCTCTCTTTCTTTCTTTCTTTCTTTCTTTCTTTCTTTCTTTCTTTCTTTCTTTCTTTCTCTCTCTTTCTTTTCTTTCTCTCTCTCTCCCTCCCTCCCTTCCTTCCTCTCTTCGTTCGTTCGTTCGTTCCTTCCTTCCTTCTTTCTTTTCTTTTCTTTCTTTCTGGAAGAAGGGATTCTATTTCAGCTTGCGACTCTGTAGGTCATAGTCTATTATGATGAAAAGAATTAGGAGCTGAGAGAACTAGCCATGTCATATCCACAAGAAGAGCCTACAGAATGTGGTTTTTTTTTTTTTTTTTTTTTTTTTTTTTTTAGCTTTTCAGTCTGTCAAATTCTAGCCATCTCTTTATCTTATTCATGTGGGCAGGTCCTCACTTACTAATGAGACAACCTCCTATAGGCTTGCTCAGAGGCTTGGCTTAACAGTTGTTCACAGGTATGCCTAAAGATTCAGTTCTCAATAGTCAAGTTGACTCTGAAAAACTACGGCTACAGGTCATGCAGGACGACAATGAGAGGTGCTAGGTTCTAGAAAGCCAACTGAAAGCATAGGTGAAAACCTTGCTCTTTTACACAACAGAATGGGCAAAAGGCAGAATTAGCAGAAAGGTATGGGCTGTAGAGGTGGACCGTAATTATCTATTACCTGGTCCTGAGGTCTTTAGAGTTTAATAAACCACTTCCAGCTAAATAAAAATCAGTTTTAGAGTGTGGACTGTGGTTTGGTTAGTTTGTCTATGTAAAGTGCCTCTGATGAGTTGGCTATTTCCAAGACCTGATTGTCCCTGGGAGGGACTGGATCTTTCTAGTGAAGTCCCCATAACAAGAGTACCAAGAACAGGGAAACAAAGAAAATGCATTTAATACAGGGCTATGGGATAGGGAAGGAAGCTAGGTGTGGAGTAGTTAAAACTTAGGCCCATATACTCCTTGTTGAGGGTGGCATTTCCAATAGGCTCTGTCACTAGATCTTCTCATTTGCTCTTTTCTCTGCTTAAACTAGTCATTCCAAATGTATTTTCTTGCCCTCCTGCCTCAGTTCCTTCCTGATTTGTGTGTTTTCTTTAAGTAACAGCAAACCTTTTGGGGAAAGTAGATTGGTGGAACCACTATACTTAAAATTACCCATCCCACTTATCCAGTGTCCCCTGATATCACTTCATAATTTTTCATTTTTAAAAATTTTAATTTAGTGTTATTGTGTTGGGAGGCAGAACATGTGTGAGTCAGACTGCATGTGTGTATGAAGACCAGAGGACAACTTTGTGATGTTGGACTTCTCCTTCTGTGTTTATTTCATTCTGGGGATCAAACTCAAGCTGTTAGCCTTGCACAGAAAGAACCTTTACCTGCTGAGCCATCTCACTAGCCCTCTGGTTGGTTTTTCTTGATAAGTCCTCTCTAACTTGCTCAGAGGCTTGCCTTAACAATTCTTCGCAGGTGTGCCTAAAGACTTGGTTCTATTTACCCAGACTGTAGGTTCTAGAAAAGCTCTGTCTTGGTCTCCTCCATGTCTTGAGTTTGAGCAGTTTCTGCATGTGTCAATAGCCTTAGTGACTTAGCTGAATGAATGAATAAGTGGAGGAGAAGTAATTTTCAATATTTAACTTGAAGCTATTTTCTGTTTTCCAGTAACACTCTGTTGCGCGCCAAACCTTTGACCGTGCCACATTGGACAATGAGTCATTTGTGTTATCCAATTTGGCAAGAAGTGGAGCAGAGCAAAGGTGATAGCTGGAGGGGGGAAACAACGTTAGGGGTCAAGAATTAGACAAGAACAGGAATTCAGAGTGAAACTGAAGAATGAGCTGTATTCAGAAGAATAGTTAAGCGACTCTTCTCTAATTCTGAAGAGGGCCCTGAGGGATTCTGATTTTACTATGCAGGTGACATGAGGAAGGCAAATCATTTTGTTTCAACATTCAAAAAAAAAAGTGACTTGAGATGGTAGAAGGCTAGGGGACACTTGTGGTTTACAGCAACATTACAGAGAGGCCTCAAGAGAAAAAGATGAGTAACTAAAAGCAAACCCGACTTTCCATTTCTAAAGTATGCACACATCACAGAAAAGGAAGCACACTCAAGTTTGTTGAAGAGCCAGGAGACATGGCTGCTGCTTTGCCTATTGTTGATATTTCTTGATATATTCTCAGTGGATTTTCCTGACACATAAGAAGCACCAGCAAACCTCAGCATAAAACAGCTCAGTCCGTGACTCAGCAGTGCATTGGCCTCTACATAAATAAAACCTCTGCTAGTGTCTCTAAATGTTGGCAAATGTACTCTATTTTGCACATTTTCAAGATTCCATCTTGGAGATTTTTTTTTTACCAGTGAATGCAATACTCGCTAAGTTTTGTCATCTAATTTTTCAGTCACTATGTCTGGCTGATAATAAAAGAAATGAATAATGTCCTATGTGTATTCTCAATTCTCTGCGTGTATTTTGCCAATGGAAAAAACTGCTTATACATTTTAAGAACAGACCTTTGCTTTAAACTGAGGATAATTTATTAGTTTTATTTGTGTTGTCTACATCAGGCCTATGAAGCAAGAAAGCACTAAATTTAATGTAAATCTTGCTGATTTAGATATGATATATTTCAAATAAATTTTAGTAGAAGTGGGTGAGAGAAATATTTTTCCTGCGATATAGAAGAAATATTTAAGTGTTGAATAAAGTCTTATAATTTTTATGCCCACAGGTTTGTCAGAAAGATGTTATCTTCCCAACAACATCCTGTTATCAAAGATGTGAACCTTAAATCAACAGCTGGTATACCTCAAGCAAGTTATGAATTTTCCCTGATTTATAGCAATCATTCTTTTTATTTCTTTTCACAGTCAAGCCAGGAAATTAAGGCTATTTTCATGTAAAAGATACACACACTGTGGCTTAGTATCTCACATAAATGCATCTTGTACCTTTAAAATTAAATTGCTATTGAAAGGAATGTGATGAGAGGCCTCTTTTTGAGTAATAACAAAAATATTTTTAGTAAATAGAAAGTAGAGACAACATGATTTGCATAAAAATAAGAGGTGCTAACACAGATGTAACAACTGGAATGATTTTTGGGATTTGTATTACATGGGCACATCAGAGTAAGGAAAATAGCAGCTATGGTGATTTGAGATGATAGAGGACACCCTGTTGCTTATTTTTGTTGATTTTAGGTCTTTTTCTTGTTTAAATCTGTTTTCCTGAAATAGATCAGAAATGGTTGCCTTTTGTTGAATCTAGGTAAATAACATACTGAAGGTAAGAATTCAACTTTATGTAAATTAAAAGGGACCTTGAGGTTTCTACAATTGCCCAATGCAAGGACAACTCATATTCCTTAAATGTAAAATGTTTTGCAGCAATAAAGCCTTAGAGCTAAGAAGCACCTGAGGACCCATGTTTTTTTTTCCAAAAGGACATTGCAGCCAACTATCCCTCCCTGTGCTAACACAGCAAAGTAGAAACTACAACCTAAGGTTCATCAGTAAGATGGAAATCTAAAGCATTAGGTCACTCAGATTTGTTTACCTGGATGACTGTCTGTGGAGAGATAAGCAAGTGATGGAGAAATGTTTGATGGGGAGTTTAGCTGATATCTTTGTAGAGAAATAATACTCACTTATGCTGAATCTGTGGCTAGGGTCTGTCATATCACAGAAAGTGTGCCCAGTGCTTCATAAATACCTACCGTGAGCTAGTGCCTGCCTGCTGAGCTATCTTGCCAACTTCAGGAGAGAGATAAAATTAACACCCATTTTATAAATAGAGAAACTGAGGTATAGTTTAAATGAGGTATAGTTTAAATGACTTGAGTGAAGTAAATAGACTGACACTTATAGATAACAGACACAGAAACATTTGGCTTTGTATTTTTCACACTTAACCACACTAGCTATGGCTGCCCTCTGTGTTGGTTAGTGTGGCTTCGGCAAACATTTCTCAAGCTCAGTGGCTTTTGTGGCCACTATCATTTTCTTGCTTACAGATCCTCAGGTTAGCTGTGGTTTGGCTGCTCTAACATATCTCTGTTTCCTACTATCATTGAGATTGCTTTGACTCCAGAATGTCAGCAGCATTCAAGGCACTTATACTTGCCTTATTCCTGAGAGTCACACTAAAGAGAAGCACCTTTCCAGGGTGTGCTTGGTGGTCAGCTTCCTGTTACTGCAACAAAATACACAAGTAGTCAATTTATGAGGAAGAAAGACTCATTTTGGTCCATGGCCCCTTGTCATGTGGCTTCTGGTCTTTCAGCATGGCAGTATACCATGTGTGTGCGTGTTGGGGGGGGGATTTAGAAGGAAGAGCAAACTGCTTACTCCAGCCAGAAAGGAGCTACAGTGAAGAGGAGAGAGAGTGAGGAAAGGGTAGGTGAGGGGGCAGGAAGCAGGGAGAGGGGGAAGAAGAATTATAGGACAGGAAGTGAGAATGGGGGAGGATGAAAGGGAAAAAGGAGAGAGGATTCTCAAAATCACCCTTGATCCTCGACAGGGATACACAGGATACACAGTGCCCTTTGATAGACACACACACACACACACACACACACACACACACACACACACACACACAGAAGCAAAATAAATATAATATTTAAAATAAGATCAACAATGCAGGGGGAATATTTTTCCCATGGTAGGAGCAAAAGGGTAGTGAATGTTTCCTGAGCAGTCGACTATTCGAACTGTCATTTTCAAATTCCTATTGACCACTAGTAAATAAAAAATGAAATAAAATAGTGGCCAAATCTGAGAATTTTCCAAGTCTACCCAACTAGTTACTCCATATAAATGAAACCTAACCTGGGTTTATTTTGTGATTCTTTTTCATTGGTATATATTCATTGTGCATAGTGCTGGGTTATATAAAGACATTTCAGGTAAGTATATTATTATACTTTGGCCACACCCTCATGATTCCTGCCCTTCTCTTTATCACTTCTCCCCAACTCTAATTAGTCTCCTAGACAGTTTCTTGAACTATCCCTTAGACAGTTCCACTTCTACTTTTTAAAGCTTTATTTATTATTTATTTACTTACTTATTTATTCATTTGTTTGTTTATTACATGTGTGTCTCTGTGTGTATGTCTCTGTGTGTATCAGAGGGCACTGTGTGTGCCTGTGGAGGCCCAGGGGTGACTTTAGGAATAACCCTGGATTGCTGTACCTCCTCTTTGCTTTCCTCTGTCTTCCAGGATCAGAAGTACAGGCCACTGCCATTTCCTTCTGGCATTTTAATGTGGGATCTGGGATCCAAACTCCAAACCTTCTGCTTGTGAAGCAGAGGCTTAACCCCTGAGTCATCTCTCTGGCTCCACCTCTATTTTCTTGTCATATATGTAAGTATGATCTCATATAAAATCTGGGCCCCACAAATAAGAGGAATCATGAAACATTTGCTTTTCTGAACATGATTTTTTTTGCTTAATATTATTATCTTCAGTTATATCTACCTTTCCGAAAAGAGCATAATTTTGTTCTTCCTTATGGTTGAATACATGGAATATAAAGGATTCTTAGTTTATTTTTTAAAAATGTGTCTCATAATCACTAGTAAAGCAATCATAAAACTCAAATCACTTTCCATCTGGCATCAGATGACCATTTTTAACCAATACTCTGGCCATCTGGAAATCCCATTGTAGCAACTAATCATTGTAAAGACTGAGATACTTCTTTTTCTTGGTTTTATAAACCATGGGCCTCTGAGTGTCTCAAAGCTGTCAGCCAGAGGTCTCCCACATTATGATTTATAGTTGTTGCATGACAATAAACTTCAAAATTTTCCTAACTTCAATTGATTATATTTTTGACCTCATGCAATCAGATTTAGGACAAGGGAGTGTATATTTGATAGGATGACCACCACTACTATATTGAAAAAATACTCAAATCTTATTTTAGCAAGTTAGGAGTTTATTTCTCATGCATATAAAATTGGGCTGCTTTTTCCATGTTCATTCATAGAATTGACTACTTTTCAATGGATCCTCCTATCCAACTTTAGGTCCCCAGAAACCTATCCATTCCATCTATCTATTCATGGACTCAACTAGTCCTAAGGGATCCTCCTATCTTTAGGTCTTCAGATACATGCACATTCAGCCAACAGATGCAGTGGTGGGATGAAGGATAATAACTTCTTATTGGCCAAGTCCAAAAGTGACATTCATTCCTTTTTCATATCCAGTTGTCTGTAATACTATTCCATGGAGATTTAAGCTCCCAAAAGTCTGTGAAAGAGGCTAAGAAAGGTAAGCTATGAAACAGAAGAACAAACAAACTCTTGGTATACACACGTGCATGCATGCACGTACACGTGCGCACGCGCGCACACACACACACACACACACACTTTTGTGAAAATAAATCTTATAAAGTTGTAAAGTGTTCATTGGTTTGGGGGACATTTCAAGGCCAAGGAAGTAACATGAAAGCAGGAAGGCATCTCTACTGATTCCTATGCATATCTTATTCTGCACAAATGAACTTGGAATATGAAAGTCCAGAGTTTGAGTCAGCATGAAGCACTTCATAAGCACAGAAAAGAAAGTTTGAAGAAAGTATTTTAAATGCCTGATTCTTTCTGGAGTCCATGGGAGAAGACATATTTGCCTTTAGTTTTTGTGAGAGTAGACTGTCTTACTCAGGATTTTAGGAAACTCACATTTTCAAAACTTCTTGGTCACCATTTCCACTTACTACGACCAGCTAGGGCTTTCCATTATCACTGACCTTTCTTCCTTTCTTTCTTTTATTTTTGTACATTTTAAATATGCAGTTACTCATAAAAGACAGACAGAAGATGGAAGATTAAATCTATTCTTCCATGGTGCCAAATCGAACCCAATTTCAAGGCAGAGTTGCAGCTATGCTGTGAAAACAAGGATTCAATTAAAGATGTTATTCATGATATGACTCACCAATTACTAATGCAATTATTATAATGCTCGTTGCAATGAATAGAAGTTCAATTACATTACAGCAAAATTGCTATTAAATGCAAAAATTGATATTTCTTGCTCTTTCATTTGTAGGCACTTGAAGCATCTAAATCACATTTCAGAGCTGTTAGTTTTCAATCATTATTTATGTCAGATATATTATTGACTGATGAGAGCCAGGTATTCCCTGTTCTTTCTTTAAAACGCTCAGAACAGTTGCTTTTGTATCTAGCATTTTGACAGGTACTTTTTGTGTCAAAACCATATTATGTCACAGCATAAATCACAGCTTCAGGCCCAGCGTGCATGACTTACTAAAAGGAGATGAGATCTGCAGGTTCCTTGAAAGTGAAAATCCCATAAAACAAAATAAAAACAAGCACTCGACCCTCCTGCCCCAAAAAATCTGCTAAATGATTTCCAAAACATTTTAGCTCAATTAGAGAATGTTCTTTATGCAAGTTATGCAAATTTAATTGGGATGTGGATGAGTCATTTTCATGTCAATAACATAATAACAACAATGGCATCTCTATGAGAATTCATGTTTTAATTGATTCTATTTTCATGAGACTCTATGCATTGTGTACCTTAACAAATGGAATCTTTCTGGTCATGTCTTGAAATTGAAGAAGTATAGGTGGAGCTGCTTGTTTATTTGGCTGAGATGACTGAGAAATCTTCATTTTCTGTCTCCCTTTTTTCTCTTTTGAATAAAATTATTAGCTGATGAGAAAGAGTTGTTCCCTACAGTTAGAGTTGCTAGCAGCTATCTCCATATTTTTATGGCAAAATACATAGAGACATCACTCTGGATAGAAAAGAAAAAATAAATCAGCTCATGAGATGTTATTATTCATTTCACATTGTGAAAAATACATTTACTATATATAAACTTGAAAAAGTACATCATAGCTTAATGTAGCAAAAAACAGGAAAAGAATATCTTTACGGTCTATACAGTATTCTAGCAATATATCTGATTAAAGCAAAGTGCAGTGATGACGAGGTGGGAAGTTGCAAAGAGCTTATCAAATATCTAATTGAAGACTCACTAGCATTTAGGGGCAAACACATCTCTATAGTAACTTAGAGCACTGTGCAGTATTTTAAAAAGCATAAAAATATAGAAAGGTACTTGCTTTTCATTAATATTTTTCTCAGCATTTATCATTTCTTACAGTAAAATGATTTGATTTCTTTTGAGGATTACTTCTCCCAGGCATGTGGGAAGGGTCGTTTTCACTTTGCAGAGAAACCAATATTTCTGATAGTGGTTGCTGGAACAGCAGAATGGGGATGGGGTGGGTGTGGAGTGGAGTATCTCTTACCCAAACTCAGCCCTCCTTTTCCATAGTATCTGTGATTTAAACTGGAGTCAATAAAAGTCAAAGCTTTCTCTATTTTCATGTTGTCTTTTTTGTTTTTCTTTGCTTTGCCTTTTCTCCTCTATGTTTCATTTTTTCTTTCCTCTTCTTTCCATTCCTCCCTTCAACTATATCCAAGAATAAGGAGAAAAAGTTCTTTCACATTCAGCTTCCATTAGGAGCAAGTAAGGGCTAAATTTAGCAACAAGCAGTAAAAGAAAGACTCTTGCTTATGTCACAAGTCTTGTATCTAGGCTCTAAACTGCAAAAGCGACTAGTCTTCTGCTTGTCACTTAACAGCTGCAATCTCCAGTTTTTAATTTATTGTTTTGCTATAAGAAGTTAAATTTCTTTCACTTCAACCAGCTTAATTATGGTATATCTATGCAATATGATGTTTTATGCTTTCATATGTCTATGGAAATGATTGACTCAGGAAAAATTTTAAAAAGACACAAAATATTCAACAATAAATTATATCAGGAGGTGACAAGAGTCATGGGAAAAAAGAGTATAAACCCAGAAGGAAGGTAGAGACACTGTGCTGAATCCTTTGTCTAACAACTTTAAATCAGGAGTACAGAGACCCAGGAGGGGTGAGCTGGAGCAGACATGGAAGGGATGATACAGTGAGCAGGCTGATAAGTAATAAGACATGTTAACGATTGTGCCTGGTATTGAGGATAACAGGCAGGAACCAGGAGTCTTTTAGGCAAACCAGGATGCCTGGTCAACTGGGCTGTGGGGCATCTGGAAAAGAGGTACAGGCAGACAGATGTCAGTGCAGAAACCACTCAGTGGTATGTGTCTGGCTGGCGCAGTCCAGCATGGCCCCTGTGGAGAGAAGGCCAGGCATACCATCAGCCTCCTCCAAGGCGATGTCAGAGTCGTTGGAGGATTTTATTGACCAAAAAGCTGACTTGAAGTGGCTGACCCAGAACAGAAGAGGAGATTTCACAGAGATTTTTCCCCCTGCTGTAAACTGGTAGAGAAATGATGGTGAGCGGTACTCTGATTAGGTTGGAGCAAGAAGTGTTGAGTTCTTCACATATTTTAAAGGGAAAATTCAGCGTTTGCTGGTGGACTTTATTGTGATACGTGAGAAAGAAGACAAGTACACAAGATGTTTGGCTGGACCAATACAAAATGGTGACTCTGATTTCCAGCAGTGTTAAACATACTACCTGAGCAGGCCTTTGGGAAGAGTTGAATTAACCACAAGACATATTGAGATGTGTTTATAGACATGAGTCTATAAAATGATTCGGATGCCCCTCCAAACAAGAAGATAGGAAGTACTGAGGAGAACAGAGCAGCTGTGACTCACAGCTGTCTACAAAAGGAGACTGGGTTTCCTGTCATGACTTTTTCCAGGCCTGACCTCCTTTTTCTCCCCCAGCTCACCACAATAAGCCCAAAGCTGAGGTTCTAATTGCACCTTTTTTTCCTCCAGGCTCCCCAAATCTATTCTTTAAATAATTAGGCATAGAATTTTGCTATGGTTTTCAGTATCTGACTTGCTACTTTTTTGAAGATTGAAGCCACTTTTGCATGTCTTTTGCTCTCCAGAAGTTTCTGCAATGTTCTGGGGGTATATTTAATTGTAACTCATAAAATGTACATGTTCTGCTAAAATCACTTTATTTAGAGCTTCTGTTTCTTGAAATTTCCTTTACCTTTTCCCCATCATTTTTAAAATGACTTATTTGTTCTGTTTTATTTCAAAAATAATATGTGTGAATTGCAGGCTATTTAAGGAGTGCATATGTTCAGCAAGATTAAAATTCTACACCAAAAATATGAGTTGCTTATATTTCAGGGCATCTTCTGATTTGTGTGTGTGTGTGTGTGTGTGTGATTTTTTTAATTAAATGAAATTTTAATGTGCATTCTGTTTTGGTGACTCACCATTTTCACTTACATAAGGTCATCTTGACAGATTAACCATGGCGTAAAGCAGTGAGATTGTTCCATGTCTGTCATCTGTTGACCTTATACCATCTGCCCTTAGCAGAGGGCTCATTGCTTCTTTGTTTCTGTTCCAAGTCACACATACACACAAAAAACCCCCACCAAATTTACTTAGATATTATTTTTGACACATCTCAATTTAATGTAGCTTAGCCACTGCCACATTGTTAAGAGATCTAAGTGACTTTTGACCTTCAACTGTACTTTGTTTCTTGTTTGTAGTGACCATTGCTGATTGTGTACTTCATATCTATTCTCTCTGTCTTTTTTCTTAAATGGTTCCTGTTTAATTTAATTACTCTTATTGTCTTCCTGCAACACTTCATCCACACATGTATCCATGTACCAAAGTGACTTCATTTGTGTGCTTTTTAATGCTTAATAAGAGGGCATGTGCTTATATGGGTGCTTTGATACATGAGTGTGCATATGTGTATTCAAATTTGCATGCACGTGTGTATGGATGATCAAGGTTGATATTTGGAATCATACCTGATTACTTTTTCACCTTAATCTTTCTGAGTCAGCATCTTTCAGACAAACCCAGACCTTAGTGATATAGCTGGTCTTCATAGCCAGCTTAATCAGGGGATCTCCTGTCTCTGCCTTCCATGGTTGAATTACACAAGGGTCACCACATCTACTCAGCAGATACCTGGGTATTGGAACTCTGGTCCTCTTGTTTATGTGGCAAGCACAAACTGTGTCTTCAGCTCAGTACAACATATTTTAAAACATATAGATATCAATACACCTGTCATTATAATCATACTATCATCGGAACAATCCTATAATTCCAGAAATCATCGTTCACTTTTGTCATTACACTTTTCCCCATCTTCCCGACCCCTGGAAAGTGCTAATCTAGCCTCACTTACTGTCATCTTTGCTAACTTTTCCAAAGTACCATACACATGAAATGATATTACATTCGAGATAGGCTTCTTTCATCAAGCATACTGCCTCTGAAATTCGCCTGGGTTATTGACACCTATTGATACTTTATTATTGCCATGCAGTTTATTATAAATGTACCCCACAGTAATTTATTATAAATATGCCCCACGGTTTTTTCAATCACTATTTATTCATTCACCTTTGAAGGATATCTAGATTGTTTCTAATTTGGTGGTGACAGGGGTGGAGGGATCATAGAGCTGAAATAAATATTTTGTGCAAATTTTGGGATAAATATTTCCCTAGAATGAAAAGTCAGTAGTACACCTGAGACTTACTGGAAACTGACACCTTCATAGAGTACCTGCAACATTTTGGATTGATATTGGCAACTTTTGACAACACTTGCTGCTCTACATCTTGATGGCATGGTCTGGTTTTCTTTTTTTTTCTTTCTTAGAGGCATGTGTTTGATATCTTATTATTTTGTCTTACATTTACCCAGTGGTGAAGTTATTTCATGTGCTTATTTATTTTACATATATCTTTGCTAAAGCTTCTGTTAAACTCTTTTGCTAATTTTAAGTTGATTTACTGTTGCATTATGATACGTCTTCATATTTATGGTTATAAGCCTTTTGTCAGATACATGATTTTAAAACACTCCTCAGTGACCTTGTATTTTCATTAAAATTAATTTATAACAATTCTCCTTTTATTGATTTTCCCCATCATATCATAGCTAAGATCTCTTCACCTAATTTCAGAACATGTAGAATTTCTCTGAACCAATGTTTCTTGAGCTTCCCTCTCTCCACTGTCTCCCAGTACATTTTGGCTCCCAGTAGTCCTGTTTTCTGGTCCTCTCTGTGCAACACTGTTCACCTTCTCAGTTATGTGCCTGAATCTGAGTCATCAGCAAAACACAGGGAAGAAAATGCAGTGCAAGATCTTGGGATCACAGTTCTGATCAGAAAGGGAAGCTCCCACTCTTATTTCAGATGGTTGTGGGCTCTGTGCTGCAAGAGCATTCCTGAGTCTTGGGTTGCCCCTAGGGGCTTCTTCTTGAGCCCTCTCTCCTCACCAATGTCCACAGTTTGTTCTTGGGCTTTCTTAAACCAAGATGTGGGAAACTGGAGGATGTGGGGGACATGGTACACCCACTGTTGCCTGAGTTGATTTGAGTGTCAGTCTCCGCCAAATCTTCCCACTTCTATTCACTTTGAAGCACCCTCAAGCTGGCAATTGAACTGAGTTCAGTACAGCTCCACCTGGTTTTTTTGTTGCTCTCAATGGGAGAGCCAGATGGATTATGACAGTTTCGTCTTACCCGGAATTAGGCTGCCCCACATCATCCCTTGGCAGTGATTGGCCAAGAAATGACATTCATCTCGAGTCTTACTGGAGAGCTAGGAAAGAAAGCCTGTGTGTCTCTGCAGTTTTCTCTCAGGAAGGGAGACAAAGAGAAGTGATGTTCTCTTTCTTCTACTTTGGAATGCTCTCGTATCAAAGTGCCACATCTGGGGCTGCTGGGGTCCAGATGCCAGCTTTGGGGATAAAGGCAGCACACAGATGGCAAGTAACGAAACCCAACAAAAGCCACATGAAAGAAACCTGTTCTTTGATGACATGATTGAGTCTACCCTATGTCAGGGCTTCCTGTGGAGGAGATGTTTGCTTTCCCTTTGAGCTTGTTCGCAGTTTGGGGTTTGAGGCTTTCACTTGCTATATCTTCAAGTGTGATACTCTGCTTTCTACATTTTGCACAAGTTCTTTCTTTGAATCTGAACTTCAGAGAGCTCTCTGTATTGACATCTGGTTTCTTTACATTTGTGCTTTTCAAATAGAGCCATCAGATTTATAGCTTATTGCATACTTAAAATATTGCTATTCTGAATGGAGATATGTATAAACTGCAAAATGCAAACCTGATTTGAGAGTTTAGTGAAAATAGAAGTGTATTTTGATTGTTTTATATTTATTACATGTTAAGGCGTTACATGTTTAGGTTAATTCTTTTTCCATTAAAATGAATTTTACTTGTTTCTTTTAGCTTTAAAAATATGACTATGAGATAATTTCAAATGACATATGCAGTTCACATTGCATTTCCACTGAACAGTGCTATTTTTCTTTAATTCCTCTTTTCCAATGGATTATTTATATTATTTACCAATTTATATCAAGAACATCTCAGCTCTTGTGGTCTCCTTCAGCTTTAAAACAGTGACTATTTTTTTTCCTTTGAGATTATTGAAATTCCTTTTCTAAGTGTTGAAGGGTTTCAAATATGGCAGATCCTGAGCTTGGAATTTTTGGAAGCAGTTTCCTAGTTCCATGATCAGACAGTCTGACAACATGGGACATGAGTAAAATGCAAACTTCAGGGTTTTTAGCATTCATGTTTCCATCCCTCAATTATCTCTGCTTCTTTGGATGGCATTACAGTATTGCATTATCTTACTACTTCATTCCCATAGCCAGGCTGCTCTGTCTAAGGCTCTGTTGATCAATCCCTGATTTTAGGTTTATTGTTATTCATTGCTTGCCCATCAGTATATTGACACTGAGACTGTGATCTTTCTGACCATTCTTGTTGTGACTTTTTCATGTGGTCTATTGGATTTTTTTTTCATCATGACATATTAGAATAGTCACCTTCAAACTCGAGCTTGCATAGCTATTCAAGTAAATGAACTTTTTGGGTTAGGTAATTCAACATCAATACATTGTGGAGTTTATTGTAAATGATGTAATTAGCAACACTGTAAGTGCAGCTTCTAATGGTGCTCTACTGTGTCTCTTTGGCTGTTAATTTCTGTTGGTCTCTCATTATAGATTAATAATAATAATCATCTATGACTATATCGACTAATTGGAAACAAAGAGTGCCATTATTTCAATAAAAATGAATTCCTAATAAAGTTTTAAATTTATTTTCTAATTATAACACTTTTAAGTGTTATTTATGCTTTGATTGATTAGTTATTTTAATGATTATTTAACACAGAAGAAGAATTGTTGGATGTAATAGTCCCATATATTAAAATTGAATATTTATACATATTTATTAGAGACAACATGATATGCTGTTAATACAATACTTTTTTTTAATTTCCACTCATACAAACTTAACAGGTACACCGGTCCCTTCCCTCCCTCCTCATCCCCCAGTGCCTCCCCCTCCCATCCCTGGAGCATCCTTTAATAAGCATGCCAAACTCTCCTGTGGGTTCTCCTCTCCGATGAGGTGCAGGACCCAGTGGCATTTCCCAGAACCGTTTCCTGTGTTCCCTTTAAGCATAGGAGCACTACTGTGGCTGTCAATCCCTTGCCGCCAAGGATCCTAGTGCCTTTAGCAAATGCTAGACTTTGTGGGGTCAATAGTGTGTGGGACATTGTGCAGGGCATGCAAAGTCCAAATATGACTGCTTTGGCCCTAACTTGTGTGGACTATCTTGCATATCATTGCTCCTCCCATCCTTGTGCTCTTACAATCTTATCACCCCCTCTTCCGCAAATTTCCCTGAGCTTCAGGATGGGGAGAGATTAGGCTGGCCTAGTTCCAGGTGGTTGATATAGAGTCTCTGATGTTCTGGATTATGGTTTGTTGATTTATTTTTTTTTCAGTTTTGCTGCTCCTGCAATGCCCTTCACTCCATCCTGATAGGTATTGGATATCACCCCCTGCCTAGAGATAAAAATCTGTTAAATTAGAGTCTTGTTATGAGTATATTCAAAGGTAGATTTAATAAAAGTAGGAAACCCTGGTGAGAGAGGGGTCAATCACCACTTGAGAAATGATTACTTTCTATCTGCCAGATTATATGCCCTCCCTTTCTGGTAAGATCATACCCCATCAGTTGTAAATGATCAGGAAGGAAAGTCAGTGAACTTAACCATATGTCTCATTACTTACTTGCAGTCCTTGATGGTGGTCTATTTTCTCTGCTGTAACATGGTCCCCTCTCTCCTTGTTACTGGTGTGTCCCTCCTCTCCATCCCTCCTGTTCATAATCTTTGCAATTACTGTAGGTATTACAGAGACTTATCTTTGAGTGTCTCTAAGTGGGTTTGGTACTAGAAGCCACCTATTAGGGAGTACATATGGCACTTAATTTTCTGTGTCTGGGATACTTCACTCAGTATAATTGTTTCTAATTTCATCCACTTCCCAGCAAATTCCATTAATTCATCATTTTTGATGGCTGAGTAGTACTCCATTGTATAGATGTACCAGTTTCCTTATCCACTCGTCAACTGTTGGACATTTGGGTTGATTCCATGACTTTGCTATTGTAAACAGTGCTGCTATGAACATGGTCGAGCTTGTGCTATCAAGGTAAATTTTTGCTATATAGGGGGTTATTCCCAAAAGTGGAATCGCAGGGTCATATGGCATTTCAATCTTTAATTTCTTTAAGAATCTCCAGAGGGCTCACCAGAGTGGCTGTATGAACTTGCATTACCACCAGCAATATAGGAGAGTTCTCCTCTCTCCACATCCTCTCCAGCATTTGTTGTTGTTTGTATTGTGGATTTTTGCCATCCTGACCGGGATAAGATGATATCTCAGGGAAGTTTTGATTTGCATTTCCCTGATGGCTAAGAATGTGGAACATTTTTTAACATATTTGTTAGACATTTTAATTTCATCCCTGGTAAAGTTTCTTTTAAGTTCCAGGGTCCATTTTTTAATTGGGCCATTGGTTTCCTTGGTGTTTAGTTTTCTAAGTTCTTTGTGCACTCTGGATAATAGAGCTCTATCAGATATGTGGTTAGTGAAGATTTTCTCCCGTTCTGTGGGTTGCCTTTGAACTCATGTTACAATTTCTTTATCTGAACAGAAGCTCTTTAATTTCACAAGATCCCAGCTGTTGAGAGTTGGTAGCAGTGACTGTGCCATTGGATGTCTGTTTAGGAAGTGTTGGCCTAGCCCAATCAGCTCGAGGGAGTTCCCTACCCTTTCACCTATGGTTTTTATAGTCTCTTATATCAAGGTCCTTGATGCATTTGGAATTAAGTCTTGTACATGGTGACAAGTACGTGTCCAGTTTTAATCTTCTGCATGTGGAGATCCAGTTTTGCCAGCACCATTTGTTGAACATACTGTTCTTTTTATATTGGATTTTTTTGGGCCTCTTTGTCAAAGACCGAATGGCTGTAATTTTGTGGGCTTATATCTGGGTCTTCAACCCTTATCCATTGATCTGTGTGTCTATTTTGGAGCCAGTACCAGGCTGTTTTTATAACTATGGATTTGTAGTATAGACTAAGGTTTGGTATGGTGATACCTCCAGCAGTGTTTGTGTTACTCAGGATTGTCTTCACTATCCTGGGTCTTTTGTGCCTCCATATGAATTTTGAGATTGTTCGGTCAACTTCTTTAAAGAATTGCTTTGGGATTTTAATGGTATAGCATTGAATTTGTATATTGCCTTTGGTAGAATGGTCATTTTTACGATATTGATTCTGCCAATCCAGGAACAAGGGAGGTCTCTCCACCTTCTGGTGTCTTCTGCTATTTCTTTCTTTAGGATTATAAAGTTTTCATTATAAAGGTCTCTTACTTCCTTGTTTAGATTTATACCAAGGTATTTCATTTTTTTAGGGGCTATAGTAAATGGGATTGTTTCTCTCAGGGCTTTTTCACTTCTTTCATTCTGGGCATATAGGAAGGCCACTGATTTTCGTACATTTATTTTGTATCCTGCTACCCTGCTGAACTTCTCAGTTAGTTCCAGGAGCTTCCTGGTGGAGTTTTTGGGATCCCTTAGGTATAAGATCATGTCATCTGCTAATAGGGATAGCTTGACTTCTTCCTTGCCGATTTGAATCCCTCTTATGTTCCTTTCTTGTCTTATGGCTTCAGCTAAGACTTCAAGTACAATATTGAATAGAAGTGGTGAGAGTGGACAGCCTTGCCTAGTTCCTGATCGAAGTGGGAATGCTTCCAATTGTTCCCCATTGAGCATAATCCTTGCTGTGGGCTTGCTGTATACAGCTTTCATTATATTGATAAAGGTTCCTTCCATTCCTACTATCTCTAGAGTTTTGATCATAAAAGGCTGTTGGATCTTGTCAAAAGCTTTTTCTGCATCTGTTGAGAGTATCATGTGGTCTTGGACTTTGGACTGGTTTATATGATGAATTACATTTATTGATTTGCATATGTTGAACCAACCTTGTGTGCCGGGGATAAAATACAACACTTTTAAGACTAATAGTGTGTTACAGTAAGATCAAATTCTTTAGGGGCTAAAAAATGAAACTGAGCTGAGAGAGAAAAGGAACTCGACTCCCAAAAAAGAGCTTGCTCAAATATTCATCAAATGGTTGTGTCATGTAGATTCCATTCATTCGCAATAAACATATTAGAAGAATTTTATATAAATGTTAGTTTTTAAAACCTAAGCAATCAAATCACTTGCAACCATTAATATTTATATTAAAATTTGTTGTTGGTAATCTAAGAATATAACAGTGGTGTCAACAATTTTGTAATCTTTTCTCTCTCATGAGAAAAATTGTTGCTCAAGAGTAAAATTTTTCAAATTTTATGTTGATATTTTTACCCTATTCATTCTATTCAACATAAATTACTCTTAAAGGTGTGTGTGTGTGTGTGTGTGTGTGTGTATCAGAGGGCATTGTGTGTCCCTGTGGAGGACCAAAGGTGACTTCAGGAATCACTGGATTGTTCCACCTCCTTTTTCTTTCCTGGGGGATTTCACAAGCTCCACCAACCAGAGTCAGAAGTGCACGCTGGTTCTGCCTGGCATTTTTATGTGGGACCTGAGATTTGAACAGAGGACCTTGTGCTTGGAAGGCAGAGTCGCAAACCTTCAGCCATCTCCAGTCCAACATTAATTACTCTTAAAGAAGTCAGATACGGTGTGGATCCATATCATGCCAATTTTGTGACATGAATACATTCTAATTCATGGATTAGAGATCCAAATTCCATCCTTTGATTCTCTCTCTCTCTGTCTCCCATCTTTCTTTCTTCCTTTCTTCCCTTTCCTCTCTCTCCATCTCTTTTCCCAGATACCTAGTTCTTCTAAATTACTTTGCCTTCTCAAATTCCAACCATCAACTTTCACATGGACAACAAACACACACATAAATATTATCTTTTGACCATCTTACAAACCAACATGGCTAAAAATCTTTCAAATTTTTCAAAGATTTTGCTTCTTCTAGAAGTTTGTCAAGTCTTGTCTGCAGACATGGTTCCTTGTTCTATTCCTACCATCTGTAGTAGTATATTTATTTCCTTTCAAAAATATCAAACTTGGTTCATGGGTATGTTTACACATATGTAAACAGAAATATATAATTAATCCCCAAATGTAAATGTTCAATACATATATATATATGTAAGAGTACATAGAATTAAGGAGCATTCATGTGTGGGTGCATGTATGACTGCACACACCCCATCTTTTAATCCACATCACATTCACCAACCAAGAAGTTAATAAAAATGTTCTATATATTTAAATGGCAGCACGAAACAATTAGCAGTTGGTGGATTTTTCTTAGTTGGGGCCAAGCATCTTGCATGCCCGCCATGTCCAGCGCACTGTGCCTCATAAAGTCTACATCTGTTAAGGGCACCAGACCCCTGGAGGCAAGGGATGACAGCATTAGGATCAGCTTAGGGAAAGAAAAGGGCTGTGGAATGCCACTGGGCCTTATATGTCTCGGAAGGGACCCATGGAAGTTAGGCCAATAAGGACGCTCTGGAATGGGGGAGGCATGGGGAAGGGAGGGGAGGAGGGGGAGGGAGGAATGGTAAAAATTTTAAAATTAAATTAAATTTTTAATAAAAAATGTTCTATATATTTAAATTCATGCACGAAACATTAGGCAGTTGGTGTATTTTTCTACAACCGAGAAAGGCATATATTCTGTATTGTGTCTCATCATCATCATTATTAACCATAACAAAGTAAAGTAGAGCATGTCACACTTAACCGTGTCCACAGTGATGGTCACAGCAAAGGTTTACAATGCATGGTGTCTTTGTTGTCATCTGTGATGTGAATTCACTTTCATACTCATGTTTGGCTATTTCTTGAGAAAAGATCCCACTAGCGGGACCTTGTGATCACTGAATACACATTTTTCACTTTCATTGGCACTGTTCTTCAAAATGCATTATGCATATAAATAACAATAGAGGAAATATATTTCCATGTGCCTCCATAAAAACTTCATATAATCAGCTTCATCAACAAAGAAAGGAGGATTCATTGTGGATATTTGGATTTTCTCTCTCTGACTTCTGGCGCTTTCTTCTGTGGGAAGCTGGCATATACTTAATTTGGGCTTCAATAATGCTGAACTCCTTTTCTTCTCCTTTAGGCCATGTTTATCTTCTTAGTATTATTTGGATATACCTTTGATTCCCCTCTGACTCTTAAAAACCATATTTTCCAGCTTTCTTTTGGATCATTTCTTTTCTATTTTCATCTTCATCTTTCTTGATAAACTGTACAGAGAGGTCTTCCTTAGGCCCAATTGCCTATACCTGAAGCAGCTGATTCGTTTAACATAAATAGCAGGATATTGCTTCTGGCAACAACATAGGCTGGAGACACTCTCTGAAGAGCTAAGGAAAAATCACCTTACCTTCCATTCTACCTGCTTTTGCTGTTTCTTGCACTTTGTTATCTAGTGTGAGAAAAGTTATTTTCTTCTTTATATTAAGGTTGTGCTTCTGATGCCTTTTCTTCAAATTGCCTAGCAGAGAAGAATGAACTTGGAAATAATGATTTGTTTTTCTTCTTCCAAAACTTTGAGTGAAATTAAAGGTTCAGGAATATTTGTTTTGTTTTGCAAGTGCTTCCATCCTCTGGCATAAAATACCCTGGCAAAGGAGCTTTATTGCATTAGATGAAAATAAAAATTATGTTTCACTCAGTTTAATTTTATAAAATCGATGTGGTTTTTGTTTAAATTCTGTGTGTTATTATATGGAAGTAAAGTTTTGACTTTTGTCAACATATATCTATTGAAAGCTCTCAGGGACTTCTAGTGATCCATGGACCATACTTTGAGAACTGCTGTTCTAGAATAATTTTCTTTATCTGTCTATAGTATAAAATAATGTGATGCCCCAAGTCCAGAGGCTGTGCATTAATCAGCATGGAAGATTTCTAATATTATATGAAAAGGCTGAAGGTTATTTTAAAATGTAGGCAGATTTTTTTAAAAAAATCACCATTTAGTGCATAGTGGAGTGTCTGTAGACACATGGAATCTATTTTGGGATTGGACTAAATTGTCTTTGAGAACAAAACATTAAAGTATAATACAATTATATAGCACAATAGCAGACAATACTGTATAGATTGGAATTATTTTGTGTGGAAACCAAGCGATATAAATCTGAAGAACATCTTTATATATTTAAAGATATGAAAATGTATTAGAACTTGCTTTTCATGAGGTATATACCACTACTAATATCATGAATCTATCATCTGTGCAACATCTACTTATTATCTATTTATCTATCTATATATCCATCAATCCATCTATCTAATTTCTCTACCTGTTATATACAGTCTATTATCTCTTTACTTATCTATGATCTCTGTGGATATGTACATTTGCATACATCTATATGTGTTCTTCAACTAATATATTTAGATTAAATAGCACAATGTTTTTCATGTGTGTTTTCATGAAAATAAAAAAAATCATAAAATATTTTTCCTAAGTCATAATGAAACTCTTTCCTGTTTCATTACAGAGACAAGATCACCGAACAAATGTTTGAATGTTAGGGAAGGGGAATTAGGCCAATATCAAGTAATTTAGATTTTACTTGTATAGTAGTTTTCCCACCTCTTGATCCTGTCAGGAAAGTTCACTTCTTTTTATGTATGGTCTATTGAACCATGAGTATTTCATGAGAAAGAAGAACTAGGGATGGACTAGGGAGTTTTCTAGTCAATACTTTTGCATTGGTAGGTATGAAGTAAGCAATTGATGTATTTGGAACTCTCCTGGATATGTCAGAATGTTCTTATTTGTTATATTTTTGGTAGTTCTTCAGGCTTTAAAATGAAACAGAATCACTAATAAAGTCAAGTAAGTTCTGTTTTAGTAGTGACTGAAGAAGTTGAGTTCTGTTTTTTACTATTACTTTGAAACCAAATGGGATTAAAAACACATCATAGACCTGAAGATAAAAGAGGTAACTAAAACACCTGTAGACAAAAGCAGGTAAAAATATTCATGACTTATGGGGTAGGCCAAAAAGTAGACAAGATATACAAAGAACAAATAATAAATTTTTAAAAAATGATGAGTCATATCTCATTAAAATTTAAAATTTTTATTTTCAAAGATACTCTTAAGTTAAACAGAAAATAAGCCATGGACTGGGAGGCGATGTTCACAATGTGTTCCCGATAAAAGACTTATGCAGACTACATAGATGTAGTAACAATAAGGTAAGTAGCTTAGTCAAAGACTGTATGTCTAGTGTATATTCTCTGAGGCCCTGAATACACACCCTAGTTATGCACATGCACACACACAGAGACATACAGATAGATACACACATGCACACACACACACAGACATACAGATAGATACACACAGGCACACATATACACAGGTACACTGATACAGAGACACACAAATGCACACAGACACATATAGAAAGAGACCCATATACATATGATAAACAACTCAATTAAAAATGAGCTGGAAATTTAAGAAAATGCTCAATAAAACCAGTTATCTGAAGGCTAACAAACACCAGATGTGTAGCATTATCACTCATGAACACCACGTGGTATATTACTACTCACACATTAGAATACCTAAAATTAGAAGGAATAAGCAAGTTAACAAGACCACTAATGGTACTCTCATATTCTCCTAGCAGGAATGTACATAGCCTGAAAGTTACTTGTAAAGTTAAATAAGGACACTTTTGACACTGAGCCTGCAAATCTACATGTAGATTTTTACTGATGAGAAATGACAGTATGATTCCATAGGTAAGCATGTACACAGATACTCACAGGAGCTTCTTTAACAGGTCTAAACTGCAAAATACAGACAAGCAAACAAAATATGATGTTAGTTACAATTTATATAACAAAATAAAATAACTCAATAATAAAAACAAATGACTTCTAAAACATAAATAAATATAAAACCATATGTTAAGTAAATTAAATGAAAAAGAATATGCTTTTTGTTCTTCCATTTATGTAAAATTCTGGAATAGGCAAAATTAATAGGGATAGAAAGCAAAATAATGGTTTCTGGTGCTGGTAGCAGGAGAAAGTGATGGAAGGAATTTTCTGGGGTGATGTTCTAAGACACGTTTGTGATGATGGTCACACAGGGGTGAATTAATGCATTAAATGTACACTGAAAATGAGTGCTTTTAAATGCATAACTATATTTTAATGTAAATTCATTATAATAGGTTACAAAATTCTAGAGCCCAAGAAGTTCATTCAAAACTGACAGCTGAGAATGTAGGAACATCAGTTCAGGTAGAATGCTAGGAAAGGCAGCTGAAAACATGTAAAGATTACACTGGTCTAGGAGTCTGATAATCCAGCTTTGAGAGGCATCCTTTCATTTCTACATTATTACAGATCACATCGGGTTGAGAGATGTTTCTCCATCACACTAAAGAGCAGAGAGTAATTAGGAACTAGATAAAAAGAGAACTTACTGCATTTGGTCAGAAAGCAACAAACAAAAAAAAATCAAAACAAAGTGAAATTCTTTCTGTGAAGTTGCAACGACTCAGCAGATGCTCAGAGAATGTTTGGTGCTAAGCTGCTTTGAAAGACTATCAGGAGCTCCTCAGTGTGAGACTTCAGAGTGGATCTGAAGATTATTCTCCTTTTGGTCAGAGAAAAAGCTAGAGGCACTGTAAAAGACTAATGTAAAAATTAAAAGTGTGTTATGTTACTGCTTTTACTTCTTGGACTTTTGCCAAAAATGATGTATCACTTTAAATATAATTCAGCTATATAGCTTTATAATTGTATATTAGATAAATAATATGATGTTTTTTGCATACTCTCCCTGTTTAAAGCATAAGTTTGTTCAAACGATCCCAGGAGAATGCTTGTTGCCTCTTTCTCTTAATTGTTTAAGTGTTTTCGGTTGAGAGTCATGGGCAGCTACAAGAATGAATGGGGACAGAACCTGTAGAGCCAATATTGTGCTTGTCTTCAGTGTTACCTTAGTTAATGTAAGGTAACTATACTTAAGTTACTTGTTTACTTAATTAGCCAAGTATAGTTACTTTACATAACTATAGCATATCACAACTAGAAAATTTACATTAATTATATTCTATTATTCAGAAGCCACCAATTTTGAGTATATATATTCATGAGTATGTGTATGTGTCTTTCATGTTTGTGTCTGTATTATTTAGGTATATGTAATTTGGATTTCTCATACATGTGATCATGTATGTTCTCATACACTGTGATCAACTCATTCCAGATGCATAATGACTCTTTAAGGGTGTTTCTATCTACACCTTCTTTCCTTCTATGCATCCTCACTTCCATATATACCTTCTAGAAACTGAGTCACTTCTCCATTTCTAAAATTCTATCATTGAATGACTTGAAGAAATGGAACCATATGTAAGTTCTTGGGGTTGGCTTTTTTCAGTTTGTACAATTTCCTGGAGATTTGCCCAAGTTGTTACGCATATCAATAGTGATTCCTTTTTTTCTTGCAAAGCTCTATTCAGTCATGTAAGTATATGGGTACAACAGGTCTTTTAGCTTTTTACCCATTGTAGGATGTCTAGATTATTTTCAAGTTCTGACTACCTTGAAAATCGTGGCTACAAATGCTTTCTTTTTAAAATTTTTCTCCCACATTTTATTTTTTTCTAATCATACAAACTCAATAGGTATCCCATCCTCTCCCTGCCCCCTTCCCCTCCCCAGTTGTCCCCCATTGCACTTTACATCCTTTCCCTTCCTTTTACCCCTTTTCTCCCTCCCCTTCTCCCCATGCCTCCCAATTCTTCCCTCCCTTCCCCTGGAGCATCCTTTTATGTGACTGCCAAACCTTCTCTGAGTCCTCCACCCTAGTGAGGGTTCAGGACTCAGTGGTATAGTCTGGAGCCCTTTCTTGGGCTCCCCATTAATATGTGAACTCTATTATGACTGTTAAATCCCTTGCCTCTAAGGATCCTACTGCCTGGAGTCTTCTCCCCTGTGACACATGCTAGATTTGGGGGGTCCTTGATACATCAGCCATACAAATGCTTTTATATAAACAGAAATTTGCATTTCTTTGGGATAAATGCCATGGGGGTAGAAATGCTGGATTATGTTATAGCTCTGAGCTTGGTTTGTTTGTTTGGAAACAAAACTGTAGAAGTGTTTTCCAGTGAGTCTCTGTTTATTCCCATTAGCAAAGCACAAGTGATTTACTTTCTCTGTATCCTCCTTGGCTTTTGGCAGGTCACTGTTATTTTTTTCCACATTCTGATGGAGTGGATTCACAATTCTCTGATATGAGATGAAGTGGAGACTCTTTCTATGTGCTTGTTTGCTATGTGTGCATCATGCTCCACGACAGGTCTGTTCATACCACTTTTCTAACTGAATTATCTGATTTTTAGTATTGACTACCAGGAGAGAATTTCATTTACTCTAGATACTAGTGTGCTGTCAGCTCCAGAGCTTTGCAAGTATTTCTTTCCATGCTATTGTTTATTTTCTTATTTTTCTGTATTTTTAAGTTATATTTTTAATAAGCTTGCAAAGCAGTAGCAATTTTTATTCTTGTCAATAGGAGGATGTTTCACAGAACAAAAAGTCTTAAATCTAATAATGATTAACGTGCAATCATTTCATTTCATGAACTAGGTGTTTTTTTCATTGTTCTAACACATGTAGATATTTTTACTATAAATATTTAGGTCAGCATAAAAGCTAATGGTATTCATCATAGTCTCTTTATACATACAGTCATTATACCTTGTTCCCATTCATTCTTCACTGCCTTCTCTTACATCCTTCCTTTCTCCAGCTGTTTCTCTATCATCTCACAGTTAGCCACCATTTCTGCTTTCTTATCCTGTGCATTATTTCACCTTCTTGATTTCCTATCTCCTTAAAATTCTCTTTTTCCTCTCTTACAACCTCCTTTCTAACTTTATCCTCCCCTCTAGATTCACTTTTAAATCTAGGCTTCTCACGGAAGAAAAAAAAAAGTTTTGTTTCTCCAAGACTGACTTACTTTGCTCAACATTATGCTTTTCATATCATAAGAAAACTTTGCTTAGTTTTAGATCCTAAAGATTTTTTTCTACTTATTTCTTTACACTTCACACTTACCATCCTTATCAATTTCAAGTTGTTTGGCAGAAAAGGAACTAGGTTTTCAACCATGAATTCTGAATCATGATAACCAGACTCACACATAACTTTATCCATAAAAATAGGAGTCATTACAGTCAACACATTTTTTCCAATAAGAAACAAGTTTGTTGATTCTTGTAGTATACAGATAAGTTCTTCAGGACTTGATGAACTCTTCGAAAACATTTTCTGCATCCTGCTGATTGTAGAAGATTTTTTTTCCTGCAAAAGTTGTCAAAATGCTTGAAGTGGTAGATGGTTGGTGGATGAGGCAAAAACTCACAGAATAAAGAAGCATTGATTGCATGTCATGTCATTGTACATTATCATGGAAAAGAACTGGACCCTTTTCATTACCCCTTGCCAGCCACACATGTTTCAGTTTTGTTGCATTTCATGGAGTATCCTTTTCAAAGGTTATAATTTTGCTGGGATTTAGAAAGCTGCAGTGGATCAAAGACAGGCAGCAGACCACCTAATAGGTTTCATGACTTCTTAGGTGCAAATGTGGCTTTGGAAAGTATGTTGAAGCTTCTTTGTCTATCCACTGAGCTGGTGAATAATTTCTGCATAATAGATTAAGAGCAATGTTCTTTTTACTTATGAATATCTACTGTGCTATTGTTACTGGTTGGTATCCGAGCTCTGGATGTTCTTAGGCTCTTGGCATCTTATTTAATAATGAAGCAAAAAACCTGCACAAATGGTGAGCACATTTTATTCAAAGCCAATTGATAGAACAGATCAGAAAGGAAAACTCTGTCAACAGACAGTAGGTCACATGAGTGAGGATACTCAAGGACACCAGTTATTACTGGAACTTCTTTTTATGTGATTCAAGAGAGGTGGGAGTTTGGTTACTGAGATCATAGTTTGGGTGGTTCTCTATTTAGTCTGACAGGGTTATATTATTCAGTCTTTTTCTCAGTGAGCTTGTTTCTCCTCTGAATGCATTTGATTTTACTCAAATACAGTCCAATTATGCATAGGTTTAAGATGGTAAATGGGATTCTTCCTAAAAGTTCACCTAGAGGACACAGTGCTTTATTGCATAGGCACTCAAAACCAGTTCAGGCCAGATCCATCTATTGCTTTACTGCCCTGATGTATCTCAGGATATGTTTGAATAGAAAACAAATCTGATTGGAATTTGTGATTAGAAAATATCACAAATCATTATCATTAAGGGAAGGAGAAAGTTATTCTATTCTGAGAGAGAGAGAGAGGGAGAGAGAGAACACAGATGGGATCCTCTGTTGCTAATAGATTGCTAGGTGCATTGTTTAGAGAGGGTGTGTACATGTGCACAAGCTAAGGTTCTCTGGCTGCTTAAGAGAGTATCAGAAGAAAGGTGGTGTATAGCTTAGTCAGGTGGAATTCCAGGTTATTGCTTTATTCCTAGTGCTGTCTCCCTATCACCTTTAGATGAAAAGGCTATGTCTTCTTTGAATTTTCCACTTTTGTCAAAAATCAATTTGAAAACAATAAGTTGGGAATATTTATGTAGATGTTATCTAGGTTTTCCTTTCTGTTCCATTAATCTCCAATTCTGTCCTGCCACCAAAACCATACAGTTTTTTTTTTTTTTTTGCAGAATAATTTTTTTTATTTGTTTTTTCCACTCATACAAACTTAATAGATACCCTGGTCCCCTCCCTCCCTCCACCCCTCCCCCGATCCCCTTGCTCCCTCCCTCCTTTTCCTCTTCCTTTCTCCCTCCCTCCCCCCATCCCTGGAGCATCCTTTAGTGTGAATGTCAAACTTCCCTCTGGGTTCTCCTCTCTGTTGAGGTGTAAGGACTCAGTAGCATTTCCTAGAGCCCTTTCTTGTGTTCCCCTTTAGTATAGGAACATTATTGTGGCTGTTAATCCCTTGTCTCTAAGGATCCTAGTGCCTGTGATCCATGCTAGACTTTGGGGGGGGTTTAATGATATGTTGGTCATTGTGCATGTCATGCAAAGTCCTGTTATGGTCACTTCGGCCATAACTTGTGTGGAGTATCTTGCAATCATTGCTCTTCCCCATCTTTAGGCTCTTACAATCTTATCACCCCCTCTTCCGCAAATTTCCCTGAGCTTTGGGATGGGGAGAGATTAGGCTGGCCTGGTTCCTGGTTATTAATGTAGAGTCTCTGATGTTCTGAATTATGGTTTGTTGTTGTTTTTTTTTTTTTTTTTTACTAGTTTTGCTGTTCCTGCACTGCCCTCGGCATATTGGATGTCACCTCCTAGCCAGAGATAAAAGGCTTTTAAAATAGAGTCTTACTATAAGAGTAGATTCAAAGGTAGATGGAATAAGAGTAAGAGACCACAGTGGGGGGAGGTCAGTCTCCCATTTTCAGGAGGGAAGGAGAAGGAGAGGCCCGCCATAAATAAGGAGAGAGGGGACTATGCAGAGAAAATAGGCCACTATCAAGTACTGCAAGTAAGTAGTGAGACATCTGGTTAAGCTCACAGACTTTCCTTCCTGGTCACTTGCAACTGAGGGGGTTTGATCTCACCAGTCAGGGATGGCATAGAGTCTGGCAGATAAATGGCAAAACCATACAGTTTTGATTGCTGTATGGTTTTGATTTTGATAGGAATTATTTCAAAGTGGGCAGAACTGAAATTTTCACTATGTTGCTCTTCAAATCTATGAATATGTATGTCTGTATATTCAGGTCACCAATGCTTTCTTTCATCTTTTTTATGATTTTCAGCCTTCAGCAATGTACAAGCTTTTAAGCATATGCCTAAGTAGTTTGTGTTCTTTGAATTAATTGTAAATGTGTTTTAATTTTGATTTCTGTATGTTCACATTAATATATAGAAGTGCTTAGCATGTGTAAAGTCTTGGCATCTATCACCAACAGTATATGAAATTGAGCATAGCTGTACATGTCTGTAAAAATCTTTATAGAGGCAGGAGGATCAGAAGTTCTAGATCATCCTTGGTTACATAGAACCTTTTCATGTAGATGGAGATAGGTAAGACTCTGTCATATATGTTTTACATTGGTTTTTATAAAATTGAGATTATTGTTTATTACTACCTTGCCAAAAAACTTTTAGTTATGCATGACTATTAGACTAATTAAATCTCTTTCTTTCATTGATATGGCATTTTTCAGGTAATCAACACCTTTAATAACTTACGTCAAGAGAGACTGGCCGGCAAGAAGGGTTGTACTGGGAAGAGGAAGGGAGATGAGATTGAGTATCAAGGCATGAAAATATCATAAATTTTCTATATTTACATATGAAACGCTGAAGTAATTAAAAAAACATAAACAAAGATGACTCTCAGTGGAGGAAGGTGGACTGGTAGATTCAATAAAAAACTTGCTGATTTTTTTTCTAGCTTTTCCAAACATCCTCATTTTCTTGCTCCAGGACATCACTTCTTCTCTAAATGACTTAACCTGTATACCCTTAGCAAAATGGAATTCCAAATGTCCCACACACCTGTGGAAATGCACCACTGCAATTAGCAGATCCATCTTCTTATCTATGTCCACCTGGTCAAAAGACACTTCCACTATTCAAATCCTTCTGTAGACAGTATGGAAACATTCTAGTCCTACATCCTCTTGACACAAACTCCATTCTATAGAGCATACTTTCCTTGCTACATTTTTCAGAAACAGTTGTCAGGGAGCAGCTCACTGTGAAACAGCTGCCCTAGCAATGCTGGGCATGGTTTGCAGTATCGGTGAGACTAATCACTGGGTCAGTAGGCATGGCTTTTTCTTTAGTCTGCCAATTTTTCCTTCTCCTCTTACAATTTGGGGTTTATGATGATAAAGCTTGCCAAGTGTGTATTATGGAGTGTTGGAAGAAAATCAAATTCATTGAAAAGATTCATAACAGGATTGTATATAAGAGTGGTAGTTGGTTGAATTAAATATGAATTCTTACTAACAGTGCATAAAAGAATAAATGTGCACTTGAATTCTGGAGCAAAGAGGAATACATTGCTATGGAGATAAAGAAGCCACTACTATTTAAGTCTCACTGTACATTAAGTGTGGTGGCCTCATTTTAAGACTAACATTAAGCAATATTACTTCATCGACTTTGCTGGAACACACAATACATGCGTTACTCTTTATTTTCATTACCTCTTTTACTTTTATCATATCCCTATTTCCTTTGTATGTAGTTTTGATTTGTCAGTCCCTTTTCATAATCACTGCCTTGCAAATATTCTGCATCTCCTTCACCCACTCTTCCTCTATTGCAATCACTTCAATCCTATTAAATCCAATTCTAGTTATTACAGGCCTGCACGCACCTGGCACATAGTGGCCCCAGAAGAAATATTTAACTATGGCCATTAATAGTGTGTGGGCATCAGTGCTTAGTAATCTTAAGGTCCAATATTTCCCTTTTCTGTTATTCATCTCATCTTTAAGATTTTCCTCCCTATTTTCACTCAGTTGATCTTTCCTCTTATTTCACTGAGAAAACAAAAACAATTGGAAAAGAATGCTCGCAAACACCATTAGCACAAGTTCTTCCTTAGCCATTCTCCTATTGGCTCCTATAAATGAACTGTCTGTTTTTAGACCAAGTCCCATTCTTTAGACCCATCACCCATCCTCTTAGGCTCATTCTAGGCTGCGGTGTTACCAATGTCCAAGTCTTGTGACATAAACTGTGTTCATATTATGGAAAGTGAGTTTATTACTTACAGGTAGGCAACAAGGAACAAAGGAATTCTAGGATTCATTGTTAACTGGCTCCTAAGGCTCAGGAATGTGAACCATCAAAGATCGCAATTATACATGTTGCACTTGCACCACAACTGAAGGACTCTGGAAGGCTCCTCTGGTTATTAACCTGTGGCTCACTATGAGTGAGGAAGTTTGAGGGATCTCCCATCTTCAGATGAGACAGGAATAAAGTCTAGGCTGTTCCAGGCAGGTCATCCTTACATGCCACATTTCTCAGAAAGAAAAGGAAGAAGGCTCTAGTGCCTAAGGTAGAGCCTCCATCTTAAGATACTTCATTCCCAGCACATAATACCATCATGACTCTTGAGATCTGCAATCAAGAAAGGATAGAAAGCCCAGTGGGCTCCAGGCCACCTAAAGAAATGCCCTCTAATGTCAGCTTCTTCCTTTGAGCTGCTCAGAGCAAATATTCCAGTGTCCATCCGAGGTCTCACCCATCCACCCATGTCTATGGTCCTCCAGAAAAACCTGGTGTTGTCTCATCATCCTTTCAGCTGCTATCTTACTCCAAAAATCTCTTGTCTGGATGATTTCAATTGCTCCAAACTTTTCTCTTTTATTTTTTTCAGTAAGTTTTCATCAAGAAGGACTTGAAGCCTATAATACGTCATACTGTTCCTCAGCTCAAAATTCTCCAGTCATTTTCCATCTCTCTTGTTGTCGTAATCTCTCTTGTTGTGGGAGTTACTCTGGAATGATTTTTCAGAAGCCAGTTAGGGGGAAAGAGAAGAGTTTAATTCACCAGTAGTCTGGAATGGAGATCACTCTCCAAGGACTCCAGCCCTGAGTTTAGCTTGCACTTTCATTTTATACTAAGGTGGGCAGAGGTGGAGTGAGTGAAGAGGGACTTTCCAGAAGCAGAAGCAATAGTTACTAAGTGTCAGCAAAACCTAACATACCACCTGTGTTTGAATATTGCACCATGTGAAATGTCCAGACACTGCAGTGCAGTAGAAAACTGTAGCAATCCCAAAGGCCATGATGACATTGACAATGGCTTCCTTCGGCTCACAAATAGAGCTGTCCCTTTGCTTTGTATTATTAGTTACCATTTGTGGTATCATAATATTCTCGTCACGATCACCATCATCATTGGAGTGACTATATTGTATAGAATATTTTACCTTGTTTTGAAGAACCAGATTTAGGCACGTGAATGAAAATACCTGTCCAGGTGCAGGTTGAAATGGCTGTCTCAGATGTACTAATAGGATTACTGCTGGAGATCTTAGTCATTCGATTGTCAGTTGTTATTGCTCAAGAAAGGTAGCTATTTTAATTGTAGTGAAGGTAATTTGGACTTAGATCTTCTCCAGTTTCTTCTTTTTTAACAGCTTCTCACATTCCTGACAAGTTTTGTCTAGATGGTTTCATAGTCCTGACTTAAGGCAAGAGATGCTTTAGAAAATGGGGGAAAAATTAAAGCGAGATACTTGTGACCTGATTTCCTTTCTTTTCATGTTTGAAGCGAGGGATTTGAACACTTGAGATTATGGAAGTAAAACAATTGGCAAAAGTTCATTTCTATTTAATTAAATTCAAGGGCAGTTGTACATTTCTAATTCAGAGAATGTAGAAGATTAAACATCAACAGTGAGGATAGGGCAGGAGAGACTGTGGGGCAGACACTGAAGGGGGAAAAGTGAGTGCGTCATTCTTTTCCTCTAGTCTCATGGGCCTGAAAGGGTGAAGAAAGAAATTATATATTTAGAGTTGGGGACATGGCTTAGTATTAACAGTAGATCACATATACTAAAAGCTGTATTAACAGCTTTTACCTCACAAGTAAAGGACCTGAGTTTGCATATCCAGAACCCATGTAAAAAATGCTGGTCAGATATGGCAAAGAACTATAATTGTGGCCCTGGAGAGTGGAGCTTGAAAACTTCCAGAGCAAATCAATAAGAAGGAAAAGCAATCCAGGATGATTCCCAATGTCATCCTGGGCTTCCACAGGTGCATGTACTCAAGTGCCATCTTACACAAACCTGTACATACATGAATACACATGCAGACATACACACACACACACACACACGCACACACACACACACACACACACATGCACACACACACCATACACATATACATAACCAAAAGAAATAGCATGTTTATAGATTCTCCCTGTAGGGCAGATGTTACCTCCAAATATAAATAAATGGAGAGAGAAACAAGGAGGAATAGGAGTGGAGGAAAAAAAGACAAAGATATTTGCAGAATGTAGTCTCAAACCATTCTAAACTGTATTTAAAATGGGTAGGTAGATCACATATACTAAAATGGATAGGTAAGGGTAGGTAGGCTGTGTGAAGGAAAAAAACGAAGGTGAGTTAGGTAAAACCAACCTACAGGACGACCACAGAGAAGCTAAAACTTCCCAAATGAAATGAGTTTTTTTTTTTAATATGTTTGATTGACATCCATGCTTCTTCCCTCTCCTTTTTCGCTGATGCCACCACTAACAGTTAACACTCTTCTCTGTGCATATGTAGGCTTAGAACTGCACTTTGGGAATGTAACAGTTACTATGATCCTGAAATTGGAGTTTTTTTAAAAATCAGCTTTTAATGAAAACTTATAGAAAAATTACTTGAATAGTATGGTGAATTGATGGATACATTTGCTTCATGACAGTTCAGGTGTGTCCAGTTGCTCTAGTGATGTCCTTATGGGGAAGAACCCACTACTGTCTCCAGTGCTGCACTCACTGGTGCCAACTTGAGTGTGATTGGAAGAGGATGTGGGCAGAGTGGCACAGCTACAGGATTTCAGGACTCTTAGCCTTGTATCCCTCAGTCCTGTTCTGAACCGTATGGGATGCCGACATCCCATAAGGTACATATGCACTTCATTTATCCTAGAAATGATTTTTGCAAAAAAATCCCATAAAATCCAGTTGAGTATCATATATTGCACACATATATAACAGGTTATAAATTTTGGGTTGGATGCAAGGGAAGTAATGCTAGGTTCTTCTTGTCACCTTCTATCAGGTGGCATGTGAAACTGATTGCTCTTTATGAACCAGCACAGTTAACTTTGGTCTCTTGATTCAGATGTTGTTTGTCAAGGTTCTTCACTATGTATCTAATCTTGCTTTTACTAAATAATTGATTAAAAGTGCAGGATGATTTGAGACTGTAAAATCCCATTCTCCATTTCTAATTCACTGAATAATTTCAGAAAGCATTGTTGTTTTATTTGAATTCCTTTTTCTGCTCTCACAAATAAAATATTGAGGAAAATATTAAGAAATATATTTACTTTCTTTTATGTACTTGCCTATTACATCAGTTTAGATTCATAGTCCCCATTTTATTCAGTGGTTCAAAAACCATTATTCTCATTACTCATTTTGTGTGTGTGTGTGTGTGTGTGTGTGTGTGTGTGTGTGTGTGTAAGTGCAGTGATATATGTATGTTTTTGTGGAGGTGGTGGGTGCAAAGGTACATGTGCATGCATGTGTTTGAAGACCATATAAAAAGTTCCAGTAGTAGTCATCTTCAGGGAATGCCTATCTTGTTTTTGAGAGTTTACACTCAGACCTTGGACACATGATTTAAGGAAGGCTGATTAGCTAGTAAACTCCAGGGATCCTCTTGTCTTCACCTCTCCAATGCTGGGATTACAAACATAGGTCACACCTTGCTTTTTGTGTGGGTTCAGAGCTCAACTTCAGGTCCTCATGCTTGAGCAGCAGCAGTTTATTGACTGAGCCACCTCTGCAGGACATTCGCTAATTATTGCGATGCTCAGATTGTTTCAGATTTGATTGGTGAGAGACCCTGCAAATTACCTACAGTTCTCTGTTACGTCATCATTTTTTTTTCTGGAGAAGTTTCCTATTTTGGTTCAGACAAATACGTTCAAAGCTCATTGTGTCTTTTCCCTATCCATTTGTAGGATCTCTGATGGTCTCTGGCTTCTTGCTACTTAAGCACTATTACTTCCAGGTCTTCTTAATATACATATGCATATTCATGTGCATACATATATGCTACATCCACCTACCTGAATTTATAAATTTTGCATGTCCTGCATGTGAATGTACACAATGCACACACACACACACACACACACACACACACACACACACCTCTCAATGTACACTGGGATTATTGTCTGATAAGTTCACTGTGAGTTCAAAGTAAGTACCATGATGGTCTATAGCATATGAATTGCTTATGTGGCAGAGTAGGAGCTATGGCTTACTACTGATGTCTAGGAGTGTAGTATCACCACAAATCAATCGTTTAGGAAAAACAAAAATTGAAAATAAATTTCCACTAAACGTGTTGCTTTCATGACATTGTAAAGCTGAAATATCATGAAACACAGCAAGTAGAATTATCAGTCTAGACATCTATTGTTGTCTATCAATTAATTTATCACTATATCGTTTATCATCTATTTATCAGTATGTTTGTACTCATTCTTCCAGCTCTAATGATACCACATAGCCTGTTTCTTTTCATATATTTATTTTTTCTAACTCTAAGATTCTAATCCCCTGAAATAGAAGCTAATCACCTGTTCTTTCTTAGCTTCTGATCTGCTCAGAAGCCTTCCCTCCAACTTCTCTGGCTCCATATTGTCATTTTTTCTGAAGGTAAAGAAGGCAGGCATTATAATTTTTTTGAGGATTAAGGCAGAGTTTATTAGAGGAGAAAAAGAACAGAACTCATGGATGTTAATCCATGAGGGACAATAGAGCTTTGGAGAACTTATGGACTCCAGGCATAGAATCCATGAGGGGCAAGGATCTGGAAAAGAATTCATGGACTCCAGACATGGAATGCCATGAGGGGCAATGGGGCCTAGGCTTTATAATTTTTTTATTTGTTATTTTATTTTTATAAGCATGTTGAGTTTTATGAGTATATTGAGTACTCATTCCCACTTTCTTCCATCCTCCCTCCTACCCATACCCTTTCTCCTCCCTTCTTCAATACATCCCGTTCCCTCCCACCCTGTTGTTCATCCACTCTGGCCTGGGTATTCTTTTTTTTCTACTTCTACAAGCATATTGAGTACTAATCCCTGCTTCTCTCCATCATCTCTCCTCATCCCTCCATCAATCCCACTCTCCTGCCTGGGTTTTATAATTTTTAACTGAACTTTAAGCACCAACTGGCTATTTTATCACTGTATGAACAGTAATTTGGAAGGAGCATTATTAAAACAGAAACTTTAACATTGGCAAATTTTATTTACTCAAATTCAAATACTGAAAATGTTGTCTATATTGCACATGCTTTATACATACACACACCTGTATATAGATATTGCCGTATATATAAAAGAATGCACAAAACATCATTTCACTGTGTTTTGCTAGCATATTAGAGTATTTAGGACAAATTTAGCCATGTGTGATTTTTTCCTTACATGCTGACTGAAGAAATCCAACCTTTCTGTGAAGTGTGGCTCCAAGGAATGACCTAAATTGTTTCAACATCTAGTCAAGTTCTCCCTCCAGGAAAGTACATTATTTTAGCTTCCAGAATTGATGTTGAGAGGCTCAGATACTGATTGAAGGATCTATTATTGGCTTATTCAAGGTAAATGGAATAATATCGTGGGGCCAAGTTTTCAGTTAAGAAGGATAAAGTTTGACTCTGAACAAGTTCCTAAGGAGTAGTCAGCTGTCAATTTGCATGAGCTAAGTCAAAAACCACTCTGACCAATTATGTAGATCCAGAGTGCTGGGCAGGGAGGAGATCATAAACCTTGGACCACAGAAGGGAATAATAAAGACCGATAAGGTTTTTGGAAAATACTATTGAATGGAGTAGTCATTCTCAACTTACATTTACAAAAGATTGAATACAGTCATCCCTATATATCAATAGAAGATTGTTATGAATTTTGGGACCCATAGTATATGCTGCACACACATATCAAATCCAGAGATGCCTGAGTCTCTTACATAAAGTTGTTCAATGTCTGTATATAGCTTATGAATATCCTTCTGTATATAATCTCTAGATTATTTACAATATCTATTATAATATAAATCATAAGTAAATAGTTGCTAACATTGTACTTTTAAGTAGATAATGAAAGAAAAAAGTTGTATATATTTGGGATAGAGATGTTTTGTTCTGAATAATTTTGATCCACAGATGATGGATCTTCCAATGAAGAACCTTTTATACAGAGGGCTGAATGTATAGCCAAGCCTTGCTTGCTTTAAGGATGCACAGATGAATGCTCTTGTTCTAAAGAAGTGTTTGCTCTGGTGGAAAAGAGGCATGCCAACAGTTACTATGTAGACTGCATTATGAATTTCACTATACTTTCTAGATTTATCAATTCTGGTAGCTTTTGCTAACTTACATTCCACAAGGTTTATATCAATTTATATAGTTTGAAGGCAATTTCTAAATGCTATTTTAAAGACATGATTTAAAAGAAATTTCAATGACAATTTTACCTACTTACTTTTTTCCTACCATTTTTCTCTCTTCAGTTTGGGATGTTAAATAACTACCAAAATGCCAATACTGTTTAGATTTTTTTCTAGATATTGATGGCACAGAATTGGATTCCAGGAACCATGGAAAAGAATTTGAGTTAAACTGCTTTCAATGTGCTATTCTGTTTAGTGTTAACTACAGGGTTTTGGACTTGGTATATGTTAAATGATGACTATTCAGTTTCATGGAGAGTCATCTGGATTTTACAGAAACAGGTGGTCACTTTATAACAAACTCCTCTGTGACTGGGGTCTGGAGTCCAGGCTAAGTATTTCCAGGATCTTAGTCTCTTATTTAAACAACAGAATAATCACTCATAAAGCTACAAAAGAGGCAAGAGGACTTTGTTCAAAGCAAAGTAATCGAGTATACTTGAGTATGTGCTCGTGTAGGTATAAAGGTGATATCAAGAATGATCCTCATTGGTTCTTCCACTTTACAGCTGTGATCTTAGGTCTCTAAGTAAACCAGAAGCAAGCCATTATGGCTAGTCTGCTTACCCAGCTTGCTCTGGGGATTTCCAGGTTCTGCCTTACAAGGGCTAGAATAACAGATTGGCTCCTACCCTTGGCTAGTGTTTTCATATCGGGTGTATAGGTCCTAACTCAAGTCCTTTTGTTTGAGAGGCCAAAGCTTTAACTATTGAGAAATTTTTCTCAGCTTTGGGCCTTTCTTTTATAGGATTCAGGAGAAGGAAAAGCTTGATTCCTAAAGGATTTGGGAGGTAGTTACAGTGAATTTTTATTGTCCTGCCACCAGAATAGGAGAATTCCAGTTCCTTGGAAGACCCTATAAGGCTGAAGCTCTCAGCCTTCATCCCAAAAATTTCTGTTTGCTATACATGGTGGTTAGTAGAAAAAAGATGACTGTGGAGCACTTTCCTATTAAGGATCAGGGAGCACCAAAGAAGTGTGAACAGAATGAATACAATGATTACCCTCAACTCTCTTCTCATGACTAGAGGTGAAAGCTGAAAACTATGGCTCAACAAGATGCCACGTATGAGTGAAGGTTGAAGATTCATTCCTCGGTTTGGCATATACATTGCTCCTAATGGCTCAGGGACCTCTGTGGAAGAGGAGATGGTAAGAGTGTGTCATATCACAGAAAATTAAGTGCCATATATACTCCCTAATAGGTGGATCCTAGTACCAAACCCACTTAGTGACACATTCAAAGATAAATCTGTGTAATACCTACAGTAGTTGCAAAGATTATAAACCGGAGGGAAGGGGAAGGAGCCCCTCCTCAAGAAATAAGGAGAGAGGGGATCATGCTACAGCAGAGAAAATAGGTCACCATCAAATACTGCAAGTTAGAGAGATATCTGGTTAAGCCCACTCACTTTGCCTCCTGGTCACTTCCAACAGAGGGGGGGTTCAATCTTACCAGTCAGGGAGGGCATAGAGTCTGGCAGATAGATGGTAACCATCCTGCAGATGGGAGACTGACCCCTCCTCATTGCAGTCTCCTACTCTTATTCCATCTACCTTTGAATCTACTCTTACAGTAAGACTTCATTTTAACAGCCTTTTATCTCTGCCTAGGAGGTGACCTCCAATACCAATAAGGATGGAGTCAAGGGCGGTGCAGGAACAGCAAAACTGAAAACAACAACAAACTACAATTCAGAACATCAGAGACCTTACATTAATCATCTGGAACCAGACTAGCCCAATCTCTCCCCATCTTAAAGCTCAAGGAAATTTGTGGAAGAGGGGGCAGTAAGATTGTAAGAGCCTAAAGATGGGGAGGAGCAATGATACGCAAGATACCCCACACAAGTTAGGGCCACAATAACCATAATAGAATGACTGACATATCAAAGACCCCCCAAAGTGTAGCATAGATCACAGGTACTAGGATCCTTAGAGGCAAGGGATTAACAGTCACAATAATGTTCCCACACTAAAGAGAAGCACAAGAATGGGCTCCAGGCAATGCTACTGAGTTCTTACATCTCATTAGAGTGGAGGATGCAGAGAGAAGTTTGACTTTCACACTAAAGGATGCTCTTGGGATTGGGGGGGGGAGAGGAGGGCACTGGGAGAAAGAGAGGGAAGGGTGTAAAAGGAAGGGAAAAGATGGGGAGGGAGTAAGGGGGACTGGTGCACCTATTAAGTTTGTATGATTGGGAAAATAAATAAATAATTTAAAAAAGAGTGTGTCATACAATACTGAAAAACTGTTTGATAATGACCCAGCCAGGCCATCATGAACCCATAACAGAGGGACTACTGGAAATCTATGATCACCTATGAACTGAGGTGAAACCCAAGGGAGCCCTCTGAAGTACTGATGGACAGAGAACAACAAACAGGTTCAAGGGGCATGAGACAAAAGTATCCAATTGTTTGTCCACAATGGGGTCTACCAGGTTCCAAGAGGAGATCTGAAAACCATAAGGGTTGGGATGCCTGAATGAGCCCAATGTATACAAAACAAAACAAAAAGGACATGACTATGGAAAGAGGACTTTGGTGGGAAGGAGGAATGGTGTAGGGAAGGGAGATGGAGAAGGACAGAGGAAGGAGAGGAAAAGAATATTTCTTATACTTGTATGAAATTGTCAAAAAACAAAATTCATTAATAAAGAAAATTGAAAAAAGCTATAGAACCTTCTTTATTTTTGTTTGTTCCTTCCATAGGGTATCTTATTTTAATCATATGCATGCCTAATTTTGCATATGATGTTAAATAGGGGATCCTCCCTAAAAATTCACTTGGAAAACAGTCTGCCTATTGCTCATGCACCAAAAGTCAGTTTGGGCTGAATTGGCCTTCCTTCCTTGTTTCTGAATATACTGGGAATATAGTTGAACAGAAATTGCCCAAGTTTGAGGGTCCCTAGGAGGAGGAAATTTTTTTTAGAGTGGGGTATGCATGCAGTTCAATGTAGATGGGGGTCCTGGATTGCTAACAGGTTTCTAGATGCATTGCTCAGAGTGGAACATGTGTGCACAGTACATATAGATAAGGGTTTCAAGCTGTCCAGTGCATTATTAGAAGAGAGGTGTGTGTATAGACCAAGCCAAGTGAAGTATTAGGTTGCTGAACTACTCCTTATATTTGCCTGTCTCAGTGTATAGCTCTTCAACATGGGTTCCTAAGAAAGAACTGGAGAACCCTTTACTTTCAGAAGATTTTAATGAAATAAGCTTACCATGGGGGCACTGAGGCTTGATCCTTTTTGGAAGTGTGGGAACAAACAGTAGGTGAGGATCAGAAGTGCTCTGCCCACAGGCAAATAAAGCAGACAAAGACTGAAGAAGTGGGACTGAGGTCCAGACCACAATTCATCCCCTATTTTAATGTAATTTCGTTCAACCAGCTAATACATGTGAGGTGTTTCTGCAGCATTAACATTTTGAGCCTTAGGCAATCAGATCTGAGGGCTCATTCTGTTCAATTCACATAATGTGGATTATATTTGATAATGTTACTAAGACTTGATTATTTGCACATCCTAGAAGGTATAGTTTGTGCTCTGAACATTAAAAGAGAACTGCTACAGAACATTGAGCATTCAACAGAGAGCTACTGTAGGGATATCTCACAGAAATAAAGAAATGATCCTATAATTGCAGTATTAGAATTATGTATTTGGAAGATTATCAGATCTGCAGTTTAATCTGACCATATGAGCAAGCATGGAAAACAAAAATTGTGGCAAAGGAAAGTGCATTTGATGGCACTCCAAGTAATGCAGTGTCCAGTAAAGCACCTATTCTGACCATAGTATTCATATATACTGGAATCTACATCTTCATAGATAGATATAGATTAAAAAAAACATAATATCCAAATAAGACACAATGATCTCAGAAAGTGCAAACATTAATGCTAACTTATGGAGATACATTGATTTAAAGCACATCATTTACTTTAAATTACTTTGATTTTCTGCCTGGAAGACAAAAGAGAACATTAATAGCCATCACATATGAAGTTTACCTAGTTGAATGTTAGTACTTCTAAAAATGAATCAATATTCATTACTTTCTTACACTGGAAGATTAAAAGAATAAATGATCCTTTGAAACTGAAACTGAAATTCTCAGAAATGTCAAGAAATTATTTGATGCCATCTCATTTTAAGAGGAACCAAAAAGAGATCATATGAACCCTTTGACATTAAAAGAAAAAGCCATTGGTATACAATGTAACCCCATTAATTTAGTCTGCCTAATTTTGAATTTGAAATGGAGTAAAGGTCTTCTTCTTGGGATTTATTTTTAAAAGTTCCCATATATAATAAGAAAGTGATAAAATGAGAAGATAGAATTCTTTCTTAGGCAGTAAACTGGATGGTATCACTTAGGTGTATTCAGTGTGGTTATCACACCTTACACAACTGTGCACATGGCCAAGGAGTTCCCTAGAGGATTTTCTATTCAGTTAAAGCGAAGGAAATCAGTTTTCTACTGTTGAGGCTGAAATTGAAAAAACAGGGGGAAAATGATTATAACTTTTTATGAACCTCAGGCAAATAATCACTCTTCACTCATACAGATGTTTAGCTTAAATCCCAAATATTCACTGGGAAAGATGGTGCAGTGGAAAAGGCATTTACCTCACAAGTGTGAGGACTGGAGGTTGGATCCCCACAACTCACATAAAAGCTGAGCAAGTATGGTGGCCCCATATATCCCCAGCACTCAGGAGGCACAGACAGGATCTCCAGAGCAAGTTTGCTAGTTGATGGGCATTCTCTGGATTCAACTGAGAGACTCTTCATCAATAAATGAAGTGGGCGGTGATGGACAAAGACACATGTTACTAGGTTTGGCTTCCACAAATATGTGCATTTGCATGCATGTGCTCTTTGATACACATGTGCACCCACACATAGGTGTATATATACATGTATGCATTTACCCCACATACACCTAAACCATCCCCAACTTGGGTCAAATGACTTGTTCAAGGATAGTCAAACAAAGGTTGAAGGGAGGACAACAGATTAATCATTGTCAAGTTGAAGCATCTTTTAATTTGTTTCTGAGCCAAATCCGTGGGAAACAGAATCTGGGTCAGAATGTCACGGAGAGATTCGAATATCAAAGAATGTGAAAATTAACAATTAAAATGCATTTTCTGACTTGGAAATCATAGTACATTACTCTTACAGACAAAGCATAAGGCTTGTTCAATCTAAAAATAACCAGAGAATTAAATTATAAGGGTTTTTCAGTGCTACTGGGAAAATTTGACACTCTTGGTTGTATAATAGGATTTGAGCAAGTCTATAAAATACTCAAATATTTTTATTGTTTTTCATGTGCTTCTAGCACAGATTAACACAGTTTATGATCTAGGTTAGAAGTCAAATCTGAAATCTTATTACACATCAAGGGGAAATTGCTATTTGAATAGCACACAGCACAACCTTAAAGCAGCACAGAAGTTCAAATATGAAAATTTACCTATTCAGAGTGACCGGATTATATATGATTTCCATTCATGCTGGGATGACTTCAAAAATGCAGTGTTAAATTTATTTCTCCACCATGGCACATACTCACAAAGCCTCACAATAAAAGCAGCATGTACAGGTAAAACTGTTCCTGTTTGTCTGGATAAATAAGGGTTATTATAGCATCTCTAATACATAGAACATGCAAGGGAATGCATAACACCTTTTCTATGTTTCTCAATTAAAAAAAGACATTTCCATACACTGTTCTGACTTCCCCCTTTCTTCTCTTATAGCAGCATGATTTTAAAATAAACTGAGTAAGGTAATTCAATGCAAATTCAATCTGATGCTCTAAGTAAGCTGTGCACAGGCTAAATCAGATATGGTAGTTTTTCGTAAAAAAAAAAAGGATTAACTAGCATTTCAAATCACCTAGAATCAATTCTCATTGAGACACTCTTGTAGAAATGATGATACTGAGTTTTTTAAAAGTACATTTTTTTCTTATGGAAAAAAATCACATGCCAGTGATTGTCACTTATGCTATCCAATATAAGTTTGGTGATTATTCTGTAAATGAACATTGATTTTTTGTGTTGACTCCAATATCCCCAATATCTGAGAAATTGTTCTGATGTCCTGAATGGTCAATTGCAGAATTATGGCACATATCTTGGTGAGATGGTTTATTGTTTTAGAAAACAAAGAAATTGCCTCACAGTTTTTTTCTATACTATTTTCTAATATCAGATTTAGTTTAGCAGGATAAAAAGGGTGCAATGGAAGTCAAACAAAACCCCAAATTCAATATTATGTTACTTGTTAACCCACAAGGTGGCACTAAAGAGGAAAGTGACAAAAGTGAAGATCACAGGCAAACCGCGCCGAATCGGTTCTAATAGCAGAATTCATCCTATTCCATGAAATGATCATCTGCATTAACATGGTGATAACCTCGAATGGCTGTCCTGATTCGCTGTTCTCCCACAGACTGTTGTGGACCAGATGAAGTTCACTCAATTACTGGTTATTTCCAAAAGAACAATTTGATCCATGCTTTTTGTGTAGCTATACTATTTTGAAGGGAACTTTTCCTTCCATTTTTTTCCCCAGATACAGATCCACAACTACTGTTTGCTTAAAAACTATGCCCACTCTCTTTCATGCTTTATGGGTGCCTAGCAGTAAAGGTTCTCAGTATAAATGTAAAATAAGAGACCCAACATATTTGACTTTGTGCAATGCATAGCTAACTATCTAGACTTTCAGAAGTGTCTTTATAACATACACACAACATGCTTCTAACTTTGAAGTGCCAAGAAAACACCTTCTGAGCCTGTATGAGGATGTGAAGGAAGAGAGTGTTCAGAAAAGCCTGATCAGAGACAGGAAAGAAAGGTATGATGTTGGCATAGCCTTGGTACATAATCCTGATGTTAAAGATATATGCAGAATCCTTATATCTACAGTGGAAAAGGCTAGGATTTCCTCTCTCTAGTAACTCTGAATATAAGTAAGGGGAAAAGAGATGGGCCAGAAAAGGGCACTGAAATATTCAGTACATGACTAAGAAACAAACAAGCTTAATTAAAAAAATGCAATACATTCTTTTGCTTTGTTTTAAAGTGGGAAGTTTGAAAATAAGGCAGTGCTTTTATTTGTATTGCATATTATGCTTATGTGCACATATATATATGCGCATGTATCTTATGAAAAATCTAAAAAATATAGCATGTGGCTTTCATTAATTGACTATACCGTTCATTATGTAAAGGAGAAAAATTTCATATTTCTAATTCTATCCTCCTACTCACATTGATTGTCTGTTACCTAATTTTTTTAAATGTACTTATTTGAAGAATTATATGATAAGCATCTATATACCAAGCAAGGGTTAATCAGTAGTAAGGAAAGACTTCGGAGGATAAATGATATGCCTTGTTAAATGAGAGAGAATAATTGGTCTGAAAAAAGAAAATGTGACTTAAAAAACACACACAGAAGAAATAAGCAGGTATTTTATAGCTTTATGTAACTGCATATTGTTATCTATGGAAGTTTGCCTTTGAAGCAGATACTTTCTTAGTTTGAAAGAGGTAAGGCACTGTTTAAACCATGTGCTTTTGAGCTAGGAAAATAGCCTGAGGTAAAGACACATAGTTTGCATTCAAGTGTTAAGATTTCTAAGATACAAATTGCTTGTTCTACTATGAAAAAATAAGCTCTAATCATCCTTGGTTTTTCTTCCTGCCATTACTTTAAAAAGTATTGTTACTCATAATAATGTGGGGTCTATTCATTTCCTTTCATTCAGCCAACACTCTGATAGTATATAGATCCTAAGGTAACAATGGACATAGAGACCAGGGTCCTTAGGTTCTTTGATAACATCTCTACTATTGGGCCTGACCCTGATTGCATAATTTATGTAACAAATACCAATTACACAACTGGATAGTTTACATTTGGCTTACCTTTCAGGAAACAGTATGCCACAGACTTACAAGCTCAGGTGGTATAGTAACATTGCTTGCTTTGAATTCCAACTCTGTTGATCTTTCTGAGCCTTAGCTTTCTCACTTCCAAATGGGAGAAGTAATGGTATTAACCTTATCATAGTTATTTTTATAATGGGATAGCATAAAATGCTAAATAAATATCTTGCACAAAATAAGTCTTTGAAGAATGTCAGATATTATTATCATTATATTTTTTCTCCCATTTTTATTTGAGGAACTTAAATTCAGGATAACTATTGCATTTGTATACTTACTTTTTGTGTTTCCTCAGCTCCTGGACAAATTAACCAGTTCCATGAAAACAACTCCAGAAAGTTTACCAATTTCTATTCTGTTTGTAGACTTGGGTGCAGATTATCTTTGCAGCTTTCACGAATAAACTATAAACATTTCCATGATACATACTTTGCTTTTTATGGAGATTTCTTATAGAGATCATAAACCAACAAGCCCAGAGTGAACACTGAAGTTTAAGTCTAGCATTGTAATACCCTAAAGAAAAAAATGCAATTTTCTTGAGATACTAGTGCTCTCGTCTCTAACATAGCATTTAATGCTAGGACTGGGAGTTTTATCATGGATTAGTTGGTCATTTTCTTACGTTTGCAATCTAGAGGGATAATTTTTATACTGTGAGACTTGCTTTTGTCTTTCTATAAGCACCATAGTAAGACTTTTCTAGGATTACTAATGTGTGTGTGTGTATGTGTGTGTGTGTGTGTATGTGTGTGTGTAGAGAGAGAGAGAGTTTTGCATATGGGTGGGTGTGCATATGTCAGGTGTGTACAGGTGTGTGCACAAGAGGGCATTTGAGTGTGTGCTTGTGGAAGCCCAAGGGTGACATCGGGAATCATCCTGAATTGCTTCACCTCCTCATTGCTCTGGGGGTTTTCCAGGCTTTACCTGTTCCAGTGTCAGAAGTGTAGGCCACTGTCATTTCTGCCCAATGAATTTACAGATTTGGGTTCTGAATTCAGATCCTTTAGCGTGTGAGGTGAAGCCTTTAACCCCTGAGCCATTTTCCAGTCCTCTTTTCTTTTCTTTTTTCCCTTCCTTCCTTCCTTCCTTCCTTCCTTCCTTCCTTCCTTCCTTCCTTCCTTCCTTCCTTCCTTCCTTCTTCCTTCCTTCCCCATTCTTTTCTCTCTCTCTCCTTCTTCTTTTTCTTTTTTTTAAAGAAAGTGTCTCTCTACTGTTAGAGAACTAGCCAAGCAAGCCAAGTTGGCTGGCCTCTAGCCCCAGGAGTTCATTCACCTGTCTCTACCCTTCCCAGTGCATATATTACAAGCACTTGCCACCACACCCAGATTTTTAAGGCAATTTCTGAGGGTTGAATTAGAATTCTTATGCTTGAAAAGCAAGCACTTTACTGAATGAGCTATATCCTGAGCCCATTTTTTTTTTCATGAAAAAGAGTAAAAAAACCCCATGACAGCTTAAGAAAGGTATCTGAATTCCTTTCATAGAATATGAAAGCTGAAAGAGGCCTCCAAGATTACCTCATCAACCTTTCTAATATTAATACATCAAAACACTGAGTCAATTAGGTAAGTGGGCTAAGATAACGTAAGGTGGGGAGGGCTGAGCAGGAACTTAGCTTTCTTCTGAGGCAAGCAGTTTCCAAATGTGAAGAGCTAATCACACTTGAAGGTACTGAGTGCACAAGGACACTTGAGTTGTGCTTATACATACAAATCGATGTAAACGGGAAAAAAAGCAGCTCAAGTATAAACAGTCAGAGTAAAGACCCGAAGCTAGCACATTCATGCAAGATAGTCCATTTTGACTATTGATGGGATCAAAGTGCAGATTTAATTAAAATCAACTTCTGTTTGGCCTCATGAATTTTAAGCACTCAGATTATATTCATTTTACTAGTTCTTGGATCAAATATTGTCAAAAAACTTGCAATGACATTTATTACAGAAAATACTTGTAAACTTCTCCCAGAAAATAAATATTCCAGCACAGAATCAGGCACTTTGAGAAGTCTCCCTCTGGTAGAGTAGGGCACAATTCTAACAGGAGAAGCCAAACCTTTCTCTAATAGAGTTCCACTAAAGGCAATTTTAAATGAAGTGTATCAGCAAATAATCTCTTTAGCATTTCTGTTAGGTATGGGATCTACTGTTTTTGGTTTGTTTTTCTAGGAAAACTATACAAAAGCAAATTCCATTGAAGTGTCCATTTCTCAGCTACTTTATTCTTTGGAAGATTGAAAAAAGAAAAGAAAAAGTCACTGTGAAGCTTTTCTGACATTGAGGGGAGAGAAAGAAATATTCCTTTGCTTGACCTTGATACTGAGTTTATCTACATTTAAGGGGAATCAATGAGCTAATAAGCTGTGTCCACTTTATGCTAATCAACTTGTGTCTGCTTCACTTGGGTCTCAAACACAGTCCATCTGTTAATCTAGTCAGGAGAAACTTTACTAATTGGTAAATGAAGTTTTTTAAACGTTAGCAAAGTATTTGAGAGATACTTTGCGGAGATTTTTGAGAAGAACTTGCTGGTAAAAGACTGAGAAGTGAAAAACATCTTCTTTGAATCTTTTCTTGGTAAATATCATTTCAGAGGGAGAAAGGTCTTCAGAACCCCTTAGAGGACTAGTCACTTCATTCAGACAGTGGTTCTCAGACTCCAGTGGCAATTGGCAGAACTCACTGATAATTCAAACTCCCAATTGAATGCTTAGACTAGACCCACAGAAAAGTCCAGTGACTTCCTGGGCATCAAACACTCCTTTGGTTTACTTTCATTTCTTAATTCTTAGAAGACAATTGAACCCCTCCCCTAATGCCTCAACTCCTGAGATGCATATAGTTAGATACATATGGACAGCAAGAGCACAGACATTTAAAAACAGAGCAGAAAAAAGTAACTGGAACAGAATGTGGCATTTCCCTTGGTCTGTTGCTAACGGCCCACATACAACATGCTTTAAAAAACCCACCCTGCTACCTATTTTCATCGTCACTCACGCATGATTCAAGTGGACACTCAGAATGTATGGTGTTGAGCAAGTGCCCCATCTGGGGATGAGGTTTCCTCAAGAAAGGTTATATTCCCTCTGGTTGTGGAACTAGAGGGTGTTGTGTGTGTGTTTGTCTCTTCTTGTTGGCCATGTTTTTAAAGCTCAAACTTGTGTTTTTCTTCAGCATTCCAAAGACAATAACATTAAACATTTTTTCTTGAAAGGAAAATAGAGATGGATTTGACTTTTTAAATACCATCTGGATTTAATGATGCTAAAGAAACATGTAAAAAGAAACTTTATTTTCCTTACATTAGCATCCTTTTTTATTGACTAAAGACTATCAGATTTTTTAAAATTTAAATTTAAATTTAAAATTTCTTTTTACATGTTACTTTTACAGAAGGCTGGGGAGGCTGTTTCCTGAACATTATTCTAATTGCAGTTTTTCAGACAAATGTTGAGATTTGGAGATACTATTGCTTTTTAATTCAAAACTCCAATAAACTCAAAGTCAACAGACTATGCACCTGCTTTGACGAATCTTGCTGATAAGCAAACACTAATTCATAATTGCTTTAAAAAAGTTTAAACAATTTCACGATAGTACTGGACAGCTGTTTTACAAGTCATCGTGACTAGATGACTGGAAAAATCTGACCAATCACGGAATGCATTTACTGTTTTAGTAAATCCAAGGTCCTGGGGTTCCCTTCCCCAGTGTTTCTCAGACTCATTTTTGGCTCTGAATGTTGCACCATAGGCATTATATTTTAATCGGTTTCCCAATCTAAAAATAGAACGTGTCCTGTGGGGGAACATGTCTCCTCTCTTGGGTCTTTACTTCCGGAAGACTCCCCGGCTTCATTGCTAGTCATTATTTTGGTACTGCACATCTGGACACACCACACAGTTTAATATATGTAGTCAGGCTTTGGAGAATTTATTTCAATTTACATACAATCCTCCAAATCCTCTGTGGCGCTCAATGTGAGATCTGACATAACCGCTGCTCCCCAGCATGGATCTTCCTGTGCTCTAGATGTTAATAGCTGGAGGCTCCAGTGGTCGCCCCTGGGGAGCCGCAGTGGGGCTAAAGAGTCGAAAGAGGGGTGACTGCGGGGCTTGTTGCGCTGAAGATTTACAATGTACTTCATGCAGGCGGCTCAGCAACCCCCTCTGTGGTTGTGGGTGTCTGGTGTGACAGAGCGGAGAAAAGCTCTCTAATCTCCCGGCGCCTGCCTCTGCCGCTCCACCTCTCCCCTCCCTCCCGCCTGCCCTGCCTCCTCGCTCTCTCCTTGGCGTTTCTCCGGGACTTTCAGTTCCTGAATGCTGCTGGAGTAGCCTTGACAATGTAGACCCGGATCCCGTGCACACACACACACACACACACACACACACACACACACACACACACACACGCATACGCGCACACACATGCACACGCATTCGCACACAGGCACTTCGGTCCTCCCCCCGGGGACATGGAGCAGACCTTCATCTACCTGAAGTGGATGGCCCGGCAGGACACTTCTTCCTCACTTGGCGTCCCTGGAGGGCTGAGCTCTGTCGGAACGCGGGCGGCTCGCTGTCCGCTCCGCAGTCGCACGCCTTTTGCGGCCGCTGCAGCTTAAAGTGTCCGGGCTGCAGGCGGCTTCCCCGGGACGGACCCCGCGCGGCTTTCGCACTTGCCCCGGGCGGCTCCCGCGGGTCCTGGTCCTTAGCCCCCTCGGCATCCTGTCCTCTCCTCTCCCGCTGCGGGGTGGAAGCTCGGGCGCCTTCCGGGCTGCGCCCGCCGCCGCCACCGCCACCAGAGCATCCCCCTCGGAGGAGCATCCCCCTTGGAGGACCGAACGCCGCCGCTGGAGTGCAGGAGCTGGCGGAAGCCCCAACTTCCCTCCCGGCACCGCCGCTCTCCCCAGCGCTCCGGGTCGGCAGCGAGGCAGAGCTGCCAGGGACGCCGGGCGGGCGGGCGCGCGGCGCCGGGCACAGCCGGGAGCTGCGGGCGCTCCGGGGCGGGGACAGCCCGTGCCCGGGCGTCCAGGGCTCGCCCGAGAAGTAGCGCGCGCGGGCCGGGGGGACGCGCTGTCCAAGTTGGGCGAGTCCCAGAGCTCGTGGCCCCACGATCGGCAGCTGGTGTCCGAAGAGAGGCGGGGGCCCATGAGGGGCTGCCAGGTTGCCGTCGCCCAGCACGCGTGCCTGCCTTAAGAAGCCCCTGGCCGGCCTCCCCAGGGTCCCAGCCGGCGTCGCGCCCTCAGCCCGCGTGCGCTCTCTGATGACTGAGCCGGCGGTGGCCCGGGTGGCCCGCCCGCGGGGGGTGTCGAAGGGGGCGGGGGAAGAGGAGGAGGCGGTGTGATGGCCCTGGACGGCGAGAGGGGGGAGCAAGAGGAGGAGAAGAAAAAGAAGAAGAAGAAAAAGAAGAGGAAGAAGAAGGAGGAGGAGGGGGACGAGAAGAGCAGCTCACCGTTTGCGGCCACCATGGGAGAGGACGACGCCGCGCTCCGGGCCGGCGGCAGGGGGCTCTCGGACCCGTGGGCTGACTCGGTGGGAGTGCGACCCCGCACCACCGAGCGCCACATCGCGGTGCACAAGCGGCTCGTGCTGGCCTTCGCCGTGTCCATCGTGGCCCTGCTGGCCGTCACGATGCTGGCAGTGCTGCTGAGCCTGCGCTTCGAGGAGTGCGGGGCGAGCGCCGCCGCAGCCGGCACCGACGGCAGCCCCGGTGGGTCCCCGGAGCGCGGCGCTAACGGCAGCCTCCCGGGATCGGCCCGGCACAACCACCCGACGGGCGGGGACTCCTCGCCTCGCGAGACGGATGGAGTGGCCACCCCGGGGACCCCGTCTGCCCAGCCGCCGTCGGAAGAGGAGCGAGAGCCGTGGGAGCCCTGGACTCAGCTGCGGCTCTCTGGCCACCTCAAGCCGCTGCACTACAACCTCATGCTCACCGCCTTCATGGAGAACTTCACCTTCTCCGGGGAGGTCAACGTGGAGATCGCGTGCCGGAACGCCACCCGCTACGTGGTGTTGCACGCTTCCCGGGTGGCGGTGGAGAAGGTGCAGGTGGCGGAGGACCGGGCGTCCGGGGCTGTCCCGGTGGCCGGCTTTTTCCTCTACCCGCAGACCCAGGTGCTGGTCGTGGTACTGAATAGAACCCTGGACGCGCAAAGGAATTATAACCTGAAGATCATTTACAACGCGCTGATAGAGAACGAACTCCTGGGCTTCTTCCGCAGCTCCTACGTACTCCACGGGGAGAGAAGGTACGAGAGAGGCGGCGCCCTGCGCTGCCCCACCCCTCCAGGCTGCTGGGTCCGCGGAGCGAGCTAGCAGCCAGAGAGCTCTGGGACCCGGCTGGCTCTCATCAGCCAGGACTAGAGTGGGGAAAAGAAGGCGAGGTAGGGCAGTAGCCAGCACCTTAGGAGGCTCCTCAATGCCTGGCCTGTCACCCGGCCAACTCCACAAATGCAGCGGTGCAGAAAGATGAATAATGCCCCATTCTCTAGTCCAGACCTTCTCCCAGTAGACCAAAGTTAGTTAGACAGTGGAGCGCACGGATTTTTTTTTCTCCTGAAGGGCAGCATGTCATTTGTTCCAGTGACTTCAAAAGCTTCCCAGGTTATTGTTAAGGGAAAATATTTGGGCTTCCCATACCCAGCAAGTGGTGCAACTCTGCTGTGAAGCCAGGGCAGACACACCTCCTTCTACACACCCACCTCCCCTAACTCAGTCTTTTCCGGTTCCCAGCAGGTTAAAAACTCAGAATGAGCTTTGACAACTTAAACTTTTCCAAAACTGCAAACTGAGATTCTGAGCACAAACTATTTCTGTGGACCCGTAGAGAGTCTGAGAACGGGGATGGCAGTTGTCGTGGGCCGAGTCAGACTGCCTGACCTCGCAGGCATTGGGAGTCCTCTACCAGGACTGGGTGACTCCGGTGCATTCTGTAGGTGCTGCCTTTGGAAGTGACTGCACAGGAAAGGGAGGGAGGGAAAGGTAGCAGCCAGCATCAGATGGCCTGTTAAGTGTTTTGCTTAAGTTCAGATCTTAGTTTCTCTCTCTCTCTCTCTCTCTCTCTCTCTCTCTCTCTCTCTCTCTCTCTCTCTGTTTCTCTGTCTCTTTCTCTGTCTCTCTGCCTCTCTGTCTCTCCTCCCTCTCCCCTCTGGTGCTTTTCATCACTCCATTAGAGGTGTGTGTAACTTTGGAAGAACAGTTGTGTTCTAATCTTCACTGCTTGGCTAGCTGTGGTGCAGGTTTGAAGAAAGTGTTGAAACTGCCAATTCTTGCCAGCGATTGCCTACCCAATCACCACCTGTGAACTCAGTTCTCCTGCGTCCTATGGGGTTGATGCAGCTACTAGTACTCTGTGCTACAGGTGTGGAATCAGAGGCTCAGAAAAATCGAGTAACTTGACTCAGCTCATAGAGTGAGATGACAAAGAGATCGAGAGCCAGGTAGTCTGACTCTAGAGTTTATATTTTTAATAATTTGGCGGTGATAATGAGTATACCCTCTTTTCAGGTTTAGCCAATATCTCTATGAGCAAGAACGTTGGACAAAGCCCTTAACCCTGTGTAGGGCATATAGTGCTGTGACCATCTTATGAGTGTCTCTGTTGTAGCAAGTGCTCAGATGTGTGTTGAATGATTGTATGAGTGATCCTGCTTTCAGTGTATTTAAATGACATCCATTATTTAAATGACTATAGGGTGGATGAGAAGCCTGAGCAAACTGATAAAGAAATCACCAACTGAAGACAGGTTGGTTATTAGTACGAATGAGGCAGAGCCTCTGCTTTCCTTAGGTGAGTTTCACAAAAGCAGGAAACTGGCGCTCAGAGCAGCCCAGGGTGCCTGAGGTCATTGGGCTGTCACTGGAGAGCTAGGACTTGAACTTTGGTGTTCTCTCCTTGTGGCTTTTGGAAACTCTCAGGAATAGTTATTGTGAAAGAAGCTGGAAAAAAGCTTATTGTAGTATAGGGATACAACAAAGTAACCTCGCATAAAAAGTACCCAGTGGTTTAGTAGTGTGATAGTTAAAATCCTTTCTTCTCTATGTGTAAATATTCATTTTTTTAATTCTTAAGATCAGATACCAATAAACTCTCTTCCACCATTTCCTCTAACATCTTCTAAAGAATACTGATTGAAAGTAACTTTTAAGCCAAAATTATATCAAATAACGAGGAAAGGTGTAGAAGGAAAATTTATATGGTCTGTTAGAAAAAAGTTTGTCGTGTCAAAATGTCAATAGTAGGAGTTACATATTACTGATAAATCTCGCTTGATGAAATACATTCTCTCTCATTTTCTGTTTTTTAATTTTTTAAAAAATTTAAATCATACCAAAACATATTTGGCAGACTCAGCTTGTTTTTGGTCAGTGCTTTCAAATTAAGAAGACTCTTCAAACAACCAGATGTTTCTACTTATCCTGTAATGGCTTTCTTGTATCCATAGTGCATATTCGTATTCAAACTCTCTCCTTCAGTTTTCCCTAAAGATGTAAACAATTTGGTTGGAAGTTTAACCTAATGCACGTGTGTGGTTCAATGCTGTATTCTAAGAGAAATGTGAGATTCAGTGTTTGAAGAGCCTAAGATGGCTTTATTTCTGTAGAGAATCTTAAAAAAGGTTTTTGCCCCTACTTTTTCAGAACCAGAGTGAATTTGACAATTTCTTGTCTTTTTTCTATCATATGAAACAAAAGAAATTAATAATTCACAATTATGGTCAATATCTCATATATTAAACTTTTGCTGTTCTTGTTTCTAAGGATACTTAGAGCATTTTAAAGAGAACTAATGTTAGGAGCTCAGCAAGACTAGATTTTATTCGTAGCAATCTTCCCTCCGAAATACGAATTTGAAAACCTACCTTCTCAAATGCAAATTTGAAATTTTAATTTAATTAATAATCAAATTTCTTGATCTTTAATCAGTCATCACTCTGGCTGATGAAAACAAATATTCCATCTGCCAATATGGTTTAGATACATTTCAACTAACTTGAAATATTGAAAACAACAATACTGCAACTTGGTGCACTTCCTTTAGCTTCTGTGGAAACTATTACTCATGTCCAATTGATATGATTCTTTGTCTCAGTTCTTAGAAATGGAACATAAGGAATTCATTTATGCATTCATTCATTCATTTTGAAGCAGTTTCATCATGTAAGCAAAACTCAACGGGAACACTTGATCCACTGGCCTCAGCCTCCTAAGTAATAGGCTTATAGGCATGTGCCATCACACCTAGCGGAGAGAAAGAACTTCAGTGACTGAGAGACAGAACTTTGACTCTTAGAAAGTTTGCATTAGGTTTTGGAGAGAACCTAGTTCTGTCCTATAGGAAGACTAGAATTTCCCATATCACACTGAATAAACATATCACACAAGATTAAACTCCTCAGTGAAAACCAAGTTTTCCAACCTCAGACAAAGCCCTCATTTTTGGTTATTCATTTCACTAAGAAAAAAAAATTGTCACCTGTTGAATATTGAAAGCAAATAAGTTCTAATATTGAAACATTGATATGACATAACAAAATGTCTTTTAGACAGAACCATACTCACTTTTTTTCCTAAGTAGATACGCAGCAGGCAGGTAACAGGGCTGCGTAATTTTTGCCACTGTCTCTTTTACTCTTGTATACTTGCTTGGAATGAGGCAAAATGTTCATTTACCTGAAGTAATTGCTGCATTCGGGTAGCCAGATGGTGAGTACACTCATGTTAAAAGTAGGGTACCTTAATTTAGATCCAGATGGTTGGATTGAGAGTGGAAATTTACCCAAAGCAAATGAATGTTTCATTCATTTTCAAAAAGGAGACTATTTTTCTTTGACAAACTTTGACTGGATCTATGACGTGCCAGTGTGACAGAATACAGAATGAAAATAGAAGTTCTTTTTCTATAAAGGATTGTTTGGATAGAAACCACGATTCTGAGTAATATGCAAATAATAATAATTGTGTTTCTCAAGAACGAGGACCACTCATTTGTTAAAATCTGTGGCAAGTATGATGGATTTTCTCTGGGTAGGCATATGCTCTTTTGTGGTTTTAGTGTACTTGATTTGATGGGCTTTATATTTTTTCCTGAATGAATTAATAGTTATGATATTCAGGAGAAGCAAGAAAACTATCATAGTGCTTTGTTGAAAACAACCTCATTTCTTTTTTTCATTTTGGTGAGCTTTGCAATGTGTGTGTGTGTGTGTGTGTGTGTGCGTGTGTGTGTGTGTGTGTGTGTGTGGCTTTTTGCTCCACTGTAGAAGGATGTGGACTGAAAAGTCTAGGACATTGTTTCTTTTGTGTCAATGCTTTTACCCTATTCCTTGATGGGTTTAGCTAATTGTGTGGCTGTCAGACACATACAGGCTATGTGGTCAAACGGATCTGATGCTAGATTTTTGTCACACTTCAAAGTGTTATAGTAAATCAAGTAAAAAATTGCTTGTGTATTAATTAAAAGCAAAAGCTCTGATTGTTTAATAACAATTCATCTCAGAAAAAGAATTCATATACTTGTTCATCTTGGCATGTTTTATTTATTATTATTGTTTTGTAATATCATCTGATTTGCCCACCTTGAATAGTAACAGAGTACACAGTTTCTTTGAAGGAATTAGTTTGTTTTTATTTTCATGGTACAGCTTCAAACAGGGTTTCCTGTTTGAAGGAAACAAACAAACAAGGATAGAAATATCACTAGTTTCCTATTTATTTGGTTTACACACAAAAAATCTGTTTCCTTAAAATAATTTTTGCTATTGTACATATGGATAAGTTTGAGACACTGACACAGGGTGATGATCTAGCTTCATTGGGATTGGAGACTCAGTCCATAAGGTTGTAAGAACAGGAATCTCCTTTTCAAGAATGGTTCCAGAACAGAACAATCAAAATGAGGAGCAAATGCTTCCTTTTCCAACAGAGTGTTTCCTAGACCGTAAGTCAGGTGGTCTCTTCTGTATCCCTGTGTTTTCCCTCTCAGCACTGATGATCGTCACTGCCACCAGCACCACCAGCACCAGCATCACTGTCCTCCCCACCATTGGTATCTTAAGTCCTTGCATGCTCTCTAGGTCTTCAGCGATGTCTGTATTGCTCCATGATTTTTCAAAAAAATTCAAAGTCCTGTACCATCTTGTTTACATAGGTGTCCTCTCTTGCAGATAGGATTTTGCTAGGCACAATTTGGGGAAAATTCAAAAGTGAAAAAAAATTACTCTTTGCTCTTTGTACTTTCCTAGACAGTCTGAGAGGACTCATAAACAGGTTCAAAGGAAAGATAGTAGAGGGCTGTAGGATGAAGCAAGATTGTGGTACCAGTTGAGTAGGCAAAGTTAGATCTGCATCTTCCCTGAATATATTCATGTTGACTTGCAGGATGAAGTTTACTGAGATTATTCACTCCTTTCCTCCATACTGCTAAAGTAAATAAAAATAGTGATAAATTAATTAGTAATCAGAAGAAAATTTAAAAGTACCATTGATTGCTTTTTCTCCTACTTCTCCTTCTTCTTATTTTTATTATTATTGTTGTTATTGTTCTTTTTTGGTTGTATTGGCAGATGGAAGGTCTGTGTATATCGAGTGCATTCTTTTTCTTCCTCTGAGTTAACTCCACAACACACTTCTTGACTTTATATTCTAACAGTCTCAAACTTCCTGACTGTGGCCAGGCTAACTGTTTCTGTCTGGGGTCCTCATCTGGAAAATGGAGACAATAAGACCCAATTTTATAGGGCTGTTGTAAAAACTGTAGGAATATCAAAGCACTGAGAACAGTGTCTGACAATCGTAAGATCTTCTGTGGGTATTAAATATTATTTCCATGAGTAGCAATCTGTTGTTTCGACTAGTAGAGGGTGATTCAGGCTTGATATTTATTTTTCTGCTCTGGGGTTTTTCCTTGTCATGGAAATTGTGGGAGAAAAGACACAGGTTCCCTCCTCTGACTGCTGTGCTTCCTCCTGCCCAGAGCCTAGTCAAGAGGAAGAGGTAGAGCCTAGCTACCATGGAAGAAGAGATGAAAGGTTTGTGATATTTCATGACTAGCATCAAACCCTGTGATCTGGCGAGGACTAAGGGAGCAGTGGTAGGGATGAAGAAAAATGGAAGAAAAACTCAGTTCTTTGGTTATAGCACTTGCCCATCAGTAGCCACCTACTGCTGAAGGCTCAGCACAGTGCCATTATAACAGGAAAATACCCAGTACCAGTCTTTAGATACTATTCCCAGGACTCCATGTGGGCTCTGACAACAGCTGAGCTTTACAACAGTCACATAATGCTTTGCCTCTTTCCAATCTAAAACAAATGAATCTCAGACACTAACTCTATTTATTCCTATGGAAACCTAATATTATAACCTGGGAAAGTAATTTTAGTGCATTACAGAACTCTTTATCAGTGATGATCCAATACTCAGTACTCATTTTTGATAAGAGTATTTAGTACTACACAAATGGGAAAGTGATTATGAATATTATGCTCTGTTTTTACAACACAATTATTCACATATGCACCACTTCCTACATACATATCGCTGGCATTATTGCATTATGTTCTTACTTTACTAGAATGGTTATTTAAAAAATAGACTACACACTTCCTCAGAGCATTGAATATTCAGCAGGAGCACTTCTCCTTTGAAATGGCAGAGGTTTAATGACTCATCGAAGTACATAAAAACACACAGTCTAAACAAAGACCCATTTTGGCTGAAAATGTTTTGTCACTAGGTAACAATTTGCATTCTGATTAACAGCCTTAACTTTAAATGGGACATGTGCAACTTCTATGACCTTGCAACTTGGTGGACTTTAAATGGACACTTATGGTTTCTCTGACTGTGTTATATCACTCATTTGCTGTGGTCAAAGGAATAATAGTAATTTCTTCAGGTCTTATGAGTTGTTATGACCAACTATAACATCAGGACAAATTTCAGTTGTCATAGAATCAAATTCAAAAGTCATTTTTTTCCTCACATGTGTTGTACATGCAGTGTGCATAGATGAGGCCCAAGCTGAAACTTTTCAAATATAGCTTGCCTTTTGTGAACTCTCTTGGTTTAGGTGGATTACTAAGTGGAAAGTTACCAATCAGTCTAAGTGCTCACAGTGTTATGCAAATGTTTATTTCCCATGCATATTTTACCTTTATGAAAAGGCAAACCAAAAATAATCGAGTAGAAATTGTTTTGTATCATATACTGTAATTTGTCGGCAATATCAACCTACGTTAATGCATTGCTTCTGCTGAATGTTATCATAATGACTTGACACGAATAACTCCCAGAGTGAACTTCCGCAGAAATAAGAAGAAATCAATTCTTATATCCTTCAGAGGCAACACAGAGCTTTAAGCTCTGTCTTTGCTCAGCCAAAATGTCAGAAAGACATGTTGTTAAGAAAATCAAGAAATTTATTTTTGATAGCTGAGAATTAAAATACATATATGTTATTCACCTTTTTCTAGTTATGCTAAAGTGACATTCTGGAAGTGACACTTCCAGAATGTCACTTTGGGGCATGGAATATTTTATGGTAATACACAGATTCATTAAAAGATAAAAATGATTTTGTTTAAGAAAGCACGAAGAAAGCAAAGTATTTTCTGTTACCTTCTGTTTTGTTTAACTTTTTGCTATTTTTACGTGTCTGTGTGTATGTGTGTGCACATGTATATATTTCTCATTCTGTGTCTTTCAGTGTTTTCACTTATTAATTTCTTATAACTGATATTGCGATTTCTTCAGAGTCATCTCAGATTCACTCAGACTTCAAAATCGTTACTTCCTTCTCTAAATCAACTTTTGTAGAAGCCTCTTTGACATTATTAATGACAGAAAACAGAAGTCTCTCTTCCTCCAAATGAAGGCAACTGTAAAATATATACACATGGGACTAAAGTTACAGTTCTGAAATCCTATAGACATTGTTGCCTGTGGAGGACACTGACATAAAATTGGCTACCAGGAAGGGAATGACAGACACAGAGACCTGGTGAGACCAGAGTCTACAAAGCAGCATGCAGGCACCGACTCCATATGTATACCAAGCTTTTTGGAAGGTTTATTCTGTACTTCTCACCACTAGCCAACTCCCTTTTGACCTTTACATTTCCACTCGAGGTTTCAAGACCAGTTCTTATGCTTCTTTTTCCATAAAGTCTAGGTGGAGTTCTTGAGTCTGATAGTTCTGTTTCCTCCGAGAAGACATTTGCCCTGTTGAAAGTATTTATGATATGGGGAACAGAAATACTGCTATATATCCCACAGTGCACAGTACCCTAGGGTAAATGATGCAACCTACAATATCAGTAAAGCCAAGATCAAGAGACATTCCCTTAAGCAGAATGCAATTTCTTCACAAGTTTTCCTTCTTTGTCATGACTCTTTATGTGATATGTTTAGTTTTATATTTAGTTTATATACTAGCCTAAACTCTTTATGGGAAAGAAGCATAAAAGTTCATCTTTTCTCTTTAACAATGAATCCCACAATCTGGATGATTAAGAGAAACAAATATAAAACTTGTACAAATCTATTTTAGTTGGAGCCTCATCAAATTTAGGAAATTTGTATTGCTTATTTTTTGTCTGATTATGTGATTTGAGCTTGGAAAACACCTTATATGCAGTCTAGTCCAGCTGCTTTTCTTTACTGATAGACCCCTTTTGATTTTTCTAAATACTGAATTGAAATTCAATTGCAGTCGTCCTTGGGTGCCAGACTGTGAAATTGGTATTTCCTCATTTAGACATTATCAGAATATATGGTAGCCCTCTGTGCAAAGATATATCCAGTGTATATGAATTCATTAAGAATATTAATTGCAAAAGAAGTCACTGGATGATCTTGATAGCTCCTTTCAACCCTGAGGATCAGTGATTTAAACTGATACCTACCCTTCATATTAGCATACCAAGTTAAGAGAAAAGATGTCGCAGGATGTTTCCTTTGAATAAATATTTGACTGATTAATTTCATATTAGCCCAGAGGTATTTAAATCTTTTACACTGAATAAATTCTTACCCATTAATCACTTAATGTCAAATACGTCTTTAATTTTTACTTAAAAATTAGAATGCTTTAATTATAATCTCTCTGACTATCTCTTGTAGAGCCACTTTTATGTGTGTGTGTGTGTGTGTGTGTGTGTGTGTGTGTGTGTGTGTGTGCTTATGTGTGTGTAGAAGAGGGTACTGTGCTGCATGTACCTGAGGAGGCCTAAGGGTAAATTCGGGAATCATCCTGAATTACACTACCTCTTTATTGCTTTGCCCTGGGGTTTCCCAGGCTCCACCTTCCAAAGCTGGAAGGATAAGTCTATATCATTTCCAACTGGCATTGTTAGATGGGATCTGGGATCTGAATTCAGGTTTTACTGCATACTAGACAAAGACTATAATCCCTGAACCATTTCTCTGGTTCTACTTTATTAATATTGTTATGTTTATCTCTCTATATATATTTTTCCGTGTATATGAAAAAACATTCACATAGCAAGTGACACCTATTCATATGCTGGAATGAAGTTCTCAGAAATTTTATTAAAAGGGAATGTTTTCTTCCTTTATTGGGCTCGATATTGAACCAGGAATTATTATTTACACACTTTTTCTTTTTAAAAAATATATAGACCGAGTTTTCCTGAATAGCCCCTGGAAAGAAATACCATGCTCAGAAGATTTTTTAAATTAATAAACTGAAAGATAAGATTAATAAACATTAGGTAGAATGAAGGCAGAGGAAGACAAATTGTAAACAATTGCATTTTAACTTAAGCATCCTGACATTTCATTAAGCAAAGCAGTGTTATTATCAGCAGAAAATTGCCAGATAAAAATCAGGATTTCCATAAATTTGAAAAAAATTCTTCATTACCCTATATCTTTTTAGTATGTTAGGGCTAAGAATCAATTGTACTGTTTTTGAAATGTAATCAGCCTTTAATTAGACCAAGAACAGATGAGTTCTAGGTCCGGTTTTGTGCTAATTGCCTGTTTATCTTTGGACAAACTTTATATGGTCTACAGTGTGTTTCTAGATTTTCTCTATCTTTAATCTTTTGTATGTTTGAAGATTTTTAGATAAAACTTTTCCCCATGTATTATTTAATTTGATCATTTTGACAGTTTCATAAAAAAGACCAAGAAAGCATTGGTATTTTCTTTCTATAACTGAAAAACAAGTTTGGGCAATTAAATGCCCTGACTAAGTCTATCATTTGGGAACCCACTACTGAGTCCAGAGTACTCTCAGAAACGCTTCTTGCACAACGATAAGCTAATCAATCATTCTTTAAAAGCCTTTTTTCTTTTCTTTATTTCAAAACTCTACAAAATACAACCTTGATGACAAATTTATATGGCTTACATTTACAATGGTGTGAATATTTATGATTATGAGTTGAATCAAGGATAGCTAATATTTGATATACATGCCAACCTACAGTGATTGGATAGTCAGTCATATTCATATTCAAGATGCATGGCCACCCAATAAAGTCCTGTCCTGAGATTATGCTTGAACCAAATTTCAGTTCAGTGAGAAAGCTATTCATCTAAGCTAAACTACATGTATTTTGGATGATGGAGAAGAGAGTAGTGTAGAACTTCTCATGGGAGTAATAGTGTTTGAGAATTCATGAATGTCTTAGGAAGGGTTTGATATTCACTTGTCTTCTATCAAGTGTATAGCCAAAACGATTAACTTTTATGAATTTTCAAAAATTAGAACAGTTTACTTATTAAAGTACTTAATTTAGATATCATTTGTAACCATAGATTATGAAAGAATGTAGAAGTTGCCTCTTAGATTTAATGAGATATAACTGACTTGACCTGAATATTTTATGCATTTAATGTGTTTGTATATACATTGACAATTTATTGTAAAGATAGGTATTGCTTACATATTTATTTTGTACCTCTCTCTCTCTGTCATTTCCTACTATCTATACGAATATATTCCAGGATCTCCAGTGGATACTTGAAATCATGGCTAGTTCTGAGTCCTATATATGCTGTTTTGTTCCATTATGCACATATAAGCTTAGTAAGAGATTGCCAAAATAGAATATTTATAATAATATGCTGTAATGATAAACATTATATAAATATGGTCTTTTTCGACTATATATCCCATGTCCTTATCACATTATAGTAATGTTCCTGTATTTTAGTTGCTGTGGGTGACTGAAAATACAGAAAGTGAATGGAAAAGGAGAACTTCAGTCATAAAGTCAGTGTCTTCTGAGTTGTGTAGTGTAAATGTACATTACAATACTCTAAGAAAGATAGAAAGCACGATGATTCAGTGCTGTCTTTTGCCTGCAGGCTGCATGGCATTCACAGTGAGAGGAGCTTTACTTCTTCATTCCCCCCTTTGTTACAGTACTTTTGGAGTTAAACTGTATTTTCTTGCCTTCAGAAAGTTTAGTAATTACCCAAGGTGATGAGACTCAACAGGTCTCAGTCAGAATCAGCCAAGACTTGATAGGTTTCAAAGTCACAAAATTTGAGAACACAAATGTTTTCTAGTGAAGTTCTATGATTTTTCTTTTTCCTATCTGAGACAGTGTTTGGATTTCAGTTTCATTACCCTTACATGTTGTATGCCCTAGGCTTCAGGGAAGAAAGTAATATACACCAAAAAGAGAATCATTTCCCAATGTTTGCCAATGTGCCAGTGAGTTGTTTTTCTTTGGAGTGTAATGTTTCATCCAATAAGGACAGCTCTGGCTTGAGAGAATTTACTTTAATTGAGACAAAAATTTCCCTGAAGAACTCTTATTGTTGGGGCAGTATATTATATATGAATTGTACTTTTATGTTATTCATAAATTTAGTCTTAGTGTAGGGAGAAAGTGTATTTTCTGATTTGGCAAAAACAACTATCAGCAAAAGCATGAAATGTCACACTTAACTCCAGCCATGTATGTCATTGGAATACCTTTCCTTTTTTTTTTCTAGATTCCTTGGAGTCACTCAATTTTCACCTACACATGCCAGAAAGGCGTTTCCATGTTTTGATGAGCCAATCTACAAGGCCACTTTCAAAATCAGCATCAAACATCAAGCAACCTATTTGTCTCTATCCAATATGCCAGTGGAGACTTCTGTGTTTGAGGAAGATGGATGGGTAACAGATCACTTTTCACAGACACCTCTCATGTCCACGTATTATTTAGCCTGGGCAATTTGCAACTTCACCTACAGAGAAACTACCACCAAGAGTGGGGTCGTAGTAAGTATTTCCAGCTTAATGATATCTTTGGATAATGTATACTCTAGAAAGTAATCCGATTTCTAGGTTAACAAGAAATCATGAACAACCTTATCATATCTGATAGAGATGAAGTCTTTTTCTTAATTCTTGGGGTGAGTATGTACTTTTTTTCCTGGTGTCAAAGAGTCAAAGAAGATTTTTTTTTTTTTTACCTAGCCCATTGATTGATTCCTTTAACTTTTTATCTCTTCCACCCAGATTGTCCTTGTATTGCCTACCTCTTTTCTATTCCTGAATTTTCTTAGAACATTTATTGCCCTTTTTGTTTCTATTGCCTACTTCTTTCCATTATGAAATATTTCAAATGTATAAGAATTATGTCACATAGTATAATAAATTCCATTTATGTAGTAGCTAGATCTGTTTAGAATGTAAGTCATAATGAACAGAGTTGAAGCTTCCTATGTAGGCTGCCCTGGTCTCATTGCCTTGTACTGTCTTTTACTACAACCACTGCCCTAAACTTGGTGTTTGACATTTCCGTGAATGTTCTTTTACAGTTATTGCATATATTCCACTTATAGTACATACCATGCTTTAAAATTCTATCGAATGGCTTTTTTATTGGGGCTGTCTTTTGCAACTTATTAGTATTTCATTTCATTTTCTTAGAAAGTATGAGATACAAAGAGTATCTTCATTAAATTATGATACAGAACAAACTGGATTCTCTTTCATTGTGCTCATGTATGACACTCTGGTGTCCTAGACACACTCCTAGACCCTTCCTACAGTCAAGAATCATGAGTCAGATCTGTTGGTTGTGATCCCAAGGTTTGGGCTTTCTTTCCTGGGCCCTAGGGCTCTGTGTTTCTCTACAGTTCACTTGCATGTTTTTGAGAGAATTCATCTTATTTCCTGTTGTCCCATCACATAGCTCTTACAATCTATGTTCCTCAAATGTAACAGAATAAATGACTAGAAATGTTTATTTTTAATCTTCAGGAAGTTAATATAACTCTATAATAGCCTGACTTTTGAAAAATAGTTTGGGTTGAAGAATTTTTTTCTCAGTGTTACTTTTAATTTAAATCACCGTGGAGCCTTCCCAGAAAGTAAAATCTGCTTGCCTACAAAATTAATGCCATTATTGAAAAACTACGGAGTGAATTCATTTGTATCATCACTCAACTAATGCCCTAAGTACTGGTTATCTAGGGATAGCAGGCATTTCATTCTTTGTGACTTAGGATCATTTGAAATGCTGAATTCTTCTGATGCTTGTTGATATCTTTTATGAGTATTTCAGGGTTGAACTCATTGGACCATACATAGAAAAAGAACAGGAAGACATCTCATTTCCTTTTGTGTCTTCAGAAGTTGATGATTGACTTGCTGTGGCCAGCTACCATAAAGTACACTGGAAATGTTTCTGTCTAGTTTATTTTCTTTAAAATACCTTAAACATATTTTCAACCTTGCACAATTATGCTTGTTGCTAAGTGACCTATTTTTAAGCTACACACACTTTAATTTCTTAGATGTGACTTTTTATTGGTGTTAAAAATGTCTAAGTAATTAGTAAACATTTTGAACATTTTAAAATTTCTACTTAATGTTTTCTATGCAAAGATAAAACATACTTCTAGAGTAGATTGAAAGGCCAATCAAAATAAAATTTCAGATTGCATAATCTAAAATATCAAAATCCATAAAAGGAAAACTGATTGCCAATGGAAGCTCTTGTTTATTAACTATAGAAATACAGTTTGAAACTAGACTCTCTTTTTCTGTCACTCTTTGAAATCCAATCTCTTTTCTTTTCACTGACTTTCTCCTTTATTACTGGGAGCACATGGGAATGACATTTCTCAGCCCTTAGCAGCTGGAAAGAGAGGAGGTTTAGCTTCAGAATCTTGGCTGTGGGATGGTTGTGTGAAGTCTAGGTGGTCGTTTCAGAACAGAGGCTGATACAATTTTCTTTGAGCTTTGAGAAAGGAACTTGAGTAGCATACTAATAACACATAGCTGAAATGTAGCAGTACCTAAGTATGAATAACTTGGCCATCATCATTACCATCAATCATTTGTTCATAAGCTATCTACACTTTGCAAAGAACTGCTGTAAATAATTATAAAGACAAAGAATCTAAGATCCCCTGGTACAGAGATTACAAATGTAACTTCCATCTGCAAATATGTTGTGTTTATCCATCCCTAAAATGCCTTAATATTTTTCTAACTGGTCATCAATATTTAGAAACTGAGAAATTGTGCGTAAAATGATTTCTGGCTCCTCTTGAAAAATCAAAAGATCTTGCATCACTTGACCCACATCCTCACTTGGCAACATTTCCTGATTCAGTTATTCCCTCAGCAGATATTTATTGACTGCTTGTCAGACTCTGGTGATGTAATTGGAAACACAGCAAAAATTCTTGCTCACAGGGATCTTGTATTATAATGGGAGAGGCAATAAATGAATGAGTGCATGTGTCAGGTGACTGTGGTATGAAGTCAGTAAACTGGAGTGGTGACTGCTCATTTACATCAGGCATTTGTTTCTAAATTCAGTGTAATCCCAATCAGTTTTATTCTTGCGTGCCTAGTCTATGTCTTAACTGAATATGGTCTGCCTCCATCCTGCAGATATTTGGATTTTAGCCTTTATCCAGGAACATCATTCAGGAGAATAATCAGATGCTATGCATAAGGAAAGCAACACATTCACTGATTGTGAACTAGTGCTCAAAATATTCATTAATTGTCAAGAAGTAGTAGTAGAAAATGATCTTGAGACCATTCAGAAGAGGATGAATTGGTAACTAGTGATGTGCTTCATAGACAGAGGCATTGATCAGGCTCTGACCAGTGATTTTGTCCTAGAGAAGCAGATGCTGTGTGCCTACAATCCTTGATGAGGGGAGAACTAACAGAAAAAGATGCAGAGATAGGAAAATATCTACTTCTCTATGGAAAATAGTGTAGCATTGTGATTATAAACAATTTCAGAATTCTTATTTTCCTTCCCTATGGCCTTGATTAACTACTTAGTATTTCTTTATTCTGGTTTTCTTATTTGAAAACTGGAAGCATAAATTCTTTGCTGTGCTATTCTGGCCACTACAATGCTACAACTGCTCCAAAATCTTGGGGTCTCTTCCAGGCTGCTGACTACTGGAAAAGTCTCCTTCTTCAGCAGTTGTTTACTGCTTTTCCTTACTTTGAGGAGAAGCCCCCCCCCCCCCGAATCTGATTAGTTTCAGGAATATTTTAAGCTTAAAGAGCTCTTTACTTGCTAAGACTTTTCTAGGATGTGTTATTTCAAATTGTTATACAACATCCTCCATAGATTACACTGGGGGCAAAGTCTAATATGATATTAAGCTACACCCAGAGGAAAAAAGCCATACAATCGTATCATAATCTTATTTTAGTCAAGTGATACCTCTGTATGAAGGATGTGGCATAAATTTGGTTTCTTGGGCATACCATTTCTCATTCAGAAGGACTGTTACCTATAGGAATGGCATGAAAGTAACTTTTCTCTCTTTTGGTGGAAAAGCTTCCTCTTATTTTTGGTTCATATAGCGAAATATGCTTTTATCTGAATTTGTCTGTTTTATGTACTGTCATTCAAATCCCACAGAAGCGACCCTTATAATGTCCAATCTCAGGGAATACATTAACTACTCTCACTTGTGTCACATGATCAATTGCAGATAATGTGTACAGAGTGCCTATGTGGCAAATAAGAATATGACACCATCTTATCATGTACTTTAACCTTGTTGATGGGAGTATGAGCTATAAAAAATAAAAACCGATAAATGATAATTTTTTAGAGAAGAGTGCTGGACAAAAACGATATTACACTTTTCCAACATATATTTTTTCAGGTTTTCATTTTGTTTTGTTAGACTGATGATAGCAGGAAGGATAAACAAGGTTTATAGTTTTGATGTATTCGTATTTCTGCTTGTCCAGGAATGAACAAACATGTGCTCACCTTGGCACACTTCTGATGCTCTACCATTTAGATACTGTATATACACAATAAACATGGGACTGTCATTCCATGAAGCTTTCTACTGGAAACAATGTTAGGTCTTAGGTTAATAAGATAAATAGAGATGTGTAGGTTAATATATTTTAAGCACATATTGTATTTTTTTCAGAAAATTAATTGGAGTACTGTTGTCACTAGATATTTTGGTCGTATTGCATTACAAATGTAATAATGGCCCATAGAAAGAGAAAAAGATGTAACAAAGAGCTGAATTGCAATCTATTTAGGAATATAAATATCCGTCTCCTTTGTATTCTTGGAATACCTTGTACATTTTCTGCTTTCATCATTTTATATTGGTGACCTCTTTGCTACTCTGGAAAATTGCTGCCATTCCTAGTTTATATGACCGGTTAATATTGTATTTAGTAACTGGCATTTGCTTAGCAGAAATGCTACTGGACATCTAAATGCTGAAATTTCTTCAGAGATACCACAATTTAAATGTTTCAAAAACCTTTTTACTTAGTTAATATGTGGGACTGAAAATTTATGAACAATAATGTTGACCAATATTGAAGTACAAATAGTCAATGTCAAAACACAGATATAATCCATCTTAATTACCTCTGCAGGAAGATGTTGGCAAAAGGAGTTTCTAAAGAATGCTGAGATGCAAAATAGGGAAATGAATTACATGTGGAGTCTAGCCTCTGGAGCTTCTTACACTTGGGAGGAGAAATGAAGTGTTACTTTCTTTAATAAAAAATGTAGTCTTCAGTATTATTGATCAGCTCGGAGGACTGGAAGGTAACTGGATAAGCTGGGCTTGTTTGGTTGGTCTGAATTCATGTTTGCCTGTTTTAGAAGTATGACATCCAGTCACCCAATCATGTCTGCAAAGATATGAGCAGACTACATGGGTAGGCTGAGAGTTTGAGTAATCAAAAGATAAAAGGACAGAATTAATGAGCTTTCAGAACTGTCATTAATGTGGTCAGAGCAGAACTTATAGTTTATATTAAGGAGTGATTGTACAGTGAAGAAATGGATGTAGTGGTTATGGATTGTTTTTCAATATGCAGATTAAGGGGGAAGATAGGAAAATACAATTAGTCAGAACCTTTTAAGAGTAATTTTTGAGGTATGTGAGTGCTAAATCTTTCAGAACAAGAAGCATTGGGACTGTATCTAGCCATGGTTTACCTGATGTCTGATGGTATGTGTCTGCTGAGGAAATAGAATATAGGGAAAGGAATAGAGAAAGCAAATGTGGAGAGATTGAACTTGGGGAACTGATAGTTTGGCTAACAATCAAGAGGAAAAATGTTTGAAGTGACGAAAATGCCATTGTTGAAATCATTGGTTGTGGCACCCAGAGAACCTACACAGCGAGTGACATTTATGGAAAGAGATGGGATATTTGAAGACTTGAAGTTACCATGGGAAGAAAAAGTAGGGGGTGTGGAAACACAAATGCACAATAAATATTTGAAAAGTGTTCAACATCCTTAGCCACTAGGAAATGCAGCTTAAAACTACCTTTCAGATGCTGTCTTACCCCAGGAAGAATGCCTATCATCAAGAAAACAAGCAATGGATACAGGAAGAATGTGGGAAAAATGGAATCTTATCTACTGCTGGTGGGAATGTAAACTGGTGCAGTAACTATGGAAATCACGATAGAGGTTTCTTGAAAAACTGAAAATAGAACTGCCATATGTCTCAGCTATTACACTTCTGGGTATAGTAAGATGTAAGTCTTGCTACAGAGATATTTGCACATCTCTGTTTATTGCTGCACTACTCACAATAGTAAAGAATCAAATCAGTTTACCAGTCCATCAACATCTGAGTAGACAGAAAAGATGTTGTGCAATACACAATGCAATTTTGTTCAGCTCTAAAGAAGGGTGAAACCATGACATTTGTAGGAAAATGGATGAAGCTGCAGATCATTGTTAAGCAACATGTGCCAGACTCAGAAAAGACTATCACCATGTTTTCTCTTTTATGAGGATACTGTGTGTGTGTGTGTGTGTGTGTGTGTGTATGTGTGTATGTGTGTGTGATGAAACTAGAAAGAAGGCCATGGAAAGAAGAGCCCTTAACATAGTATGGAGTAAGAGAATAGAAAGAGGGTAATGAGCTATATGTGTTAAAAAAGCATAAGGAGGATGCGGGTGGGAGGGCATGGGCACCAGCAAGAGGGGTTCAGGGAAAAGTGCATGATTTGGGGAGAGGGAGATAAATAAGAGCAAAGTATGAAATGCCAAATGAAATCCATTATCTGTGTGCTAATTTAATAAGAACTAATAAAATTTTCTATTAAAAGTAGAAATGAAATGATGAAGTTTATGAGCTGGGAAGGTGGTCTGTGATAGAGGAGAGCTTTTCAGATTTCAGGATGAACTGGAGAATTGTTAAGCTTTCAGTTACAAAGGTAGATTGGCGGATGAGGAGAAAGAAAGATTCATTGAGTGAGCAGAGGTAAGATACCTGTGAGAGGTCCTGCTGGAATGCACCTTAATAAAATGTAGGAGGAATCTTCCAGAATGTTGGTAGGAAAGCAAGAAAACCAGACTAGGCTTCTGATTCAGAAAAGAGTCCCTCTTTTGCCTTATATGGGTAAGAGCATTAGTGAAAACCAATAAGTGAAACTCCAAAAGCGAATTTTTCCCCCGTGGAAGTGGAGCAACAGTGTTGTACAAGCTGCCATGCAGGAACTGTGAAATGTTCATCCTACTCTCTAGTTTCCAGGACTGACAGCAAATCTACCTAAGGATGGGAATATGGGCAGAGTTTCAGGCAGTCAGAGATGAGCTGAAAGAAAGTGAACTGTAGCAAACAAGATATATTTACATGGCTGGCAGGAAGGTAGGCTGGGGGCTGCACTATTCGCAGAAAGGAGGGAAGACCCACCAGGCCAAATTTAGTTACTGGAGGAGCAAATGGAACTCTCAAGCCCTAGATTTCCACTGGGTCTTAGTGGAGTGGAGTGTGCCTCAGCAAACCTCCATCCCCTAGTGGCTGACTTGGGCTGCTGGTGGGTTTAGTGATGGATGTTGATAAGTTTTGTTACATAACCCATCATTTATCACATTCTCTGAGGTTTAAGAATCTGTATATTAAAGAATTGAGCAGAAGATGTAGGAAGAAGCCCAATGGAAAACGCATGCACGTACAGAATGTAATGGCCTGGATTGTTATGGCATTCATAGTTGTACATTTACACCAGATAATGCAAGTGTAAGCTCTCTGGTGCTCCACTAGGTGCCTTTCTCTAAGAACAGAAAAGAGAGGATTCTGATTGTCATTCTGGAAAGATTTTGAGTGATCACACCCAATTGCATCTTAGATCTGGTCCTTACATACCTAGAATAGAATAGTTCCATATAATCTGATAATATAAGTGCTTCTTACTTTCTTTTGTGTTTTGATTTACTATTTTTTTAACCTGCCCTCATTCCCCCCTTGGTCTTTAGGAATTTGACTGCTAAGGATTGCTTTGGTCAATTTGAATGCTACATTGTATTGCGGACACATGGGTGAAAGATGAGGCAGGAAACTCATGAAAGATGAGATCTGGAAGGAGAAGGATCATGAGGCATTTGTATATAATGTTAAGGAGTTTTGATCTCATCCTTTAGGCAGAGGGAGCATTAAAGGATTTGAGCTTGGGAAAGCTGCAGATTATACTAGGAACTTTATAAGTATGACAACAATACAAAATATCTTGTGATTTATTATTAGAAGATTCTCAGTTCCTTTCCTTTATTATTTACTTGACTAGGACCTTTTATTTTGCCAATTAGGACTGTCATATCTGTGCAGCTGAACTTTCTCAAGGATTTGGGAGGAGGAATTAAATGATGCAAGGGAAGTTGCTTCGACCACAGCTGGCATGAAAAGTGTTCAAATCTTTGCATCTTATTTCAAAGAGAAAATGTGCTGCAGGCCAAAGAAAATTCTCTGGATAGCCATGATATTCAAATGATGAGAAAAAGAAAGTCATACTAAAAGAATTATATCATCCAAATCTAAATAATTCTTAAAACATTTAATGTTAAATTTCAGAAAGTGCAACTGCGATGTACAGTGCAGATCTATTAATGTTTCTAGGGATGGGACTTAAGAGAAACAAAGAGCAAAGTTATTTTCTGAAGAATTCCAGAGGGCCTCAGTATTCAGATGGACTGTGCTGAAAATTCAGAGTGGAAGGAGAAGATATCAGAAGTACTAATAGTGCTGTCTGTCCTCAACCACTACCACCTACTAATATTTCGTGACTTCCTTATCAGACCAGATGGCAAGATTGAAATTCACTGGGTCTATTTGATACTGCTGTTCCCTGATTAGGTTTAATTTGGGGAAGAACTGGCGAATGTCTGAAACCAATCAGTACCCATATGTACTATTCACAAGGCACTGAATTTTTTTTTGCCATATTCCTTAAAACTACCAAAAACTGTTCCTGTATTCATTTGCAAATATATAGTATGCAGTAATGTGTGATAATGAGCTATTTAGAAATAATTAACAGTTAAAAAGATAAAACAGTAGACTGGGCAGATTCCTGAGATATTCATATATATATAGAATTTTGAGTAATAGGAAGAGAAAAATCTCCTGAACTTTTTAGATTAATCTTAATCAGCTACCTAATATTCTGTTACTTTGTGGACTTAGCACTGTGTTAAATGCCACGATGAAACCAATGCTTAAGACAGCTTTTGTTTTCAAAAGGTTTAGTACCAGTTGGTAAGATAAATGCATTCATTGCCATGCACTGAAAGGTACAATGCACTATTTCACAGAGGAAAGCCATCTGGTCTGATAAAGAAGTCAAAAAACATTGGTTGGTGGCAGTAGTTTAGGACAGACAGTACTATTACTAATTTTGTTATCTTCTTCCACTGAATATTCATCTTGACACATCTAAATACAAAAGAACTAGCAACTGTTTCATATAGGAAAGGTAAATTCAGTAAAATAATAAATATCCCAGAAGACCAATTGAAAAACTCTGTGTTGAGGAATGGAAGGATGTTGACAGGGGGCAGGTGGAAGGCACTAGGAGAGCCTTCTGTGTGAGGAGAGGAATGTTGTGGTAAGGGTCACCTCAGTAAAATAATTGCAAGAAATCAAATTTGACTAATAGGGCAGGTTCAGAAGACAAGGGAATAAATGATTAAAGCGAGGCTTAAAAATGGAGCTTAAATAGCTCAACAAAATGCGCCAAATAATTTAAATAAAGAAAACCTGAGGTCTCGAGGGTCCACCTTATGGAAGGTCATAGTTAAGCATGGCAAGAGGAAGTTTGGAGTAGGTATGTATCGCTGTTGAGTGCTCACGTGCCTTTTCCATATATCAGTGAGGCCTGGCACTAAAGACTGTAGCCTAATTACTCAATGGAGGTTTGAAAGAAAATTGCTATAAAGGAAGAAAGGGTCTAGAGAGAGAATTTAACAGTTAAAACCCTTTCTGAGCAAGCAAAAGGATCAGAATACAGATCTCCATATTTTATATAAAATGCCTGGTGGTTGTGGCTTCCCCCTGTAATTACAGTAGATGATTGCATTAAGAATCCCAGAGTAAACAAATTGGCTAACCAGACAAACTCTATCAGTGAGCTCTTGGTTTGATTAGAGACACTGTCTCAGGAAAGTAAGGTAGAAGAGTAACTGAGGATAGAATGATTTCTGGTATTAAGCTTTCAGTTCCATTGCATGCATGTGTGTCCCATGCCTACATACATGAAAACACATGTAGCCTTATACATGAAAAAGGAAAAGATAGAAAAAGAAATGGGAAGAAATATCTCATGTTCATAGTATACTAGTTTCAGGTTTTATATTCCCCATGAAGTCTTTTTGAACTGTTCTAGACCTTCAGTTGCCTTTTTCTAATACCTGATGTTTTCTGCACATGTATTCCCAGTGACTAGACTTCAAGCTCTTTGAGGACAAGAACTATATTTAGTTAAAAACACAGTCATACAATGTATATTCCATAATACACATATAAAATGTACATAATATAATATACATATATAGCAAGTTTTTATCTAGCACACAGAATTATGAAAACACACACATACTCACATTCTTGAAGGCAAACAGCACACTTGCTTGCCCATAAGAGTCATTCAGTAAATGCTCAGAACACAGTGATAGAAGATGGCATTTTGAAGATTTTCATAAGTGCCTCGGCAAGGGCTAAGGAACAAGAATGAATCACAGGACACCTTCAGGCTGTTTGCCTGAGAGGATGGTGTATCTGTAGTCTGTTCTGACTTCAGATGCTTTCTCTACTTCCTTTCCCCTCTTCCCTTACTTTCTTCAGCAGTCCTTTGTGGAGTTCCTGATTGAGGAAGAAGACTGGCCAGACAGAAGTGTTTCACCTCCTCTCTTCTTCTGAAACCTGACATTCACAATCCTCTCATGCCAAAGAGATAGAAAAGGAAGAAATAAAAGAAGTTCTCGTTTTAATATAGCAAATTTATTATATGCACCTCTCTGATGAAGTGTAAATCTTTTAAAGGGAAAGTCAGGCTGAAAGTTAGGTTATCTCCATACATGCCTAGAATTAATGTGGAAGTGTCTCTTGGCATTTCAGATAAGGGAAAATAATTGAATGAAACAGAACTCTCTTGTCTGAATGAGAACATACTCCTGTTCTTTCTTTTGCAGTCCTTCATTATACAATGAGAAATTCCATCAGAAGGGTCTCAGTGGGAATATGAGAGGTGCAGGTGGTGGAGGGAATTCTTACCTTACTGTTCCCTTGGGAGAGAGACTGAGAACAGCAAGGGAGTGAAACCGCCCTGTGTAAAAGATCAACTGAGTGTGTAAAGATTCTATTAAGTGATGTGTTTCTGGGAGACTGTAGAGATGTCAAGCACAGGCTGGGCAGAGACAGTTAGGAAAGCTAATGGGTATTCAGCAGATCAGGGTACAGTCTTGGGTTCAGTCACTTACGAAGGGCAAGCTTCCTGAGTGGAGTTATAGTCTCATATAAAATGGGGATACCAATGCGTATGTTGTGGTATTGGTGGGAAGCTTTAAAGAGACAATGAAAGTGAAGTGTCCATCAAAGTGCCAGACACATAAGGACACGCGATGCTTGGCAGCATCCAGCTAAAAGCAGTCAGTTTATGTCTTACTGGTGGGCAGCCAGGACTGGGGGAGGGTGGAAGAAGAATGAGGATAGCTGGTTAAAATGGGAACATTTGGGAGAGCAGCTTTAAGAAGCTAGTTTGCAAAAAGCAAGGAGGCACAGCTTGGGAGGAGAAGGCAGGGAGTAGTGGTGTTTTATGTAAGCCTCCAGCACCATGCCACTGGGGAGAGTGTTGTAAAAATCTGTAGCATATATTTCCCCTGGGATTAGCACATTGTGCAAACTAAGAACCTAATTATTAGAGAATATGGAATGTGTGTTGAAGATATGTTTCTCTATGGTTCTGTTATATGTATCAAGGTGGAATGCTGGTATGTTCATGGAAAAAATCCCTGGGAGGGGTGAAGACAGAGAGTAATGGGTGGCTGAGAAACAATGAATTAATTCAATAGGAAAGTATCTCTGGATATTCTCCATGTTCATGTATTAAAAATTAACATCCTGCCAGTATCAGGCTATGAATAAAGGCAGGGTGAAAGAAAAGGATATAGAAATGAAAAGTGGAAGAGAGATTTTTTTTTACCTTTCTGGCACCATAAAAATTATTCATTCATCCAATCATTTTCTTTTATTATTTTGTTTTAAAATAATATTATCATATTAATCACTTATTATGAAGACTCTTCTTTCTATACCAGAATTTCTCATGTCACTCGGATAAGGAGATGCAGGCGTACAGATGATATGGCCTTCTTGTGGCACATGCTGGAGCTGGGGCTCCAGCAATAGGTCTGACTGCAGAGCCTGCTCCTCCTGCTTCTCTATGCTGCCTTGCAGATGTTAAGATAAAATGTCTAAGGGCAGATGCAGAGATGAACTAGAAAAACATGCTCTTTCTCTTTAGCTACTTATTTTCTAGCTGGATGTGAGATGCTCTCAGAGAATGTATATTTTTTTGGCAATCTAACTATAAAGGTCTAGAGAAAGAGATATCGTCAATACCTTTTCAGTACATTCTGTAATAGATGATGCTTTGTTTTGGGATTCATCTTGTGCATTGCAGGACATCTCCAGGGCTGCTTGACTGAGAGGATGTTGTGTCTATATCTTTGGTCTCTGTTCATTGGATACCAGTAGTGCACATAGTTGCAACACCAGAGAATATCTCCAGATATTGCCAGTTGTGCTCTGGCAGAATCATCCTGGGAGAGAATCACTGCTCTAGAGAAATAGATTTGGTGACTGATGACTCTTTAGTATAAAGGTGGAGGGCGCTGTATTTGAATTTGTGGTACTAATCTGGAGGAGGCATCTAAGAAACTGCAGAGGATTTGGCAAATCATGTCACTCACTGATGTCTGCTTCTTTCTGTAGGTAAACCTGGTTACACGACTGTCATGGATTTAGAATCCATAGCTAGAGACTTCAGGAATGGGAACAAAGAATGAGAGACTGTTTCCCCACATTTCTGTGATAGTGATTGTAAATGAAATGAAAATGAAAGGAAATAGAAAGAATATAATAATGAGTATTTTTTCATACTATCTTCTATGGTCAGGAATTGCTTGGCTCTCCTAGAGACAGTTTCACTGTTGTTCAGTATGCAATGTTTCCAATGTGGTATTTGGTATCGATTATTCTTTGTTATAGTTGAGTATGCCTTGATGCAATGGTTCTTAAATCATGTGTATATGTTAGAACCTCTGGTGACTGGTTTGTAGAAAGTTAGCTTAAAGATTTTTCTCTAGATTACTAGAGCCGAACCTTCAGATTCAGGTCAGAGCTCTTTGAGACTGTGTTGATAGTGTTTGTATGCTTCTGGATGTGATGATCAATTTTTTCTTCCCATACTTCTGATCAGGGATGAAATTCTTTAATCCTGCTTCATTTTTTTTTCAGGGACTTATCTTGTGATTTACTTACAAAACATTTCTTCGAATTCCTAGCTATTATAGTTTGCATATGTGGTATACCTATGGGCATGGGATATTGGGAAATACAGTTCTTACTCCCTGAAGGTAAAAATGAGAGGATCAAGAAGAAAAGAATGCCTTAGTGTTGTTTCTCTTGTTAAGATAAAATACTCTGACAAGAGGAATTTAAGGAAGAAAGGGTTTCCTAACTCACAATTCCAGGTAACAACCATTTATCCATCAGAATTTATTAGATTTTGGCAACCTTTTGAGTTTATATTCCTAATAATCCAAAGGATTGTATAGAGATGGAAGGAAATTTGGTAGTCACAATGATCCTATCAGACTATATTTCCCAGAAAATCTTTTTGATTTGTATACATATATATGTAGGCCTCTCCCCATGATAACTAGTTTGTGAATATAGGAAAAAACATATGCAGATAAACTTATTTGTCATCTTAAGATGACAATAGACAACTCATCTTTCAGAAGTCTGAGAGCAACCTATCTATTCAGAAGGAGGGTTAATAAGGGACTTCTCACAGCTATAATGGTGGCTATTCTCATCCAATCCTTCTGTATACTTGATTCACACTGTTACAAAGTCAGAATATACATGAACAGTGAATCAGGGACACGCTGAAAGGTGGTTGATAGAGAGACTCTGTTTTTCCATGTCTATACTGGTCTTTCATATAGTACACAATTCATAGCAGTGCCCCTGTCTTTTTAGGGAGGCATTTTCTTCCTAAGCAAGCCACATGAAGTATAGATAATCTGGAATCACTCATGTAATCCCTTGTGTCCTTCACCTTATTTTGTGGTTAGATAAGATTTGGAGAAAAGGAAGAAGAAGGAAAAGGAAGAAGAGGAGGAAACATAAAAATAAAATCAGAAAAATTTCAACAATTGTAAAACCCCTTTTTCTTGTAAATATTTATATGAGTATTATATCATACAATCTTTTTATGTAATTTTTAATTGAATAGTATCAAAATCCCAACATCAAAACAGTTCTAATGAAGTTAGTAGATGATGCACCACATGTTCAAGAAAAATAATAAATGCTATATTACAAATGAAACAGTATCATTTCAGCAATTTATTCTTCCTGAAAAATGATTGTCTCCCACTGGAAGGCTCTGGGAAGATCACGATGGATAGTTGCAGAAGATCAGGACAGAATATTGTTGCTGATCATGGTTTGACTTCTGCAAGTAAATCATGGAGTCATAAATTGGCACTGATGATAAACCAAATAGCCAACCACCTGGTAGTGGTGGTGGTAACTATGAGCACAGGAGGGTTTGTCTATGACAAACCTCAGTAATAGTTCTTAATATGTTCAGTGGGATTTGATCTGAAGACAGCTGTATCAGAGTGTATCAGCAGCTACAGAAAGAGAATTTTTCATTCTGATGTAATGCAGAGGAGTAAGTCATTCCTATGTCAAGCAGCAAACCCTAACAGTTATAAGAGTTTTGCTGTTTGAGATGCAAGGTTTATTTAAGTAGAAATCACCAGACAAAAATAGCTTATTCCCTATGGTAAATTTATTGGCTCCACTTACTTTATGCCTAATGCTAATTTCTTTTCATGGTACACTCTGCATTTTAGGAGACACACCAACATTTTTCTCTTGGTGGTCTACCTCTGTCTGACTTGTATGTAGCCTATTTGACTTGTTATATCAGTGGTAGAAATAGCTCTATCTTGTTGGCTTTATTACTAGGGACATTACTCTAATCCATAAGCAGGCTATATATAGACATAATCATATACATACATAATAATACAATTATTCTATTATCCTCTTTACCCTTCTCTTGCCTTATGGATGAAAGTTTGTTTATTGATGGGCATTCCATTTCAATATCTTTCAGGTTTTTAAATTGTGATATTGGATAACTTAATCTAATATTTTGCAGGGGTATAAGCAGGATTTTGACCCATTTATTTTTTTGCGAATATTTTCCATGTCTGGAGTCTTCATTGAAAGCAAACTAAGGGACAGTATTCATTAATTCTCCCATCAGTTTTTATTCCATGTCAGAAAGTAATTACAGATCAAGCATAATATCTCTACACATCACAGGCTACCAAATGCTTTTTAGAAATCTGCATAATGTAAACATTGTGAAGTCAAGGAGGGCAGGAATCATTTTATGATACATGAATCCCACAACTCAACTATGCAGACTTTTGCTCTAATGTATTGCTTATTTCAGCTTTGCAGTGCAACAAGTGTCAAGTGACAACAGTATTAGGGGATGTAGATGTGCAAATTTCAGCTGTAATCAAAGAAAGAAGACAAGTATTTGTCTCTGTATAGACTGGATTTCATTCATTTCAGTTATATGATAATGTTCACTCGATAAACATTTAAAGCTTCACATATTTCTGGCACTAGTCTAGGCATTAGGGTCATAACAATGAGAAAAATGAGTGACATTATATAAGTGCTGTATTATACTCCAGTGAGCTGAGACTGACAAATTCTTGAAATGTACAATATATCATATTAGCTGATAATATGTGCTAATGTGAAAACAATGAAGAGAAAGGGAGTGGTGCAGGTAAAAATCTCTCAGTTCTCTCAGACTCAGTGTTGACACAAAGCTATAGCAAAGGGAGCACACACTGGCATAGCTGGGGCAAGAAATATCGTACAGGGAAAGGCAGGAGGGCAGCCAGAGTATCACAGGTGTTGTATGCAGCACTGAGGAGAATGGTGGGTGATGGGCCAGATGTGTGTAGAAACTGCCTTCATGGTAATTGTGGGGACTGTGGTCTTCAATCTGAGTACTTGGAGAAGCCTTGGAAAGGCTGTGCTGGGAATTGCAGGCTGGGAATAAACTATACAGAGATCAGGATCAAGGTAGAGAGAAGGCTTACACGATTACTGCAGGGCAGAAATTTATATGTGGAGAAATAGTGGGGTTTGGGTTATGGTTTGAAGGCAGAGGTGCTGGAATTTGCAGATACTAGGTAGTAATTATGAGAAATTGAGAGAACTTAAGGAGTCCTCTCAGTTCATTTTGTGTTAATGTTATCTGTACTTTTAAGGTTACATGGGAATCAGTTGAGCTAGTTGCTACCTTCTGTCAGAAGAGTTCTAAACAGCTCAGCTAAAGCTGGAAGTCATTCTAATATCTGGATGAGTAGTGTTAAGTTATTGAATCATTGGAGTAATTTATTGGGCTTTTGTGAATGAATTTTGCAGGTACACATGTTCTGTGTACCTATATAATTCACTTTTACTAAAAATAACACACTTTTGGTAAAGGAAATCTTTCAGTTGTTCCCATCTCCTTCATATTTTATAGTGGAAAATACTTGAGATTCAACCAATAACTGCCTGGAGCCTTCAGCAGAATCTAGGCTGATTTTCTTCTGAAAGTTCCTCCCTTAATCATCCTTTTGTAGCGGGAGGACTAGAGAGAATCTAAATCGACTCCTCAGAGCAAGGCAACTTTGGCTCTTGTCTTTCTTGATGTTAGTAGCACATTTATTTCTCCTACAATTCCATAGAATATTGGTACTCCATGGTTAATGTAAGTACAAATTGCCCGTGAGCCAGCATTTGCCAACGACTTTTTCAGATAATTGACATCTGTGAGAAATCACTTAATGGGCTTTGGAGCAGTCTACTCCTTCAGATTAGTGGTGTAGAGGAAGGATGTTAAGGATTGACACATTCTGTAGCTGATTCCATTTCCACTATGTATCAGCTCTGTTACTTAACCACTTTAAATAAGTAATCTTATTTTATCTCAGAAGCTTTTATTATGCATGCTAAATGAAATAAGATTACATAGAAATAAGATCACATGCAGAAGGCCATTTTTCAATACTTGTCTGTTTCTACAATGAGCTACATTGTCAGTAACTAACAAGCCCTATCCTGGTTAGGTCAGGCCAGTAGATTATGGAAAAACTTTTCTCGAGTAGTAATTTTATGTATTCATTCTTCCCTGTGGAAGGTGATGCAAGAAATAGCCGATGAAATATTTGTTGCAGTTACTCTTTTTTTTCTTTTGTTGCTGTGAGAAAATATGAAAAGACTCAGGCAGAAAGTGAGACTTTGGCTTCCAATCCCAGAGGGGATATAATCTATTATGGCAGGACTTGCTCAGCAGAAGATAGGGCTGAAGACAGAAGCAGAAAGCTGATTCAGGTTGCTGCTGTTATGACGGAGGCAGTGAGAACAGGAAGAAGTAGTCCAGGCTCGCAAACCTAAGGCCTACCCCCTGTGACAGGTCTTTCTCCAGCAAGACCTCTTAAAGGTGTTGTGATATTTGCAAACATTGACACCAGTTAAAGATTCAAACAAATGAGATTGTGAGGGAAAATTCACATTCAAATCGACTATATTTTTTCTATATTTTTCAAAAAAGTTCTTTTACCTAAAGTCTCTTCTTTAGCTAGATAATAAAGATCTATTAAACTAATAAACTCTAATCCAATGTTTTTCCTTCCTGACTCAGTTGAGAATGAACACAAATTCCATAATGACCATTTGATAATTGCAGTGTACTTTGTTTTACTTAATTCCTTTGTTCTTTTTTAAAAGTTAGAATTCCTGTCATCTTTAGTTTATTTTATAATAAATTTTATTGAACTATAAGTTATGAACAGTAAATGGTGCCCTTTTAAAATATGCAATTCATTAGGTTTTGACAGATGTGAAATCACCCATTATAATTAAGACAGAGACTATTTCCATCACTCCAAAAGCTTCCTCCTGTCCCTCCCTCTAAGCAACTTCTTCATTGAGTTTAATCTTGTAAACCTTTGCAAAGTCACTTTTCAGCAGGAAGATAAATGGACCTGTTCTAAAGAAAGGAAAAGAGGAGGAGACAGTGAACTTCTACTCTTGGAGGATGTGTGTAGAAAAGAGAGGTAGTCAAATAAATTAAGGGGACAGTTTTGAAACTGACAGATGATTTTAGTGTGTGTGTGGTAAGAAAAACGGTAGAAAAAAGGATTTTAAAGGAATTGGGAAGAGGTTTGGCTATTAGTGATGAAAGAGGCCTCAAAGGAGACAAGAAGGATGGGGCAAGGATCACTAGTGGAAGAATAACTGTAACTCAGAGGACAAACTACATTTCCTCCAAAAGTGGAGGTGAGGCAGCTCAAGGAGAAGTGGCCATAGGTGGATAGGAGTGCTGAAGAGCTCATATTTAGATGTTTCCTTTCTTCAGTCACGTGCAGGAAAAGTTTGTCTGCCGGGAGTTATGGCAGAATAAAAGGATGCCTAAGGGAAACAGGCAGATAAGGAGGTTTGGCATAGTAGCCACAGGGAAAGGGTGATGGAGCCATCTGGTTATATGGATAGCTGAGTGGTTTGAATATCCTGCTTGACACTGGGCAAAGAGCTAATGGTGACATGGTGTCCACCCCATGCTCATCACTTGCTTCTTTGTAGCCAGGAGGCAGCTGCAAAGAAATAGAAGATGCGGTTTATGAAAGTTGGGTAAAAGCTTTACAGAGGATGCAGAGGAAGTCTGGAGTCAGGGTCAAGAAGTGAGGGTAAAGAACGGAGCATTTGTGCCACCCAACATGAAGCCCCATTAAAGAAAAAGAAAGGGAAACGGATCTTTCTAATTTGTTACTTGCTCACAAAATATCTCATTAAAATAAATGAGGAGTATGTGCATGAATATGTGCATTGAATAAAATCAGTCTTCCACTTGTCAGAGGTTTAATGAAAGATGTTCTGACTTTCAGAATTTCCTGATGGTGAACTCTAGAAGTCTATTTGTGTATCTTTGCATTCTGATCCCTCAGTTTCCAGCTGTGTGACCTTGGATAAGTTAATTGAGCCTCTTGTGTTTCACTTTCTTCACCCTTTAAAGGAAGATAATAATAGTACTAATTTTAAGGGTTGTGAAAATGAAGTATTTTAATAGTTACAGGTAACTAAGTCTAGCTATTATCCTTAATAGTCTTAAAACCTGAATTCAAGTTTCATGTTCTATTTAAGATCCTGGGTCTGCTACTACAAGCAAATCATCCAATCTTTGCTGATATCTTTCCACTTACCTAGTCTATAGAAAAAGTTTGATAACTGAATATGGCCTATTGACAATCAAAGGAGGCAATATATCTGATGTACTCTGTGATTCCGAAAGGCCATGTTAATATATACAAAACTACATTAATTCTATGTGCACCTCACATAGAAATCGCATGCAGTAATGAATGTGGAAATGCTGTCATATGAAACATTGATATGAAAGTACAATGGTATTGGGAGTTGGAAATGTTTGGATGGTTATTATAATTTTGATTATATATTTACATAAATATATATATTTAAATTTTTTATTCAATTGTGCGTGTGTGCATATGTGCACATGTGTGCATATGTGTGTGTGTGTATGTGTGTAGAACCACGGGCGAATTCGGGAACCACCATGGACGCCTCCACCTTCTCCTTGTTTACTCTGCCCCGGGATTCACAGGCTCCGCCCTACCAGGACCAGAAACGCAGGCAGCTCCCTGCTTCCGCCTGGCGTCTATACGTGGGGTCTTAGGATCCAAACTCAGGACCTTCCGCCTCCAAGGCAGAGGCTTAACCCCTGAGCCACCTCTCCAGCCCCTTTACATAAATATATTTTTAACCTTGTACTTCTGAAGAAAAAACTTATTGGCAAGAAGATGGAAATTTCAAATCCTAGTTACAATGAAGACTTTGCTTCCCTCGTGGATCTCATTTCTTTACTTTGCTTTAGCATGTGGGATTGAAATTTGACAGTTTATAATCAATACTAGTTGCATTTGACTCTGACCTCTAATGTTATTGAGTCTGAGAATTTATTTATATACAGAATGCTGTAGGTTCTTTTAAGGATTTGTGACAACTTTAGATTTTAGTGTCATGAAGCATTATTGTAGGGAAAATCACAGCACTGGTTGTTTCTGTGGGCTCCTCTACTTCCTTCTACTTTTCCAATTAATCAGTTTTCATTAAAGTTAAATTATTGGCATGCAAGTTTTTACACTATTCATTCTTTCTAGGTGTACCATGTGGATTTTGCAAATGAACATACAGTCACAAATCACTACCACTCCCAAGGCATAGAACATTTCTAGTATTTTCACTTTTTTTATGCATGTCTCTTAGTGGTAGTCCCTGCTCTCAAACCTGAGCACTTGGCAACCACTGATTCATATTCTTTTTGCCTTTCCCAAAATGCCATTTTTGTTCATTAGCTTTTTTTTTAATAAGTGCTGGAAACTTGTCATTCAACCTCATCACAAATTACACCAAATTTATTCATCACCTAAATATGTGATTGTATGGATGTGTCTCTGTCTGTGGTTGGCCATGAGCAGTGAAGATGTTGCTAATGCATCTGTAGATGCAGGCTTCATTCATAAATGAAATACCCAGGGTTGGCGCTGCAATCACTCTGGGTGGAGTCCGCACATTGCCACTGCTGAAAATCCAGCAAAAGAGATTGTCTTTCTCAGTTGCCCACTTGGCAAATATTGCTGACTGTTCATCAAATAAATGATACTTTAATGGAACAGTAACTAAATAGCTTTACCTACTGCCAGGGAGAAACTCAGTCTGTATGATCAGAACGGCGATAATAAAAACATTATGCCCATTTCTTCTATTACTCTGTCCAATTTAGAGTGCCACAGTTGAGTCAGTATATTTCACTAGATGTTGAGTAATTCAGAAAGTGGGAGAAACAAAATTGTCTGCAAATGGTACATTGAGGGGCCATACAATTTCTTCCCATATAAAAATCATTATTTATCAGCAGTGATAGCTTCAAATCACTTGGTACCTTGCTGTTGGAAAGATTTCTTTGCTAAAATGCTGTTTTGTTTTGTCTTTATTAATTAAGTCTTTTCATAAATTTCAATGTCCAGGTTGTAGCATTAGTGTAGTCGGGATGGGTGTCGCAGTGAGTCAGTATTTGGTGAATTCCTGCCACAGAAGAGACAGATTACTCTAACTACATTTTATGTAGTACTCACAAATTTCCCAAGGAGAAAATATTTCTGAAGGTGGTGACTCATGTAGAGTCATGTAGCTGGTGAGATAAGCCCATCCTCAAAACTACAGCCTCTATGTGCCACCTCATTGTTTGCCCGCGCTGCTGCTTGTCTTGCTGCGTGACAGTCTCCCAGTGTCATTGCTAATACTCCATTTATCTTCTGGCTAAATGTATTGATATGGCTCACAGAACATCAACTTCATGATTATGTTCAATTGTTCAGCAAATAACAGGAATTGCTTTTTATTTTCTATATTTAGGCGGGTAGAACAATTTATAATAAACGTGATGACCTTTAGGTCAGGCATTTCCTGTAAAGTAATGACCAGCCCTTCTTCAGGCTGCAATTAATTATTGTCCAAGAGCACTCAGGCATTGTTTTTAAAATAATAAAAATAATAAATAACATGACCAATGATACTTTGGTTATTATGTAACAGTGTGGCGGGTGTTAAAAAGGTAATACTGGTAGCCTACAAGTATTTCCCGTATTCTACTCACAGAAAAAAATGAACACATTTTCCGGTAGGCCACAAATTTACCAGATTTCATTGTGCTGTATTATGCTCTCAAACATTAATACAGTTTCATGAAGGTTAGAACTCTGTGAACCTTTTAAGGTTATGCCACTAAAAAATGAGGTGAACATTAACTTCCAGGTAATGAAAAATATTTGGTCAAGGAATTTTATAAGTAATGAAGTAGTGACCTGGGCCTCTGCTGATTGTCCTTCTTTCTTTTCCTATGTTAACATGCTAAAGAAATGTCTTCAAGTCAGTCTTTCCTTTAATTCTTTTAATGTGTTAAAAAGTGTTCCTTCCTCTTTACTTCAACTCCTTCCTCCTTTCTTCATCTCTTGCTTTTATTCTTTGCTTTGGTTATGTTTGTACTTTGCATTCGACACCTTTTCACTTTCTCTAGTTCGATTAAGAACATTAAAATTCCTTCTAGCTATTAAGCTTATTATTTCATTAGTGGACAATATTTATAGTTTTGAATAACTGTGTCTAAGACCCAAGTAAAAAATCTGAAGTATTTGTCCATGTTTTAATGAAGTATGAGTACATTTTAATGAAATATTTTAATGAAGTGTGGAACATGTGGTACTTTCAGAATATTGATTGTTAAAACCTTTCACAGATTATATTGGCACAGCTCAGCTCTGGATGCACCATTTTTTGGGGGGTGCTTAGGATTAAAGCAAGTCCATGTACATGATAGACCAAATATTAGCATTTTTTTAACATTGTTGGTTATGGATCTCAGAGTCTCACACACGCTAATAAGCGAGTGTTTTACTACTGATCAATATCCTCAGCTCCTCAGTTTAAAAATAAAATTAATAAATGCCCAAGAGAGTTTTATGAATGTAAGCTATAATGATGTAACATAAGATATTCGAAATATATTCAATTTACTTAAGCTAATTCCACTAATAATAAAAATACATGGTAAGATGTCATCTTATATCTATCACATATTAGCAAATAACAGTAATAATCTATTTATGTTAATTTATTTTAAAGACCAAACCCACAGTTTTTATTTGTGCATACCAAAGGGCACACCGGAGTATGTGTGCCTGTGGAAGTTCAAGGGTAACTTCGGAAATCAACCTGTATTGTTTGACCACCTTATTTTTTTGCTCTGGGTTTCCCCATGCTCTGCTTTCCAGAGCTGGAAGTATAAGTGGCAGCCATTTCTGCCTGGCATTTTTATGTGGGATCTTTGGTTTCAAGACAAAGGTTTTAATCCTTGAGCCATCTTCCCAGCCTCCTGCCTCCCTGCACAGTTTGATGATTAAAAAATATTCTCCCAGACTTGGAATATCCTTTAGTTTTTGATGAAGTATAGAAGTATTTTGAGAAAAAATTTTAATAACCACAGAGTGTAGGGAGCAGAGACATTGCTGGACGTTTTCAAAGGATTCGATGAGTCCTATGGCAAACAGTATTCGCCCTAGATTAGTTGTTTAAGAGTATTTACCTAGAAATTGTTATTTCAAGCTGGATATAGTTGGGGAAGAAGGCAGATTTGTACACTGGCAAGCACAGGCAAATTTTCTTACAGCTCTTTTCATGAGTTTGGGGGTTTCCTAAGCTTGGGATTTCTTAGTCCTGTTCCCAAGCATCTGATGGATAGGTCAGAGGTGGGGACCCTCTATCAATCAGGCTTCTGATGCCTGCTTTTTTAGGTGAGGAAATTCCTTTTCCCTGGTTTGGAGATCTCTTGTCTTTTGCCAGGCTATACAAATGTGTCGGGATAAGCTGTTAGCATACAAGCAAAATTAATCTCAGACCCTTTGTAGTTCTTGGCCCAAAGCTGTTTTGTTTCATGTGAGTTAAATTGCATTGACCAGAGCACAAGCTTTTCTTTCTTTTGTGTATAGATGTGTGTCCAAGAGGGCACTCAAGTGCATCTGTGCCGGTGGAGGTCCAAGGATGACATCAGGAACCCTGGATACTTTATTTCCTTATTGCTGTGCTCTTGGGTTTCCCAGGACTGGAATTGCAATATACTGCCAAATCCACCTAGCATTTTTACCTGTGATCTGGAAGTTCAAACACAGGTCCTTTTGAGTGATTTTAGCACCTGAGTCAACTTCCTGGCCCTTTCTCTTTTTTTTTTTAAAGAGAAATAAAACTCTTTAAAAATTGCAAGTTCTCTGTTTGTTACTCTGAATTTCAGGGAGTTCAATAATTTGGTCCTACTAAAAAACTGCAGAGAATGTTTATATCTAACTGGAACAAGTGTACCCAAACTTTTGAGCTTTCCTAAATGGGGTTTCTGGTGACTGAGTCAGTCTTTTGCCTTGACATTGTGTTCTTTTGAGTTTTCAGAGTTGTTGAAAACTAGCGCTCCTGATTAAGTGCTTAAAGCCAGACATCAAAATTTGAAAATGTTATACCTAAAACTTTCAGAGTGTTGCACTTAGAACTTCTTCTGGTGGATGATTAGGTGATAAGTTTTAGCTTGAATTTATTAGATTAATTTGGAGCTGCCTATGTAAGATCAGTTATTTAGGAGATCTCTTGGTTATTTTAACCCTTAGCTTTTTTTTTTTTAACATTTTGCTTTACTTACAGGGAAACTTTTGTTTGAAACAACATAAAGTCAATTTGCTTATAAGTTTTCTCAGTCACTTGCCTTAAGACCTATCCTTTGAATAATTTATGTGAAGTGATAAATTTTTACCTTGACTTTGGTGATATTTGAATGTATTTCAATGTGATAGGTTAGCATTGCCTTCTATTAATACTGTCAAAAGAAAAAAAGAGAATCTTTCCTAAAGATGGTATTATTTTATGGAACAAGAAGTTTCAAAAAGTCCATACCTACTTGAGATTGTTTTTCCCAAGTAGCCATCTGTGCCATAACTCATGATTTCTTGTACATTTTAATCAGCATCTAGTTTTGCATAGATCAAATCTCACTGCAGTCTAAATACTTGTAACAGGAAAAGTGCTGCAGGATAGTAAGATACCTAAAATTACAGTTATATGTTTTTTCTCTACCTGGACCGAAGGTCTGCAAATCAAAGCTCCCCATCAATCCATCTGTAGAAATGTTGGTGGGCGTGGCTTGCAGCTGATGTCCGGAAGTGCTGCTGGAGACTCCTGGGTGGCCTGGCCTCCTCTTGGTTCAGGGCTGAGTCCTTCAGCTAGGGAAAACTGTTTTACTCTCCTGCTGCCCTTGCCTTACTCTGCCCAGCCTCTCATCTGGCTGGACAAGAAGAGCTGGCAATACAGCATTATTGTCATGTCGTCTGATTTCTGTGGTGTTTTAATTGCATTGCGTGGCCTTGGAATGATGGTTACTTTAAATGGATATACAACAATTTTCCCCCCTTTATGTGTAATTTTGTGGGGAGAAGGGGATGCAACTAAATTTCATTTCAAACACAAATATGTTGCGCCAGCTGCAGATTGAGGCTTGGCCTTGATTCGCAAATTTTCACAAATTCAAAGGATGTTCTGCCAGCAGCCAATGTAATAGCTGGGATATGGCCAAAGAGCAGCTTTTCATTGAACGTATTCTATTCCAGCTTCCAAATGTACAGATCCAAGGAACTTTTTTCCTTGAAAAGACACTGATATATTTACTTGGAATAACATTATATACACATAAATCTAGAGCTCTGGCAAGAAAATCAGTACTTTCAGGTTTTAGTTCTGAGTCATGGATTTGTTATATGACTTTGGGGTAGTTACTGATGCTACTGCATCTTTCTCATTTTAAAAATGACTCCATTGGCATGAGCAGGTGTCACTGGAGCCAGGTAGTTATCTATCAAAGGTTATGGCTAATGCTTGTGGGCATTTTTTTAAAAATAATGAACACTTTTACTAAGAAATATATACCAAGTAGTGCTCAACTCATATTATTATAATTTCTCAGTATATTTTTACAAGGTAAAAACACCCATGAGGCTTGTACTCAAGTGTACTTACCTTCTAAGCCCTCTCAGCTACTGTGACCATGCTGCTTCCCCCCAGCCTACTCTCTGTATATATATATATATATATATATATATATATATATATATATATATATATATATATTAGTTATATCTTATTATTTTTGTATATTTCTTGACCTTGTATGAATGTTTCTGATGCATTCTACTTGCTAATATGTCTTCAAAATTCACTCTTGCTGGCACATTTAGAAAGAAATTTCTTTATGTATATATTTTGATTTATCTTCTTAAAAAGTTAAGAGCACTTTGGGTTAAGTCCCTGCAGTGCCTTCTTGGTCTGAGTGATTGCTAAGAGATACACGTTCTGACATGTTCATTACTGGTTTGTCTTGTAGTGGTAGTTCATATAGCATACCATTTTATAGCAACTCGAAAAATTCAGAGACAGTAGTCTGAGGCAGTCTTTCAAGATGAAGATATATGGAATAATACATTCCATGAGAGGCACTATGTGTACTTTGTCATACCCTGGAATGTTAGTTTTATTAAGTATACACTGAGCCACTGACAGTATGTTTAATGAGTTTTAGTTCTTATAGCATTAAGTGGTGTCATAATCTTAATTATTACAAATTTTGAAACTGAGTTTCAAAGTCAGAATTACTTGCCTATTTTTAGACAGCATTTAAATAGTGGCATGAACTTAAAATTCAGATATACTACTATATATGCTTATTTAAAGCATAATTGCTGAATTTCTGAGACTTGTATTTTAGTGGGGTTTGGATATAGAAGTGGACAAGGTAGGAATTATTAATTTTTACTTTTTATTTATTTTATATGCATTTATGTATGATGAAGAGATAGAGATAGAGAGACAGAGAGAGACAAAAAGAGCAAATTCATGAATGCTGTTGCATACAGGTAGAAGTCAGAGAAAAACTTTTGGAAGTCAAGTCTGTCTTCCCACTTCCCAGGGATTCAAACTCAGGTATTGAGGTTTTCGAATTGGTGCTTCATCTGCTGTTCTCCCTCACTGGCCCTCAAAGCAGGATATCAAATGAGAACTTTAGGATAGTGGCTAACAATTGTAATATAGGTGTTTTACTATGTTCCCACTATTACAGCAAAATGCCATAGACAGAATAAGTTATAAATGAGAGGTAGTCAGTTCTCAGTTTCTGGAAGATGGAACAACAAAATTCCAGAAAGATTTGCTGTCTGGTGAAAGTTTATTCTCCTCTTCTAAGATGAAGAAAGCTATATCCTCACATGCCATAAATTTACAATGCTTACTGGCTGAAATGTCAAAGGAGCCAAATAGGCTCTCTAAGTCCTTTCATAAAGGCACTAGTCCTAATCATGAGGACTATCCTCATTAACTCTAAATGTCCCACTTCTTAATACTTTTGTGTTTGTGATTAAGTTTCATACGAATTAGGGAAGGACACAACCATTCAGATGACAGTAACAGGTATGAGTACTGTCGGTTTCAGAGGAGGGATACCAACGCAGGTGCAGAGTTATAGAAAGAAGAATGTGGTAGGAATGTGGCTGAAGCAAAGAATCATGAACAGGTTCAGAAAGGCCTGGGTTTTCCTCATGATGATTTGGGTCTTTCTGTGAAGAGCTTTTGACATGAAAAAGGCATAGCTAGAGGTAGAGCAAACTAGTTCTGTCAATGTCCTTCGAAATTCTCCACCAACACATATTTAATTGTTCCAATTGGAAGGACTGCTTATTCAATGAAGGAAAAACTTGGAAGCCATGGATTTATGTTCAAGGGTTCACAGGCATATTAGTTACTTTACTCATTGTTATAATGAAATATCCAAAGAAAAGCAACTTGAGGGAGCAGGGTTTTATTTTGGCTCAATCCATGATGGAAGAGAAGTCATGGCAGCAGGAGATTGAGGCAGCTGGTCACGTCGTACCCACAGTTACAATGAGAGATGAGTGCTCAGCTGTTTTTTTTTTTTTTTTTTTCTTTTTATTCAGTTCAGAACCCAAGTCCATGGAATGGTCACATTCAAATTTAGGGTGGCTTTTCTCAACTCAATTAATTGAGTCTAGATCATTCCTCTCAGACATACCAAGAAGCTGGTATTTTAGTGATTCTAGATCTTTTAGGTTGATAATCAGTATTAGCTATTCCACTTTGTAAGAGGATGTTAGAAATGACAATGGATTTGGTTTTGCTCTGTATCAAGATATATCAAGAAACAGGATAATTCCATAATTTTCTTTATATAAGCACAATATATTATATAAAAATTCATTATATGAAAGTTTATCTATGTAAACACAACTTATTTAAGGCAGACAAAAGCAGTCCTTAACTTGTAACTGATGAAGAAGCCGTAGTACCTCTTAGTAGCTGGGAGACAGAATCATGTGTTGCTCTCGTCTTCTAGACAGTTAGCTTGTCTTGGCATTGGCCTTGCTTATCATTGTCATAATGATCTTGGCTGATGATAATGTTTGCTGAGATTGTCTCTTCCAACAAGAAACCACAGCCAAGCTGTGAGCGATGTTAAGTCCCTAATGTCAAATGTTTCTCTCTTCGTTAGTGGCATGTGGAGTTAAGCCGGTCTTCCCTTATGCTGGTTGCATTACGTCTTACCTGAAGATTGTTTAGAAAGTATCTTCTATGGCACCTTAATTTCTTAACTGGGAATCTGAAGCATTTAAGTGGGTTTTAAGGACTCGTATGAGTTAACATTTTAGAACGTATAGCACAGTGACAGGCATTGATCAGGATTCAATCAATAAGTAATATTACTGTAATATTAGTCTTATCATTATTTTGGAATGATTATTAAGGGTGTAGAAGTATGGAAAAAAAGCCGAGGACATCATTGGAAAGGTGATTTTGATGATAGTGGTTATTTCTTGAATCGTGGCATATGGAAGCAGGTGTGGAGAGAGGATACAGCCCAGGAGAGCTAAGAGGACAGGCAGCTGGATTGTGTACCTATGTTGTAGGTAAGATAATGGATAGGGGAGTTATGACTAAAGTCTGGGAATAAAGAATGGAAAATCACAGTAAAGCTCAGATGTTATGGCCAGATGGAAACTTTGAGCAGGCTGCTGCTGACCTCGGCTGAAGCTGAGGGGAGAGATCTCACGCTGCAGCTTTTGTTTACTTATGGTCCCTCTGAGAGGTTGAGGTGAGGAAGGAGGTGCCGCTAACCTTGTCCTCAGCTTCTGCCTGGCCCCACTCTAGGACTATGCAAGAGGGCTTCTGTTCTTTCTTTTATTTTCTTTTTTTAAGATATTTTATTTTATTTTACTTTTCTAGTTTTACAAACATGTTGAGTACTCATCTCTGCTTCCCTCTATCCCCCTCTCCCATCTCTCTCCCTTCCCTTCCTCAATCTGTTCCACTCCCTCCCACCCTCTTGCCTGTCTATTTCTATGGATCTAGGGTTCCCTCTAGTTTGTCCACTCTTGTGGGGGTTCAAGCCTCTTGTGGCATACAAAGTTACCTCTCTTCAAGCTACCCTATTGATAGGAACATTTCCCTTCATTTATCCAACTTTAGTCCCCAAGATTTCCACTGTATGTTCTTTTCTCTCTTGAGTTCCTCTTGAGTCTATGGAGGCAGTTGGTATGCAGGTCTGATAAGGACAAGTCTCACTGCAGTGAGTTCCTAGAGGTAGCAGTCCTGCCTTGAATGGAATGTCTTGTCTAACAGTGAGCCTTCCCTCTTCTGCAAGGTTCTCAAAGCCTTACGATGGGGAGAAATTAGGTTGGCCAGATTCTAAGTGAATCTTGCTGGTCGCCAGTACGTTGTATTATGGCTGACCCTTGCTGTTCACTTTTACTGTTCTTCTATTGCCCTATGCTGCATCCTGTCAGGGTGTTGACATTCTCTACTTCTGTTGTAGAAGAAGATTTCTAGGCTGAGTGTTAAGTGTCCTTCAAATCTGTGAGTATAATAGCAGCTATTTACAGAGCAGTTTGGTGTACTGTCTTCCTATCTATAAGTTCATTGGCTGCTTTTCCCTGTTCCTTCCCTTTTTTAGGTTCTTGTTTTAGTTAACAGTAATAGAAATGTGTTCCATTCTGACAAACAGGTCTTGAGTTCAATCATGCCACTATTGACGCTTGATACTCCTTGATACTCATGATACTCATTACACTGGTGGTCACCTGTTGCCATGGTGATTTTTATTGTAACTTGCAGTTCTCATGAGCTGATGAGGCCTGTGATTATTTCTCTCTCCTAGAAACTTCTACAGTATTCCTTGGTACTGTGTAAGCTTTCCAGAAAGTGAGGAAGTTTGCACACCAGTTACAGTTGATGTATTTGCCCATCTTCTGTGATCCTTATTTGTTGCATCTTCAGTAATAGGGTCTTACTGACAGTTTTTTGGAGAGAAATCATGCTTCTGTTATTTTATGTGTAACACTGATCCTAGCTCCTTTTCAGTTAACTGTCAAGAATTGTATGTTTATTTTTAATTAACAACATATAATATTTTCATGCCAAGGTCTTGTCAGACTTTGTTGATGTTAAAGACTTTTTGTGCAATAGTCAATCAAAGCCTGGATGGATAAAAATGGTACTTAGGGAAAGTCCTTAAAGTGTGCTATTTCAATATACTTTTAAAGACAGTGCTTCTATCTATCTATACATCTATCTTTCTATATGTCTATTTATATGTCTATACATTATATATGTATTTTTATATGTTGGTATGTATGCATCTATCTATCTCTACCATACATATGTATAATCTATCATCTAGCTATCTATATCTCTCCACCATCTCTCTATCCATGGTCTGTCATCTACCTGTCTACCATCTGTCTTCTATCTGTCTATCTTCTATCATCTATCACTAGTTCTTCTGCCTCTTTTTCTATCAAAAGGAAGATTCATTTCATGGTTCCAAAAATATATCTTGAATAGTAGCTTCAGAATAATATGAATAAAAACACTCTTATTCAAGGTAGTTGGATCCTGTGTATAAAATCTAAAATCAGTACCTTAATTCCTGTCATTCCAGAGTTTTACCTTGATGACTGGATATATTAAAAATGCAATATGTGAAAAATATGTCATTCCTTTTGTTCATATACAGAGCAATATCAGGTAAAGCTCTGGATTTAAAATCTGAAGATCAGATTTCAACCTTCTTGATCTGTTACTAGATGGATGACCTTGCATGAGCCATTTAATCTCCAGGTGCTTTAGTTTTCTTGATGCCTGGATATTGAAAGTAGTCATTTTACCCACTGTGCCTTTATTACAAAGATTAAATTAGATAATGTATGAGCCTGTGTAAACTGTAAAGAGATATCACTAAGATTGTTACCCAAGTTTTGATTTTGTGTAGAGAATATTTTAACTTCTTTAAAAATCTTATTTAATTTTTTATAGATATAAAACCCTACTGGCTCTTTTTGCTCACTAATTATTATTTTAATTGTACTAATTTGTGGAGTGAAAATGGTAGTTCAATACAGGTATACTTGTTATGATGTGAAATCAATATAGCATAAACAACATTTTCACTTACTTAAAGTTAGTTAGATAGAAGTAATAGATTATAGTGTTCTATAGTGCAGTGGGAAGACTACAGATCATAATAAATATTATATTTTTTGTGAATAACTAAAAGAGAGGAACTAAAAGTCTGCAAACACATTGATAAAGAGCATTCACAAGATCTGCACAAGATTGGGCCCGTCAGCATTTCATCATGGAAAGGGGAATTGGCACCACTATACCTTAAGCTAGCACTAGCTCTGAGAAAGGAAGGTACTTTCTTCAGTTGTGTAGCCATTGGAATAAAGCCATCTCTAGCAAGTGCTCAGGACTTATTAAACACACACACACACACACACACACACACACACACACACTCACTCATGCATACATACTTATAGAGGACATAAAGTATGAGAGTAACTGGAAAGAAAGAAGATATTTCAGTCCAAAGAGGATGTGAGGCTGTCAAAGGATAAAAAAGAAATTTAAAAATAAAATAATTTGTAAATATAAATGATGTGACTTATTCAGTACACATTGTACATATCTTTCTGGAACAGCACACTGTACTTCATAATCATGTCACTTAAAGAAATCGTTTGGCTTAACTTGGTCACAAGAACATCTGCTTTAGTTTAGAAAAGGAATCAATTTAAGTACCAAGCAAATGAACAGACTAAAAAGCACAATTCATAGTTTTTGTATTGTTTCATTTTGGATGCACACATTACTAAGTGAAAAGAAATATGTTGCTTATCTCTTAATTCCACAAATAGCCTCTGACTGCTAGCTGTGGACTGACCTGTTATAGCAAGCAGAAGAGCAAGTCCAGTGTGAGAGGGATGTGCTCTGTGCACATGACAGGGGCTCAGAGACAGATAATGACTTTAGGAGAGAACCACAAATGGTCTTTTTGCAAGAGATTAAAAGAAAACTAGAGCTTTTGTAGTTGGCACTGCCTTATAATTTTGGATTATTTCAAATCAAAACAACAAATAATTAGCAAGTTTGTTCAGCCTTTTGTTATTACAATATGATATTTTTCATCTGTAAAGTTCATGTACTAGAACCATGTGATCAAATCCTATTTCAGTGAGTTTACTCTTTTGTCTTGAGCTGCATTCATAGCTATCTATTCCCAGGCATATACAACCCAGGGACTGGGGGATAGCCATACCTGATAGAAAGCTAATATTGTTTAGATTAAGCCAAACGTGGTTTTTTTCTACCTTTGCTGTATCTGCTCATCATGTCTGTTTTCTAAACCCTTGTTTTTGAGAAGATGACAGGTTGTAAGATCTGTTAGAGAGCAAATGTATACCTATTTTGTGAAGTGCTAGAAACCCTGTTAAATATTATATACTGAATAATATAGTTAAAGTTAATATAGATATAAAGTACAAAGCAGTAAAATTTATAAATAACCAGTTGTAAATAATGTATAATTTCTGTTCATGTTCTCTGCATAGTTGTGGATAATGCAATGCTGCAAAAAGAAAAAAAAAACATGAAACCTTCATAGTCACAGAAGCTGTGTTCCACTCACATCAAAGGAACTTGTGACAGCTCATTTTGTCATAGTAGTTCTCATAGACAGGAGATCACACAATAAGAAAAAAAATAGGACATGGTGTAATCAGCCACATTCCATACTAATATAGTCAATCTTCATTATTTACCAACTCCCAATTTGCAAGTTCCTCTACTTGCTAAAATTTATTGTAAACCTAAATCAATACTTGTGTCACCTTCATAGTCACATCTAGACATGTTCAGAATAGTGGAAAATTTGTTACCTGTTATGCTTTTTCCCTGCTGAGGTTTAGTAAAAGGACATGCTACCTACTTATTTTCACGTTTGCACTGTGAACGATTTCCTTTTGTGTTCTTGAACTGGTGTCACATTTTTACCTAGCATTTAGAAGGCTTTCTATTAGTGATTTCATATTTAACACAAGCCCCAAGCAGTATTGAATTGCTATCTAGTGTTTTTCTTCTTCTTCTTTTTTTTAAACTACAACATGGCCTATTACATACTAGGCAAATACTCTTCTACTGAGTTAATACCCTGACTCTACCTACTATCAGCATTCTTTTTTTTATTAATACATTTTTATTATTATTTCAGCTCATACAAACTTATTAGGTACACCAGTTCCCTCCCTCCCTCCTCCTCCCCCTGTACCCCCTGCTCCCCCTCCCCACCCCTCTCTCTCCCCATCCCCCAGTGCCTCCCACCCCAATTCCCAGAGAGTCCTTTCTTGTGCATGTCTGATTTTCCTCTGGGCCCTCCTCTCCGATGACGTACAAGGACCCAGTGGCCTTTCCCTGAACCCTTTCCTGTGTTCCCCTTAGGTATAGGAACACTGCTGTGGCTGCCAATCCTTTGCCTCCAAGGATCTTGGTGCCTTTAGCAGATGCTAGACTTTGTGAGGTCAACAGTGTGTTGGACAATGCGCAGGGCATGCAAAGTCCAATTATGATTGCTTCAGCCCTAACTAGTATGGAGTATCTTACATATCATTGCTCCTCCCATCCTTTTGCTCTTACACTCTTACCGCCCCCTCTTCCGCAAATTTCCCTGAGCTTCAAGATGGGGAGAGATTAAGCTGGCCTAGTTCTAGGTGGTTGATATAGAGTCTCTGAAGTTCTGGATTGTGGTTTGTTGATTTTCTTTTGCAGTTTTGCTGTTCCTGCAATGCCCTTCACTCCATCCTGGTGGGCATTGTATGTTACCCCCTGGCCAGAGACAAAAAGCTGTTAAACTAGAGTCTTGTGATAAAAGCACATTCAAAGGTAGATGTAATAAAAGTGGGAAACCACAGTGAGGGAGGGGTCTATCACCCATTTGCAAAATGGTTACTTTTTATCTGCCAGACTATATGCCCTCCCCTTCTGGTGAGATCACACCCCCTCAGTAGTAAATGATCAGGAACAAAAATCTGTGAACTTAATCAGATGTCTCATTACTTATTTGGGGCCTTGATGGAGGCCTATTTTCCCTGCTGTAACATGGTCCCTTTTCTCCTTGTTTCTACTATCAGCATTCTTAAGTGTAAGAAAATTATATGATTTGCAAAGAAAATACATGTGCGAGTAAGCTTTGTTTATTCATAAATTGTGGAGTTGTTGACCATGAAGTCAATGTTAAAGAATGGAATAATATGTCGTAAATTAACAGGATCAGCACAAAGCAAGGTTATGTATTGATAACAAAAATGAATCTAGAGGCTTTTATGAACTTGCTTGATGAAAAGTTTCAATATTCATTAATTAAACATTCACAGTTATGTAGACTATAACTACAGTGAATAATGAGAACTAATTGTCTATGAAAATGCTGAAGTAATTATTTTTTACAGTATGTGTATAGATTTGCTATAACTTCTTCAGTATTGAAAAATATATCTTCTAATTTACCAATAGCCACATGATCAATCGTTTATGAGTTTTAGGGTCTTAGACAATCACATTTATGTGTATATCTACATTGTGTGGGACCTTATTCTATTTAGAGTCTTATTCTAACTTAGTTACATATTAGCTGCAGGATCTTGCTCAAGCCTTTTTCACTGTCTGCAACAAATACATTCAAATAATTATTTAGAACTTAATGTTGTTCTCCAGTGTCTTAGAGGAAAGGAAAGGGAAAGATGCAAATATATTAATATAAGGGAATTGCCCAAATAAAGAAGGTTGAAACTAATTTGAGAGCAGGCACTAAAACTGAACCATTAAACTATACAGAGGGATGTGCAATGAAGAGATTAATTTGACCCTATTGAGCCATGGTTTTCAGCTTGGATGTGAATGACAGAGGGTGGGTTATAAAAATCACCAGATACAGAGCAGTTTTGTTTAGAGCCACTGCACATAATCTAAATTCTTCATTGAGTGCTGCTCTTTGGATGTATCCTAACAGTGTAAGACATAGAACCAACACTGATGGATCTCCTATGAGTTCTAAGAAAATGATACAAGACTACTTGCTGTTACTCTGAAAGTTTTTCTTTCCTGCTCCACTTAGACTGTCATGCCTCTGAAGGAGTTGATCTTTTGAATTCATGACTGTTCCAAGTGACCTTAAAACCACCCTTTCACTCCAATGCACAATTATCTGGTTTATAGAAGGATGTCGGATGTAACAGATGAAATCCATGAGTCATGGCTGACTGGTGACATTCCTTGGCACAGATGGATAGGATCATTCAGATGTTACTTTTAGCAAATTTAAAGTAGGAAATCATTGGCAAATGAGGCAGTTGTGGAACTTATAGCTGAATGCCACTCATATATAGAGGGGTTGGGTTGGTTATTATGCTATATTGTCAGATAAAATGTGGGGAGAGAGTATAGAAATTTGGTCCTGCTTGGCAGAGGGCTGACAAGGAAGTAAACACACAATGACTTTCTGGTCCACATAAACAGTGACATATTTACTGAGCAAGGAAGGGCTCAGGTTTGTCACATGGTTTTGTGATTTCCAAAACCAAAAGTCACTAGAATCCTTGCCTTATCTGATAGCAGATTGTTTGGTTTTTATTTCCTGTGTATATTTACTCTTCAAATAGCCACCCCATCCCCTACCTGTCCCACAGTATCAGTCCTGTGAGTCATTTTCTCTTCCTTGGCACAAAAAGTTCTTATACAAATGATAGTGGTCTAAAGGGTTGGATCACGGGTTCCAGTAAATGTGTCAAAGTAGGTTGAAAAATCATGGTCTGCTTAGTGCCATGATGTAGGAAGGCTTCATAGAGTAGGCGAGAGAATGACCAATGTGGAGAAATCAGATGAAACATCAGACATGAGTTGAATATTGCTATTGTTAACATGGTCCAGAGAAATTGTTACAGAGAGAATGAGGAGTTAGGCCAGAATGTTGAGGCTCTAGAAGATACAAAGAAAGCAATACCAAGCTCTCAACATGGTTAAAAGTGGCATGGGTCTGTGGAGAAATCAGAATCAGACATAGTGTAGAGCTTTTGGAAAATGTGGAATGTATATTGGGGAAAACTTTCACTGGAAGCAAATTATTTTTCCACTTGCAGTCTTTCTGTAGTCTTTTTTAACTCTAGATTTCTGACTCAAAATAGGGTCTCTTTTACCACATTTAGTGTTATCTTATAAAGCTCTTGTTATTTAATGTGCTTGTCATTGACAGCATTTTGTGGGGACTGGTTAATTTCAAAAGAAAAGAAATTAATATCTTAACAACTATGGAGGCTGCGAAATCCAAGATGAAGATTTGACATCTGTGGTCAGGGGAAAGTTATAACATGACATAAGACATCAAGTGATTTAGTGGAAATCTATCAGTTTTAGCCAGTTTTCTTCTTATAAAGCCACTGATCCCATCATGTGGGCCCACCCTCCTAATATCAACTGGCCCTCTTATCTCCTGAATGGTTCCACCTTTCAGATACATCATCACATGAATTTGGGAACCAAGTTTCAGCTGATGAACTTTTGCTGAGCACATTCTAACCATAGTTGCATTTGAGCGGGGGTCTTTCTGCTGTCAACAGAAGTCATTTCAGACTCTTGGAAAGGTTTAACTTTTCATTATAGTGTTGATGATAATGCTGAATGTATAGTAAGGTTTGCTTCTGAGGTGTTGCTAGCAGTTTGGAGACTCTGAGCTCAATGTGGTTTCTCTCAGGAGTAGCAGAAGAAAGGAGCAAAATGTTTGAAACAAAATGAAAAAGCATTAAAAGAGAAAAACAATATAAACCTCAGAGGGGTTCTTTTGGCAAGAAAAACATTACTCATAGCCAGTTGTACCATTTCTTTTAATCTAAAAAATCTTTTTGTATTTTGCAGATACAATATTGCTACTTAAAAAAGATTTAATTCTAAATTAAATCCTATTTTCTTCAGTTTAAGCTTGCACCCTCCAGTTTCTTTCTGTGTTTCTGTTCTTTATAAACAATGCTTCATGTATTTTATAGCACTGCCCACTAAAGAGATTTATGTTTCAACTTCAAAGATTTATGTAATTTTACATATTTATTCAGACCTCAGAAAGGAAAAAATCTAGGGAGAAAAAGCCAGCCAAACAAATGAACAATTCTAGGTACTAAACAGCATTGTATGAAGAAAAATTATAATGAAGATTTTGTTGTAGCCAAAATTTGATGGTTTAGGATTAAAAAAGGTATGCAAATTTATAAGAATAACAGCAAAATAAGGGCTTTTTTCCTGAAAAAAGTAGTCCTGTCCTTTTTTTTAAAAAAATTTTTATTATTATTATTTATTCAACTGTGCGCATGTGCGTGTGTATGTGCGCGCGCGTGTGTCTGTGTGTGTGTGTGTGTGTGTGTGTAGAACCACGGACGAATTCGCGAACCACCATGGACGCCTCCACCTCCTTCTGCCCCGGGATTCACAGGCTCCGCCCTACCAGGACCAGAAGTGCAGGCCGCCCCCGCTTCCGCCTGGCGTCTATACGTGGGTTCTGGGATCTGAACTCAGGACCTTCCGCCTGCAAAGCGGAGGCTTAACCCCTGAGCCACCTCTCCAGCCCCCTGTCCTTATCACATGTATTTTACTTGCATATTTCCAATCTGTGTATTTATCATATCCATAGCTATCTATTATTTTCTCCCTATTGGAGATTTAATTTTGCTTTTAATTGAGACTTAGAGAATACAGTGTGATCTTTAATATGTGTATGTATTGTATGATAATCAAATCAGGACATATCTTTTACTTCATGTATTTATAATATGCTGTCTTCTAGCTAGTTTAATTATGCAGCACAATATTGTTATCCCTCAGCATTTTACTGTACAATAGAACGGTAGAACTACTTCTTCTGTAACTATAACTTTGCACTCATTGGTCCAGCTCTGCAAGTCTCAGCTTTCTCTTCCTTCTCCAATCTCTGATAACCATTATTTTACTTCTTACTTATATGTCAGCAACTTCTTTAGATTCCTCACATGACTGAGATCATATGACATTTCTCTTATCTGACTTACCTCACTTAATACCATGTCCAGTAGGTTTATCCATGTGTCTAAAATGACAGGATTTTATTCTATTTATTTATTCATATGTATATTGCATTTTTCTTTATCTTATCATTTATGTTTTAATGTCAAGTTTAATTTTTTTAAAATAAGAAACAGAAGATTGTCAAGCCAGTTTTCTTCCAAAAGGTTTTGGGCTTTTTGCTTAAATTTGCAATTTAACAATTACTTGTTGTGCAATGTACTTCGAAATAAACTTTGATTCTCGATTTTTTTTTTTTTGGAACTGCTGAGCAAACATTCCATGTGGCACATTTCATCAAGTAATTTGCCCATTTTTTTTGGAAGAATAAAAGTCTTTTTTCCTTATAGACTACTCAAACAAATATCAATACCATTCTCCAAGTAGATGGTCTTATTATCAGACTGAATAGAGACAATTAGAACACCTTGAGAGCACTTGGAGAGTCTGTACTTTTTTCTTTACCACCAGCTGTTTCATGTCCATGGGAAAAACAATCTTCCACTATTTTTTAGAACACTATATAATGCAAAAACCCAAATGTATTGACTTATAGTCAAAAGATATTAATCCTATGTTCCTTTCTGGCACTTAGAAGGCCATGTGATTTTTGTTCAAGCTCCTACAGTGGATATGTTTCATCTATAAAATAGTGGTGTTTGGACTGCATAAAATTCATAAGCTTTGAGAATTTATACAGCAGAAAAAAATCATATATTATGGGCGAACATAGATTTAGTAACCTTTAGTTTTTTAAAGAAGCACAAATAGATCTCCGTCAGCAAAACACCACAGTGGTTGCCCTATTTCTGTCTAAGAAAGTGTACTTTAATGCCCAACAAATAGGAAGTGCTTTCATCCAATTGGAGGCAATGTTTTAAGACTTTGTTTTTAACTGACACATACTTATGGGGTGCAGTTTCCCAGAATCCAGGCAACCCTTTGCATTGAGCAAGCCCACTCTGTTAAAACTCACCATAGCTCTTGTGTGTCTCATTTTGTCTTAAATGATGATCACTTTGATAACCAGTGGCAGCAACCTCAAGACCCTGACTTAGAAAAATCTAGGTTGGGTGATTATGTCTATTTCTGTGTCTATATCTATCCTTACAAGTTCTAAAGTTATGTGATTTTAAGATACTATGTTTTGTCTCTTTCTTTAAGGATACATTTTGCTGGGTAGATAGAAATGTCTATTATTAGACTTTGATTTTTTTATCCTTGTGAGGTCTTTTTGATATTTCAAAAACTGGTTTGAACTGACATATCCAGTGAGAAGGAAGGTCATGGAGGTTGAAGATGCAGAGCAAGAAGCTCCAATTAATGAGCAGAAAGTCCAAATGGAGAATTTCTCCTTCTTTTCATTTAATTAACATTTGGACTTCCGAGAAAATGAGGTAGAAAGGAGAAACCTGAGGTTTAGGCAGTGATAGAAGCAGTGTGGATTTCCCAAGTTAATAAGCATTGGTCTAGAGAGTAAGTGAGCAAATGAATGAATGAATAAATGTCCTTTTTCAGATCATTAAGTCTTCCTTCTGGTTGAAGTACTTGGGTGAGGTTTATGAAGTTCTAATACTTTTTATCTGCAGCACATTTACACTTTAGTGGATGATCTAGTAGAACACATTGAATCAGTAAAGTAGATATAGATATTTCTTTTCAGAGCTCAATACCGTATTCATAATGACATTGCCGGTAGAGAAAACTTCTGAGACTACAATTAAGATATATTGTGCATCTTCTCAGGATACATTTTTCTGTTTGGAGACACAAACATATTTAAAATTTTTCTTTTGATGCTACTCAAATCTCAGATGAAACTAGTTCTTAGCAGTTGCTCTTTCTTTTTGTGGGATCAGTTTTAAAGGAAAAAAATATAACATAAAATTAACACCTGAGACTGTGAATGTAAAAGAACCAGCTTTGACTTTCAAAGATTGTTTCAGGAATTTATTCTTTTCAGACTTCTCACACGTTTTTCCCTCAATCTTCTTGTTAGGAAAGTATACAGGGCAAGCAGCCCAGTTTTAGCAATTGTCCTTGTTTGGCTGTTGCCTAACCAATACCAGTAGCTTTGAGTTTTGCATATGACATAGTTTGTGAAAGTCCCAGGAGCATAGGAGGGAGAAACTTGACTTAGTAGGCACATACAAAGTCAGACTGTGAATTATTGGCCAAGGTAATATATATTTTATATTCAAATCTGGACCCCCAAAAGCCCATTCTTAATTTGATACAAGTTTGCTGAGCCTTCATTTTGCTATGTACTGACATGTACTAAAATTAGATTTCTACAAACATTGTCATAGAAAGGATGTGCTAGGCATTCAAAGACAGTTAAGATGGAAATCAAGGTTATAGTATAGACAAATCATAAGTAATTGTATAATTTGGAATCTTATTGTGCAGTAGGTCTCTTTACTGTAATAACTAGGTTCACATTTACATTTGTCTTGCATTCTTTTCACAAACAACAGTCTCATTTCTACTCTTCTTTACACTTGATCATAGCAAAAAGGCTAGAAGTGGTATATATTGTTCTTTCGAAAATAGTTGTGTGGGGGCTAGCCAGGTGGTTAGGTAGTTAAATACTTTGTGTGACACGCAAAAGAACCTGAGTTCAGATCCTCAGATCCGGTATAAAGATATTGGGTGAGTGTGAAGCCGAATCTCTAATTCTAGCCTTGGAAGGCAGAAACTAGAAATCCGCATAGCAAGCTGGCTAGTCTGACTAGTCCTGCTGGTGAGTTGTAGGTTTAGTAGAGAACCAGGTTCACAACAGTAAGGTAGAAAAACAATCAAGGATGATTCCTGATATCCCCCATGGACCTCTACAGGCACACACACTCAACTGTACTAATGTACATAAAATCGAACACACTTGTGCGCCCACTTACATACAAGCACACACATGCTTTCACCCCGTACACATATACATGTATAAGAAAAGAAAATGGCTGTGTGTAAGCCTAGAGTGGAGTTTAAAGTTATCTTCTTACATTGGTGATTTTAATTCTTCATGATATCAAGAAAATAAAACAGAAAAAACATTCTGTGCTTATAGTTTTAGGGGGATTTGGGAAGCAAGGATCTTCATTATTTTAGACGTTTCTAATTTTTTTAGTATATTTTCACAATGTTGTATTTTAGAGAAAAAGTGTAATAAACATGTATCTTATGTCAACTAGGCCAAAAGTTTTGCTAAAATGCTTTACTTCCATATTGGGTGAAGTAATTTTATAGAAAAAAGTTGTTTTCCTCCTAACTTTGCTTTGCTGTACTATTAGTGTTCAGATGGCATAACTTTGAAAGGAAATTGACATAATCCATTTTTGTTATTTTTGTTTTAGCTAACATTTTTATATTTAATTACATCTATCTTCTCTTAGTGGCTAAATCATATACACTTTTGTTTTATACTTATTCTTTGAATAGGATAAGGAGAATAATTTATTATTCTCTGGCTCAATTCTTTGATGTCATTCAAAATATGAGTATAAAATGCAAAAAAATTGAATCTTCATAAAATCCTCATTTATTCCATCACAAAAATATTTACTGACAATCATCCACATTCTTGCCCTTTTCTTGTGACTTTTTGATGTTAGTTGAGATTAATAAGGGAGTCACTGGTTTTTGGGTTGGAATTGTGGCTCAGGTGGTAGAGAGCTTGCCTAGCATGCATGAGGTCCTGGTTTAATTTCCCACATACAAGGGATGCTTATAGATGCCTCTGTTCCCAATATTTATGAAGAAAAGAATCAGGAGTCATCATCCTTGGCTACCAGTGAATTTCAAGCTAACTTGAGCTACATGTTTCCAAAAAAAAAAAAAAGAACCTTCCCAAATTAGAAATCAGTGATTTTTTATTTTACTTGTTTATTATGATGAAAGTAAATAAAAGCCATTATGGGGAGTTAAAAGTACTTCCTTTTGGCTATTAAAGAATAATAAAGTTAGAATTCATCCACTTTAGATAAACCAGCTCTACTATTTTTAAATAGTTGAAAAATCTGCTCAGCAATTAAAAAAATAAGCACAAGAAATTGTTTGTGTTTTGGAAACATAAATTGAGTGTAAGTAGCAAAGAACTTCCAGAATCACAGAATTAGTATAATGACCATAAATGCATTGAACCATTATTTCCCTTTATGTCAGTAAAGTAGTACCTTTTATTACCAAGTTTGGGAAGTAAGTGTTGGACAGTGTTTTAAAAGCAAACAAACAGAACATTTTAGAGAACATTGATTTCTTCAGTTTGGGGAGACATTACCAGCTAGTTGACCACCTCATTGCAGGACAGACTGGTAGACGGTAGAATCACCTATGTTGGGTTCAGTGAGGCTTCTGTGTGGAATAGCGCATGCTTCTGCATGAGCTCTTGTTCCATTTGGATGGGGAAAAAAAGAGCTTCTTCACTTTTCATCATGAAATGATGGCAGATTCTTCTCAAGCCAGCTCCTCAGAAAGGAAAAGACATCTTGAGACTTGACACTCAGAAGAATTGTTTGTCTTGGATCCCAACAGTTCCTCCTCATCCAAATTCAGGAGCACTGACACAACAGAAGGTGAGGAGAGGGAGGGAACCAGGAGGAGCATAAGGGAGACAGAGCGAGGAGCGGTGCAGCAGGACTCCCAAAGATAAATGGTTCCGCTGTCAAGTACGATGTAATGAAAACGAAGCCAGTGTAGGCTGTGTCCATTCCCCTCATCACGCCTAACCCCGAACACTGCTTTAAATAAAACATATTTCTTTTATTTCCTATTTCTTGCTTGCTAACTTAAAGATAAATGACTTGCTTGCAAGTGCAGTGAAAGGGAAATAAAATCAGTAACAGGCAGTGCCCAAAATGCCCCAGCTGCTTAACGGTCTGGCCTTGAGCAACACAGTTTTTATGGAAAAGTTTTACTGTTCTGCTGTTAAGGAAACAAAAGCGACACTTCTCCGTCCACGCCCCATCCCCCTCAAAAAAAAATGAAAGTAAAGAAAAATCGAAAACTGAAATCAGAACTCCAAAAAGCCAGATCAATTTGGAATTGTCTCTGTAAGTTGTTTTGTCGGGCCACAACAGCATTATCTATGGGCAGAAGCGTCAGCATCAGGGCGCTGGCCTGCCGCTCAGATAGGAAACCTGCCCTCTGGAGCCTTCAGAGGGGACAGGGTTGGAGGTCAGGCTCCTGCAGCCAGGGGTCAGTGGCTGGTAATTAGACTCATGGGTGTTTGTAGGTAGACAATTGGATAAGCAATTAAATACTTTGTTGAGCAGCAGTTTGGGTTGGCAATTAGGCAGCTTTGTAGCTGAAGCGACCAGGAAGCTCGATACACAGGACAGAACATTTAATGTTCAGAGGTAGGAGAACAAAGCACTCTCAGAATGGAAATGAATCATGTCTCATTTAAAATAATATGAAGCATTTAGTGGGCACGCCCTCCTGTGCTGGATGCCAAGCTTAGATGACATAAATTCTCCAGCTTCTTTCATCCTCGGTTCAGTGTTCATCAAATGTTAGCTTGTGCTAGATTCACCAAGAAGGCTGGTTTGAACAGGTTCCATTCCTAGAATTCAAAGTCAAGAACTCTGGGGTGAGACCTGGAAATACATATTACTCTTACTCTTTTTAAATTTGTATTTAGATTTATATATTTATTTACATATTCATTTATTTATGTGAGGGCAAACATATATGTGTGTTTGCATGCTGGTGTGCATATGTATGTGGGGTGCATATCCAGGCCACAAGTTAACACTGGATTTTTTTTGAGTTATTTTTCACTTTTTTCTCAATTGGATATCAATCTCCAATTGAGCAAAGTTTCTCAATTGGATCCAGAATTCATCAGCCAGCTAGGCTAGTTAACCAGCTTGATTTGTGTATTCCCTATTTTTGCCTCCCAAGTACTGGGGTGGCCACAGTGGCACCCATGCCTGGCCAGCTTTTACGTGGGTTCTGGGGATCTGAACTCCAGTCCTGATGTAAGCATGTAAATAACTGTGCCATCTCCTTAGCTCCTGGAGGTCCATGTTCTCCTTTCTTTTTTCCTTTCCTTTTTCCTTTCTTTCTCCTTTCCTTTTTCCTTTCTTTTTTCCTTTCCTTTCCTTTCCTTTCCTTTCCTTTCCTTTCCTTTCCTTTCCTTTCCTTTCCTTTCCTTTCCTTTCCTTTCCTTTCCTTTCCTTTCCTTTCCTTTCCTTTCCTTTTTCCTTTTCTTTTTCCTTTCCTTTTTTTCTCTTCTTTTTCTTCTTTCTTTTTATCCCCCTGTCCTTCCTCTTGACTTGAAGTCAATTTTACTATCATTTACTTTCTGGAGGGTCTCAAAGTTCAACCTGTTAGAAAAATTTCTTGAACACTCTGGAAAGGGTTTTAATTCTTGCTTACATGGAATTGGTCTGAACCAGAAAAGACTACTAAATCCAAAATTGAGAATTTCCAGCTAACAATGTTCCCATGATACTGTGATCAGTAGGACAAGCATAACACTTTCTTGGCATCTTGTAACATTGTTCCATGAAGTGTATGCCACATTGCGTAACAACTGTGGGGAGAAGATATGCAAAAGCATTCTCGAAATGCTGAGATTACAAGCATGGGCCATCTCCAGACTTTGTGTGTGTGTGTGTGTGTGTGTGTGTGTGTGTGTGTGTGTGTGTGTGTGTTAAGTCCATGTTAATAGAGTCACAGGTGATATTCTGAAAACTATTTTGAGAACCACTGTTTATATAGATCCCTCCAAGATAATAATGACAATTTAGCACCTGATAAATGGCAGGCACTTTGCTAAGCAATTCTTGTCTCTTATCTCCTCCAATCTCTACAAAAGTTTATTGAGTATGCCATTTATTTCCTTTAAATGAAGAGGGCTCAGATCCCACAAGTCAAAGCCACTGATATTACCAGTGATACAGCCAGGGTTTGAATCAAAATGTTGATCCCTCAACCCCTGTTGTCACCATTGTATCACAGTGCATCCGCTTCTATTCACTCAGCTTGACTTGTGTTTTTGACTACTCTTTGAATATAAAGAAATGAATAGAAAAGACTCCTGAAGAGTTTTACTTTTTATTTTTCCCCCATCTTGGCAGGGATCGTGCAAATACAAGATAATGAACTCTCTCAATGAATCTTACCTTGATAGAAAGAAATTTCATTACTCTGCTGCCAGTGAGCAGAGATGTTACTCTGCTACATAGCTGCTCACATGCTCTGTTTGAAATACCAAGATCCCTGTGAGATAGAGATGTGCAGCGAAGGGTTCTATCAGCATGGTTGAGAAGGTCTGGGAGGACTTCATGGATGAGTTAATGGATTTGCCATTATGATGGTATTCTCTATGCATCGGTAGATCTGCAGTGCAAAAAAAAAAATGATCCAAGCTAAATGGAAACAATATGGGATGGGGAAGCAAAAGAATGGGGCTGCTGGGTCAAGTATGGTCCATCCATCAGTGACCAGAATGTGAGGTTGGGCTTAGAAATGATTTGGTCAGAAAGAGCTAAGATGAACATATTTATTCCCTAAGTTTCTTTACTTCTTTGTGACTTACACACTACTGGTTTTTAATTTCAGTTATTGAGCATTTAGTACATACCAAATAGTAGGTTAGACACTAGGGAGAGATATAACAGACAGAAATATTGCAAGGTAGACTCCTTTTATATGCTATGATAAGTGGTATCAGTATTCATCATTTGAAAGCCCATCAGGTGAAAGCCTAGAGGTGGAGTCTCAGATCTACCCAAGACCAAGTTGATAAGAATCTGTACTTTGGCAAGATTCTAAGGCAACTTATGGAGTCACTATAAGTGAAACATTAGAAAATATTACTCTCTTCTCATTCATGGAAGTTATAATTGTGAAAGGCAGTCTGAACTGGGAAATTAATGCATTCCTCAGAGCAATCAAAGTAAATAGAAACTTAAATAGAAGAGAGTTGTAATCTAGGTAAAAAAATGACTAAAATCTTATTTTAGAAACAAAGGTATCTACAGGAGACATTGACTAAAGGAGATATTTGATGTTAAATGGTATTAATATCAACTGTTCAGTGCTATCGAAAAGTTCTTGTTCTATACAATGAAAGTGGGTAACTGGCACTGGGGAGGGTAAAATCAACAGATTTCAGTTCATGAATTTCACAAATTAGTTGCAATAGACAGGAGCCCATATAGCCTGTGCCAATTAGTAAATTTTGTTTGAGCCTCATGACTCTATGGCCTGTATGCACGTCGAAGGTGTAAATGGAGACAGTAGCACAGCCTCATCAGACTGAAGCAGCTCTTTGGCCTTGGCAGTGAGGTAAGGCATTTGCCATATTCTCCTTTCATTGACACCTTTGTCTTTGGCATTTTCAGTTACCCAAGGCCGACTGCAGTACAAAAATTTACATAAAAAGGAATAAATGCTTTATGAATTTCAATTGAATATTGTTTGGAGAAGTGTGAAAAATCTCTTGCCTTCACATTCCATACCATCAGACATGTGTATTATCCTTTGGTCCAGAATGTCCATGCATATATCTACTTGTGCAGTGGTGAATATCTATTCAGGCATGAGACTGCTGTCACAGCATCATAAAACTTGTGGTAAGGTAACCTTTATTTTAGTTAATGACCCTAAAGTACATGGACAGTGATGCTGGCAATTCAGATATGCTGAAGTGAATTTGTCCACTGCCCAAGTTAAGTGAATATATGACATTCTTGACTTAAAAAAGAATAAAATTGCTAAGGTTTGCAGTGAGCTATTGCTAATCTCTTGCTGCATTTGATTTTCAAGTTAATTTTTATTATAGCTATATATGAATAGGTAAAAAATTGTATGTAGAGAGCTTAGTAACTATTTGGTTTCAGGTATTCACTAGAATTATCAAGATACAGTCTCCAGGGTTACTGTTGAGACTGTTCTATTTTGAGCCTTGGTCATCTCTTAGTATTTTTCTACTCAGGGTACATAGATTTCCTACTGAAAAATCCCATTACTTAAGATACATAGCTTTTTAAAAAAGCATTATCACACTAGATAATTCAAATTTAAGTGACAATGCATGGGGAGAAGTGTTGTTTTATAATCCAGCTATTTGGGGCTTAAAGTGACCATTTCAATTTTCTGTACCTAGTAGAATGAGTATCACTTTTGGTTTATTGAGAGACCTCTGAATGGCCTTTCTAATTACCGTCTCTTTTTAAAAATCCTTTTAAAGTGGAAAGAGAAGAGCAACTGTGGTTTCTACTTCAAGGATTGCATTTCAAGGGGCACTGCATAAAATAATAACATTACTGTGCTCATGGAGAGTAAAAATCTCTGTGTAATATATCGTGCAGCAAATCATTCATCATCGTAATTGCCATAGTCGACACTTTACTCATTTGTAGATTTTTTCCTTTCTTGCCAGAATTTTTCTTCAGTAAAAATGATTTAAAGAGTAGCTATAGGGTTCAATTCCTTGTTTCATGATAGAACAGGGACAGGAACAGTGTGAATTTCCAAACATACCCCTACTCAAGGCCTCATTTATTATGAGCACATATTCTCTAGGAGCTTGGCTATCACTGAGCATTTCCTTTATGTCCTCTTGTGTGTGAATTCTAGAACATAGCTGGACATTTTAGTAAGTAGATCCTATTACTATTATGTAGCCCTTAGATTCCCTTTTGTATCGTAGGAAGATTCATTTTTGAGTTGCAGACACAGTACAAATGAACCAGTGGGCACACATGTGTAATACTGCAAATTATTTTGGCATCTTTTATTTCAGCCTTTTCTGTGGTGTGCTAGAGACATGGAGAAGATAGGAATCAAAGAGATACTTGGCATCTAGCATTATACTATGCTTGGGTAGGTGATTCTTCAATATCTTATCAATTATCTGCCTACAGACACAGCCATGCTAAAGCATGGACAAAAGGGCAGGGGTAATATCATGTGGGCTTGTCCCAAAAGACCTTCACATGTAGGAATTTTAAGGTTAAGCAACTGAGTTTTAAAATACAAAATTTCTTAAAATACTACCTATGTACTGTGAAAGCAATTTATACTTCCTAATTTATGTTTCTGGTGAAGATATTTTCACCCCACATTTGGAGACAATTGTTTGATGAGTGGGCAGAATATTTGAAATCAGAGCTGCCTTGAAAGAAACCCAGGGTGTATGATTTCCATATCTATATTTCAGTTAGAAATAGGCTACCGAGAGATTATTTTAAAAGTGCTCTGCGAGCACATGGGATCATGCATCTATCATATTTTCAAGAAAGAAAAATTTGTAAATTCAGTGTTATTTTCCCGACATGTAAGCATGTTGATAAAGTCAAGAATGGAATAGATACGTAGAGGAGAAGCATTCATGGCGAGGCAGAAGATGCAAATCACTTTATGTGCCAGGCAAAAGAGTTTGATTATTTGTTATGAACTTACATTTTAAATATTTTGTTACTGTATCTGGAGAGAGAGAGAGAGAGAGAGAGAGAGAAAGAGAAAGAGGCCACATGCATGCATAGTACAGGTGAAGGTAAGAGGACATTTTTTAAGTGAGTTCTCTTCTTCCCTTCTATAAGCTTCAGGGGCTTGGACTCAGATCACCAGGTTTGTGAACAGACAACCTATCCACTGAGCTATTTCCCTGGCTCAAGAACTTACACTAAAAAAGATTCCCTTTAAAATCTCAGAAGCAGACACTCACTACTCTTCCTTTATCATTGGGAAAAATGAAGCTCAGAGGCTGATCCCAAAGTTTAAGCTGTTTCACCTCTTACTGTTTTTTTAAGGAAGAGTATTCCTATGTATCCCTGGCTGGCCCGGTGTTTACTTCCATATTGTCTTATATTTACAAAACCCTACAAACTAAACATCAGCCAAAGGAAATAAGCAGCTCAAAGAGTGTCTCTTAATATCGAAGTCATCCATTCTAATTGTTTCTCTTAGTTAACCCTTCAGTTGCTGTAAATAATAAATAACCCAGCCATCAGGGGAATAAGAGGCTTGTTCATATCCCCAGTTCTAGGTTATATCTATTATAGCAGGAGATTCACTGCAGCATCAGGAACCAAGGGAACAGGTCACACTGTATCCATAAGAACAGTGAGACAGGAACATCCCATTTATCTTTCATCACATTATCTATCATATTATCATCATCACATCATCTATCACAACTGAACAAAATTGTGAAAACTGCAGGTGTTTTATACAACTGCCTAGGAATAGGCCCACCCAGTATGGGCTGGGCCTTCCCACATTAATCAGATAACATCCTCCAGGTTTGCTGGGAGGTCTGCCTTAGCTAGGTATTCTTCATAGGTGTGCCTGTAGGCTCCATTTTCACGTTGACACCTGTAACTAACTGGCCTATTATACGTGAATGAAAATCCTGTTTGAACATTCTGTTTTTCCTCAGCATTCAATCATACACATCATACATATTTTTCTTCTCTGTTTTTTTCTCTCCAAGAAGTTTGCATTCTCTCTGCCCCTCAGACTGCACAGCTGCATGTGTCAAGCCTGTATGCTGCCATAGTCATCCCTCTCTATGTCTGTGTCCTGGAGATTCTGATCTCTTATTCAAAGTGTGATCTACAGACCTACTATCTCTCTGATAAGCATGTTAAGATCTTAAGATCTCTCCTACACCTACTGAATCACTCTCTGTAGTTTCAGGTATCCCTAAGTACTTTGTATGCGTGTAAGTTAGAAAAAAATGGTGTCCTAGTATATAGATGGATATACCCTTGATTAAATAAGCAGGGCAACAAATGTAGCCAAGTTCTCTGCTTGAGTTGCAGGAGGTTGTGTATTCTCTGGCTTCCAGGTATAGCAGAGCTTAGTCTCAGGGGTGTAAGCTGGAATAGATAGGGTCCTTCTATTTGACAGTGTTCTTTTCAAGTGGGGCTGAGCTTCTTGGCCTGAGGGAGAGGAGAGTAATCTTGCTCTTCATTGAGGGCAGAGTAACTACAAGAACTACCACTTTGCCAGAATAGATCCCGGGCAGGAGCCAACGACGCTCAACACAAACATGTTTTGATGCAAAAAGAAAGGAAGGGAGAGGTAAATCTAAAACTTCATTTTTATACCTACTTCAGAGAAAACGAATAGTCCCTTTCCTTAATTATTTATAGTCTTACCTTGGTGGTATTTATAGATTATGATCAGGTTCCCTCCTTGAAGCTCATTCCCTCAACTGTATAAATTTAGTTTCCCCGAGTGTGTCTCATATGTCTTTCCCTGTGAGCCAAGCCTGAAATGCATTCTATTCTCCTTTGCTTGCTCTGTGATTTATCTGCATTATTCCTAAGCTGCATGAGTCAGAAGAGTTTCTGTGTTCGGCCTTTGGTTGGTTTAGATTCACTGCTGCTTCTCTGGTTTTACACACTGTTCCTAATATGCATATCTGAAAGGTACACTGGTGTTATTATTTATTTTTATTATAAACCCAGTGCGAGTGTTTAAACTGAGTAGACTGGATAAATACCTTGTGTTCTTGTTGCGTGCACCAGTCTGTCCTTAAGCATAATACAAATGACCCTTTGATGTGGAAATGTGGGATCTGTGAAAACTTACCCATAAAAGAGAACACCCAAGCCGATCCAGGAAGAAAAGTAACTTGTGATAAACTTGCATCTGTAGGAATTTTCTGCTAATTGGAACTCAAAAATATGTTTCAGATGACTTTTTGAACATGTGTCACTGTGACTGCTTATGTTTTCACACAGAATGTTGGAAAGAAATGCTTTTCTCTTTCTTGGCTTATACTTACTTATTAGATTGATGCCAGGATTTTCCTGTGAAGCTTTTTATTGCCAATTTGAGCCTTTATATTCTATCATCCTACCTCAGGCAAAAATTCTGTTGTTTTCTAGCTAGGGATGGTACTACTGCTTTTCTGCTGGATAGTTCTTATGATGATGGCCAGGATTGGTCTCATCAGTAAAGCGTGACCTCTTCACTTGAGTATTTCCTAATGGCAGCATTTACTTGGTATATATTAAATAATTCAGGGAAGATGAAGAAATATAGTCTTAATAGCTGGATTGACCTTCAGAATTAAGCATTATTGATAGCATGGAAAAGACATAGTATTAGAGTATGATACAAAGGCAACATGTAAGTTTTGACTCTCAATCTGCCATTACTGGTGTATGAATTTGCCTGTCCCTTGCTAATTTTGAGGGTGTCCTCTGCTTCACAAAGATGTAGAAAGGATCCTGGTTGATGCATGTGAAGTCCTTTGCAAACAATAATATACTGTAAATATGTCAGGTAGCAGCTGAGGATGAAGATATGGCTACTGCTGTTTGTGGTAATGCAACTTGCATCCCACAGGAAGACATTTCTTAAATAAATTCAAAAAGGATACAGCATGTCTTTAGAAGAAAAACTATTAATGGATAATGTTTACTTCAGAAATTCTAAGAACATACCACCAATGTTGTTTTCATTCTTTAAAGAAAAAATACTTTTAAAACATTTTTATTTCTATTTCAAAAGTCACCTTAGGTAGGAAGAAAAGATCATAGGAAACCAACAATTTAATCATCTATATTTTTGGTAGAAGAATGTTTTTGAAATGATAATTTTAGAAATTACCTTGTCTTTTAGGCTTCCAGTATTGCAATCTAGACGATGACAAGAAAGGACATTTCCCTTCGTATGAGATACCAACGTGGTTGTACAATCGCTGTCTTAAAGTCCATTATCTTCTCCTCTCTTTCCCATTTTCACTCTTCAAAAGATTCTATACACCTTTACTCAAGTACTGACAATTGTTTCTGCCTCTTATTTCACTGAAAACACTAACACTTTTGTGCTTGAATTCTTTCTTTTTAGTCAACAGTCTTATTTTCTCGGAATGAGTGTTATTTATTTAACTCTTAGTGCAACAAATGATGAGCCCTTCCTTAAGAATATTTTTTGTACATACCTGTCAACTCTCACACCCATAGACTGTTTCTTCTCATTGGAAGTACACATTGATAAGACTGGCTGATAAGTGTCTTTGGATGGGTAGGCTCCTTCATCTCATTTGTATGAGGTATTTCAGCTCTATTTCTCTCTTTCTAATAGCACTTTGATTCCAGTTTGCTTTTCTGTGAACATCTTGTCTTTTCTGTAGTGATTCTATTCCCACTGTTAGGAAGCAGATATCATTGTTTGTTGGTTTTGTTGGTCTTTAATCTGCCCACCACGAATAATATAATTGCATTATCATTCTAAGCATTATCTATTTTCAAATGAACAAGCTATATCCTGTTACTGTTATAAACACTGTGGAACTCACTCCTGGTCATATGCTGAACACACCTGATACTAACATAACATATTTGAGACCTACATCTTGGTCATAGTCTCCTTTCTCATGATGTGTGTAGTAGGGAAATAGAAAATGACTAGCTGTTGTGAAAAATAGTGTAGTAAGTAATAGGTTTATAGTGAGATAACGATGTTGTTATATGAGCATCTTGAATTTTTTTTTTGTGCGTGAGCATGTGTATGTACAAAAGGGTACTTGAGAGTACGTGCTTATGGAGGCCCAAGGATGACATTGGGAATCAACTTGGACTGTCCTATCTCCTTTTGGCTTTGCTATGGGATTTCTTAAACTCTGCCTTCCAGGGCTGGAGTTGCAGGTCCTGGTCATTTCTGCCTGGTGTTTTTATGTGGGATCTGCAATCTGAATTCAGGTCCTTCTGTTTGAAAAGGCAGAGGCTTAATTCCTGAGCCATCTCTCCAGCCCCTTGTTTTAAAATTTTTATATGAGTGTGAGAGCGTACATGTGTGTTTGCATGTTGGCATGTGTGGGCACATGTACATGGGTGATTGTGCATGGACCTAAATGTGAAAGTCAGGTTGATGTTGAGACTGGTCCCCAATCTCTTTTCCATCATGTTCTTGTTTTCAAAACATGCTTTAATCAATCCCAGAGCTCACTGATAGGCAGAATCTGGCTATCTGGCTTGTGCTGGGGATTCCCTCTATCCACCTTCTAAAGTTGATTTCAAGGTGGGCCAATACATCCACCTGAGCCATTTCCCCATACATGAAATATTTTCCAAGTCAAAAATCGAATGAATTATAAGGAGTTAAGCTTGAAAATAGAAGTTACATCACTGATCTGGTTAAATGAGATGGGAGTCAAGTATAATGATAGCAGTATGGATAGAGTCAAAGGGCAATATTTGAAAGATATTCAAGAGATAATATTAATAGTATTCGAACACTATACATTTCTTGGAAGTATATTTATTAATAGAAAATGAGTTTGATGTATACAAAAACATTTAAAAAGAGTCCTTAAACATGAATGAAATGCTCCATTTATTTAAGATTCTGGACTGGTAAGCTATAGGGATATATTCAGAAGAAGGAAGTATTGGAAAGTGATTTTGGAAGAACCATTCTACAAAGGTGATATGCTAAAAGAGCAGAAATTAAGTCTTATAAAGGGTTGAAAAACAATTCAAAATCAATGGTAAAGATACAAATATGAGTATAAAGACCCTAAAAACTCCCCAATTTCTGAGGAGCAATTTGAAATAAAATTAGAGCTCATTTAGAGAAAGAATTGCTCATATTTGCTCATATTTAGAATTTCTTTTCTTGGAATGTTAATATGTTTCTTCGTCATATATATATTGATTCTATTCACTTATCTTATCATTATATAGTTACATCCCTTTACTTAGATTGACAAATACTTGAGAAGTGTATGGTAGGTGTAAACCAGTTAAGTCTACCATAGCTAAAAATGTTTTAGTTTACAACTAATCATTTCCTTTCAGATGTGTACTCCAAACACCTTCCAATGTCTTAAACTCTTGGAAAATAGAATAGCTTTCAAAAAGAAGGAGGCTCTTCACATCTACTAGTAAATGTGAAATGTTCTTTTCCAAATTGAATCTTTGATTATACTGGTTCTGGGGTGGGGGAGGAGATAAGGCACTGAAGAAAATGTGGTTAGCCTAAGTGATGGACAAGTAGAATTGAAAAAATCAGTCTTTTTTAAATTTCCATTACCTAATGGGTAAGCAATGAATGAATAAAGAGAAAACCATTAAAGCATAATTTATATATTTAATTAGTAAATTTACTTGCTATCTCCTAAGGAGAGTTATTTCTATTTTTTTATTATTAATACATTTTTATTATTATTTCAGCTCATACAAACTTAATAGGTACACCAGTTCCCTCCCTCCCTCCTCCTCCCCCCTTACCCCCTGCTCCTCCTTCCCAGCCCCCTCCCTTCCCATCCCCCAGTGCCTCCCGCCCCAATTCCCAGAGAGTCCTTTCTTGTGCATGCCTGATTTTCCTCTGGGCCCTCCTCTCCGATGATGTACAAGGACCCAGTGGCCTTTCCCTGAACCCTTTCCCGTGTTCCCCTTAGGTATAGGAACACTGCTGTGGCTGCCAATCCCTTGCCTCCAAAGATCTTGGTGCCTTTAGCAGATGCTAGACTTTGTGGGGTCAATAGTGTGTTGGACAATGTGCAGCGCATGTAAAGTCCAATTATGATTGCTTCAGCCCTAACTAGTATGGAGTATCTTACATATCATTGCTCCTCCCATCCTTTTGCTCTTACACTCTTACCGCCCCCTCTTCTGCAAATTTCCCTGAGCTTCAGGATGGGGAGAGATTAGGCTGGCCTAGTTCTAGGTGGTTGATATAGAGTCTCTGAAGTTCTGGATTGTGGTTTGTTGATTTTCTTTTGCAGTTTTGCTGCTCCTGCAATGCCCTTCACTCCATCCTGGTGGGCATTGTATGTTACCCCCTGGCCAGAGACAAAAAGCTGTTAAACTAGAGTCTTGTGATAAAAGCACATTCAAAGGTAAATGTAATAAAAGTGGGAAACCACAGTGAGGGAGGGGTCTATCACCAATTTGCACAACGGTTACTTTTTATCTGCCAGACTATATGCCCTCCTATTCTGGTGAGATCATACCCCCTCAGTAGTAAATGATCAGGAACAAAAGTCTGTGAACTTAATCAGATGTCTCATTACTTATTTGAGTCCTTGATGGAGGCCTATTTTCTCTGCTGTAACATGGTCCCTTCTCTCCTTGTTTCTGGTGTGGCCCTCTTACCCCATCCCTCCTGTTCATAATCCTTGGAATTACTGTCTCTAGGTGGGCTGGGTGGGTTTGGTACTAGGAGCCACCTATTAGGGAGTACATACAGTTCTTAATTTTCTGGGTCTGGGATACTTCACTTAATATAATTGTTTCTAATGACATCCATTTCCCGGCAAATTCCAGTAATTCATCATTTTTGATGGCTGAGTAGTACTCCATTGTATAGATGTACCACCTTTTCCTTATCCACTCGTCAACTGTTGGACATTTGGGTTGATTCCATGACTTTGCTATTGTAAACAGTGCTGCTATGAACATGGTCGTGCTTGTGCTATCGAGGTGAACCTCTGCTGTATGGGGGGTTATACCCAAAAGTGGAATCGCAGGGTCATATGGCATTTCAATCTTTAATTTCTTTAAGATTGAAATGCCATATGACTCTATTTTTTTCTTAATATTAGAGGAAGATGAAATTATAAGTATAGATATTAGGTAATGTTACTTGATTTTGTTTCTTCACTATACTACATCTGGTATAATTTTATTCATGTTATCCTTCTACAGAATTTATTTTCTTCCAACTTTTGGAACTAAGCCACCCATTGTAAAAATGAGGCTTCGTGACAGTATTATTCCATGATGATGCCTAATATGAAGCATTTATTGTGTGCTAGATACTGAGTACAATAATCCTAGCATCCTGGGTGGGGTTGAGTCACTCCCTCATGTTTAAAATAAACTGAGAAAACAAAAAGGTTATACAATTTGCCTAATGTTTTGCAGCTGAAAAATTAGGATTCTAACCCAATAAGTTAAATTTTAAGTTCATATTCTTAATTATTGTGCTTTATAGATCCTATGGGGGTGCCACTTTGAGTGGCCCAAAGAAAACCAGACAAAGTTCTTCTCAATATAAATATTCAGTTGTAGGGCTAAATATCGTTAAGATTTCATGGTTCTTACTATGTCCCATAACAGCCTACATTATTCTTTGTGTCTTGAGCCAAAGTATAATTGTCAACCTTGTTATTTGTTTCTTTAAATTTACTTTTATGTGCTCCTTCCTGCTTATTGTGGTAAGTTTCTTTCCCAGTGTTGTTTATTTTAGAAGGCTTAAAATGATGATACTAATATTGCTAGATATTCTTATGTGAGCATTCAAAAATACATTCACTGATTCTAAAGTAACAGATACTGGGCTGGGGGTTTAGTTCAGTGGTAGAGTGTCAGTCTAATATGCATGGAGGATCTGACACAAGTTTCAACCTTTAGGAGAGACAAGGAGTGAGACAGTGAAAGAAGGGGAGAGAGAGAGCGAGTGAGCGAGCAAGAGAGAGAGAACTTGTGATTATTGTTTATCTAGTCAGAGTCACAAGAGAATTGTCTTTAATCTCTTCTATCTATAGTGATTGCATTTCTTACATTTATTTTTATCACACTTGCTAATATTTTCTTCACAGTTCAAGGTACCAAAAATGGGTAGGCTAAATATGCATCATTTATTTAACATTATATTTATTTATATTTTATATATGTATATAAATATTATATTGAAATTTATTGCAAATTATGCACTTAACTGAATATACTATTACTTGTGTAGAAGTAAATGAAGGACTGTTACCAAAATCCTAATTATGTGGTCCTATGCATTTTAAGACTCAATTTTACTATTTCCAAAATTGTCCTTCTGGTGGTGACTGTTTCCAAGAAATAAGTGTGGAAGGAATAAAATGTGATAATCTTCATGAAGCACCAAGCATAGTGCCTAACAAGTAAGAGTTTAATAAATATAGATACTTTAATAATCTCATGTAATATTTAACTTTTTTTATAATACATTTTTTATTATTATTTCAGCTCATACAAACTTAATAGGTACACCAGTTCCCTCCCTCCCTCTTCCTCCCCCCGAACCCCCTGCTCCCCCTCCCCTCACCCCTCCCTTACCATCCCCCCCGTGCCTCCCGCCCCGATTCCCAGAGTCCTTTCTTGTGCATGCCTGACTCTCCTCTGGGCCCTCCTCTCCGATGACGTACAAGGACTCAGTGGCCTTTCCCTGAACCCTTTCCTGTGTTCCCCTTAAGTATAGGAACACTGCTGTGGCTGCCAATCCCTTGCCTCCAAAGATCTTGGTGCCTTTAGCAGATGCTAGACTTTGTGAGGTCAATAGTGTGTTGGACATTGCGCCGGGCATGCAATGTCCAATTATGATTGCTTCGGCCCTAACTTGTGTGGAGTATCTTGCAAATCATTGCTCCTCCCATTCTTTTGCTCTTACGCTCTTACCATCCCCTCTTCTGCAAATGTCCCTGAGCTTCAGGATGGGGAGAGATTAGTCTGGCCTAGTTCTAGGTGGTTCATATAGATTCTCTGAAGTTCTGGATAGTGGTTCATTGATTTTCTTTTGCAGTTTTGTTGCTCCTGTAATACCCTTCACTCCATTGTGATGGGCACTGTATGTCACCCCCTGGCCAGAGACAAAAGGCTGTTAAACTGGAGTCTTATTAAGAGTACATTCAAGGGTAGATGTAATACTTATACCCAAAAGTGTAATCGCAGGGTCATATGACATTTGGCAATGGGAGGGGTCAATCACCCATTTGCAAAATGGTTACTTTTTAATCTGCCGGACTATATGCCCTCCCCTTCTGGTGAGTTCATATCCCCTTAGTTGTAAATGATCAGGAAGGAATGTCTGTGAACTTAACTAGGTGTCACATTACTTTCTTACAGTTCTTGATGGAGGCCTATTTTCTCTACTGTAACATGGTCACTTCTCTCCTTGTTTCTGGTGTGGCCCTCCAACCCCATTCCTCCTTTTAATAATCCTTGCAATTACTGTAGGTAATACATAGATTTACCTATGAGTGTCTCAAGATGGGCTGGGTGGGTTTGGTACTAGGAGCCACCTATTAGGGAGTACGTACGGTGCTTAATTTTCTGGGTCTGGGATACTTCACATAATATAATTGTTTCTAATGACATCCATTTCCCGGCAAATTCCAGTAATTCATCACTTTTGATGGCTGAGTAGTACTCCATTGTATAGATGTACCACCTTTTCCTTATCCACTCGTCAACTGTTGGACATTTGGGTTGATTCCATGACTTTGCTATTGTAAACAGTGCTGCTATGAACATGGTCGTGCTTGTGCTATCGAGGTGAACCTCTGCTGTATGGGGGGTTATACCCAAAAGTGGAATCGCAGAGTCATATGGCATTTCAATCTTTAATTTCTTTAAGAATCTCCAGACAGCTCGCTAGAGTGGCTGTATGAGCCTGCACTCCCACCAGCAATGAAGGAGATTTCCCCTCTCTCCACATCCTCTCCAGCATTTGTTGTTGTTGCTATTGTGGATTTTTGCCATCCTGACCGGGGTGAGATGATATCTCAGGGAAGTTTTGATTTGCATTTCCCTGATGGCTAAGGATGTGGAGCATTTTTTAAGATATTTGTTAGACATTTTAATTTCATCCCTGGTAAAATTTCTTTTAAGTTCCAGGGCCCATTTTTTAATTGTGTCATTTGTTTCCTTGATGTTTAGTTTTCTAAGTTCTTTGTGCACTCTGGACAGTAGAGCTCTATGAGATATGTGGTTAGTGAAGATTTTCTCCCATTCTGTGGGTTGCCTTTGAGCTCGTGTTACAATCTCTTTATCTGAACAGAAGCTCTTTAATTTCACAAGATCCCAGCTGTTGAGAGTTGGTAGTAGTGACTGTGCCATTGGATGTCTGTTTAGGAAATTTTGGCCTAGCCCAATCAGCTCGAGGGAGTTCCCTATCCTTTCAACTATGGTTTTTATAGTGTCTGGCCTTATATCAAGGTCCTTGATCCATTTGGAATTAAGTCTTGTACATAGTGACAAGTATGGGTCCAGCTTTAATCTTCTGCATGTGGAGATCCAGTTTTGCCAGCACCATTTGTTGAAGATGCTGTTCTTTTTCCATTGGATTCTTTGGGCCCCTTTGTCAAAGACCAAATGGCTGTAATTTTGTGGCCTTATATCTGGGTCTTCAATCCTTATCTATTGATCTGTGTGTCTATTTTGGAGCCAGTACCAGGCTGTTTTTTATAACTATGGATTTGTAATATAGACTAAGGTTTGGTATGGTAATACCTCCAGCAGTGTTTTTGTTACTCAGGATTGTCTTTGCTATCCTGGGTCTTTTGTGCATCCATATGAATTTTGAGATTGTTTGGTCAACTTCTTTAAAGAATTGCTTTGGGATTTTGATTGGTATAGCATTGAATCTGTATATTGCCTTTGGTAGGATGGTCATTTTTACGATGTTGATTCTGCCAATCCAGGAACATGGGAGGTCTTTCCACCTTCTGGTGTCTTCTGCAATTTCTTTCTTTATGGTTTTAAAGTTTTCATTGTAAAGGTCTTTTACCTCCTTGGTTAGGTTTATACTAAGGTATTTCATTTTTTTAGGGGCTATAATAAATGGGATTGTTTCTCTCAAGGCTTTTTCACTTCTTTCATTCTGGGCATATAGGAAGGCCTCTGATTTTTGCACATTTATTTTGTATCCTGCCACCCTGCTGAACTTCTCAATTAGTTCCAGGAGCTTCCTGGTGGAGTTTTTGGGATCACTCAGGTATAAGATCATGTCATCTGCAAATAGGGATAGCTTGACTTCTTCCTTGCCGATTTGAATCCCTCTTATGTCCCTTTCTTGTCTTATGGTTTCAGCTAAGACTTCAAGTACAATATTGAATAGAAGTAGTGAGAGTGGACAGCCTTGTCTAGTTCCTGATCGAAGTGGAAATGCTTCCAATTGTTCCCCATTGAGCATAATCCTTGCTGTGGGCTTGTTGTATACAACTTTTATTATATTGATAAAGGTTCCTTCCATTCCTACTGTCTCTAGCATTTTGATCATAAAAGGCTGTTGGATCTTGTCAAAAGCTTTTTCTGCATCTATCGAGAGTATCATGTGGTCTTGGACTTTGGACTGGTTTACATGATGAATTACATTTATTGATTTGCGTATGTTGAACCAACCTTGTGTGCCGGGGATGAAGCCTACTTGGTCCCCGTGAATGATCTTTTTAATATGTTTTTGAATCCGATTTGCTAAGACTTTGTTGAGAATCTTTGTGTCTGTGTTCATCAGGGAGATCGGCCTATAGTTTTCTTTTTTAAGTGAATCTCTATTAGGTTTTGGGATTAAAACGATATTAGCTTCATAGAAGGAATTTGGTAGTGTTCCTTCCTTTGCTATTTGATGGAACAGTTTAAGGAGTATTGGTGTTATTGACTCCTTAAATGTCTGGTAGAACTCTGTGCTGAATCCATCTGGTCCAGGACATTTTTTGGTAGGAAGATTCAAGATTACTTCCTCAATTTCCTTATATGTTATAGGACTATTTAAATAATTCACAACTTCCTGATTCAATTTAGGTAAGTTGTGTTTACTTAGAAATTCATCCATCTCTTTTGTGTTGTCAAACTTCACCAAGTATAAGTTTTTGAAATATGATGTTATAATTCTCTGGATTTCTTGGGTATCAGTAGTGATAACTCCATGTTCATTTCTGATTTTGTTAATTTGGGTATTCTCTCTCCTGCTTTTGGTTAATTTTGCTAAGTGTGTATCAATCTTATTGATTTTTTCAAAGAACCAGCTTTTTGACTGGTTGATTTTTTCTATCATTTTCTTAATCTCGATTTCAGATATTTCTCCTCTTATTTTGCTATTCTCCTCTCTTCTACTACTTTTGGGATCAGATTGCTCTAGTTTCTCTAAAGCTTTAAGCTGCATTGTTAAGTTATTTATTTCTGATGTTTCCATTTTTTTGATGTAGGCATTAAGAGCTATGAACTTACCTCTTAGAACAGCTTTCATTGTGTCCCAGAGATTTTGTTAAGTTATATTTTCATTATCATTCACTTTCAGGAAATCTTGAATTTCCTTTTTAATTTCTTCCTGAATCCAGTTCTCATTCAGCATCATAGTGTTAAGTTTCCAGGAGTTAGTGTATTTTCTCTTGTTTGATGTGTTGTGATGTCCAGCTTTAGGCCGTGGTGGTCTGATAGGGCACAGGCTAGAATTTCAACTTTTTTGTATACGTGTAGATTCGTTTTGTGGCCCAATATGTGACCTATTTTGGAGAAAGTTCCGTGTGCTGCTGCGAAAAATGTATATTCTTTGGTACGTGGGCGAAAAGTTCGATAGAGATCTGTAAGGTCAATTTCTTTAAGGGTTTGATTAAGTTCCTAAGTGTCTCTGTTAATCTTTTGACCTGTTGATCTATCCCATGTTGAGAGGATGGTGTTGAAATCCCCAATATTTAATTTTTGAAACAAGGAAGATTTAAATCATTTTTGTTTATTACCGAGGAAATAAAGGTATGTGGAACTTGAATATCTTGTTTAATGCCACATGATTGTCAATGGAATAATTCTTTTATCCACACAACCTATTTGTTCACCAATGAAAATAAAATTTTTGAGCTCCATCCATAGTTAGGACATTAGAGGTAGAAGGGTAAATGAAAAAGGGCTTTTGAAGACATGTGGGGATTAGTGAGTGAGGGAAATTGTAAGTAGTCTTGGGCTATTAATAGGCAAAAGGGGGCATATTAGAGAGTGCTTGAGACCTGTAGAGTTCATGATATCTATGGGACAGAGCCTGAGACAAGTGGAGAGATCCTCTAACCTCCTGTTCCCAAGACCCAGCTTGTTGTCCACACATTTTATCTTCCTGTCCTGGCTTGGCCAAGCATGTAGGAGATACTTTGCTTATCTAAAAATCCCTCTGGGCCACACACTGATCCTACAAGAGTGTATGTCCTATATGGCATGGCCCACATTTAGAAAAGGGATCAAAAAGGACCCTGTTGGTCCTGGAAATAGACACTGACTATACTCACATTCTTCTGTGGTTAACATTAGTTTTCTGAGTGCAGTGCATATACATATGTGAATACATTTGCACATATATACACATATGCATATAATATATAGTGGCCAATATTTTCATTCATATTCCATGAATAAGTTATAGAGTGGCAGTAAATTTTTTGGCTTGTCAATGTTGTAGGTGACTTCTTTGCTAAAGTATCTGTTGGTGATTTTTTTTTTTGTGTGTGTACATGTGTTTGTGTGTGGTGCATGCACAGGTAAGTTGTGTGAATTAACTTGCGTGTGTTAGTATGCATGCACGTGTGCACATGTATGCAGAGACCAAAGGCTGAAAATTCCTCTCAATTGCTCTTCATCTTATCCTTTGAGAAATGAGCCTGAAGCTTATTGGTGTGCAAAACTAGCTACCCCCTGAATTTTGGTCTTCAACCTGTTGCTTAATCACCAGCCGTGGGATTACAGACTTGTGTGGTCATGTCCAGCTTTCCACAGCTTGTCTGTGTGGCTTCTGGAGGTCAGTACCCAGATTCTTGGGCTTGCTCAGCAGTCACTCTACTCACTAGCCACCTACCCATCCCCTCCCCCTCGATTTTTTGTGGGTGAACTTTATTTTCCAGTGTTACAGATATGATGACTTTTACAATTTAAGCTGTGTAGTTAACATTTCTCCTCCAATTTTCATGCCTGGGTAATCAAAACATAGTAAATCAAATAATGATTTATAGTATTTGCAGTAAAGAGTACAGAATCTTTCACAGTGGCTTATGTTAAGTGAATAACATGCTGTTATTGATTATAGAAATGGGAAACACAACAGTCCATTCTGTATTGTGTTTCTACCATACACAAGCAATAGACATGAATAATAAGTAAATAAAAAAGAGGAAAATAATTGTGAAGTGATGAGCTTTATTCCCACTGTTTTAATATATCTTATTTAAGTGCATATAATTTGTTTCCAATAAAGATCACTTTTATCCTCCTTTTTGTAATTTGTAATTTTATTTATTTGTGTGTGTGTGAGAGAGAGAAAAAGAAGAGAGAGAAAGAGAGAGAGGTTTAGTTCATGTATTCATGTATGTCATGATACATGGATAGAGGTCAGAGGACAATTTTCAGAAGTCAGTCAGTTGTCCCTTTCTATCATGGGAGCTTTTGGAGATCCAACTCAGGTTGCTGTGTTTGCGAGTAGGCACTTTTTCCAATGAGCTATTTTGCTGGCCCCATTCATTTTTTTCCCCAATCATATAAGCTCAATATGTATCCTGGTCCTTTCCTTCCTTCCACCCCTCCCCAGTCCCCCCTTGCACTCTCTTCCCCTTTTCCCCTTCCTTTCACCTCTCTCCTTCCCCTTCTCCCAGTTCCTCCCCTTTCCCCCTCCCATCCCTGGGATCATCTGTATTGTGTGAATGTCAGACCTCCCTCTGAGTCCTCCACCCTAATGAGGTGTAAGGACTGAGTGGCATAGCACAGAGCCCTTTCTTGGTATCCCCTTTAATATGGGAACACTATTATGACTGTCAATCCCTTGCCTCTAAGGATCCTACTGCCTTTAATCCATGCTAAACTTTGGGGGGTCATTGACATGTCAGTCATTGTGCAGGTCATGCAACGTCCGATTATGGCTACTGCAGCCCTACTTGTGTGGAGAATCTTGCATATCATGATCCTCCCCATCTTTAGGCTCTTACAATCTTGCCGCTCCCTCTTCTGCAAGGTTCCCTGAGCTTCAGGATGGGGGAGATTTGGCTGGTCTGGTTCCAGGGGATTAATGTAGTTGGCCCCATTCTTGAAACATTTTTTATAATGAACTTTTGTGAATTAGTAGGCTTACCACTGTCTAGGCCATTTGAGTTCCTGGATTTTCAGTAAACTATCTGCTGAGGTGGAGGAATACAGAAGCCACAGTGCAGATAGACATACTTCTTTGGTCTCAAGATGCTACTTGTTGAGAGAGAAGGCAAGACATTCCTCTGAGACACAAGAGTAGTGAAAGGGGTCACATTTCCCCACACTGGAGGACAGGGCCCACAGTTTCTTGTATTCTCTCACCTGTATTTCTGAATGATGGTGAACATTCCTTAGTTGAATGAAGCTACAAAAGTCTAATACATTTGTATACAGCATCGATTTTGCTTCCATATTTAAGAGGTGAAACCATTATCTTTGCATTAAAAGTGGAGTGAGTATATCATGAAGTAACATAAAAATTTACATTTATTTTTTAAAGAAAGTGTAGAGAATAGAAGGTTCATTTTTGAGATGGAAATTATGGATAGCTCAAAGATTCTGCCATTTTTTGCGCTGCTAGTATGGGAAACACAGTGGACACGCAGGAGGAAGTGGATCCAACTTCCACTCTGTTTCAGTACAGGATTCTCTATTCTTGGGTGCCTCCAACAAAGAATTGATGGAGCGAGATGGAAGAATTTGCTTGGAGATACCTGTAGAGTCATATGCTCAGTTTTTGCCATTCATGGCTTAACCAGTCGTCTTTTCCCAACAGCAGTCAGCCAAAGAAGGGGGGATTCTGGTATAAATTTGGTAAGAACATCTTTGTAAACTTTGCAAACCCAAATAGACTCACAGAAGATATCCACCCACGTGAGATAATTTTGATGAATTGTTCCTATTAGAGAAGCATCTTTATGTTCATTTATCTTCCACCAGGGGGTGCTGTTTCACAAATCCCTCTTTTCTCAAGTACAAAGTAATATGTTTTCTACTACAGCTGTATTTCTTGTCTTATGTTGAGTTATCCCTCACTCAACTTACATCATGACATGTAGAAGGACTTTATTTATTGAAAGAATTAGTGAATGAATAGGTACATGATGAAATTCTTATTTAACTATTTCCTGGTAGCATGTAGTAGATCATGTATTAGGTTTGCTAGAGCTGCTGTAACAAACACCACCTACTCTCTGATAATTGTGGAGGTTAAAAATCCCATGTCAGGGGCTGGAGAGGTGGCTCAGGGGTTAAGCCTCCGCCTTGCAGGCGGAAGGTCCTGAGTTCGGATCCCAGATCCCATGTATAGACGCCAGGCGGAAGCGGGGGCGACCTGCGCTTCGGGTCCTGGTAGGGCGGAGCCTGTGAATCCCGGGGCAGAAGGAGGTGGAGGCGTCCATGGTGGTTCCCGATTCGTCCGTGGTTCTACACATACACAGACACACACACACACACACACACACACACACACGCGCGCGCGCGTGACTTCTCATGACCTCTTCCCTATGTACAAGTCAGTAACCAAATTTATATTTTTCATAAGGATGTCAATTTGACTGGACTCTGGGTCCATCATGCCCGTATGACTTCAACTGAAATCATTGCCTCTCACAATGGCTTCATTTCTCCTTGGGCGAAGACAAGAATCTTTACATTCTAAGAGAATAATGCCTTTATTCAAAGGTTAAAACCTTTAATTAGGAGAGTGTTTATTACAAAATATTGTTACAAATTATTTCACAGTTTAATAAGTTTGTGACAGCCATCAAACACTGCTTGACTGAGCTCCTTTGTTTTAAGTTCCTTATGAGGTTATAATTAAGGTATTTATAAAGATCGGGGTCATCTCATGGCTCACTGGGAGAGAAGTTCCTTCTAAGCAACTCACGAGCTGCTTGATAGATTCAGCCCCTTGAGGCTTGTGGTACTAACTCCTTTGTCTCCTTGTGACATTAGCGACTTTTGGCTTTTTGTCTTGATGTGCCTATCCATGGGCCAACTGGATTCATCAAAGTGAGCAAGTTAGACGAAGTGCATAGTGTGCAAGAAAGAAATCACATTCTGAGTTGTCAGTCTTACAAATGACACCTCACGTTTGCAGACCTTAGTTCATTAAAGAAGTAGGTCACTTGCAGTAGCCAGCACAGAAAGAGGGAGCACAAACAGCGGTGGGCAGAACATCATTGAGCCACTTGGCATGGCTGTTCAACTTTAAAAAAAATATTTGATCAAGAAGTAAAAATCATATTTGTGGTATACGTCATCCTAACATGTTTGTCTTTTTGTGGTAACAACACAAAATTCACTCTCTAAAATTTTTAATATATATTTATATGTTTCAGTCATTGTGGGTTTCATTTCTTTAATCCTGCTATGACAGTAGAAAGCCTCAGTGTGCTGCTTAATTCTCTGCATGAGTATGCTACACCACATCTCTCCTGCATTGCCCTGGACCACTGGCGAGGCAGTTAATCGCTTTGATCCCTGACAGTAGCCTTGATCTTTTTCACTTGGGAGTGTTGCTATTGGAACACTCTCTAATTGACTCAGGCCATCATTCCTGTGCATGTGCGGATGCGTGCATGCGTGCATATATGTCTGTGTATGTGTCTGTGTCTTTGTGTGCATGTGTAATGTTTCAAAAAAAATTCTGGGAGTTGTATAAGTCCTAGTAACTTAGGTATGCCAATGGGGTTCAAGTATCTCCTATCTGCCCTATCTGTGAGAGGGACTGGGAAATCCAAGTTAGCTGTTGCTTAAAGTAATTTTATGATTGAAACAAAAAGATGGTATACTGCACATTTGTAATAACTAATGATGATGCCTTTTGAACTAAAGAGATATAAAAAGATGTATCTATTTGTACTTCAATCCATGCGGTCTCTGTTGAGATCTGTACACTTACGGAATTTTCTTGGTACTTTGATGGATACATGGATACATGGATACATGCCAGAATAATAGGTGGTTGAATTTTCTGGAGTTTTTCTTGACGTTGAGTGATATGTATATATATATATATATTTATATATATATAAATTTTAATCTAGAAGCATTTTATTTAGTGGAGATCTTTTTCACTAATAGATTTTTTTCCAGTAAGATATGGTATATGAAAAGTTTGATTTTTTTGTTTCCCTATTTCATGGTTAATGGATTTTGCTTTTTCAAGCTGAATTGTATGTCTTTCTTCTCTGACATTTTTCTAGCTTCAGGGAACGTAGTCCCCTCTGGTCCATTAATATTAGCATTTGTCAGTGATGTAATCCTGTTTCATTTCTGCTATGGATTTTATACTGTAGTTATAACTTTTCATACATAAAGTTGGAGTTTAGCTAAGCATGCATTTCTACCATTTTCCTATGAATATCTTTGCATTTCTAAAAATGCTAGCTATACGTCAGAAATTCATTTTCTCACACAAATATTCTGGAATATAATGGAAACACATATGTTAGTTTTAATCTGTCTGACATTTTCTTATTGCCAGTGTTTAGAAAGAAAGGTGTTCTTTATGCTTCTAAAATTTGGAAACATTACAGGACAATATTAGAAAGAATATCACCAGCAATGTAGCTATGAAACATAGTTGGATATCTAGGAACAGGGAATGAACATATATTTCAGTTCTTTTATTTCCTGTTAGCTTGTAATAAGAAGATTTCCTTAAGAGGTAATTGGCATGCTTTCTAGTGGATTGTCTCATTTTGGCTTGTAGAAAAATACCCATGCAGTGTTCTTGTTCTGAGCAGTAGACTTTGTTTACTTTAGACTGAGACACGGCACTCTCGATTTATGTTGGCTATGGCCAAAGCAGGCCAATGTATGTGATTTTAGGGTAGACTTAGGTGACATAAAAGATCAAGGGCTCTGAAGCGAGAAAACCTGATTAGGCCTGTTACTTCCTAGGTATATGTCAATCAGTGAGACTTCTTAGAGACTTAGCTCCCTCATCTGTGAAATAGGTACAACTGCTCATTAGCCTCATAAATAGCTGTTACTTATAAAGCAAAATATGCTCATTGTCAAACAAATCTCATGCATATAACAATATGACTGGGATATTGGGAATTAGTTCTGTGCTGTCATTCACATTCCGTCTACCTTTGCCTTTGGAATCTCCACTTGCTCCTTCCACTTGGCCTTGGCAAACTTTGATTTTTTAATTTTTTATAAACTGCTGTATGAATGAGTCAGTCTTAAATCTTGCATTGTATAGCCAATGATTGGCCTAGCTTCTCCTGCTAAATACCCTACTTCCTAATGGTGTATGTCCATGCCTGAAAGAAAGCAGGAAATGACAGTAATAACAACAATGATAGTGGTGATAAGTTATAAAATGCAATAAATATCATATTCAAATCTTTCTTGGGAAATTGAGGCTTGGGTTAAATGACTAGTTCAAGAATCTATGGCTGCAAAGCAGTGAAGGGGTAGAAAATAAGATCATTTCAACATTTTTTTCCCTCCCAGGAGTATTTCTAAGAAATAAGGCTTGTTAGAAAAAAAGGAGTATAGCTATAATTCAAAGATAGCACTAGCTATATTTCTGTAAAGAATGGATGGTAACAAATAAATCTGCTAGTCCAATTGGGTAAGAACATGGCAGAAAAGTCACAATATCCTGCTGGTGTTGACTTGAAGGGAAGGTAAATGTTCATTTCAAAAACCTCATGAAAATGGGTTGAGGATGTAGCTGACTAGTAAGTGCTTGCTTAGCATGTATAAGGCCCTGGGTTCAATCCCTAGTGCAACAAAAAACAAAGGCAAAAACAAAAAACCCAAAACTACACACAAACAGAAAGGTGAAATTTTTCTGAAAGATAGGTTCTCATGGTCAATACTACTAAGAGATTTTACAGCCAAAGGATCTAAATCTAATAAAGAAGAGCTAGCTATAGGGATGTGATTGGCTGTAAGGTCAAAGGAGAAATCACTACAAAATCTTTAAACCTGTTTGCATTTCAGTCAGTTACTCTATCTTCAGCTCATGAAACGAATGGAAGATCCAGGGGAGGGGGAATTAGAATCTTTGCCAAAATTTCTACAGTCTTGCCAGTTCAAATACTAAACTGGGACAAATCTGTAGAAAAGGAGAGACCTGGGGAAGTAAGCATCCTGTGTGTGATAGTCAGATGAGCTAGAGAAGCAAATGAGGTTAATGATGAAGAAAATAACTAGTGTCCCACAGGGCTAAATAGGATCAGGCCTTTGTTGGTAAAATTAATTCTGTCATGTCATTGAAGTGTAGGTTACGGAATATCTTCAACCAAAAGCACTGTTTAGTATAAATGCTTTCAAAGATATTTCTTTTATGGATGTATAAAAAATTCAGCCAGGATGTCCAAACAGTTGCAAGAAAAGCTTTTTTTCCTAACCTCCATGGAGATGATAAAGCAGCAGCCGCAGTAGAGGAAGGGGTACAGTTCCTAGGAAAATTCGTCTAGGAGTTATGAAAGAACCTTTGTTGTCTCTCCTCTCCTCTCCTGTTCTATTGATTTTGCCCTTCAGTATCTCTAGTGGCTGTGCGTCTCTCTTCATCTACCACCCCAGTCAGTCCAAGCTACTACTGTCTAACGACTGAATGATGGCAACATCTTTATAATTGGTTTCCATTCTTGCTGTCTGCCCAATTCATTCTCTAAATTAGAGCTTTCCTTCTTCAGGCTCACCAATAGCTTTCTATTGCGCTTAAAGAATAAACACTGAAGGTAGCCAAATAACCAGGCACATCTGGACACCACTCTCCCAAGCTTTATCTTGCTTCCTCTGTGGACTCTCCTTTCCAGCCATACTTGTGGATTTTGTGTGTGTGTGTGTGTGTGTGACACAGAGTGTTGGATCTACTGTTCTCCTGCTTCATTTGTTCAACAGCTTAGCACATTCTTTTTCTACAGACAGTGGCTCAGAGAGGTTTTCTCTGACTGTCTGGGCTACATCAAGTCTTCATGTAATATTGACCACAATTCTGTCCTTTGGTGTAATTGGGTGTTATTTTATAATGAATATTTGTCTCCCTGCTGTCACACTCACTAAAGTTCTTGTGAATTTTGGCTCATTATCTGAACTCCAGAATGAATGAATCGCTTACTAGCTTTAGGTTGTTGGAAAATAAAGAGACTTGGCTTTTTGAAAAAAAAATGCTATCAGAATATTATGAATGTAAGTCGAGACAATTTATTTTTTCACCAAGATGCTTTCTCTGTCAATGAGTGAATTCTTATCTCTACTATCTACCATTACAGTTAAAAAGAAGAAAACCAAGCCAAAACATCCTAGCAGCATCTGGAACTAGGAGGATTCTGAGTGCTATGTGGAAGCAAGGCTGATTGTCATTCCCATTGCTTTTTTAGATGAATGTTCTTCTCTTCATTCTCGCATTAATCATACTTTTCCCTTGGAGACAATGTCTTTTAATATAGGATTAAAATGCAATCTAGTAACCATATTGCTTCTTAAATCGACATGTGCTGAAGAGTTTGTGCATTCTGTGTTCTTTATTCTGTGTTGAATTCCTGGGAAAATACTCACCATTTTAGTATTCTCCTTGCAGATATTTTTTGGACACTAATTCTTATTAAATGTTCATTGATGCTGTATTGTGACACTTTCTAAGATTATTTCTGTGGGTTTTATAAACAATAACTAAGAACTGCATTAAATTGTGGCTTTTAACAATAGTTCTGCTAATCTTACAGGAAATTACACTGCTTTGGCAGCCCATTTTAGGGATTATATTAGCAGAATAAGGAGCTTGAAATCAAGGTAAATTGCTTGTCTCACTGAAAGTTTGACATAATTCAAGCTCTTATGAACTATCTACTTTTTTTTTAAAAAAAGAGATCCCAATAAATTCATGAAATGCAATTATTTAATTTTTTTGTGTGAAGTCTATTTTTCCTCCTACTGTCATGGACTTTTTGTATTGTTGACATAGAGAATTGAAATATAAATGAAATTTTATTTAAAATTTATTGACCAGACTAAATGTAAATTGTGATTCAAAATTTCATTCATAAAAATGAGGTAGTAAGACTTCAAGTACAATATTGAATAGAAGTGGTGAGAGTGGACAGCCTTGTCTAGTTCCTGATCGAAGTGGGAATGCTTCCAATTGTTCCCCATTGAGCATAATCCTTGCTGTGGGCTTGTTGTATACAGCTTTTATTATATTGATAAAGGTTCCTTCCATTCCTAATGTCTCTAGCGTTTTGATCATAAAAGGCTGTTGGATCTTGTCAAAAGTTTTTTCTGCATCTATCGAGAGTATCATGTGGTCTTGGACTTTGGACTGGTTTACATGATGAATTACATTTATTGATTTGCGTATGTTGAACCAACCTTGTGTGCCGGGGATGAAGCCTACTTGGTCCCCGTGAATGATCTTTTTAATATGTTTTTGAATCCGATTTGCTAAGACTTTGTTGAGTATCTTTGTGTCTGTGTTCATCAGGGAGATCGGCCTATAGTTTTCTTTTTTAAGTGAATCTTTACTAGGTTTTGGGATTGAACGATATTAGCTTCATAGAAGGAATTTGTTGAAGATGCTGTTCTTTTTCCATTGGATTCTTTGGGCCCCTTTGTCAAAGAACAAGTGGCTGACTTGAAGTCTTAGCTGAAGCCATAAGACAAGAAAGGGACATAAGAGGGATTCAAATCGGCAAGGAAGAAGTCAAGCTATCCCTATTTGCAGATGACATGATCTTATACCTGAGTGATCCCAAAAACTCCACCAGGAAGCTCCTGGAACTAATTGAGAAGTTCAGCAGGGTGGCAGGATACAAAATAAATGTGCAAAAATCAGAGGCCTTCCTATATGCCCAGAATGAAAGAAGCGAAAAAGCCTTGAGAGAAACAATCCCATTTACTATAGCCCCTAATAAAATGAAATACCTTGGTATAAACCTAACTAAGGAGGTAAAAGACCTTTACAATGAAAACTTTAAAACCCTAAAGAAAGAAATAGCAGAAGACACCAGAAGGTGGAAAGACCTCCCTTGTTCCTGGATTGGCAGAATCAACATCGTAAAAATGACCATCCTACCAAAGGCAATATACAGATTCAATGCTATACCAATCAAAATCCCAAAGCAATTCTTCAAAGAAGTTGACCAAACAATCTCAAAATTCATATGGAGGCACAAAAGACCCAGTATAGCAAAAACAATCCTGAGTAACAAACCTTAGTCTATACTACAAATCCATAGTTGTAAAGACAGCCTGGTACTGACTCCAAAATAGACACACAGATCAATGGATAAGGATTGAAGACCCAGATATAAGCCCACAAAGTTACAGCCATTTGGTCTTTGACAAAGGGGCCCAAAGAATCCAATGGAAAAAGAACAGCATCTTCAACAAATGGTGCTGGCAAAACTGGATCTCCACATGCAGAAGATTAAAGCTGGACCCGTACTTGTCACCATGTACAAGACTTAATTCCAAATGGATCAAGGACCTTGATATCAGGCCAGAGACTATAAAAACCATAGTTGAAAGGATAAGGAACTCCCTCGAGCTGATTGGGCTAGGCCAACAGTTCCTAAACAGACATCCAATGGCACAGTCACTGCTACCAACTCTCAACAGTTGGGATCTTGTGAAATTAAAGAGCTTCTGTTCAGATAAAGAGATTGTAACACGAGCTCAAAGGCAACCCACAGAATGGGAGAAAATCTTTACTAACCACACATCTGATAGAACTCTGCTGTGCAGAGTACACAAAGAACTTAGAAAACTAAACACCAAGGAAACCAATGGCCCAATTAAAAAATGGGCCCTGGAACTTAAAAGAAACTTTACCAGGGATGAAATTAAAATGTCTAACAAATATCTTAAAAAATTCTCCACTTCTTTAGCCATCAGGGAAATGCAAATCAAAACTTCCCTGAGATATCATCTCACCCCGGTCAGGATGGCAAAAATCCACAATACTAACAACGACAAATGCTGGAGAGGATGTGGAGAGAGGGGAACTCTCCTACATTGCTGGTGAGAATGCAGGCTCATACAGCCACTCTGGCGAGCCGTCTGGAGATTCTTAAAGAAATTAAAGATTGAAATGCCATATGACCCTGCGATTCCACTTTTGGGAATAATGCCCCATACAGCAGAGGTTCACCTCAATAGCACAAGCATGACCATGTTCATAGCAGCACTGTTTACAATAGCAAAGTCATGGAATCAATCCAAATGTCCAACAGTTGACGAGTGGATAAGGAAAACATCTATGCAATGGAGTACTACTCAGCCATCAAAAATGATGAATTACTGCAATTTGTCGGGAAATGGATGCCATTAGAAACAATTATATTAAGTGAAGTATCCCAGACCCAGAAAATTAAGCGCCGTATGTACTCCCTAATAGGTGGCTCCTAGTACCAAACCCACCCAGCCCACCTAGAGACAGTAATTCCAAGGATTATGAACAGGAGGGATGGGGTAGGAGGGCCACACCAGAAACAAGGAGAGAAGGGACCATGTTACAGCAGGGAAAATAGGCCTCCACTAAGGACCCAAATAAGTAATGAGACATCTGATTAAGTTCACAGACTTTTGTTCCTGATCATTTACTACTGAGGGGGTGTGATCTCACCAGAAGAGGAAGGCATATAGTCTGGCAGATAAAAAGTAACCATTTTGCAAATGGGTGATAGACCCCTCCCTTACTGTGGTTTCCCACTTTTATTACATCTACCTTTGAATGTGCTTTTATCACAAGACTCTAACAGCTTTTTGTCTCTGGCCAGGGGGTAACATACAATGCCCACCAGGATGGAGTGAAGGGCATTGCAGGAGCAGCAAGACTGCAAAAGAAAATCAACAAACCACAATCCAGAACTTCAGAGACTCTATATCAACCACCTAGAACTAGGCCAGCTTAGTCTCTCCCCATCTTGAAGCTCAGGGAAATTTGTGGAAGAGGGGGCGGTAAGAGTGTAAGAGCAAAAGGATGGGAGGAGCAATGATATGTAAGATACTCTATACTAGTTAGGGCTGAAGCAATCATAATTGTACTTTGCATGCCCTGCGCATTGTCCAACACACTGTTGACCTCACAAAGTCTAGCATCTGCTAAAGGCACCAAGATCCTTGAAGGCAAAGGATTGGCAGCCACAGCAGTGTTCCTATACCTAAGGGGAACACGGGAAAGGGTTCAGGGAAAGGCCACTGGGTCCTTGTACGTCATCGGAGAGGAGGGCCCAGAGGAAAATCAGACATGCACAAAAAAGGACTCTCTGGGAATTGAGGTGGGAGGCACTGGGGGATGGGGAGGGAGAGGGGTGGGGAGGGGGAGCAGAGGGTACGGGGGGAGGAGGAGGGAGGGAGGGAACTCGTGTACCTAATAAGTTTGTATGAGCTGAAATAAAAAAAAATGAGGTAGTAAAAATGGTTCCTCTCAAAAATAAACATCAGATTCAGGTACATTGAAAAAAATGAGGTAGTAAGAAAGAGAGCTGAAAGAGTAAACTACTAAAATTCTGCATAACAAAACCTGTCATGTTGAGTCTATGATCATTCAGTTTTTCATTTAAACATAATGTAAGTGATTGATAATGAGAATATCCAAGAAGCTCAAGCTAAGAAGAAAGAAATATACAAGAAAGGAATGTACAGGAAATATGGAAGAAAGTGGCTGAACGATCAAATTAGGCACTTTATGGAAAGGAATAATGGACTTCAAAAATGACAGTAATTGTAGTAATGATAATAGCTATGAGTCAGGATTCTCTAGAACAGAACACATATATATTTAACAGAGGATTTATCAGACTGTAGATTAATTTACTTGACTGGAGGTTAGATGGTCCATCTGCAGCTGCCTATGTATTGGAGAACCAGAGTATATGGTAGTGGTTTAGTCTAAAAAGCTGGAAACCACAGAACAATAGGGGTCAATGACACAGGCTCAGGTTGAGACTGAAGACTGTAGGTTCTCTGAAGAATTGCTGGTAGTAATCCACATGAAAGGCTAAAGCAGCTGGACTTTCATGTCCATGAACAATGACTACTGCAATAGAACTCACAGGAAGAATGGTGTTTACTTGCACTGCCTAGCTTCCTTGCTATTCTTCTATTATTGTTCAATTCAAGACCTCAGCATCTGGGATGGTGCTGCCCACATTCAGAGTGGATCTTTTCCTTTCAGTTATTGGTCCTCTCTTCAATCACACTTGGAAGTGCCATTGCAGACATATCCAGACGTATGTTTAGCTAATTTCTTAGATATTTCTCAATGCAATAAAGCTGACAATAAAGATTTACCATAACAATAGCCAATGTTTATTAAGTGTTTGAATTAGATTTTGATCTTGACGGCTATTTTTTTCACTAGCTGGTTCCTTGTTAAAGAAGTACTGTTGCTGTCCCTGCTTCAAGTGAGTAATGTTTAATAAACTCATGGCTACTTGCATGGAAGGGTATTTTGCTTTGGACTCTCTTGCATGCATATGGGTACAAATTTCATTAACAGTTGGATAATTATGTTTTCAATGAATGAAATGATAGCTTACTACATTCATATTTCCAAAAATACACCTATCTGATGACACTTATGGACATATAAAGTGATTGGCTGCTTCAGAATAAAGTTTGTAATTCCCATGCAATTTGGACATTGTATTCCTCGTGAAACAGAAGTTCTTTTGATTCTGTGACAGAAGCTATCAAGTTGATGCATTTGGAGAGTGCACTGGGAAGCTTATTTTATTCATGGTAGGACACAGTTGAAAATATGGTATCTGAAAGAAAATATAGAGAAGATAAAACTAGTGGTGTTATAAATTTATATAATTTATAATAAGAAGAACATATATAAACATGATATCATAGTTTCCTGGATATATGGTAAAACAAGTATATTAGGTAAAAGAAGAGTATTATTATAAGGGACATAGGAATAGTGATGGGACAGAGAATAAAGAACTAAAGAACATCAAAAAACAAAGCAGTAAGAATACTTTCATAGACCACTGGTAAGAGCATGACAGTCTTTTTTGTTTATTGCTTGATCTGAGTGCCCAAATCAATGCCACAGGCACAGCAGATGCTTTGATAAGTAAAATGAGAATAAAGAATGCGAGTATAAATTAAATGATCAGATCCACTCCATATATTTGGGATCTAATCAAAATTAGCACCCTTCTACAAACACACACACACACACACACACACACCTCAGTTGCCTAGTTAGAGAAAGACAAGTGAATCTAGAAAAAAATTTTTTTTGAGAGATTAAATAGAAATCTTTAATTGTATCAAGGAGGGTGAGCGCCACAGAATAAAAATTAGCACAGAGGAGTAATAATGACTAGATATACATTCATTCATTGGAATAGTTCCTACTTTTGTGAATTCCTTTACTAAATATGAGATACCATAAGAAACTTTCACCAGAATTAGAATCTTGAGGGAAAATAAGTAATTGTACAACAGTATCAGAAGTAAGTAAATTTTATTTTGTGAAAAGAAAGACTGGTATCTAAATTTGCATCCTGAAAATGGTCTTTCTGAAGAGAGTGGTGGGAGATTTGGAAGGTCAGTACAAGTTAATCAGAAAATGGTTGTGGGTGGTGAAGAGCAGCAATAGAGAACAATGTTTAAAGTTAAGTCAACAGAGTGATCTTGTATGCTTTTTTATAAGAGTAAATGCAAGAGATTCTGTTTCATCTGTTTTTTGTTTGTTTGTTTGTTTTTATAAAACAGGCTTGCTATGTGATCCAGGCTGACCTTGAACTATGATCCTTCACCTCAGTGCTGGTATCACTGGCGTGTGCCACCATTCCTGGCTTAAATGACAGTTTTAAGACATATGTTGCATCGTCAAATTACATTTGATGAACAAACTTCTGGGTACATTGTGAGAGACAAATGTGGATGGTAAAGGAGAGATATGAAATGTTATGAGGTGATTGTAGTATTCTACTGGGAACATTGTCAATGGACTAGAATTGTGATTAATGTAGAGAGAAGAGAAGAGTTAATTATGAACACTAAAATGGTTTGCTGGTATACTAGATTTGGGATGGTGTGGCGATATAGAGGGAGAAAATGTAAGTACCTGAGCTTCATGCATAAAAGCAGTCACATGTGGAAACATCCCAGCAAAACTAAGAAATGTCATGTGTAAAGAAAAGCATTGGCATAGGTGGAGATGAATTGTACAGATGTATAAAGACAATATGATTTCTTAAAAAAAGATTCAGTTTTTGAAGGTAACTACGTTATGTATAAAATCACATAAAGAAGGTGATTTCCTTTAAATACTTCAAAATTAAGGAAATATATGCAAATTCTTAACAATTGTTAGAACTAAAGATTGCCAGTTGTGAGCAGTATAGTTTCCTTACAAGTTTCTGATAAAATGACTTATGGGAACAAAGGGCATTATTTTGGTTTATGATTGTCTAGTTACAACTCTTAGTCCAAATTAGTAGGAGAGCTCATGCCAATACCAGGAGCCAGGGGAATTGCTGACATGATAGCCACAGGATTGCTGGAACGGGTACAAACTTCACTCTCCAGACAACAAACAGGTCTTTTCAAAATAGGCCAAAGAATGCTAACTTTCTCTATTTTATCCACCTCCTATAGAAAAATAGCAACCACCATGAACTGGGAATCTGAATTCATGTTCTTTAGCTTGAAAAACTTTAAATCACTAGACCACCACCCTAGGCCAGTATTTTGACGTATCTTATTTGTTGTTTTCTAGCTACCTTATTTTTATTTTGTTTTGATTATCTGCCACTAAGTTTATCTAACATTTTTTTTCAGATTGGTAGACTGAATTGAGAAATAAAATGTAGAAGATGAATTTTAGATTTGAATCTCAACATTTGATTGTAAAGAAAATGGACAGATAATGAAGTAGATTTTGAGAAATTAGCATTATTGAGTCTAATAAACTTGAAATGATTCAACTGTAAAGACATGAACCTGCACACACTTAAAGATGGATCAAAATATATGAGACAGGACTGAAAAAATAACTGATATAGTAAAGCCTTTGCCCACAAGAAAAAAAACCTGTGTTTGGATCCCTAAATACCATGTAAAAACACTGGGGAAATATGTTTTTGGCCTGCACTTGCAGCCCTGGAAGCTGGAGCCTGGGAAACCCTAGAACAAAACAATAAGTTGGAAGAGAAATACAGAATGATTTCCTATGTTAACCAGAATTAATGTTGAATCATCCTTTCCATAATAAAATTAAATAGCGATAACACAATGATAAATTAATAATTACAAGATTGGAAATCTGAAACTTTTAAGTAATTTATGGATCAAGTAAAAGTTACTCTTATAAGACTCTAGTCTAACAGCTTTTTATCTCTGGCCAGGGGGTGACATCCAATACCCATGAGGATGGAGTGAAGGGCATTGCAGGAGCAGCAAAACTGAAAACTGAAAAAAAACTGAAAAAAAATCAACAAACCATAATCCAGAACATCAGAGACTCTGTATCAACCACCTGGAACTAGGCTAGCCTAATCTCTCCCCATCCTGAAGCTCAGGGAAATTTGCAGAAAAGGGGGTGGTAAGATTGTAAGAGCACAAGGATTGGGGGGAGTAATGATATGCAAGGTACTCCACACAAGTTAGGGCCGAAGCAATCGTAATAGGACTTTGCATGTCCTGTGCAATGTCCAACACACTATTGACCCCACAAAGTCTAAAGGCACTAGGATCCTTGGAGGCAAGGGATCGATCGCCACAGTAATGTTCCTATACTTAACGGGAACACAGGAAAGGGTTCTGGGGAATGCCACTGGGTCCTTGCACCTCATCGGAGAGGAGGACCCAGAGGAGAGTTTGGCTTGCTCATTAAAGGATGCTCTGGGGATGGGAGGGGGAGGGACTGGAGGATGGGGAGGGGAGGGGGGCACAGGGAGATAGGGGGTTGGAGGGAGGGGGGACCGGTGTACCTGTTAAGTTTGTATGAGTGGAAATAAAAAAAAATTAAAGAACAAAAAAAAAAGTTTAATCACTAGGCACCTGCCCTTCCCAGTTCTCTACGTATGGAGTCAGTGAGTTCATTTTAGTGCCTTGCTTCTCATGGATTACATGCCTGGAGTCTATAAGTTCTTCAGGGCTCCCTAGCTCCTCATGATATTCCACATCTGCAGTCCGTTAGTTCCAGTCTTTCTCTGCAGCAATGGGACAGTCATTTGGCAACATACCCACTGATACATGATTCATGATGCAGCAAGTACTTAGGCACATGCCATTAGGAACCGACTTAGCTCTGCACAAGGCACACGATGTGGACGTTGTCTTGCCTCCCCCCAATGTCAAGGCTGTCCTCTTAATTGCCAGAATGCAAGGTTCCTGCTGCGTGAAGAGTGGGGCCAAGGAATCTCTGCTCAAATCTTAGCTAGGATGAAGATGCAATTCAGTGGGCCATACATTTAAAAGAGAAGAAAGTAGGAGGAAGAATCTTATTGAAAGAAAGGTTTTAATGGAAGAAGAAGGGGGGATGGGTCTGGGGATTGAGATGTGAAAATATCATAAATTCACCATATTCATGTATAAATCTCTTTAAAAATTAAAAGAATGATAAAATCTTAAAAATAATAAAATTGAGGGGGCTTAAGAGGTGGCTCAGGGTTTAAGCCTCTGCCTTGCAGGTGGAAGGTCCTGAGTTCGGATCCCAGATCCCACGTATAGACGCCGGGCGGAAGCGAGGCGTCCTGCGTTTCTGGTCCTGGTAGGGCGGAGCCTCTGAGTCCCCGGGCAGAGTAAACAGGAGGAGGTGGAGACGCTCCATGGTGGTTCCCGAATTCCCCCGTGGTTCTACACACATGCGCGCGCGCACACACACACACACACACACACACACACACACACACACACACTTGCACACGCAAAATGAATAAATAAAAAATTAAAAAAATTAAAGTTTAAAAAAAAGAAGTTGATTTACTGTCATCAAAGCTATGAGATTCACATAAATTTGTAATTATGTTTTACCAACACTAGGTAGCAATTTGAGCTCCACCACAAACAAGAGAGTTTTCAGTATAGTTAGGAAAATCTCCCCTGCCACCCCTGATAGCAAGAAGACAGTTCAATACTAGAAAACTCAACATTCTAATTCAAGACCTTAACTAATCACAGGAAAGAAAGAAATATGCCATTTTGAATAGTTGTGGTGAAAACATTGAAAAATTCAATACACCATTTATGCACAGTTCTTAGAACATAGTGAATGGAAGGGTGCTTCCTACCCTGTGACAAGAATTATAGTCTGCTATGAGACAGCAGCAGCACTGCAAATATAGTCAGAAATAAGATTGAGGGTGCTTTCTTCACTGTCCTGGGAATCTTCGTGAGAAAAGCAAGCACAGAGCAACACAGGAAAACAGAATTCATTCAGCAAGTTTACTTGTATCAAAATCACTTTACAAAAAATTAATAGGTGGGTAGTATCAGAAATAATGAATAAGAAATTTGATTTCTTGAATCCCATTCCTAGTAGCAACAGTTCACAAGGTATCTTGAAGTAAACATGTGTGCAAGATTCTGATGCAGGAAGTTGTAAAACTTGAAAATGGAATAGACACTGGAATCATTGAGTCAGTTCATGGGCTTAATATGGAAATATAGTGCATTCTAGAAAAGTTCCCAATTAGCATTCTATGGTCAAGTGTGAAAAGTAACCCTGCAAGTCACGAAGGACCTTTGAAAAAGAGTGAGAGGCTACTGCTTTTACAGACCTCAATCTGTAAAAGAAAGATTTCTTTGAAATCTTTGGTTTGAAAGATTATTAATTATTGGCTTGATACAGTATCAAAAATACTGGCTAGTAGGTAACAACCAAGATCCAAACATATGTGAGAATTTGGTGTATATAAACCAATGGGGAAGACCAGACTATTTAGTGAGCAGTATAGAGTCCACTGATTATCCTCATAGAAAACATAAAATAAAATGATGTTCCTACTCCCTCCTCACATAATGCATTCATAATCTAGCTTTAAATCCCTGACTTTGAAAAGTCTAAGACTTTCAGAAGGAAATACAGGAAAAAAGTATTTTCTTGACCTTGAGGGCACAAAAGATTTTTTTAAAAAGGGATGTAGAAAGCACTAACTCTAAAGGGAATGTTTGATATTTTACTACATTCAAAGTAAAAAAATTCTATTTGATCAGGAACATACTGTATAAAGCTAGTATAGACAGGGAGAAATTTTATTCTATTTTAGCAAATCACACATTGCCAAATTTTACTCCTGATGATACATAAGAACTACTACAGATTGTGAGAAGATGATAAACAACCCAGTGTTGGAGTAGGCAAAAGGAGAGGAAAGTTTGAAGAAGAGGAATATCTAAGTGCCAATCAACACAAAACAACACTCTTCCTCACTGTTTCCAGGAACACAATTCACAGCTATCAGTGAGAGAGCATTTTCTATACACTGACTGAGCAAAATTTAAAATGCAGAATTTGGCAAGATGAAATTGTTGGTGGTGTGTAGATTGGAATTTACTTTACTTTTTTTTTTGATTTTTGAAATGAATAAAATACCAAGTAATACTGAGGAACAAATATGACATGAGCTCAAGTCTGTAAACAGATCATGGAAGTCAATGCTTCATAGCTTTGGCCACTTTCATAACAGAAGGGATTCAGCATACTTATTCAAAATTTGAAATGTTTTACATATTTAAAAGTATACCTGAAGAAAATGTGGAAAATATCAATATTTTTAAGGAATTTGATAGGTGGCTATTCCTGGTATTCATTTCCCTCAGTTCTATCCATATTGTTCATGTTCTTACTTTACATTGTCCCTCAAATATCATATCTTTGGTGTAGCTGGTCTGGTTTTTGACAATTCCAATCCACTTCTCTAATTTATATTGCCGATGAAACTTACAGCTGTTTAACATGATACATATTGCTTGGATTTATCTAATATGTTACTGGTCTTTTCAACTAGTGTATACACTCTCAATTATGTGATTAACTTATCTCTCATCCGTCTATCTGTCTATCTGTATGTCTGTGATGTGTGATGTGTGATGTATGTGGGCCACAGAATAAGAGTAGCAGTAAATGGACATCTCAGGTGCCGACTTTTTCTCTTCCACCTTGTTAGAGGGAGGTTATCTTTGATGTTTGCCTCTGTGCTGTCAGCTTAGTGGGCCATGGCCTTCTGGGGATTTTCCTGTCCCTTTTTCTCATCATGCCATAAAAACATTGAGATCACAAGTGTGTGCTACCACACCTGGCTTTATGGGGATTCACTGATTCAAACATCAGCATTCAAACATGCTGATTCAGAACATCACACTTGTACAACAAATACTTGATTTCCTGAGCCTTCTCTCTCTTCCTACTGTAGGATTCTTATTCATTTGATTCATTCTATACATTGAACACACAGGCAAAAGCCTGAAGAAGAACAGTTTCATGATAAATACTTTTTAAATGAATGAACAAAAGAAATTTGAAGTTAGAATCTTGGGTGGGAGGGGTGAGGGAGGATGCTGGCATTATTAAAAGATACAGACTGGATGACTGGTGTAGGCAGTATGCTTTGCTCATATGGAAGGTATAAATTTTAATTTTTTATTTATTTTTTATTCAATTGTGTGTGTGTATATGTGTGCACGCATGTGTGTGTGTATGTGTGTAGAACCACGGACGTGTGCGTGTGTGTGTAGAACCACGGACAAATTCCGGAACCACCATGGACCGCCTCCACCTCCTCCTTGTTTACTCTGCCCCAGGATTCACAGCCTCCGCCCTACCAGAACCAGAAACGCAGGCCGCCCCCGCTTCTGTCTGGTGTCTATACGTGGGGTCTAGGATCCAAACTCAGGACCCTCTGCTTGCAAGGCAGAGGATTAACCCCTGAGCCACCTCTCCAGCCCCTGGAAGGTATAAATTTTAGAGAAAAAGATGGCATACCTTGCAGAGAGGTCAGCAGACATTTGACAATTGGAGAATAAAAGGACAACTGGCCAGACTAATTTGAAACTGAATTCAAGTGAGCACCAAGCCCTGTATTTACAAGTAGATGTACTTGTCAGTCCTGCTGAAGAAGGTTAACCAGGCACTGAACAGATAGCTTAATGAGGAAATTCTCTAAATCTATCTTCTATTTCTTTTAAAAACACAAAACCAAATGAAATAAACTCTAAACTTCAAATCTGCGTACTGCCAAAAAAAAGGGGTACTGTATTTCAGGGAGGGATTGTTGCATATGGGCTTTGACAGGATTAAATGACTTTTCTGGTTCTCAAACATTGAATGTGACTCATCTTTTTGGTTGTTTATTGCTTAGGGGGAAGAGAGAGCAGTGGTTAAAGTTAGAAATAATGGCAATCTTGTCAAATGCATCTTCATTCCAGACTCTAATGTTAAGATAGAGCTGAGGAATAACAATGTATAATTATTCATTAATTTTTCCAATGTGCTATTCTTCTTTCGTAATTTGGTATAAGCTTCGAGGTTTGTGTGCTGAAGCCTGAACAAATAGAAGCCTTCATGGGTGGCTTTGGAACAGTGGTTTATACAAAGTTTTAGACAATTAGCCTGTGTGATTCCTTGTGGGACGGCTCAGGGAGAGTGGCCTTGCAGGTGATTCTATTTATTTCCATCATCTTGCTTTCATTTTGTGTGCTTCAATTATGCATATCCAAGTTCCATGCCTTCAAAATAATACAAGTGAACAATACAGGTGATTCAAAGTTAGTAGTTTGAAAACTGTGAAGAATTATATCTATAGTTCAGAAGCACGTAAACACAAAACATACTCCCACTAAAAGCAGACAACCAAATTCAAAACAGTGCATTAACTGTCAGGAAGACAAAAAGTTATAATTCATTAGCTTCCCATTGTGGCTATAATGAGTCACCATAAAATCAGCAGCCTTAATATAATACAAATGTATTCTTTTCATGTTTTTGAGGATAGAGATCCAAATCAGTCCAAAAAGCCGAACGGTTTCATTGAAGGCTCTCTAGGGTGATATGGTGTCTTGTTCTCATCTTCTAAACTGTGTACTTTGCTATGTGGTTGCTCATGTTCTTACATGTTCACATTCTTCCCTTCTTTGTCTTTTATTTTCTTCCCATCTCCCTTAACCTCTCTCTTCAGACCACACCTTGGTACCCCATGGTCATTGTTCCTAGGATGCTTGATCATATTGGCTAAACCATTTCTCCACATAAGGTAACATTAACAGGCTTCAGGGGATAGGAGATGGCTGACTTCGGAGGCCATTTCAATCTGCTAACTATTTTTAGAAAAGTATGACAGTAGAATTGTGAGTGCAGCAGTTCTTAGAGTGACTTAAGTTCCTAAGCTCTACAGTGAAGCAGAAAATCTCATCCTTACTAAACAAGTGCAAAGTGATCTATGAGAAGAGACTACACTTTTCCACAATGCTAATTTTCTTGCCTGAGGCAAAATGTAGTCTGGAGATGTAATGAATCTATTACTGCAGCATTTTAGTATCAGAGTGGACAAGGACTGGTGAAGTTTGTTGCCATGTTATGGGAATCGGAAGCATGTCCTCACTCCCTAGTGGGTGTGAGGCACTAAGGTAGACACAGTAAAGGGTGAAAACATGGATCAGTTACTTAAAGACGTAAAGTCCTACGGAGAGACGAGACAATACACTTTAAATACAGATAGCCTAGTCATCTGTAGCATGAGGGTCAGTGGGCCCGAAAGGAGCCCTGTAGCGTCTAGCGAACCAGTCTGTGGAGTCTCAGCAGGTGTTTTTCTCCTGAATCCGTAGCAAAATTCTACAAAGAAGAAAATAGAAAAATACAAGCAGGGGAAAGCCTCTGTACTCACTTGGTCTGTGATGAGACAGAGTTCTCCTTATAACTACATTTGCTCCACAGTGCATTTAGTATACAGATGCTTTCACATTTCACTAAAGATATTTAAGTCATTGTTTTCAAAATATCTAAAAATTAAGAGTCTGCTTCATGCATTCAATGGGAGAATTGCTGAGAAATTCTGATGCTTCAATAGGCTTCCAAATAGCTAGGACTTTTATAAAAGTATCATATGCCCCATTCTAAGTACTGAGATTTTGACTTGTTTTACATCACTTTCTAAATTCTCCTCCTTCTGAGAATACTGATGGAGACTGCCTACTATTGACTATTCTTGCTGTCAAAGCTCCAGCACAAATTGTTTTTTTCCTCTTGTAATAATCAGTAGCCGCTCTGTCTCAGGACATCTTCAATTCTGCTGGCTCAGTAATCCTTCCTCCATTATTTTCCTTCATGAGACCCTGCTTCAGACTGTGAAGAATCTCAGCTCCTCAAAGCGACACTTGCAGTCTCTTCACCTCTGAATCAGGACCATCCAAGTACCTGCTTGTAGCCAGGCCAGCTCCTTACCTGATGCAGCTTCTCCTTCATATTTCACATCTGGACACTGGTTCTCTATTTCTGTCAAAGTTATCTTTCTATGTTTCTTTCTCTCTCCTCTCTCTCTCTCTCTCTCTCTCTCTCTCTCTCTCTTACAAATAAACATTATCATTTGAATTTTCAGTTAGATCAAAAGTCATGGAGTTATTTGCCCTTTTCTCTTTGAATCAATATATTCCTCCAATTAGAGCCCAATACACTTGCTCTTTCCTGTGGCTTGTTCTGTTTTTATACAGAAACCTACCAAGTCAAACTATATTCATATAGATGAGTTACTTCAGCTTTATTGACTAAAATATTATTGTATAATGAAGCATATTGTTTTGCAGTTATTAGAGAAAGGGTCTTTCTTTTAGTTAGGTAAAGAAAAAGTCAACTTATTTTTATTATAGTGATATTTTAAGACTGTGAAATAATTACTGTGTCTTTGAGAGTTGTGAATGTGGTTGCAGTGTAAAATTTTTCTTGGCAAATAACTCTGGCAAGCCATAAGGTTTATTTAACTTAAAGTACCAAATTACAAACGTCAAATCAGAGAAAATGTATTCAAGTCTTTAACAGGTGCACTACTGTTGTAAATGGCTTTTCTTTTTCTTGGCTGCTTGTCGGAACGATACACAGTTTCCCATAATTATATAGCAACTACCACAATTCATTCTTAACACAACAAATAATTAAAACAGGCTAGAAAATGTCTCTAGACAAAGATTTAGTTTCGATGTCTTTCAAAGTGACTCAATGGTAGAAAAATCTCTTCAAATTTTTCATCTACAAAGTCAGTATTTATTGCTAACTCTGTGCTTATTCCACTGGTGAACAAATACCTAAATTTAAAAACAATATGTAAAGGTAAATTATTAGAAGATACTGTCTAAATTTATTTAGTGGAAGATTTCAGAATATTTCTGACAACTATGTGTTTCCTTACATTTTGTGCTATATGTTTTGATTGTGTGTATATATTTACTTTGTAGTGGGAAACTTCAACACAGTAAAATGCAGGCCCCATACACGAGAGCCTGAAGAACTTATTGCTCATTTTATTTTTATATTGTGTCATTGTGGTTCCAGTGAATAATCTCCTCAGTGAAAGGGTTTCTCTGATGACCATGGTAAATTAGATCTGGGAACCCATGGACTTCAAAATCTCCTTGAAAGGGGAGATCTGACCTTTTTTGCTTACCTTTGGACACTCAGTACATGAACAGTTGCCTGATAGCCAGAAGATGCTTATTAAATCTTTACCATACAAACAAGTGTGTCCTTCATAAAATCCTTGATCTTCGATGTTCTTATTGCAAAGCCAAAAATCAATTCAAAGTATATGTCTGAATTTTTCTCCCACATGACTCCCTTCTAAAGAATTGTATGTTCTGATATTGGCAGATACTTTGTTTCAGTGGGCCATCTCCCATCTCTAAGTGGCAGTTCCTTCATAGAGGTAATAGCAGTCACCTGCCCAGACCACATGCCACACAGCATTGTCCTCAATATGGAGGCATTGGCTGTTCCTCTAAGCTCACTTTTTATGACAGCTGAAACTTTATTGTCAACCCAGATTTTGTCAGAGAATGAGGCATGACAGAGATGGAATTATCTATCTGCCTACATTTTTTTCTTTTCAATGGTTAAAATACTTAAAATCTTAACAAAAGATAATACAAGTATATTTTAAACACAGAATCTATAGAAATATAGTGTAAAGGCCAGTGGAATGGGTCATCACTTTACTGTCAGGGATAAAATGTGTACAACTCCTCACATTTACTCATGGCTGTAATGTATAGTCCAAGGATGAGGCTATGAGCATATTTCCCCAGAGTTAGCTTATTTTTCCTCTGTATAGGTTATTCCAATGATTTCTGCAGAATCTATCAAGTTTGTGGACATTTTATGAAAACTCCAGAGTAAGGGATGGAGAATGGAATCTGACAGTTGGTTTGCATTTTTAAGAGATATGAAAAAATGTAAAAGAGACTGTTTTGAAAAAATCACTATTTCATTATTCTCAAATTCATTGAGTCCTGGATGTAAAGGACTTAGGTAAATTAGTATGATACATTGATCTCCCAAGCATAATACACTAAACAGATGATAACAAACTATTACCTAGGCAGAAACTTTGAGCAAAGGCCCAGAAAAACTAGCAGACTCTCACAAGTTGGCCAAACATTTGTCAGTGACAAATTTGAATCTCAGACTCTAATTTGACAGTATTACTGTGAACTCCTTTCAACTGAACTTAATATACAAAGTTCAGTGTATATTTGTTGTAGGAAGACTCTCCACAGAAGGAGAGTTCCTACAATTTGGTAAGCAATTTACATTTTTAGAGCTGGATTTTTATCAAGGAATGTCAGAAAATGTAAATAAGCAGTTATAATAAATGACATTTTATTGCTTTTGAGTGACAGCTGCATTTATGAAGATTTAGTTTTTATGTTATGATTAAGAAGAATGATTACTTTCAAAGAAGCAAACCATCCCCACAAGTTTAAAAGAAATCATAGTACCAAGTTCATTTGATTAACCATACAGGAATTACTCCATTTGAAATTTTGGATGTTTCTTTTTTTGTTAGTTTGTGTTTATATGTGTACTTGTATTTTAGATTTTTTTTTGTGATCCTTCAATTGACCTTCACTTTTTTCAACAAGACTGTCTTGTGAAGAATTAGAATACCAATTGGGGGAGTGATTATGTTTAAGTAAGAATGTGATTATAGTTGGTTTTCCTTACTAACTGAAAGACATGTTCAACAGTGTTAGGATCATTGAATTGAATGAATTCCCATTTTTTTCTCATCTCTCATACCTCTCTGTATTCTAAACCATCACTAATTGTACTTTTTTGTTGGTTACATTCATTTCCTTTCATTTGTTCCTGTTCTATTCTAATCTAACATCTTCACTGCTGTCAATGAAATCTAAAATCTAATTCTAATCATACCATTCTATAAATTAGCACCTTCCGATGGATGACTGACCTGTGTCCATAGTGTTAAATGTGTGTCTTACTTGGTGCACAGGAAGTTCTGTAACATGGTTTATAATATGTCTTTCACTTTCTAATCACATCTATCTCTGTATATTTCCTCATTTTTTCTGACTTGTTTCTCAATTTGCAATCTCAACAAACAATCTGCTCTATCATATCTCAGTTTATCTGTTTTGTGATCTTTCTGAAGTGCAAACTATTTGATATCTGTTGTGAATTCTTACTATAACAAAGCCCACTAGTTACTAGTCCCTTGAAATCATTTACCATGTAGTCATTTTTGTCGCCTTAGTACATATCGACATTCAGGACTGGGATAGTATACTCCATTTAATAGCCACTTACATCTATTTTTTTCTTTTAAGATTCATGTAAAGCATTTGCTGAGTTATATTCCTGTTATATACTTTATTATGATGTGTATATATCTATGAAGTTCACTTGCTTGTTCATTTGTTCATCAATTTGTATTTTTATTGACAAAGTGTTGACATACAGAAATGGTACTTTCATATGACTAGTCTAAATTGATTAATTTCTTTCCTTCCTTAAACTTATATGCATGGGAAAAAGGCAATAAGAAATAATATGAACAGTTAACATGTTTTGTTAAGTGATTAAGTATTTCAGAAACAATAAAGCAAAGAGCTCAGGAGTAGAAAGCACCAAGGCAGTAGGGAGGCTGCTCAAAGCAGAGATGCTTAGACAAGTCTTGGAAGATGATGGGTATGAGTCATAGAGATCTGGGAGAATCTCAAAAGCCATCACAGAGTGTGGCATGACATGGCTGATAGGAAAGCTAGTGAGTGAGTGATTCCAGTCAGTGTGTAGGGAACAGCAGGAATAAAGCCAGAAAGCCACAGGGATGAGATGTGTGCAGGAACTTTTAGTCCCTTCAACAAAACTTGGCATTTTACTGTGAGTGAGATGGGAGAGGGGCTAATGGAAGAAGAAAACCAGAGGAATGTCATGATCTGATTCTCACTTAACAGAAAAATGTTTTATTAATTTTTTTCTACTTTTGCAATCATATTGAATATTCATCCTAGCTTCCCTCCCTTCCTCCTCCCTCCCAACTCCTCCCTTCCCTTCACTATTCCAATACTCCTACTCCCTCCCACCCTTCTGCCTGCATGCCTTAATGGACCTCAGGGTTCACTCTGGCTTGTCTACTCCTGTGAGGTAGGCCTCTGTAGCGTAACAAATTATCTTTCTTCAGGCCACCCCACTGATGTATGCATTTCCCTTCACTCATCCAGCTTGAGACATAAAGGTTTCCACTGTGAGTTCCCATTCTATGGGTATAATAACAGCTGCCTCTAGAACAGTTTGATGTACTGCCTACCTATAGGTTTATTGGCTGTCTTCCCTAATGATCTACTTTCTTCCCTCTCTTTTTATTAGGTTCTTGTTCTAGTTTACAGTAACAGTAACTCAAACGGGTCTTGAGTCCCATCAGAAAGCTATTGGTTGTCTCCTTGGTACTCATGCCACTATTATACTGGTGGTTGGTCACCTGTTGCCATGGTGATCTATACTGCAACTTACATTGATGGGACTTGTGATTATTTCTCTCCTCCAGCAGCTTCTATAGTATTCTTTGGTACTGTATAAGCTATCCAGCAAAGAGAGTGTCCTCAGACCAGTTCCAAGTGACTCACTTTACCCATATACTATAATCAATTTGTGTTGCATCTTCAGTAATAGGGTCTTACTGATGGTTTTTGGAGAGCAACCAAGAGCCAAGGCAAAAGCCTATAATGTTTGTGAGTCTTTAAGACCTTTCTGACCAACATTTTATCAAGAGGTGTCACATCGTGTGTCTGGGTTCTGAGTGGATCAAGTTCAAAGCTTTTATATTATTTTATTGTTCCCTGTTTTCCTCATTCTATGCTTCTCTGCACAGGGACTATTAATTCTTGTTCCTTTCTTTAAAAGACTTTTTTTTTTTTTTTTTTTTTTTTTTTTTTACATATTACTAGCATAGGATGTTCCTTTGGGGGTTGTTTCCCACCATTTTTTGTTTTTTTTTTTATAAGTCCCTCTGTCTCTCCTGCCTCCCATCCCCTCGTTTCATGCTATGTATTTTTCTCAATTGTTCCCTCCTTCATCCTTGTCTTGAGATCCTAAATCTCCCCTCTAAGAGGTTTTACCCTAATCATCCCTTCCCACTTTCCCACTCTTAGGTTCTTTTCAAATTTTCTGGCTCTTACAGTGCTTCCAATTCAAATACATTGACAAGATTATCAGTTCAATCATCTGCATATTAAAGAGAACATATGGAGCTTAACTTTTGCATCTGAGATATCTCACTCAATATTAAAGTTTCCAGTTCCATCCATTTGCCAGAAAGTTCTATGATCTCATCCTTTCTGAGGGCTGAGTAATATTCCATTGTGTATATGTACCACATTCCTCTGTTGATGGGATAGGCACAATGGCTGTTCTAGTTTTTCCATTATTATGAATAGGGCTTCAATGAACATAAATGAACAAGTGTCTTTGTAATAAGATATAAAGTCTTTGGGGAATTTCCAAGGAATGGTATAACTGGGTCATATGGCAGTTCCAGTTTTAGCTTTTTGAGGAATCTCCACACTGATCTCCACAGAGACTATACCAGTTTACACTCTCACCAGCAGTGAAAAGTGTCACTTTTTCTCCACAACCTTGCCAGCCAGCAGTCTCTTGCTTGTATTCTGATCTTAGCCATTCTGACTGGTAAGATGGTTTCTTCCTACCCCATCCCTCCTGTTCATACTCCTTGAAATTACTGTATTACAGAGATTTATCGTCGAGTGTCTCTAGGTGTAAGCAATGAGACATCTGGTTAAGTTCACAGACTTTTCATTCCTGATCATTTACAACTGAGGGGGCGTGATCTCACCAGAAGGGGAGGGCATATAGTCTGGCAGATAAAAAGTAACCATTTTGCAAATGGGTGATAGACCCCTCCCTCACTGTGGTTTTCCACTTTTATTACATCTACCTTTGAATGTGCTTTGATCACAAGACTCTAGTTTAACAGCTTTTTGTCTCTGGCCAGCGGGTAACATACAATGCCCACCAGGATGGAGTGAAGGGCATTGCAGGAGCAGCAAAACTACAAAAGAAAATCAACAAACCACAATCCAGAACTTCAGAGACTCTATATCAACCACCTGGAACTAGGCCAGCTTAATCTCTCCCTATCCTGAAACTCAGGGAAATTTGCAGAAGAGGGGGCGGTAAGAGTGTAAGAGCACAAGGATGGGAGGCGTAATGATATGCAAGATACTCCACACAAGTTAGGGCCGAAGCAATCATAATTGGACTTTGCATGCCCTGTGCAATGTCCAACACACTACTGACCCCACAAAGTCTAGCATTTGCTAAAGGCACTAGGATCCTTGGAGGCAAGGGATTGACAGCCACAGTAGTGTTCCTATGCTTAACAGGAACAAAGGAAAGGGTTCAGGGAAATGCCGCTGGGTCCTTGTACGTCATCGGAGAGGAGGACCCAGAGGAGAGTCTGGCATGCACATTAAAGGATTCTCTGGGGATTGAGGGAAGAGAAGGCACTGGGGAGTGGGGATGGAGGGGTGAGGGGAGGGCGAGCAGAGGGGTGGGAGGAGGAGGAGAGAGGGAGGAAACCGGTGTACCTATTAAGTTTGTATGAGCGGAGATAATAAAAAATGTTAAAAAAAGATGGTATCACAGGATTGTCTTGATTTGCATTTCTCTGATAATTAGGGAAGTCAAGCATCTTTTAAAGTATTTGTTTGACCTTTTAATTTTTTTTTGGCGAAATCCCTGTTTAGTTCCAGGGCTCATTTTTAACTGGAATGTATGCTGTTTTGGTGTTTATTTTTTCTGAGCTCTTTGTATACTCTGGGGATTAATCCTTTGTCAGATTCATGGCTAACAAAGATTTTCTCCCATTCTGTGGGTTGTCTTTTTGCACAGTTGACAGTTTCTTTTATAGAACAGAAGCTTTTTAATTTTATGAAGTCCTGTTTGTTGATTATTAGTCTTAGTTCCTGGGCATTTGTTTTTTTGTTTAGAAAATCTTTACCAAGGCCTATCAGTTCAAATGTACTTCCCACTCTTTCTTTTAATAATTTCAGAGTTTCAGGTCTAATATCAAGGTCTTTGATCCATTTTGACTTCACTTTTGTGTAAAGAGAGAGGCAACAGTCAATTTTTATCCTTCTACATGTAGATGTGCAATTTTCCCAATGCCACTTGTTGAAGATGTTGTCTTTTCTGCAGTGTGCATGTTTGGCCCCTTTGTCAAAAATTAATTGGCTATATATCAGGGTCCTCTCTTAATAGGAAAATTTTGATTAATGTGCAGATGGTCACTTGAAGAAAATAAGGAGAAGAGTTTTATCATAGTGCATTATGATAGTTCTCAAGAAATGGTGCTTAGGTTTTGGGTACAGACAGCTGGGTGAGGAGGATAGAATTGCCATTAACTGCGATGTAAAGACTAAAGAGGAACAGATCTCTCTCTCTCTCTTTCTCTTTCTGTCTGTCTGTCTTTGGAGTTTACTTTTAGAATGTTAAGCCTGAGATTCCTGTTGCATAGAAGTGGACAGTTGGGTAAATAAATCTGGAAAGCCAGAATTATTTGGAAAAAATTGTTGTCCAAGTGATATTTGTAATCATGATAGTTAAGGGACTGAGTGTAGACAGAAAAGTGAAAAACTCTACAGATGAGACTTTCCAACATGAGAACATGATTTTCATAAGAAGAAAGTGTTTCAAGGACAGGGAATGATTGATTGTGTAAATACTATTGATAGTTTGAGAACCTAATTAGCTATTGTTATTTGCCATCTGATATGTTACACAAATTGCACATTGATTGGCTGTTGAATAGGCCATCATGAGGCCATTAGTGATACTTGTAAGGTCAGTTCTGATGGATCAGTGGGCATAAATGCCTTGTCATGGTTAGTTTGATAAATGGTTAAAATAGTATAAACAATTATTCTACTCACTCAGGTAGTTTGTCTTGGGTACCTGTGCCCCCTACATTCTCTAAAGTGCTCTGGTTTGAAAATGAACTTAACATTCATTCTCAGAGAACTCTGTCAATGAAAACACAGGGCAGGAGAACAGTATATAATGGCAAAAAATAAAAAAAGGAAATGGCATATGATGGGGTTTCTGAGTTTGAGAGAACCTGAACTACACAGTGAGTGTTTATTTAGAAAAATAAAACAAAAAGAATGGACAAGAACAAATCCCATAAGAAAGAGTTTAGAACATTTGTTTGCTGATGAAAATTATCCAGGATGGAAACATAAAAAGGTGATGAGGAAATAAAGAGGAAAATTTTGACAATGATGTCTTTGAAAAGATCAGAAGGTTTAGCTTGGTATATGGGTGGGAAGGCAGAGTGCATTGTGATAGTTTTCAGATGCTATTTTTGTGGTTGATTTATATGTTTGTTTTCCACATACTGTGGCTCTCTTAAGAGCAGTAAGTATGAATGTCTTGTTCATTTCGTAGTAGGGATTTTATTGTTCAATTTATGGTTTCTAGTACAATGCCTGGCACACAACGGGCAGGTAATAAAATGTGTGAATGAGAAAATGAAGACGTTGTACTAAGCATGTGTGCTTTGTCTTCTCACTCAAGTTGGACTATTTCCTTTGGATCTTGACAACCAGACAGACTTAACTGTGTTTCCTTTGCCCGGGTCTAGAGAATGCTTGACTAACTTAGTAGAGTTGATTGATAGGTATGATTGTGCTTCTACCCAAATCAGTGATGCTTCTTAAAAGTACAGTCAGTGGCCCTTGCTGCAGCATTTTGCAATAATCTTGACTATTAATTTGATATGAATTTAGAAGTTGTTTCATCTGGGACTTTTAAAAAAAACTGTTCATCTTTCCACAGGGTCCACTTGGTTTTTAATAACAACTAGGGACAGGTGCCATATGAACAATAAAATATAAACTAAGAAAGGATTAGTATACAAGTGATTTAGTAAGAAAGTTCTTAGTTTTTTTCCATAGAGACTTTCTTACTAAATCACTTGTATACTAATCCTTTCTTAGTTTATATTTTATTGTTCATATGGCACCTGTCCCTAGTTGTGATTAATTTCACCTGTTAAGTGAGAAGGGCTTTAAGAATGATCACATTAATTGTTTTAAGTCTCGATTATGCTTTGTAACCCCTTTGCCAAGTATGTTTTTCTAAGTAAGACATGGAAAAGTATAGAACATGGCACAAAGCAAGTGTCAAATAAATATTTTTGATTGAATTAATGAATAAATGAACAATGACTGTTTCCAGCATAGACTAGATCTCTTTTTGAGTGTGGTATAGTCCTCTCTCACCTCTTCACTTGCTTGGGTTGTTTTCCTCATATTCTTCATCTGCACTCTCTTGTACTGTTTTTGGGCTTGTTTTCCATAGAGACTTTCTTACTAAATCACTTGTACACTAATCCTTTCTTAGTTTTTTTGTGAACTTTACATAAGTATTGCATGTTGCATTGCATACATGTAAGCCATCAATATTACGGGCGAAGAACCCACTGTTTCTTTTTTTAATTTTATTTTATTCAATCGTGCGTGCGTGCGTGCGTGCGTGCGTGTGTGTGTGTGTGTGTGTGTGTGTGCAGAACCACTGGCGAATTCGGGAACCACCATGGACCGTCTCCACCTCCTCCTTGTTTACTCTGTCCCAGGATTCACAGGCTCCGCCCTACCAGGACCAGAAATGCAGGCCGCCCCTGCTTCGGTCCGGTGTCTTTAACGTGGGGTCTAGGATCCAAACTCTGGACCTTCCACCTGCAAGGCAGAGGCTTAACCCCTGAACCACCTCGCCAGTTCCCCACTGTTTTTTAAAGTGATAAATTCTGCAGCTACTGATGGCAGAATTTTGGTGGCAAATCACTGCCAACCAAAAATGCTAGTGACTAACAACTAAATTTAGCACTTTGTTTAGTTTTGGAGATATAGGAAGGTTCTCAAATTAAGTAAATAGTCATTATTGAATTTAGAAGTTCTTTCTAATTATGGAATTATAGCGTTATATAAAACCAGAATGTACTTTCTGATTATATATCTCTCGTTTCAATGCTTAAACATGGATAATAGAGAGTCAATCATACAATCGGTTTTGTGCTATGAGTATGACTTTTTTGTTTTCTTGCTGAATATAAATATCTGGTTCAGTATACTGAGTAAACCACTTATTTTTTATAGTGATTTGGAGAGGACAGAAACCTCCTTAACTGTAAAATGGGATTGTCAATAATATGTTTTAAAGCTGTAAAGCATTTTAGCAACACATTCACTTTATAATGAGAATATTTGAGACCCAAAGAGTCTAAATAATTTGCTCACAATATTCCCCCATCTCAGTTAATGGCAAAGTAGGACTAAAATCCAACTCAGGAGCTCCTATGCTTCTACTGCTGCAAGAAATATGTACTACTTACTCGATTGATATGAGGATTAGGGACCACATCTGTGAAAAATAGATTTAGCCTTTGGAAGGAAAGATGCTGGATAGCTTTATGAAAGTTTTATAAAATATAATCTTATTTTAACCTTTTATGAACAATTGTTAGTTTTGTTCAGCCTTATGTTTCTCACTTTGGGCTTTTTTTTGGCCAAGGACTAGATAATTTATGGTGCTTGATTTTAAAATCAATATTAAGTATCCAGATTTTGCCAGAAATATGAATTACTTCAGCTGATTTTGAAGCTAAAAGCAGTTGCAGATTGACTTCCAGAATGGTGATTGCTTATGTACATAAAAAGTTTTCTGTTCAACTTTGCATATTGGAAATAAGGACTGCTGATTCCAAAAGAATATATATATTCTGGTTATATTCCCAAACTTGATGCAATGTATCCTTAACAAACCATGAATTTTCTGTCTTGCTGAGCCACCATATCCTGACTACTTTCAGCATAGCCAGGGACCCATTATACTAATCCGCTATGCCTTCATATCTCTAGTAAGCACATGTAAGTGATAACTTTGAATATTTATTTCGATTCAAGGTGTATAAATCTTCTCTATGTCATCTTGTAAAGCAAGGAAATTGTGATTTGCTCAGCTCTCTTACTTCAGTTGTTTAAGTTTGGTTCTTTTAGTCACAAGGTGTTTTGATATACGAAGAAGAACGTTGTTTATTTTCTATAGTATCCAAAGTGGTTTGAATAGATTCATATTTGTAAGGAAGATAAAACTTGAGTATCAAAAAGCTAAAGTAACTTTTATGTATATTTTTAATTAGGTCCGATTATATGCAAGACCTGATGCTATCAGAAGAGGATCCGGGGACTATGCTCTCCACATTACAAAGAGATTAATAGAATTTTATGAAGACTACTTTAAGGTGCCCTATTCCTTGCCAAAACTAGGTAAGAATTTCTTGGTTATTTTTGGAAGGACTCCTGGAAGATGTACTTTCTTCTTTATGCATTTATTTGAGGCTTCTTGCAGCAGGAGAATTCAAAGGTTCATAGTTGTAGAGATGTTGAACACCAAAATAATTTCTTCTGAAGAGGAAAAATAAGATTAGTGTTTCTGGATTCTTGCCAGTATGTGCTCATGGAAATTAAGACAGGCATTATATAAAGTTCCAAAAAAATAACCCAAATAGCTATAATTTATTAAATAGATCCTATTGAGGTGCTTTCCCAATTTAACCATCACAACTACCATATGGATAAATATAGTTAGAATATTTTTCATTTAAGAAAACTGAGGAGGTTTCCAAGTATTTATGCAGACATTAAGTGAAGCCTCTAAGATTCCAAACCAGGCCTTTATGACTCCCAGAACTATTCTATATTGTGCACAGAGCTGATGCTGTGGACTTTATATCTCCCGACTTCCAGATGTCAGATCTTAGTGAATTGGCTAAACTTTAGATTACTTTTATGTGTGATATTTCCAGTGCACAGGTCAATAAAATAAAAAAAATATAGAGGCAGAAAACTTAGCAATATTGGAGCTCGTATTCTCTGAGAATAGCCTGGAATTTATTCCTTTTGCAAAGCTATGTGCTCAGTAACTTCTGGTCAGATAAATAAATGCATCAGCTTATTATTCCAATTTGAATGATGCTATGCTTTTGTCAGAAACTGAAGTAGAACTTTCAAGGATATTGGAAAGAGTATGTGCATGCAGTAGAAATGTTGAAGTTCTTTTGATTTTTCAGAAACATGTTTTGGATATATCACAGAAGCCTTTTTTCTCTACCCATCCTTCTCTACCATTTTTTCTTCCCAAGCACATTTCCAACCACATGAGGATCCACATGAGAAGCATTTCTCATCAAGAAGAAAAAGGTGTTTACTTGATCAGAAGTGTTAGTTTGAACCATAGGTTCTCCTCCCTATAGTATTGGACCTATTAAAGCACCTACCTGCTGTATAGCTTTATTGGTTTTATGATGGAGTAGTTAGCTCTGAGAGTAGATAGAATAGTGGACATTGTTATCTATGGGTGTGGTGAGTGATGTTAATGAATTATAATGCAACACTCTAAGGTCTTTCGGAAATATGAACTCTTAGAATCAATAAAAACAATTTTATTTCAAATAAGACTTTTGCCATTGTTCTCTCTCTGTCTTCTAAATCTAATTCCTTGTTAGAACCTGTTACACAGAAATCTCCTCGACACTACCCAAGGCAGAAAGGAACAACTGACCTCATTTACGTGGGAGGTGGCACCATTACTAACACTGAGTAGCCAGAAACAGGGAACTTCTCAGCTTGACCCAAATGTAAAATTCACAGTGCTTATGTTGCAAGTCTAGCCTAAGAAATAAACTGTAGATCTTTCTCTGTCCCCTTCAGACCAGTAATTAGTGGAAGAACTCAATTTATAACTTCAGGGGGTTCCATGCAACTGCCAGCTTGCAGCAGGAGTCATTTCTGCTCCTCTGCTTCATTCACAATTGAACCATGTAAGCGTTTGTCTGCAGAAAAGAGCTTCGTTCACCATTACTATTACTTGTCACACTGCCTTATGGCATGCATAATTGAATAACTTGACTTTCCTCAGCATACTCCCTTTTTACATATCTAGAGGAGTTAGATCTTGTGGTGCTTTGTAAAATTTTCCATAAAATTTTACTTATCCATACAGCCACAGATGTGCATGCAATAGATTGCAAGTATTGCTAAGTATGCTTTCTGAATGTACCCACCTAAAAATCACTTACCACAGAAGTGTTTTGGCAAATGCTTACTTTCTGTTGTACATTATTAATTATATTTTAAATAAATTTTATAGAAACTCAGCTATTGTTAAAGATTCCTATAGATATATCCCAGAAATTAGTGGAGACTGCTCTGACACTTAATATCAAGTTTTCAAGGTTTTGTCTACCCATATTGCCTCTCTTGTCTATTCTAACTTTATTGAGTGCTTATCATAGGTTTTTTTTTCATATGATGCAAATTCTGTAGTGAACAAAGTAGGTAAAAATCCTTTTTCTTGGGGCGTACGTTCCTTCAGGTGGAGAGACAGTAAGCTAATTAGCAACATTATCATTGGAGATAATGAACACTTAGTGGCATAGCTGGATAAGCAGCTCTGATTTATTAACTCAGTACTCAGCAGGTTGATGCAGGAGAAACATGTTTCAGAGCATCCTGGAATATGCAGTGAGAGCCTATTTAAACTAATAAGCAGATAAATAAGTAGAAAAGAGGGTTAGGAAATATGTGGGTCAAATGTAACAGAAGAGAGGGACTGAGCTTATTATTAATTATTTAATTAATTTATTAATTTAGACCCAAGAGTTCTAGGGGAGGAACGAGTGAGTCCAGGGGGTATCATGAGACATGGGCTGTTGTGATAATGAACAAAGTTTGATTTGTTTGAAGAATGGCAAAGAGAAAGGGTAAATGAAGGAGAGTGAGTAAGGTCAGAGAAGCAAACACTTGGATCTCGGTACAATTGGGGCAATGGATAATGCATGCCATATGGTAATCCTCTTTTCCTTCCTTCTTCCTTCCTTCCTTCCTTCCTTCCTTCCTTCCTTCCTTCCTTCCTTCCTTCCTTCCTTCCTTCCTTCCTTCCTTCCTTCCTTCCTTCCTTCCTTCCTTCCCTTTTTTTCCTTCCTTCTTTCTGCCTTCCTGCCTTTCTTGCCTTCCTCCCTTGCTCCTTTTCTCTCTTCCCTACCTCCCTCTCTCCCTAACCTTTCCTTCCTTGCTTGCTTCCTTTTCCCTTCCCTTTTTCTTTCTACTTTTCTTCCCCTCTCTTCTTCCTTGCATCCTTTCTCTGTCATCAGTCTTTCTTTATTTGAGAAAGAAGTAGGTTGGATTGATTGGAGCAGAAGTATTACATAATGGGTTCATAGTTTAAGAGTCATTTTTAAGTATAGGTTGAGAATACACTGTAGAGCAATGATTCTCAGTTGCATGTGGGGGTGACTTTTTTTTCTTATGAATGCTTATGTTCATCTGGACATATTTTTGCTTGTTATGAGCTGGAAGTATGAGAGAGTTAGCAGTTAAAAGCCAAGCACACTGTTAGACATCCTACAGTGCACAGTATCAAGCACATGGTGAAAAATTTTCTAGCCCAGACTGTGGCTAATTCTAAGGTCAGGTGACTCTGTGAAGGGGAAAAGGGCAGAGCTGTGAAAAATAATCAACAGGTCATGGGAAATTTCAGGTGAAGTGGCAGCTGTTTCTTGAACTATTGATGTTAGTAGTGAGGTGTTCAGAAGTGGTCCAGTACTGAGTGTGTACTGAATGTAAACTGACAGTATTTACTGATGTCTGATGTGAAGAAGAGAGGTGGTAAGAGACTTCTCAAGGTCTGTAGCCTTCACAGGATGTAATTGCTGGGACAGAAAGATATGGGAAAAAATAAATTTCAAGATTAATAAATCTATTAAACTGTTTAGATGACACCTTGATGTGCATAAGAAATTCAAGCAGACAGTTCAATTTATGAATACAGATTAGGACGAGTGGTAAGGCTAAATACACACATTTGTGAGCACCTGGTGGGTAATATGTAAAGTCTGGATGGAATGGCCAAGATAGTGAGAGAATATGAAAAGAGAAGAGAAACAAGGGCTCCTGTTTAGAGGAGCCAGTATAAGCTTCTAAGACACAGCCACTGGCCAAAGCACAAAGGTGACTCAGTCTTCATGGTGTCGTGGACATTCAGTGAAGAAAACTCTGCAAACATGGTATCAATAAAATGTGAATCCTGCTATAGGTAAGACGGAAACTTGATCATTCATCGATGGGAGAAGATCAAAGGTTACCCTGACATTGGCAAAAACAGAACTGAGGACTTGGTGAGCATGGTCAATAGCAATTGAGGAGACTTTAGGAAGGACATAGGGAGACAGTGACCAGAAACAGTGAGTCCAGGCCATAGAGTGGCACTTCTGGAATTTCACAGTGGGAGGATGCAGGACAGACTGACTGCATTCAATGTATTCACCTCTGAAAAGAGCTGGAAAGACAGGCTTTTGTCCCCTCTGTCCCTGTCCAACATCCATGGAGATTACAAGTGATCTGCTTAGACTTTCACTAGAAAATAAAGATTTGAAACAAGGGAGAAATAAGAAAACTGCATCTCTTATTTTTTTTAGCACATATATCTATGGATGAATATTGATTTGTTACATTGCAAAATGATAAGATGCTTAAAATGTATTATTTTACCCTTTGATTATCTTTTTTGTCTCATTGTCATTCTCTTTCTTTCTTTCCTTTCTTCATCCATCTGTTCTTCCATTTTTTCTTCCATCTCTCTCTTCCTTATTCCTTTCCTCACCTATCCACCCTTCCTTCTTGCTCTTTAAATACCTGAGTTTTTATCAAGTTGATACCAGGAGGAGTATTTCTTAGGAGAGAAATCTTCCTGTTGGGACAATGATTTATTTTCCTTGTTAAGGACTGAATTTTTTTTTCATGGCTGTTAATTGAACACAACCAGTGATCACTGTATGACTTGTTTCAAACTCTCTAAATTAGATAATTAAAATTATTTTTAACTTTTTTGAAGATTAGTATCTTCTCTTCTTTGATATTAAGTTGTATATGAAATATAAATTCTACTTGGCATCTATCTATATAAGTGTGTCCTATTTTCATGAGAATATGCAGTGTTGTTTTAGAAGGACACTGTGGACATACAGAGAATTAAGTTATCTTTCTTCTTATGTCCCAAACATAGCAATAACAGCAAAATGACAACTGTGTTTGTGTTACTAAATGTTACTCTTAAGAGCTGCACATTTTTAATGTTTTCTGTGGCCTTTTGATATTAAGTATGTGCTATTTTATAATTTTCAAAATGAAGAAATTTAGGTATTCAATAACTAGGCAATATGAGTATATTGTAAGAGCAAACAGTAATGAATTTGGAATTCAAAACTGGGTGTCTCTAGACTCCTAGGATTCTGTTAAAAACAACACCAATCAGATTTTAGTTAATATGAAAATCAAATATTAAAATGTATAACAACTTTAATAAAATTGATAAACTGGTTGTTAGAGGAAAATGTGCAAAGTAGTTATTTTGTTAATTTTTTTGCTATTTAAGGCAATGAATTTCTAGAAATATTTGAGGCAAAAATTTGAAGAAACACATGTTATACATTTTAATTTCATCAACCTGAAGACATGTAAATATTGTAAAGGTGCTTTCATCATCAATTTTTATAAGTTAATTAGGTGGCAGATGAAATGACTGACACAATATTTTGTTATTCACCCCATTTAGATTTCAATTAATTATGGTGGGTAGTTTTCAGTTTGCTTTTGCTGCTGCTCTGTAATCTGTAAATCGATGTTTTCTAAAGAGCTTGCTTGATTACTTCTTTTCAAGACACAGCGCTTTTGCTTTTATGGTGCTTTTCTGAAGAATTCATTAGCTACCTGGCACGGTGCTGTGACTGGAGAGAGAGAGAGAGACAGAGAGAGATAGAGAGAGAGAGAACAGGTGTTTTGTCTTAAGAATTTCTGCCCTCAAGGAGATTGTGGTTTTATTGAGGAGAGAATGTAATATTTACAGGGATGAATGAATTAGGCACTCACATGATATAGAATATAATGAAACACTTCAGTCTTGCGGGGTAAATATTTAATACCATATTAAATTGAGAGTCTTGAATCTAACTGCACAGGTGAAAAGCAGCTATGAGAAGCCTGATCTTTACCTGAGTCCCCACCAAAGAGATAAGGGTTTAGTTGGAGATGGGAGAGAAAGAGCTGAGATCTCTTGAAATTTGTGTGGTAGAAGAGTCCTACTCATTTCTTTGACTTTATGAATCACATTGATTGAATTTAATATTATCTAGAATGAATAAATAAGTTATGGGATAAATTATTCTTTTAGATTTCAAGAATAAGAGTTTAAGAGTTGCTAGATTGAATTATTAAGTTTTGCTTAAGTATAGTTGTTGACATATCATTTTCCCTTTTCATGTATGTTCATGTTTATGCAAGCACATGTGTGTGTGTGTTTTGTGTTTGTGTGCATATTGTGTGTGTGTATATAAGCCAAAGGATTCCCCAGGTATCATTTTATTCCTTAGAAGGTGTTCGTCTTGTTTTATAAGACAGGGAGTTTGTCGAATACATCTCACTCACTAAAAAGCAATGTTGCCATTGATTTCTTTCATCTTCAGTGTCTTTTTAATTGGGAGCCTGGAGCTCACTAATTCAGCTAGGCCGGCTGGTCAGTGAGCCCCTGGGACCCACCTGTCTTTGTGTCTACAGTGCCAGCATTAAAAGTGTGCATGCCACTACATCTAGCTTTTTCACATGAGTTCTGAGTATCATCAAAGTCTTGCCCCTTCTTGTGCTTTACCAACTGATATAGCTCTTATCCCTGACACATATTTTTGTTATTGCATTGTTGATGGTGGTGATGGTATTGGTGGTAATTATGATGCTCTGCTAATTGCAGAGTAAACTTCATAAAATTTTATTATACAGTTGAAATATATAAAATATTTCAAATAGAGTTGGTAAGATGACTCTGCTGTTCGTAAAAGCAACTGTATGAAAAACTAACGAGCTGAGTTTGATCCCCATGGTCTACCTGGTAGAAAGAAATGACCATCTTCTGACAGTTGTCCTCTGACCTTCACATGTATACCATGACACATGTGTGCCTTCTCTCTCTGTTTCTCTCTAATAAATAAAATAAAATACTTGAACTGTATTAGTAGCATGTATAGCTACATTTTCATTATATATATTGACTACTAAATATTTTATTTCCTATGGACTTTTAAAAAATATTGTGTGTGTGTGTGTGTGTGTGTGTGTGTGTGTGTGTGTGTGTGTGTGTGTATGTTAGAGGGAGTGTCCCTGTGGAGCCAAGGACTAAAGATATCTTCAGAAATCATCCTGGATTGCTTCTACCTTCTTTTTGCTTGGGATGTCCTAGACTCTGCCCACCAGGGACAGAAATGCAGGCTTCTGCCATATCTGCCTATCTTTTTCCCCCATGGGACCTGGGATCCTAACTCAGGACTTTTTGCTTGTGAGGCAGAGTTTTAACCCCTGAGCCATCTCTCCAACTGTTCATGTGGATTTTAAGTTAGCGAGTATAGTTGCTTTTAACTTGGTCTGACAAATGTATACTACTGGCACTTAGTCATAATCTCATAGTTGACTTAAGATTTATCTTCATATTTTTGAAGTATGACTTTTCTTGTTTTGCCATTTATTAAATAACTACTTAGCATTATGTGTATGTTTGGTTAATATCCTTGAGGAATATTGTTTTGTAAGATAAATGATCTGGGGGCTTTTTACATGATTCTTTGCAACATGAATTTACTCCCCAAATGCTTCCTGTGATGGTTATTCTCAACCATCAACCTGACATAATCTAGAATCATATGGAAAGAATGTCCTCTGGACATTCTTGGGGAATATCGTGTTTATTGTGGACAAAATTTTTCCCTAAGCAAGAGGTCCAGAATAGTATAAAATGGAGAAAAGAGAGGCGAGCATCGGGAAGTATACTTGCATTAATTCACTGATGTCCTCACAGGGATGGCCTGTACCTTTGAAATGTGAACTAATCTTTCTCTCTACAATTGCTTTTATCAGGATAATTTGTAGCAGAAACATCAAAAGACTCTAAGACATTTCTATTCTTAACTCCTCAAATTATTAAATCTTGTATTGGAGCTCTGCAGCTGTGCCATTTATGGGTGGGAACTACTTTATGGATTTCTTTTTTTGAAGCTAGGGTTGTACCTTCTTATGTAGTTTGCTATAACATGGTCACTTATCTTTTACTTTACTAAGTCTTCAAGTTGCTTCCTTTTTTCTCTTCAGAATCACAGAATGTATTATTATTATTTTATGAAGATGATTTATTTCTGAAAAATCCTTTCGTCTGGTGAATGTCTCATAAACCAAAAGAATAGTTGTCATTTCCTTCAACAGAAAATGTCTTATTTTGCAGGCCATTTACACTAAAACAGCACCAAGTCCTATTAAAATAGACACAGTTATTTCAATACTTAACAGTTGTTTTAACAAGGCATTTTATTCCTTCATTAATTATTCTATAATATGGTCATTTAACTGGTCTTGTTAAGCTATTTTGTAGCTATTACATGCTGTATACTTCCAAGATTATGCTAACAAACAAAGCATATATGGTACTCAATATTTATTATATGTAAGTACTCATACAACAAAGAAATAGAACAAACACTAAAGATGAAAGAAATCAATGAAAACTATGCATTTCAGTGGGAGTGATACATGAGGTTATTACTACTATAAACAAGCAAACCATAAGTGTATAGCATCGGGAATTTAATGTAATCCAAGTCAATGGTAAGGCTAAATTTAACTAATTAACTAAACAAGCATTTATTGAGCATTTACCGTGCATGTTGTCCTTTATACTTGTCATAATTTGTGGCCTTTTCCACTGGAGGCTTCAAATCTAGCAGAAGAAAAAATTTCATTTTCAGTTTGCAGGCTTGACAATGCTGAGCCAAGTGTTCACTGTCGCTGCCTCCTCTGTTGCTAGTCTCAAATATTTCAGACTTTCAGAACTTTGGAATTACTCTTAAGAGTAATTTTCATGGATTAAACCAGCGTTTTAGCTTAGGGCATATTCATAAAGAGATCCCTAAGGCATTATTTTACTCCTTCCAACAGAGGCATTTGGATCTTAAGTTAGGAAATAGTTTTCCAATGTTTACATAATTAACCATTCATACACCATGTTCCTTACAATCACCCCCCCATGATTATCATGGAGCAACATGTATCTCTCCAGATTGTCCTTTTGTAATTTTTATTTCTTTATGTCTTACCTGCTCCAGGATATCATTTCAGCAATTTTTCCTCCATTTTTCTGAACCTTCAGTGTTCCCTTATTGGTTCCTTATCTATCAGCATTAACAATAAGTTGCTCTTGTTCTCAGCCTGACCAGCGACATGTGCATCCACTGAAGTTTCAGATTCATTTTTCTCTGTTACTTTACAGATAAACTACTTAAAAGGACAGTCTGTGTGCAGGGATTCCAGTTTCTCTCATTCTTTGTCTCTTGAATGTATTCTACATTAGATTTTGTCCCTAAAACTGCACTGAAATGTCACTAGTTGAATAGTGCCTCCACACTATCCCAACCATACATACTTAGTCTTCATGACGAGTTGCCAGCAGCTCCCCACTCCTTGAGATACAAGTGTATTTATCTTGTCATCTGTCTTTTTAGGATGACAACATTTATTTATTTTTGTTTTTCTCCTATTCAGTGGATAGTCTTTCACTTTTTTCAAACTCTGAATCTGTCTAGGCTACTTGAGTGCTCTAGGAACTGGGCTTCATATATTTTGTCTTTGCTATTTCTGTAGGTGCCAAGCTCCTGCGGTGACCCCATCCAGCCTCTTGGCTTTGAACACCACCATTTTATGCTGGTAGTTGTTAGATTTACATGCTTCTTTCACTGTGTACTTCTGCCATCTATTCCCATCTGTATCGGATGCTTTAGAAGTTAAAAAAAAGCAAAAACAACCAAACTTCTGGTTTCCCTCTGCTTTCACACACCAAACAACACAAAAGAGTTGCACCCCATAGGTATAGGGATTTTTTTTTTCCCCATCAGTAGGCAAGTAATCAATTCTGAGTAAACACCAAGTGAATGTTCTCTGATTCAATTCAATTTTAACACATCTACTTGGAGTTAATATACTATCCAGCATGAGAACTTAGTATTTAACTGCACTGAAGGTTACTATCCTCAGTGCTTTTAGGATTTTGAGAAGAATTATTGCGTATGTGTGATTGAATCCTGGATAATCATATAGAAATGTCACTGGTCAGAAAGTTGTCTGTTCTAATGCTAATATACTGGCTAGGGAACCACAACAAAGCATGTCTATTTTGATGCTTTGAAGCTTCATTGTGTGTTAGCTTACTTCTGAAAGATTCTTATTGGCTAGCTCCAAGATAAAAGGTAGAATGAAATTATATTCTCTATGTACTGCCTTGGTAAATAGAATTACTAGTTTCTATGCTGCCTATGGGAGGGAGTTATGAGTCAGGAACCATGGACAACAATCAAGATATGTATATCAAAGTGGTGCCTGATGGATGGAGGAAGGTAGATACTGTACTGGGCTTACTCAAGAATCAACAAGAAGACAAGCGTATCAAGGACGCAGTGATTATGGTGAGTGTGGGATGAGGTCTTTGAGGTAATTGGCGAGGTGGTGAAAGATCTTGTTGCCTGGCCATTGCAAGGGATGTATTTTCATTCTGAGAAATTACCATCCCTGGGCTGCCATAACAGAATATCAGAGACTGGATGATTTAACAGAAATTTATTTTTTCATATTTCTAGAGGCTGAAACTAAAAAAAAAAGAGTCTCACTAAAGTGGTCAAACTCTGCTTAGGGCTTGGCTTATTGGCTCTCCAAGGGTCACTCACTTACAATGTCCTGATGAGGCCAGGAATGGGAAAGTGCTCTCATGCCTTCTCTTACGAGGACCCTGGAATCTTACATAACTGCAATGGTCTCTCAAGATCTGTTTCCAGATACCATCATATGGGATTAGGACTTCAACATGTGTTTGTGTATGTGTGTGTGTGTGTGTGTGTGTGTGCGGGTGTGTGTCCAGAGGAGACAGGCCAGTCTGCCAGGTGTGTACTGGTGTGATATTTTTAAGAAATTGTATTACTTGCCTCACATAGAAAAGATTGTTGAAGGAATGAGAAGCTTGGAGAACAGTGAAGCTATTCTACTAAACTAAGAAAAAATGGGATGTTGGACAGAACTGGCAGCAGTGGATAAGTGAGCAGATTCTTGACACATTTTGTAAGGAGAACCAACAAAACTTGCTGTATTACAATAGAACTTCAGTTGAAGTTGCAGTGTTTGTTCCTTTCCATAATAGCTTAGAAGATCCTGGCAAGCTGCCTGAAGAACTAAGAACACACACACACACACACACACACACACACACACACACACACACACATACACACACACATTCGGCTTACTTTCCTGTGTAGCCACAGTGAAAGAGACAGCGAAAGAGAGAAATCTTTTGATGTTTCCTGTTCTTTCTTGGTTATTTGAAATTAATTTAGCAAAACAATTAATTTCTATATTTTCAAAGCAGAGCAACTGTGCTTAGAACAATATAATGGTTGTAATAGTCCCCTTCTTGCGAATTTCTTCCTTCATTGGCTATTGGTCAATCTGGAGTTAATTATAGCCATACTGCAATCCAAAGCCCTGGAGAAAGGGAGGAACATTTCATTAAAGTTTAGCTAGGGATTACTGCTGACAGAAGCACTGCCAATCGGGCAGTTTTAAAAGAAAGGTGACCATTGCCATAAACGTTAGAGCTAAAATAGCCTATATTGTGATCAGAGGGTTTTTCAAATTAGCTTCATTTCAAGAAAACTGAGACTGAGGGGTTGTTATGTAAATTAGGGTTAAGCATCTATAAGCTGATTAAAGCAAAATGCTCGATTACAGAGACAAAGTCAAAATACATTTTTTATTTTCTTTTTTTACTGTTATTGTGGCAGTGTTTCTCCCCCCATGCTTCCAGTTCAAAACATTCATTTGCTTCCATTGTAGAAATATTGTACTTACGTCTCAGCTTTAGGAATTATAGTTATTACCAAGATGAGATCATTGTTCTTTTAGTTTCACATTAATGTCTTAGGATCTTAATAGATGTTGAATGTGATTCATTGATCTATTTGTTTCCTTATTTTACAGTGGTAGGAATTGAACCTAGGATCTTGTGCATGCCAGGCAAATACTCTACCACTGTGGTGCACACTCAGTCATTGATTTGATGAGACAGGATCTCACCGAGTACTTTAATCTGGCCAGGAATGGTCATCCCTCTGACTTCAGTCATTTGAGTGCTGGGATTACATTTGTGCCTCATTATTGATGTAGCAAAAGGGTTAAAGCTGCTGTCAGACAGAAGCAGCTAAGTAAGGGAGGTAAGTTACTATCCTCTTTCAACCTTGGGGTGAGAAACTTCTTGGTGGTGCCAAGATGTTTGAATGACTCCCCACATCTGAGTTAGAGGGAAGTTTAATCCGATAACCACAGTAATGACACTGACCTTTCAACTTGACTTACATCTTGTTGGAGATGTAAACCTGTTTGTAAACAGTTATCTTACCCACCCCTCCCATTCTTGAAAATCATTGCTAAACTCAAATTCCAATGTTAACCCATAAGTGTACATTTCAATAAAATTCTCCTCACTCTCTACACACAAGTGGACTCAGGTTCTCTGTTTGGGATGAAAGGAACTTTCTCCTAACATTGTGCCTCACTTTAACAGTGTGTATGTTGTGGGGAAGGAGTAAGAAGCAGACTATTATGTATGGCAGCCCAAATGAGGATTATTCATTTGCTTGCTGGTTTAATGTAGGAGGTAATTTTTCATCAAACTGTGTAACATTCAATGTGGGTAGGTGATTGTAAGAATAAAGAATCTTATAAATATATTCAACTACTGTAGTATGTTGTGATCATTTTGATGATGAATGACTTTTCTATAAAATCACCTATTTTAAAAACTTTTAAAATATATGACTTTTTCCACCTGGATACAGTAGGGAGATCTAGGAGTTCACCTGGAACTTCTCAAGAGGTTTCAAGTAGAAAAATGTATTCCTGGTATATTTTTTAGTCTTAAAAATCTCTTACTCTGTCTTTGAGAAATTTGATGTTGCTGCTTATATACTTTGAAATGTTAAAACAGAATGAAGTGTGAAGCAAGGTATAGCCTGTCAGGGGGCCACAGCACACGCTCAGAACAAATCCAATATGGTAGCTATAAATGAAGCCTTCCAGGCATCTCTGAAGCTTTTTAAGGGGTAATTTTGAAAGAGAAGGTGAGTCTCAAATGCCATTTTTCAGATGGAGGAATTTTAATGGTTTGTAACTTAATTTTTTTCTTTATTGGCATTCTTTTCTTTTCATCTGGGTCCTGTCTTCATATGGGAATTGATTCACAAATGACCTAGTATATATCCTAACATAAAATAAAATGTGTTTTGGATTTTAAATTGTTTAGCAATTGTCCTTATTTTACAGACTGGAAAATATTCACTAAGTTGTAAAATAATTGGTAGTTGATAATATTTAGGATCATTTAGCTTGAGATGCACCCTGTCAATTTTTATTAATATTAATAGAGCTAGCTGGTTATTGGCATGAAACTTGATGAGCCAAGTTTTCTTAAGGGACACAGCCAACATTATGTATCTTTAGCAAAATTTTAAGTATAATTTCTTATGTCCGTGACAGTGGACTGAAATGTAATCCCCCTGACCCTGAAATTTGTATATTGAAGTTTACTCCCAGTGCAACTTATTTGGAAATAAAGAGTAATTTAAAGGTAATTAGGAGGTAATTAAGTTTTTAAATAAGGTAATTTGAGTGTGGTCCTGATCTGATAGCATGGGTGGTTTTATAAAAAGACCTATAAGGGAGGGGAAAAGGAGAATATCAGACAGGGCTCTGTCTCCTCTCAGTTAATGAGAAGACACAGCAAGAGGAAAGCTGTCTCTATAGAAAAAGACCTCACAGGCTGGCATCAACAGATTGACATTTTAGCCACCAGAGCTGTGAAGACATATATTATGTTGAGGTCACTGAAGCTGAGGTATTTTATTATCACAGTGCATGCTAATCCACACCAGTGAGAACTTGGGACGTTTCAGCATTGTTTGCTTAGATTTGTGTTCAATAGCAATTCTAAAATGGTCAAAATACAGATCGCGGCAACCAGTTGAATTATTAAGGCCTTTTTAACACAATTCCATCCTACCCAAAATAATCAGATTATTTAAGAAAAAATATTGTTTTATCTTTTAAAGTATCTGTTGCCCTGCATCAACCCTCTTTACCTGTCCAAAAAAAAGTGATTAGAAAGAATTTTAATCATAAAAGAATCTTTCCCAATCAATTTTACAGTAGTCATCAAACTTCCTTGGTAAAGGCACAGATAGGAAATATTTCCAGCTTTGTAAACATTATCAGCTCAGTTACAGTACTGAATGGATCTATTGTAGCAAGAAAACAGCCACAGACAACAAATAAATGAACTAATGTGGCTGTGTTCCAATAAAATTTTATTTACAAAAACAGACAGCTGGCTGAATGTGGCCCATGGGCTATAGTTCACTGAACCCTGCATTACTCCATAAGTTCTTTAGTTCAGTACAAAAAATATAAATCCCTCAAAGGCCCTCATTATGGACATATTTTTCTACATGTCTGTGTATATTGAGAACCAAATTGAAGTGACATGCTATGAATAACCAGTGCATGTTGTTCTCATCAAGGTCACACATTTGCTCATCATATATGTAAAGCAGTTATTAAGTAATTGCTCCATTTTGTGTACTATTTTTGTGCATATGTGGTGTGGGCATGTGCACGTGTGTGGGAGTGCATGTCCAAGAAGCACTTGAGCGAGTATGCTTGTGGAGACCCCAGGATGACATTGGGAATTTTCCTAGACTTTTCTAATTCCTTATTGTTTTGCTCTGTGATTTCCCAAGTTCAGACCTCACCACCATTTCTGCCCTATGCTTTTATGTGGGATCTGGGATCTGAACTCAGGTACTTTTACTTGTGAGGTCAAATCCTAACCCCTGAGTCATTTCTCCAGCCCCTCTATTTTATACACTATTTACAAGTATGTCAAATTATTATTATCTCTGTTTTAAAGTGATGTGCTACATTTTTACCCAATTATTTTTATATGCTGATACATATTCTTGGTATATATCACATATTCACTTCTCATATTACACAGTCCCATGAAGAGTTATACGTCCATTCTCTCATATAATTTATTCCACATTCTTACCTTAGACGAATAATATTGGAGAAGCTTCTTTAATTTATTCTGTCAAAATTAGCCTATCCATCTCTCTCTGCAACCTCTAATAAGCAAAAAGCTAGGAAGGAAGGAGGCAGAGTACAATGTCTGTTCATAAAGACATTTGGCTCAGGTCACTGGATTTAAATCACAGATCAGTTTTATTTGTATCTTTATTTTTATCTTTATTTATCTCTGAGTGCTGAGTTCCCAAAGCTCATGTGTGTGTCATGGCTGCCCATCTCAGAGCTTGAGACTCAGGAAAGTAACCCTCACTGCAAGAACATTCTGAGAAGTGCAGGTTGAGGGTGGGAAACGGTGTAAGTCAGCAGCCAACCTCAGGGAACACAGGCTGTCTCAGAGTCTGTCATGTTTTTTAACCTAGCAAATGGGAAAATTGAAGATCTGTTCCCGCAGTGTCAGATTTTGTATATCTGTTGTCAAACATATCAGTCACTGGAGATACAAGATGAAGAAAACCACAAATAAATGATCACAAGAAAGAAAATACGCTGATCCTCATTCTTGAATGGAGGTTGATATACTTTGATCGATACAGTGCCGTGTGAGAGTTGACATGGCATTTTGTACTCAGCCTAGAAAGAGAATTTGAGAATGCTGTGCTCAGATGTGAAGTACGCCACAACTCTCAGAGAGTCGTTGCTGTGAATTTCATAAAAATACCAAATCTAATGGTTAACAAGTTTTTTATTCCTTTAAAATACCTGAATCATGGTCATGTGGCTATATTACTGCCATGCTTTTGCTTACTACAGTGTCTTTTTGGAAAGGGAACAAAATTAAATTATAATTAGCAATTTTAAGTGCATAAGTCTAACTTATATGAACACGCTCAGGTTCTACTTTCAATTTGAAGTCCTTGATAGCTTAAGAATTAATGTAGACAATGAAATGCATGTACTTGGAGACCTTAACATAAGTTATTATCAAATTTATTTCAATATACTTAATTTAAATTTACTAATGTTCACCAGGGTCTAATAAATGAGGCAGGACAAAATTTTCTGAGCTCCCAAATTATAAACACAGAACAATGTAATTAGAAGTCCAGGGAGCAAGATGTTCTGAAGACACCATTTCCAGTGGGACTGAAGAGAAATAAAGGGACCAGCAAGTGTTATTATCATGATGTACTGCTTCCAACTTCCTCACTGCCACAACCATGTGAGAGACTGATATGAAGATGAAAGCCATAATCTCATCTATTAACCTCTCCCAAGAGATGATCTACTCTTTTCAACTCCATTAGCATCACAATCTCAAGTGTCCCAGGGCATCTCTCATCATATTAAGACTTCTCTCTCTCTCTCTCTCTCTCTCTCTCTCTCTCTCTCACTTGCCTTCCACATACATGTACACATACTGCTTACACAAATGCACATTTTGTATACATCTATAATTTATATATGTATTGCACAGTGTTTGAGCTCTGGGCACATTTGTAGAGAATTAATGGTTAAGCCCAGAGCAGACATTCAGGAGATTGCCTAGCTGATGGGGAAGACACAGCCCATGGTGGGTGGGATTAGGCCCTGGAATAAAATATAGAGAGCTGGTTGAGAGAGTTGGCATCCTTGTGTACTTGGTTAGACATGCTGGTCTGGCAAGTAAGGATTGTTCCTCTCTTAGCCATTATGAGGAGATAGTGTGGCCAGTTCCCTTGGCCTTGGTGTTGGTGTGAGCTCTCCATTAAGCTGGACTAAGAACTGTAACCAGTAATCATAAGAGAAAATAAACCCCTTATTCCCTTAAGCTGTCTGATGGTCATTTATCATCAACCATGTAGGCAAACTGCATATTAATGCTTGCTAATTTGCAAGCATTGATTCACAGCTCTGTGCCCTTGCTGTGGATGTGATGTCACCAGCTGCTTCAAGCTCCTGCCACTATAAATTGTCTATAATGACAGACTGTAACCTGGAATTGTGAGCCAATTAAACTCTTTTTGCCTAAGTTGCTTGAGTCAGTTATTTTGTTGCAGCAGCATGTAATGAAACTAAAACAACCCTTTATGTCCCATACTTTTTTGTGATGAGAACACAAAATGTATTCTCAGTGGTTTTCCAGGATACAATACATTACTACATTGTAGTACTGATCTCTTGTACTTATTCTTCTTAAGTGAAACTTTATATCCTTTGACCAATGAATTTGTAGCCATCCTCCAAATGATGTTTTATTCATGATACTCAAGCACTAACTTTCTACCACTCTTCTCTCATTCATCTTGCTGGCTTTGCTCTTCATATTGATGTTTCCTCATCACCCTTGAGAGGCATTTATCACCTTAGTGCTATTGATCGTTTTTATTGCCCTATCCAGTGGTAGTCATGTCCTAGACCTAGTCACTTCACTGATTGTATCACTTTAAGGCATCATTTCAACACATTCCACTCCTGATTTCTGACTTCATAGTTCTAGTTTTTCTGCTCCAATAATCTTCGTTCTCCTTATTCCTGGGATTCTACCCTGTTAAACCTTCATATGCTCATGAGTAAATGATACCATGTGGTATCACGTCATGCCTCTTCTTCCATTTCCATCTCTTTCCCTTATCTCTGCCATCTCATTTGGGAAGCCTTCTGTCCCTATTTTGTGACTATATTGGCTTCATTATTATTCAAATATGAACAATAATGAAAATTTATTTCATTGAATACACAAATCTCCTTGTCCAAGTATATATACTAAATTTGCTTCAATTTTCCACAGCTGCTAGTATTTACAGTTACTTTGTGAACATAAACACTTGAAATAAAAATGACATGGAAAACATTTAAATGTAACTACACCCAAAAATGGAAGGATCTAGGGAGTTAAATAGCCAACCGGTAAAGGGAAGACTGACCCCTCTTACTGCGTGTCCTATTCCTATTCTTCCATCTATCTTTGAGTTTCTTCTTATATTAAGATCTTCTTTTTTTTCAGGTGTATTCTTATAGTCAATGCTTATGTTTAATTTTTTAAAATTCTTTGACACTTTCATAGAGAAATATAATGAATTCATGTATTTTTGCCCCTTACTATCCAATCCTATCTCTTGCCTCTGGTCCCATTTCATATTTTCTCCTTTCCAGCCAATCTCCCTTCTGCTTTTCCCATCTTTTTGCACGTGGGGATCAATGGGTTTCTCCTGAGATGCCTGTGCTGGCAAACTCCTGAGCACTTGCTGGGCGGTAGATGACTTAGTGAATAAACAGTTGAGTAAGGATACGCCTCTTCCCCTGTCTGGCATTAGCCTTCGGTGGTCTCTCAGGGAGGCGTAATGTTTAACTGCTCCATCTTCCCTTTGGGAAAGAACGTTCGGGATGCAGATAGAAGGGCGACCATAAAGAAAGCCATCATCCCTGCTTTTTACTGTTTCTGTAGTAATACGACCCATCCAGCTTTCAGAAAACGTGTCCACCCCAGTCTGCAGGGGCATTCTCATTCTGAGGCAGAGTTTCAATCCCTCCACACACATATGCTAATATTTTGTTTAGAGTATCTTGCATTTTTTGTTTCTTTTTTTATTATTATTTCCGATCATACAAACTTAACAGGTACACCTGTCCCCTCCCTTCCTCCACTTCCTCCCCACCCCCCTGCTCCCCCTTCCTCCCCTTCCCCCAGTGCCTCTCCCCCCAATCCCTGGAGCATCCTTTAATGCGCATGCCAAATTCTCCTCTGAGTCTTCCTCTCCAATGAGGTGCAAGAACCCAGGGGCATTTCCCAGAACCCTTTCCTGTGTTCCCCTTAAGCTTAGGAACACTACTGTGACTGTCAGTCCCTAGCCTCCGAGGATCCTAGTGCCTTTAGTCCATGGTAGGCTTTGTGGGGTCAATAATGTGTTAGACATAGCGCAGGTCATGCAAAGTGCTATTATTATTGCTTCAGCCCTAACTTGTGTAGAGTATCTTGCATATTATTGCTCCTCCCATCCTTGGGCTCTTACAATCTTACCACCCCCTCTTCGGCAAATATTCCTGAGCTTCAGGATGGGGAGAGATTAGGCTGGCCTAGTTCTAGGTGGTTGATATAGAGTCTCTGAAGTTCTGGATTATGGTTTGTTGATTTTTTTTTTTTTTTTTGGTTTTGTTGCTCCTGCAATGCCCTTCACTCCATCATGATGGGCACTGTATGTCACCCCCTGGCCAGAGATAAAAACCTGTTAAATTAGAGTCTTGTTATAAGAGTATATTCAAAGGTAGATGGAATAAAAGTAGGATCCCGTGGTAAGAGGGGGATCAATCACCCATCTACAAAATGGTTACTTTCTATCTGGCAGCCTATATGTCCTCCCCTTCTGGTGAGATCATACCCCATTAGTTGCAAATGATCAGGAACAAAGTCTGTGAACTTACCCAGATGTCTCATTACTTACTTGCAGTCCTTGATGGTGGCCTATTTTCTCTGTTGTAACATGGTCCCCTCTCTCCTTGTTTCTGGTGGGGCCCTCCTTCCCCAAACCTCCTGTTTATAATCTTTACAATTACTGTAAGTATTACAGAGATTTGTCTTTGAGTGTCTCTAAGTGGGTTTGGTACTAGGATCCACCTATTAGGGAGTACATATGGTACTTAATTTTCCATGTCTGGGATACTTCACTCAATATAATTTTAGGGAGTACATATGGTACTTAATTTTCCATGTCTGGGATACTTCACTCAATATAATTTTTTTCTAATTCCATCCATTTCCAGCAAATTTCATTAATTCATCATTTTTGATGGCTGAGTAGTATTCCATTGTATAAATGTACCACCTTTTCCTTATCCACTTGTCAACTGTTGGGCTGTTTCCATGACTTTGCTATTGTAAACAGTGCTGCTATGAACATAGTCGTGCTTGTGCTATTGAGGTGAATTTTTGCTGTATGGGGGGTTTTCCCAAAAGTGGTATAGCATTTCAATCTTTAACTTCTTTAAGAATCGCCAGATGGCTCGCCAGAGTAGTTGTATGAGCCTGCATTCCCACCAGCAATATAGGAGAGTTACCCTCTCTCCACATCCTCTCCAGTACTTGGTGTTGTTTGTATTGTGGATTTTTGCCATCCTGACTAGGGTGAGATGATATCTCAGGGAAGTTTTGATTTGCATTTCCCTGAAGGCTAAGGATGTGATGCATTTTTTAAGATATTTGTTAGACATTTTAATTTCGTCCTTGGTAAAGTTAAAGTTCCAAGGCCAATTTTTTAATTGGCCCACTTGTTTCCTTGGTGTTTAGTTTTCTAAGTTTCTTTGTGCACTCTGGATAATAGAGCTCTATCAGATATTTGGTTAGTGAAGATTTTCTCCCATTCTGTGGGCTGCCTTTGTGCTCCTGTTACAATCTCTTTATCTGAACAGAAGCTCTTTAATTTCACAAGATCCCATCTGTTGAGTGTTGGTTGTAGTGACTGTGCTATTGGATGTCCGTTTGGGAACTGTTGGCCTAGACCAATCAGCTTTATGGTTTTTATAGTCTCTGGCCTTATATTGAGGTCCTTGATCCATTTGGAATTAATTCGTTTACATGGTGACAAGTACGGGTCCAGTTTTAAACTACTGCATGTGGATATCCAGTTTTGCCATCACAATTTGTTAAAGGTGCTGTTCTTTTTCCATTGAACTTTTTGGGCCCCTTTGTCAAAGATCAAATGGCTATAGTTGTGTGGACTTATATCTGGGTCTTCAACCCTTATTCATTGATCTGTGTGTCTATTTTGGAGCCAATACCAGGCTGTTTTTACAACTATGAATTTGTAGTATAGACTAAGGTTTGATATGGTGATACCTCCAGCTGTGTTTTTGTTACTCAGGATTGTTTTTGCTATCCTGGGTCTTTTGTGCCTCCATATGAATTTTGAGATTGTTTGGTTAACTTTAAAGAATTGCTTTGGGATTTTAATTGGTATAACATTGAATCTGTATATTGCCTTCGGTTGGATGGTCATTTTTATAATGTTGAATCTGCCAATCCAGGAACATGGGAGGTCTTTTCACCTTCTGGTGTCTTCTGCAGTTTCTTTCTTTAGGGGTTTAAAGTTTTCATTATAAAGGTCTCTTACTTCCTTGGTTAGGTTTATATCAAGGTATTTCATTTTTTTAGGGGTTATAGTAAATGGGATTGTTTCTCTCAGGGCTTTTTCACTTCTTTCATTCTGGGCATATAGGAAGGCAACTGATTTTTGTACATTTATTTTGTATCCTGCTACCCCGCTGAACTTCTCAATTAGTTCCAGGAGCTTCCTGGTAGAGTTTTTGGGATCACTCAGGTATAAGATCATGTCATCTACAAATAGAGATAACGACTTCTTCCTTGCCAATTTGAATCCCTCTTATGTCCCTTTCTTGTCTTATGGCTTCAGCTAAGACTTCAAGTACAATATTGAATAGAAGTAGTGAGAGTGGACAGCCTTGTCTAGTTCCTGATCGAAGTGGGAATGCTTCCAATTGTTCCCCATTGAGTATAATCCTTGTTGTTGGCTTGTTGTATACAGCTTTTATTATATTGATAAAAGTTCCTTCCATTCCAACCTTCTTTAGGGTTTTGATCATAAAGCGCTGTTGGATCTTGTCAAAAGCCTTTTCTGCATTAATCGAGAGTATCATGTGGTCTTGAACTTTGGACTGGTTTATATGGTGAATTACATTTATTGATTTGCGTATGTTGAACCAACCTTGTGTGCCTGGAATAAAGCCTACTTGAACCCTGTGGATGATCTTTTTGATATGTTTTTGAATCCGATTTGCTAAGACTTTGTTGAGAATCTTTGCATCTGTGTTCATCAGAGAGATTGGCCTATAGTTTTCTTTTTTAAGTGTATCTTTATTAGGTTTTGGGATTAAAACGATATTAGCTTCATAGAAGGAATTTGGTAGTGTTCCTTCTTCCTTTGCTATTTGATGGAACAGTTAAGGAGTATTGGTGTTATTAGCACTTTAAATGTCTGGTAGAACTCTGTGCTGAATCCATCTGGTCCAGGACATTTTTTGGTGGGAAGATTCAAGATTACTTCCTCAATTTCCTCATATGTTATAGGACTATTTAAATAATTCACAACTTCCTGATTCAATTTATGGAAGTTGTGTTTACTTAGGAATTCATCCATCTCTTTTGTGTTGTCAATTTTCACACAGTATACATTTTTGAAATATGATGTTATAATTCTCTGGATTTCTTGGGTATCAGTCGTGATAACTCCATTTTCATTTCTGATTTTGTTAATTTGGTCTTTCTCTCACTTTCTTTTGGTTAATTTAGCTAGGGGGTGTATCAATCTTATTGATTTTTTTAACCAGCTTTGTGACTGGTTGATTTTCTATATCGTTTTCCTAATCTCAATTTCGGATACTTCTCCCCTGATTTTGCTAATCTCCTCCTTTCTACTGCTTTTGGGATCAGATTGCTCTGGTGTCTCTAAAGGTTTAAGCTGCCTTGTTAAGTTATTTATTTCTGATGTTTCCATTTTTTCGATGTAGGCATTAAGAGCTATGAACTTACCTCTTAGGACAGCTTTCATTGTGTCCTAGAGATTTTGATAAGTTGCATTTTCATTATCATTCACTTTCAGGAAATCTTGAATTTCCTTTTTAATTTCTTCCTGAATTCAGTTCTCATTCAGCATCATAGTGTTAAGTTTCCAGGAGTTAGTGTATTTTCTGTTGCTTGTTGTGTTGTGGATGTCAAGCTTTAGGCCGTGGTGGTCTGATAAGGTACAGGCTAGAATTTCAACTTTCCTGCACATGTGGAGATTCGTTTTTTGGCCCAATATATGATCTATTTTGGAGAAAGTTCCATGTGCTGCCGAGACAAATGTGTATTTTTTGATGCGTGGATGAAAAGTTTGATAGAGATCTGTGAGGTCCATGTCAGTAACGGTTTGATTAAGCTCCAAAGTGTCTCTGTTAAGATTTTTCCTGTTGATCTATCCCATGTTGAGAGGGCAGTATTGAAATCCCCAAGAATTATCATTTTGGGATTGATTTCTCATTTTAGATGTTATAGGGTTTGCTTAATGAATGTGGGGGGGCCCATATTGTGTACATATATGTTCAGTATTGTGAAGTCTTCCTGGTGAGTTGTACCTGTGACTAAAATGTAGTATCCATCTGTATGTCTTATGAGTTTTTTTGGCTTGGAGTCCACTTTGTCTGATAGCATAATGGCTACCCCTGCCTGTTTTCTCGTTCCATTAGTTTGCAGAATATTTGACCAGCCTTTCATTTTTAGGATGTGCCTATCTTTTGCGGTAAGATAGGTTTCCTGAAGGCAGCAGATTGATGTATCGTGATTTTTAATCCACGTTTGTAATCTGTGTCTCTTGATCAGTGAGTTAATTCCATTAACATTTAATGTTATAATGGAGAAACTATTTTTAATTCTGAACATTTATTATGTTTAGTGGCTTTTGTAAGTGTATTGTTTTGCTTTTAGGTTTTGGAGGTATTATACTTCCCTTCTGTTCTCCTGGATATGCCTGTTCTTTTCTTCAAGCTTGAGTATCATTTCTAGCATTTTTTGAAGGCCTGGTTTGGTGGACATGTATCCCTTCAAGTAGTCTTTATGCTAGAAATTTTTTCTTTCTCCCTCGATCATGACGGATAGTTTCGCAGAGTAAATCAGCCTGGGTTGACATGTTTGCTCATTCAATACTTGAAGTATGTCTCTCCAAGCTCTTCTTGATTTTACTGTTTCTATTGTGAAGTCATTTGTTATTTTAATAGGTTTACCTTTATAAGTAACTTTTTTTTTTCCCTTGAAGCTCTCAGCACCATTTCTTTATCTTGAATGTGGAGTGTTTTAACTATTATTTGCCATGGCGAGTTTCTATTTTGGTCATATCTAGTTCAAGGTGCGGAATGCCTCTTGTATATGGATGGGCCTCTCTTTTTTTAGATGAGGAAAGTTTTCCTTGATGATCATTTGAAAAATTTCCACAGGTGTGGTATTTTGGGATTCTTGCTCTGGTATTCCATGAATATGCACGTTAGGCTTCTTCAGGATGTCCCATAACTCTTAAATATTTCTCTCTAATATCTTTTTGGCTTTAACAACCTCTTCCATTGAGCTGGTTAGTACTCCTACTTTGTCTTCAAGGTCTGCAATTCTATTTTCTGCTTTGTTAGTTTTGCTGATAAAACTCTCTGTTGAGTTCTGGGTTGAAGATAACTTGTCTTTTAGTTCAGTTTTAAACTTTGCTTGAGTCTGTTTTAACTGCTCTATGCCTGTTTTTGTTTCTTGCATTGTTTTTCTCAACTCCTCCAAGTGTCTGTGTGTTCCTCCTCAAAGTGATTGATGCAGTTATTTAATTCCTCCCGGATTTCCTCTTTCATAGTATTGAATATGGTAATGATCATGTTTTGAAAGTCATTATCCTGGGTCAGGCTTTCTTGGCTATTTTCCGTGGGTTTGTTCTGGTTGGATTCTATGTCACTGTGAGTCTGGCTGGATTGTCCCGGTTGGGTGGGGAAAGGGGAGATCTTCTTCTTTTAAACAGTCTTTTATCTTTGGTTAGGAGATATCCTTAACAACCAATCAGGAAGCAGCCAAGGGCAGTGCAGGGACAGCAAAACAGCAGAAAACAACAAACCATGATTCAGAACACCAAAGACCCTACAATATTCACCCAGAACCAGACCAGCCAAATCTCTCCCCATCGTAAAGCTCAGGTAATCTTATAGATGAGGGGGTGGCAAGATTTTAAGAGCCTAAAGATGGGGAGGACCAATGATATTCAAGATACTCCACACAATTCAGGGATATAACAGCCAGGATATAGCCACAATGTGATTGGACCTTGCATGACATGAACAATGGCTGATATGTCAGTAACCCCCTAAAGTCTAGCATGGATCTCAAGGGAGAAGGCTTCAGACATTAGAATCCCTAGCGATAAGGGGTTAAACAATCATAATAGAGTTTTCATACTAGTGGGCAACCCATGAAAGGGCCCGAAGGTATGCCACTAGGATTGAAAATAAATACTAATGTAAAAGACTCAGAGGGAAATTCCGTGCCTATATAAACAGATGCTGTAAGGATGGAAAGGGAGAAATCAGGAAGCACCAAGAGAGGAGGAGGGAAGAAAAAGGGGTGAGAGGGAAAGGGGAAGAGTGAGAAGTAGGAAAGAGTGGAATGGGTGACAACATGGGTGAAGAAAGGAGGGAGAGACTCTATTGAGATTGTATAACTAAGAAAAAATGTAATAAAATTTAAAAAGAAGATAAAAAGTTATGGTATTACAATGCCATGGAGACAGATCAAGTCCAATTAATTATTTAACTTCAAATGGGTTTTCACATTTATGTGTAGATTAATGCCCTCTGATTTTAGAATGTAAAATTTCTTGATGAAATCTGAATAAGTTAGGGGAACTGCAGTCATCTTTTATTTATATGTATGTTAAACATCAACTTTAATTAAAAGGTATTGGGACTCTTCACATTGTTATCTTTCTGTACCCAATTGAACCCAATATGGGCTTAAATATGATACAAGGCATACTTTTTGTAAAAAGTCTGCCTGCTTTTTTGATATGGCACCTTATAATGCTCTTCAACATAGCCTTTAAAAATTAACTAGGTTTGAAAATAAATGCTATAGTACCTGGACACATTGTTTATTGTATATGATATCTTAAACATGTACTATTCAAAAGTATAGGGAGACCTGACACTTCTTCAATGTTTGTAATGATCATTACATTCATAGGCTTTCTCACTTACATGATCATTCTGATATCAATTCACAGAAAACTTTCCTGTGTGGTTTACATTCGTAATGATACCCCCCCATAAGATAAATATGCTGTGATTTCAACTGAGGTTTAAAAAACTTTCCTACATTCTTAATTTTATATGGCATTTTGATATACACTACTTATCTTAAATAAACATATGACATACATTAATTCATGACCACAGACTTATGTGAACCTAATGGTATACAGTAATCATTTTATTTTCCCATAATTATTGCAATTTTTTCTTTCCTATTCTAAAAGATAACAATCTCACATCTTCTCAGAACTGTAGTATAGATTTCTTTCCTACCAATGTGTAACTATTGCATTTTTAAATCAGCAATTACTAGTGAATTTTCTTCTCTCAGATACTTGCATCTGTACTGTTGTACAAGGTATGAATTTCCTGTCCATCCGCATGAGCCTGTCTCCTCCAGAAATGGTTTTACCTAACCCTTTGACTGCTTTTAGGACTTTGCTCTTGAGATTACCTACTGCACCTCGCAGTGCCAGGCTTGTCACTTAGACTTTTTCAGACGCACAAGCCTAAAGTGCTCCAATTAAGAAGGGAACAAACAAACAGATATTTCCAGAGTCTCATTGATAGTGTAGTTATGATTTATCTGTTCTTTTTTCATAGCAAAATCCTTTAGATTGCTCTCTTTATCATTGGTTCTTCCCCTTTCTGCCCATTTTCATCAGGAGCTTAGTATTACCTTTGAGAAAGCTACACTGGCATCTACATCTTTACTGGATTCTTTTTTATTTCTTCTGTCCTTCTTATTTTCTCTTTCTAAATATCTGATGTTCCAATCGAATCCTACTGTATGTCTTACTTCTTGTCTCATGGCTTTGAGACCACCTGTGAGTTGATACATTTAAATCTTCTGCCTTCACTGCTTTCACCCTGACCTGCAAATATCTCAAACACAAGAGTGTTGGTCTTGTTTCTTCAATCAGACTACTCTCTCTTTTATCCTCAACATTAAAACAAATAGCAGCCCTGAGTTTTCAGATGTTCAAATGAAAACTGAGGAGTTAGTCTTGATTTTTTTTCTCTTTCATTCCATTTATATGGCTCATTAACAAGCCCTATAGGGTCTGCTTTCAAAATGAGTTCCAAGTACAAATTTATACTCCTATTCCAACTAATGAACTCACTATGTTTGTCTTCTTGTATTATTGAAAAAAAATCTGAATTACTCTAAGTTCTTATGATTTTTCCATACCTGTTCTTATGATTTTATCCTGTTGCTTATAATATTGCTCAGACCAAGACAGAGATCTTTAAAAACATAAGAATCCCTATATATATTCATATGCATATATATGAATCATATATTCATATGCATATATATATGACTCATATAAATAGGAAAATGCAGAAAATAGTGGTTTAGCTCAGAAAGTTAATAAGGGCCTGCAGACTGATGTAACGACTTGTTCTAAATCTGATAAAAAGATAATGAAAATGTGGAACACATAGAGAATGGGAACAGTTTTCAGCTATGAGGAATGAAATAATAAAATTTGTAGGCAAATGGACAGAAAATAATGCTAAATGAAGTTACTCGGTCACAGAAAGAAAAATGCTATGTGTTCTCTCATAGATGTGGATCTTAGAATTAAACTATCAGATTTTTGTGGTCAACATGTCAAGAATCAGAAAGAAATCCTTAAGAAAAGAGAGGAGTCCTAAGGAAGCTAAAGAATGTGGCAGAGGGAATATAACAGAAGGGAGAATTTGAGGCCTAAGGAGAAGAAACAAAAGTCTCTAGGGGCGGGGAGAGAGGGAGAATAAATACTGACATAAAATAAAGCTGCACAGAAACCTGTGTTGTCAATGTATTACTCAAAAACGTAATAAAACCCAGAAAAACATTAAGACTTTAGAGATACCTTATTGAGAGAGGGAAGGAACTTGAGATAGCACAAACCACCTATGGATGCTCCTGTCAGAAGTTGTGAATGACCACACATAACTTCCTCTACTAGGTATGAAATTCTTCTGCAGAAATCATTGGTCAGAGAGGTCCCAGAGACCCCAAAACAATATAGGCTATGGCCATTACTCTTGGTTTCTATTCATAACTTGACAGTCAGACATGATTGCTGAAAATAACCTCTTTTTCAGCCACAGTACATGAAGAAATAAAGCAGGAAGTGACCCAGCAACTTACTCCTTATAGTCTAGCTGTTATTACATCAGAGGGTAATGTGCAATCTGCCAAAGGAAAAAAGAGCCATCAATAGTTTTGCCCATCTGTGAACTCCGTGAGCTTGAACATGATCCAGCCTGACAAGATGCATGCTATGGTGCAATAATGGCAGGGATATTATGGGAATAACCAATTGGTCTCTGATCAGATTTAAAGCTGGCTCAACAGGAGGAAACCATGCTTGGTTATTTAAGCCTGGCTGACAGCCTTTGGATTGGGGAAGTCCCAAGCCCTAAGAGGAGAACTTGTGACTTTGCCTTTCCAAGTTGTCATTGTAAGAAATCACCTTCTAAACACTTATGTTTAAGCTCACACATTCATGCAGCTCTCAACCTGCATCTAAGAGGACTTTCCTCAATGGAAAATGGTCAGTACAGAGCCACAGTGCATCTAGAACTCAGAGTAAGTAACTGTGGAATATACAATAAAATTGACATCCAAAGCTCCACCATAACCCAACCCAAAGTCCTGGAAAGACCATATAACAGGGAGCAGAAGGAAAGTGAGAGACACCTAGGAAGAGGAGCACTTCCAAACAGTAGCCTATGGACATAGAAGTACTACAATGAATGTACCACAACTAAATTTATCTGCAGAAGATTTACATATGATGGGCCCAGAATCATGGTGTAATGAATGTGGGACTTGAGGTAGCCTCATCCACTTTGGAGCAATCATATATGGTCAAAGCTGGCCAGAATAAGGGGTCACTTATGCTTCAGTAATACACCTATAGAAATATAGCCTATGGGGGCTGGAGAGGTGGCTCAAGGGTTAAGCCTCTGCCTTGCAGGCAGAAAGTCCTGAGTTCGGATCCTAGACCCCATGTATAGACACCGAGTGGAAGTGGGGCGGCCTGCGTTTCTGGTCCTGGTAGGGCGGAGCCTGTGAATCCTGGGTCAGAGTAAACAAGGAGGAGGTGGAGGTGGTCCATGGTGGTTCCCGAATTCGCCCGTGGCTCTACAAACAGACACACGCACACACACACACACACACACACACACACACACACACGCGCGCGCGCGCACACATGCACAATTGACTAAATAAATAAATAAAAAAAGAAATATAGCCTATGCATCCACAAGTTCCCAGGCATATTCAAAAACAGCCTTATATTAGTCTCACTGTGGCATATACACAAGAAGGGCTGTCGGAGTAGGAAACATGTTTATCTGGAAAAAGACTACTTTTATTTAAGAGAGTGATGAGGCTGGGTAATGTGGGGAACAGACGACCTTGTAATTTTAAGTAGTTTATTTATTTTTTATGGTAATTTTTTAATTTATTTTTCTGCTCATACAAATGGTCCACCCCTCCCTGGACCTCCCTGCTCCCTTCCCCCTTTTCTCCCTTCCTTTCCCCCTCCCTCCCTTTCTCCCAGTGCCCCCTCCCCTATCTCTGAAGCATCCTTTAATGTGTATATCAAACTTTCTTCTGGGTCCTCCTCTCTGATGAGGTGTAAGGACTCAGTGGCATTTCCTAGAACTCTTTCTTGTGTTCCCCTTAAGTACAGGAACACTATTGTGACTGTTAATCCCTTGCTTCTAAGGATCCTAGTGCCTTGAGTCCATGCTAGACTTTGAGGGATCAATGATATGTTGGTCATTGCGTAGATCTTGCAGAGTCCTATTACATTTGCTTCTATTTAAAAGTGTTTTATACAGTGGCTCAGGAGGATCTCCCTAAATTTAGATTTTCAAATGAAGAATATCTACTTTTATTGGAAAATTACAAAACATTTTATCCAACAAATGGGGACATTTTCCAATATCTGGAATAATTTCATCTAAAACCTGGTAATTTTTCACTTAACAATGATTATAAACTGCTATATGTAAAAGAGCAGGAAATGGGGCTAAGGAGATGGCTCAGGGGTTAAAGCCTTTATTTCATAAACAAAAGGACTTGAGTTTGTATCTTCAGATCCTACATAAAAATGCTTGGTGGAAATGATGGCGGCCTGCAATTATGGTTCTGGAGGCAGAGCCTGGGAAACCGCAGAAATTAAAACAATTCAGACAGATACATATACACTCAAACACCCTTTGGTGTACACACATGCACACACATACACATACACACACACTGAAGAAAAAAACAGAAAATGGAGTGTTTATTAAATTATTCAAGACCATAATTTTAAAAAAGATAAATATACTATAAAAATGTCAAAAAAGTGAGTTTTCCTTAAGACAAAAATAACTCATTTAACATTTTCTTTCACTTTACTAATGATTGGAAGATGCAAAAAATGATATTATTTTGCCAATAGTCACAATATTATATTAGATGCATCTTGGTGAATATTTTCTATTTCGATAGCTGTGACATTGAATGAAACTTGAAACTGAAAGTTCAAAAAAGAGCATAAGCATAAAGCATCAATGTTTCAAGGTAAATATCTTAATAAGTAACAGATTTTTGTAGCATGATTAATATTTCAGTTCATGACAAAAATTAAAATTTGCATATAAATGTTCAAATTAAATCTCTTTAATTGATGGGATATATAAGTTACAAAGTAGCTTCTTACTATGTTTTGAGATTTCACTTCTATGGATTTAATCTAAACATAATTTTTTTCTGATTTTTTTATGAAGTTGTAATTCTGGACAAAAGTCGTTTTTTTTTTTTTTTTTTTTTTTGAAGTGACTTTATATTTTTGACTTTTGGTGATGTCTGAAGTTCTTTTCCAGGCAGCCTTTCTTGACAATTTTTTGCTTTTCTCAGTTTCTCATTAGTATATTGATACACACAGACTATGACCTACAAAAGCAATGGTAATTAGTCTATATAAAATCTTGCTATGTACAAGGCATTTGATAAGCATTTTGCATTCATTATGTAATTTAGTTATGACTTTTTTGTATGCTCTTATTTTACAGATGAGCAAGTAGCTTTCATGAGCTTGAACACAGTCTAGGGTTACATTTGGAACATGAACATGTTAGGGATTTGAGTTCAAGCAATGTGCTTCAGGGGGCTAGTGGTCTATTCTGCATAAACATGGAAGTACTTCACGTTGATAGCAGATTTTTCAACAAACAGGCATATCATTAAGAAAAACCATTCAGAATGTTTATCTATGATGTATGTGCATGATTATGTGTGTATGTATATGTATGTATGTGTGTCTGTGTACATGTTTATGTGTGTAAGTGCAGGCAGCAAAGAGGTCACATGACAACCTACAAGTCAGTCTTCACCTTCTATCTTGTTTGAGACCATGTCAAACCTTCATGATTTCCATGAGAATAAAATAAATCCAAGGAAGCTTTGGACCAGTTGGCTGGCCCAGCCAGTGCCAACAACAGGAACTTCTTATCTGTACAATGAAGGTAACAACTGAGCCTACAGGTAAAGTCTGCACATAAATATCCATTTGAAATAGTGGCTTTCACTTTTTTTTCTGACTAGTTACTAGTTACAAAAGAAAGTGAAAAAACACTTGTTTTTCCTCACAGTTTCAGAGAGTTTGGCCCATTACAGAGAAGGCATAGGAGAGCAACTCAATCAATGTCATAGTGAGCCAGAAAGCATAGTTAAGGGGGAACTTCAGCACTCCACTTTTTTCTGTTTTTGGTTTTATTACATCAGAGTCCTTAACTTATGACTGGTGTCACTGTCAGTATGAGTCTTTTCCCTTAATCCTCTGGGCTCTTGCAGATTTATCTAAAATGTGTTGGTATATCTCAGTATCCTAGGTGATTCTTAGTCCAGTCAAATTGACACTCAAGATTAACCATCACACCATTGTATAGCAACTTCACAATTAAGAGTAGCTATTAGTTTTGATTAATAATGACAAATTCTTCAAGGAGATTATAATGAAGAAGACAGATCCAAGTGAAAAATTAGAGTATAATCATAATAATCTTTTATTGAGCACCACTATGTTTAATGCATGTAAAAGGGGCTTTTAAGAGATTTTACATTTAGTCCTTAATTTATTATTAGTTCCATCCTCCTTTTTTAACAAAAGACAAGACTATGAAAATAAAGGGAATGCTTTATGAATACATCTTACAGAGAATTATTCAAAAACATAGTAAAAATTCTTTTGTAATAGGTGTGGTTTAGTTTGTAAAAGGTTTCATGAAGGAACAATGTTTAATTTTTTTATCTATTTTATTGTAACACAGTACATAGACCCTGCCCATTCCTGCTAATTTATTCTGACATGTCCACAGATCACTAGCATAGGATCTATTTGAGATGTGTCTTCCATGGTTATGCAGTTTGATTTGGTTTAATTCTCTTGATGCCTTTGGTCTCTATTATTTCCTTAATTTCTAATTATACTTTTTTTTCCAGGGTTATCTCTTGTATTCAGCAAATCTCATTGAAGACTTCTGTAATTCTCTCTTTCTATCTAAAGTCTTCCCTAATATCTGTTCTACATGTATGTTGCTCACAGGAGGGAAATAAAAAATGAACAATAATTAGTTGGCTAATTCCAAAAGGTTTTAAGTAAATTGATCTAAAAACTCTATACAAAGTCTTTCGTGATGATTCTACGAGGGTGAGTGCTTGGCTTGTGTAAAGAAAAAACATATCATAAGCAAGTTGGCATAGTTGCATAAAGACAATAGTTCCTGAGCACAAAGATTTGGGGTGTAAGCATCAAATAAATGGTCAGTGTCTCCATTTTTAGATCATGTCACTGTTACCTTTTCATGAACCTTTGCTTTGTAGGACTTGCTAACCGAAACTGCTCTTTCTCTGACTCATTAACTCTTTTCAATATTCAAATAATTCTTTGTTCACTGGCCTGTAGGACTTGTACTGCTCTTTGGATTTAAACAAAAAAGAAGTGACAGAAGCAGCAGTTTAAGTAACTTGGTCATTTTGCTAGAAAGCACTCACAGATGCAGAACTCCAAAGGCTTTTATATAAAGTAATGTGTTATATTACTTCGAATTCTGTGTTTATAGAGCTAAGGATGAAAGGAACGTGCCATGACAAATCTGATCCTGAGTAGGATGGTCCTTTTCTAAAATAGTCAGATGCATTCAAGTACAACTTCTGATTTATGAGAGTTAAGGCATCTGAACACAGCTCGGGTAAGGTCAACAGATTATTGCTTTCTTGGAGACTCCCCCTGGAAGTCCAGTAAAGTCTAGTGAAAATCTCTTGGCACATACAGTCAGTGCTTCTAGGCAGAGGTCAAGATACTTGGGCTTTTTCTCCTGGAAAATGCACTCAACTTTTAGAGAAAACAGGTTTGGCTAGAAAAATGTTGATTATCTTAGTGAGGACTGACTGAAGATGTGATGTTTTGAGTGATGACGAATATTTGCTGCTTTGGAAGGGGCCTTCCCTCGGCATTGTTGAAGTATCTCTTGGTATTTTTATAAAGATCTATAGTTCTCTTTCTACCTGCCTTTCTTTGCTTATTTGTTATATTTGTTTTCATTTCTAGAATTTGGTTGTTTTAGAAGTTAGTTTTTATAGCATGTATTTTTTTTTCACATGCTTAAATATTGTTCTTAAAAATCAATAGAATAGATTCTACTCTTCTCACAGTCCAAGTCATATTTAAAGTAAGCAAACTTTCATAATTTGATTATAACAAATGTCATCAAAATGTATAAACATAAGGACACAGGGTACAGGTCAAAATAGGACAGTCAGTTTCTCATTAGAATTTATAGAATGATAAGCTATTCCATGATTCTCAGAAAACCCTCTTTTTGGTGAGATTTATGTCAATGGTGAGTCTCTACCATTTTGGGAGAGGATAATTGGTTACATTTTCTCAAATCCACTTGGTTAGGGTTTCAGTGAGATAGCATTTGAATTTTACGTGTGGTTTCTGTACTTGGGCACCGAAGAGGATCCATGCGTCAGAAACCAAAGCAGACTTTGCACTTAAGTCTGAAATCTGACTCACAATTAAGCTGAAGGTGGTAGAAAATTGAAAGTTTGTTGTTGTTGTTGTTGCTGGTGTGTGTGTGTGTGTGTGTAGGTGCTAGTGTATGTGTGTATGTATGTGTATGTGTGTGTAAGTGCTAGTGTCTGTGAGTGTGTATGTGTGTGCGTGTAGGTGCTAGTGTCTGTGAGTGTGTGTGTGTGTGTGTGTGTATGTAGAATAGGGTATCGTGTATGCCTATGGAGACCCAAGGGTGACTTTGAGAATTAGCCCGGATTGCTCTGTATCCTTGCTGCTCTGCTCTGGAATTTCTTAGGCTCAGACCTCCAGGGCAGGAAGTGCAGGTTGCAGTCATTCCCCATCCCCAGTTGTCCATGGGATCTGGGATGGAAATCAGGTCTTTCTGCTTACAAGGCAAACTTAAGCCCTGAAGTATCTCCTTAACCCCTATAATTTTGCCTTTTCAAAGTAGAGAGGGGACTGGTAGGTTTTGAATTAGGAGAAAAGATGAACATTTTCAAATAGTGGACAATTTTCATAATGGCAGAAAATAGTTCTGGTCTTATCTGAGGATTTTTCCCAATGTTCACCTGAAGAGACTGGATGTTGTATGGATCTAATTTGGATCAACTTTTACATTTAAGAAAAACAATTAGAAATGTTACATATAACAAAAATCCATTTGTAAAGCCCAGAGACCAAGAATGGGTGTAAGATATTAAATTGAAAGATTAAAGAAAATGGAGAACAGAAGATAATTGAGTTCTCTTTTCTTTGAGGAACTTTCTACATAAGTCACATTGAGTACAAGCAGAATAATACAGAGAATAAGAAAAACCTTGGGCCCATACTTATGGAAAGTCTGATAGACAGCAAAGAGCTGCCATCCAAAGGGACAATGGGGATCAGAAAGAAGTGTGCTGCCTCCTTTCACAGTCATGGCCTATTATGAAGATCATCTTGAAACTTAGTGAACAAGGAAAGCAACTCCTAGAGAAGTTGTAGCCACAATCTGAAACCCAAATTTATTTTGATTTATGAACTCATAAAACTTCATTTTTGTTTAATTGATCTATACTGAAAATATCCTTATGAATGTAGCAGAAGAAAATGAATGTGTCTTCTGAAGAATGCTTATCTTCATTTTGTGTTTAAAGAATACCTATGAGAAGGTCCACCATTGTACAAGACACTCCATTCAAGGGAGAACTGTTGCATCCAGGAACTCACTCCTTACCAGACATGCATGACTGAAATACCAATATACTCCCACTGAAGAGAGATAAGAACACACAGTGGAGGGGCTGGAGAGGTGGCTCAGGGGTTAAGCCTCTGCCTTGCAGGCAGAAGGTCATGAGTTCGGATCCTAGACCCTACATATAGACGCTGGGCGGAAGCAGGGACAGCCTGGGTTTCTGATCCTGATAGGGCAGAGCATGTGAATCCCCAGGAAGAGTAAACAAGGAGGAGGTGGAGGCGGTCCATGGTGGTTCCTGAATTCGTCCGTGGTTCTACACACACACACACATACATACACACACATGTGCATGCACACATGAACAATTGAATAATAATAAAAAGAACACACAGTGGAAACCTGAGGAACTAGACCTAGATGAGTGAAGGGAAATGCCCCTATCAGTGGGTGGCCTGAGGAGGGGTAACTTGGTATGCCACAGAAGAGGACTGAACCCCCACAAGAGCTGACAAACCAGAGGGAACCCTGGGATCCATAGAAGCATTCAGGCAAAAGGGTGGAGGGAGTGAAATGGATTGATGAGGGGAAAGGAAGGGGAGGGAGATGGAAGGAAGCAGGGATTAGTACTCAATATGCTTATTAAACTAAAATATAAATAAATTTAAAAACTACCTTATGAAGGGGCTGGAACAGTGGCTCAGGGGTTAAGCCTCTTACGCCTTGCAGGAGGAAGGTTCTGAGTTCAGATACTAGACCCCATGTATAGACACCGGGTGGAAGCGGGGGGACAGCCTGCATTTCTGGTCTGGTAGGGCTGAGCCTGTGAATCCCAGGGCAGAGTAAACAAGGAGGAGGTGGAGGCAGTCCATGGTGGTTCCCGAATTCGTCCATGGTTTTACACACACACACACACACACACACACACACACACACACACACACACATACACACACACACGCATACAAGCACAATTGAATAAATAAATTTAAAAAAATTAAAAAAAACTACCTTATGAAATATTTTCTTAGCGAATCACTGGTAATCACTAGTAATAATGACCACTGTAACCAAGCAACAATGTGCTGAAAGTAAGAATCAATTTAAAAGCACAAAGCAGAAACACATCTGTACATACCTCAATACTTCAGCTACATCTTCAACTACATGCAACAACTGTGCTAAAAATCATGGTTAAAGAACTGAAAGCATGCTGATATTACAATCCTCCAAAAGTGTCCTAGCAAATTTGAATAACCAGATACAGTTTTTACAAATAAGAAGTCTAATAAAGTAAAAGTTAAATAATAAGTTCCAATAAAGATCCAGAAGACCAATAAACTTAGAATAAGTTTCAAGAATATGACATGAAGTAAACAAAATAGGAAATATGAGAGGCATGTTAAATGCCATGGAGAACAGAGAGTCTCATAGATGTTTTAATATGTGTCTGATTGGAATTCTAGAGAAAGAGAAGAGAAACATTGGGAAGAAGATGACATTTGAGAAGATACCACCTGCACATTCTCACTAACAGAAGAGCAAGCAATACCATGGATTCAAGGTGCCAGACACACTCCAAGCCATCAAAGATGCACCTGGGCTTATAATAGTGAAGCTTCAGTGTAATAAATACAGTGAAGATGTTAAAAGAAGCTGGAGATAAAAGGAGATAGTTTTTCAGTAATAGGATGTCAGTTGATAGAATTTGAAGAAAAGGAATGGTATCACCTTGCTGAATGGAAAAATAGCCAAAAAAATTGCACACCCAGGAAAAGTATTTTTCAGAAGTTTCAGTAGATAGATTATTTTATAGGGAAACACAAGTTTCTATCAACGGATACTATCTGGAGAAAATACCAAAGCGTGGTCCAGTAGATCTTGGTAATTTCAAGTTTTCTTGTTCCATCAAACAGGGATCAGATGTCCCAGTGGCACAAACTTGATTGTATCACTATGTCGGCCAACAGAGAATGGAGGCCACATGACACTTCTAGGCAGATTTAAAACTGGCATGAGCAAAATACAGATTATCATAAATGTGAGTTGCCCCCACAGACTCATGCATTTGAATCTTTAGTTGTTTGGAAAGGTCACTTTTAAGAAGTGCAGACTTGCTGGAGGAAGGTAGTCACAGGGGTGAGTTTTGAGGTACATTAGCTCCACCCTGATTTCAGGATGTCTTCTCTTGCAGTTGACAGTTCTGCCATGCCAAGCCTCCATAAAGGATGTGACTTAGACTGCCTCCAGCTTCTGCCCATCAGCCACACCGTTCCCACCATAAGGGACTGTATCTTTCCTCTGGAACCAGAAGCTGAATAAATTTCCCCCTTCTCCCTTAACTTGCTTGACTTCGAGTGGTGTATCACAGTAACAGAGAACAGTAACTCATACATTGACCACAGCTGCATAGATGTGATTATGAGAGCAAAATAAATCTTTGCTGTTCTTTCCTAATATGATTTTGGATTCATCTGTGGTTGCAGCACAATTGAAATATATGATTTGATTCAAAGGAAAACCATTCTAGATGGAGGTTGGTAAAACAAAGTTGGATTATATGTATAAGCTATAACTTTTGTTTTTAAAAATGTAACTTTGGTGCTAAAGAGCTGGCTCAGGGGTTAAGACTGCCTCACAAGCAGAAGGTCCTGGGTTCGGATCCCAGGTCCCATGTAAAAAAACAAAAACAGATAAAGCCAGACAGAAATGGCAGAGGTCTGCACTTCCAACCCTTGTGGGTAGAGTCTAGGAAATCCCAGAGCAAAGCAAGAAAGAGGTAGAAGCAATTCAGAATGTTTCCTGAAGTCAATCTTGGTCTTCCACAGGGTCACAGAGTGCCCTGTAATACACACACACACACACACACACACACACACACACACACACACACACACAAGCATGTGTGCACAAATAATTGTTTTGAGGGGTCAATTTTAAAATCACAACACAAAACTTGGGCTTTATGACTATAGAAGACAATGACTTTGGTAATTACATGGCTAACTTCAATAGGCCATCCTCCTGTGCTTATTCATGCTGTGTGGCCTGGTTGAGAATGCTTTTTCCTTATATGATCATGCTGCTTAGTGTGATATTTTATATATCATCACAATAGTGTTGCTTTGTGCAGTTCTATACATGGAGAAGCAAATAATGGCATAGTTTCTATTAGGAATACAGCAAATCAGTTACAAAGCAGAAGTTACATTTAAACTCAATAATATTTAAAGAAGTAATGAAACTGGTTACTTTGTAAATGGGTGTCTAGGCACACCTTTGAGTAAATTTGAAACACTAATGGAGATAGACAAAGGCACTCACATACTTTAATACTTACCTCAAATTACTTATTAGCTACTTGAAGTGGTTGTTCTTTTTTCATGGAATTAAAAGAAGAAAAAAGAAAGGTTTAAAAAGACATTCATAGATTTTAGCTTTAGACAATGCATTTAAAAAGCCAGTTTCTCAATAACCACTACTTGTCTTAAAGCCTAAAATTAAGAATGGAACTTGGTATTTGGATAAGGTCAAGAAGAAAGACACTTAATTTGCAGATACGTAAGATGTAGGGACCAGCATTTTTGAAATAAGGTTGCTATGATAGTCTATTGGGGATAGCTAGGTATATAATTGCTCCCCCATAAGCCTTTAATATATGAAGTTTCCACTTAGTAGAGAAATGGGAATATGTTACTTAATCTCCACTTAGTATCTTCTGGGATTGGGGTGGAGGAACATAATTTATTCATATACTGCTCTCTATTGATCACTTTACAAACATTAAAACATTCAGTCATCCTAGCAGTCCAATGAAGGCAGTGCTAATATGCTTTTACTTTTAATACAGAATTGAAATTGGTAAAATTTAAATCAATTGTCTAATGTCAAACAGTTAGAAAGGATCTGAACAAGGATTTGAATTTATTGCATTGATCTGGTTCTAAGGATGTTGAGGCTGATTCTGTTCCTATAACTTAGTTCTTGAACCTGTTTGTAGTATTTTTTATAGGAGTACTTTATTTAAATTCACACAAGTGAGATTTTTGTTTATGATTCAGTCAGTGAAACCCCACAGTGTCTGGTCCTCAATACTGCACTTGGAAAACAATTGCCATAGCTCATTAATTCATTATTTAGTTCTTAGTACCTTTGGTTTTGCCACTAACTTGTAAATGACGTGTGTAGTAGCCACTAAGAGGCTATGATATAACCATGACTTCCTTTAATTTCAGTAGTTATGTTGTGGAATTTGGTGGTAGTTCCATTTTGATGGAGATTACAATTAGATCTTTGTCCCTGTAATTTCACTTTAGCTTTAGTGTATTTAATTTTTTCTTTATCCTTTGTGCATTGCAGAACAAGCCATGTTATTTTGGGATCTCTGTAAAGCAACTATGCTTTGCACATTAGGGTTACTGGAGCAATTAATTGTATCTGTTCTGTGTGCGGTAATGTTGATTTTGAATTTAAGATTTTTATTTTCTAAATAAGGTTATTAGGCTATCACTTCTTATTTAATAAGACAATTTAAATTGTTTTGTTAATGGATATTTTCCTGTTTTAATTTGCAGATTTCCTAAATAACATAGGTACTTCTGCTTATAATCACCTAGGTAAGGTTTATATTCACTTAGAAAATTGTTAAGGCTTAGATATGTATAGATATAGAACCCACAAAATTTAATGATGTATTTTTATTTCTGAAGCAAATTGATGAATTTTTCATTGTCTGTTTTGAGTCCATGAGAAATTTTGATGCATGGATTACCTTAAATGTAGTAGAGAAACAAATGGCCTATTAAAAAATGAGCCTTGGAACTCAAAAGAAACTTTACCAGAGACAAAATTGAAATGTCTAACAAATATCTTAAAATATGCTCCACATCCTTAGCCATCAGTGAAATGCAAATCAAAACCTTCCTGAGATATCTTCTTACCCCGGTCAGGATGGCAAAAATCCACAATTCAAACAACACCAAATGCTGGAGAGGATGTGGAGAGAGGGGAACTCTCCTACATTGCTGGTGGGAATGCAGGCTCATACAACCACTCTGGCGATAAGTCTGGCAATTCTTAAAAAAGTTAAAGTTTGAAATGACATATGACCCTGCTATTCCACTTTTGGAAATAACCCCCCATACAGCAAAAATTCACCTCAATGCACAAGCTGTTCATAGCAGCACTACTTACAGTAGCAAAGTCATGGAATCAACCCAAATGCCCAACAGTTGAAGAGTGGATAAGGAATATGTAGTACATTTATACAATGGAATACTACTCAGCCATCAAAACAGATGAATTAATGAAATTTCTGGGAAATGGATGGAATTAGAAAAATTATATTAAGTGAAATATCCCAGACACAGATAATTAAGCGCCATATGTACTCCCTGATAGGTGGATCTTAAGTACCAAACCCACTTAGTGACATACTCAAAGATAAATCTCTGTAATACCTACAGTAATTGTAAAGATTATAAACAGGAGGGAAGGGGAGAGAGGCCCCCCCACTCCAGAAACAAGGAGAGAGGGGATCATGCTACAGCAGAGAAAATAGGCCACCATTTAGTACTGCAAATAAGTAATGAGACATCTGGTTAAGCTCACAGACTTTACTTTCCTGGTCACTTGCAACTGAGGAGGTTTGGTCTCACCAGTCAGAAGGGCATAGAGTCTGGCAGATAGATGGTAACCATCCTGCAAGTGGGAGGCTGACCCTCCTCACTGCAGTCACCTACTCTTATTCCATCTACCTTTGAATCTACTCTTATAGTAAGACTATTTTAACAGCCTTTTATCTTTGGCTAGGAGGTGACATCCAATACCCATCAGAATGGAGCCAAGGGCGGTGCAAGAATAGCAAAATGAAAAAAAAAAGCATAATTCAAAACATCAGAGATCCTACATTAATCACCTGGAAGCAGGCAGCCTAATTTCTCCCCATCCTAAAGCTCAGAGAAATTTGCGGAAGAGGCGACGGTAAGATTGTAAGAGCCTAAAGATGGGGAGGAGCAACAATATGCAAGATACTCCACATAAGTTAGGACTGAAGTAACCATAATAGGACTTTGCATGACTTGTGCAATGACCAACATATCATTGACTCCCCAAAGTCTAGCATGGATCACAGGCACTAGGATCCTTAGAGGCAAGGGATTAACAGCCACAATAGTGTTCCTATACTAACGGGGAACACAAGGCAATACTACTTAGTCCTTACACCTCATTAGAGTGGAAGATCCAGAGGGAAGTTGGACATTCACACTAAACGATGCTCCAGGGATGGGGGTGGGGGAAGGGGCACTGGGAGAAAGGGAGAGGGGGGAAAGGAAGGGGAAAAGAGGGAAGAAGCAAGGAAGTCCAGGGAGAGGTGGAGGGAGGGAGGGAACCGGGGTATCTATTAAGTTTGTATGAGTGGAAAAAATGAATTTAAAAAAATGTAGTAGAGAAGCATGCGTTTCACATAGGGAAGCTTTCTGAAAGTAGGAACTGTGAACTTAGCTAGGGTATCTTGGATGTCCTTGTCTAAGCATTACTTTTTAGATAATCAAGTGTAAGTTTCTTCACCATCTCCCTTTTTATTAATTCTTGCTTTCTAAAATAACTGTCAAAAAGAGTGTGTTGTTCAGTTTTCTTAAGGCATTGAGTATAAGTCAGGAATGATTCCAAAAGTGACTTTTAATTCTTATTTTTCATTCAGTCATAACTGAAAGGTTTTCATTACTTCAAGGCTTCTCCTTTTGCATTATGTTTTTGTGGCGGAGCGTAAGATAAATATTTTTGTGTATGATTGAAAAATATATGACTTAGAATGTAATAATTGTTATTTAGCTGTTAATGTAAAGGCATTTTACATACTTAGAAACTCATTTACATTGAAAAAAATGTGCTTTTAAATTCTGATGACAACATGGAATATATAAAAATCACTGAAGTTTTCCCTATGTGAATTTATTTGTCCTCAATTATAGAAAATTAGCTCAGTGGGTCTTTAAAGAAGTTTCCATTGAGGTGAATGAATTGATTTCTCCATCTTTGGATGGCAAATAAAAGTGGCAATAGAGAATCTTTTGCTCTAGAAGTGTTTTACAAACAAACATTGTCTTATTACCTCTCATAGCAATAATCTGAAAACATTATCACTGCAGCATTTCAGTAGAGAAAGAGTGGCTATCTACAGTTCTTATTGTTTCAGATCATGTGCTAAGCCACAGATCAAGTCTACACTAGAATCATGTCTTTGTTTCTGCTGTCAAGGAGCATTGCTATGTCCCATGCATGCTGATGTTAACAGAAGCCTTTGGAGGAGGGAGGACAGTCTGTTATTGAAAACTTATCAAGGAAACTTACAGATAACAATGATAAGCAGAAACACTTGGGAGGAGGATAGAGTGAGAAAAAGAGCTACCATTTTGTCCTAAATGTGGCCAAGAAGTCACTGAATTCCAGAATGGAAAAGGTAGGGAATAATTCCAAGGAAAAGTAGTTGTATCATCGGGGTTAATCTGTGAGAATCTGTTTTAACACAAGAAATTTGAATTTCTTACATAAAAAAGGTTTTTTTTGATAGAAGTTTAAGAGTAAGTGGATGAGTCAAAAAGAATAGAAAATACCTTCCAATAAAACACTGACCTTGGGGCTGGAGAGCTGGCTCAGGGGTTAAGCCTCTCTACCTTTCAGGCAGAAGGTCCTGAGTTCGGATCCTAGACCCCACGGATAGATGCTGGGCGGAAGCGGGAGGCGGCCTGCCTTTCTGGTCCTGGTAGGGCGGAGCCTGTGAATCCCAGGGCAGAGTAAACAAGGAGGAGGTGGAGGTGGTCCCTGGTGGTTCCTGAATTCGTCTGTGGTTCTACGCACACACACACACACACACACACACTTGAATAAATAAAAAAAGTTTAAAAAAAACACTGATCTTATCATAATCTGTGCTTAAAGAAAGTGATGTGTCTATCTAAGAAGTTTGCTGATGGAAATGGTTAATGAAAAATGGAAGCAGGGGAGGTAGATGACGAGCAGTGGCAGCAGCAAGAGCAGCCACATTTGCTAAGAATGTTAATAGCCACATCCTGAACTCTATCTGCAGCCCCGATACTTTTATTTCCATGGCAGGAACCACAGAAGTTCCCAAAGCATGTTGCCTTAAGTCATGAAATAATACACAGGGGCATGAACTTGTGGGGCCTACAAATATAAAACACACAACAGGTACTTTTTTTTTTTAAAAAAAAGGATAGAAATCATAAAATAAGAAAAGAAAACATCTGTCTTATGCTTTAAAAGAAATAGAAGAAAGCAGGGAAGTTTCTCAAATTCATTTTCTTCTTCATTGTGGAAAAAATAATCATGGGAGGGGATGATAAACAATTTTATAAAGAAAAAGGCAATTTAGGATTTGGGGGGATAATAGGATGCAAATAGTTATTCAAATATGTTGAAATTTGATGGCAGCAGGTAATGTGAGCAAGTGTGTAAGCCTTGGGTTCACCTTCATGTAGGTTGGAAATTTGGCTTCTGATAGTTGCTTTAGACCTTGACTTATGTATTTAAATATTTTTATTTTATTTGTGTGTGTGTGTGTGTGTGTGTGTGTGTGTGTGTGTGTGTGTATCAGAGAATACTGTATGTCCCTGTGGAGGATCAAGGCTGACTTCAGGAATTATCCTGGATTGCTTCTACCTCCCTTTTGCTTTGCTCTGGAATTTCCCAGGTTCTACCCCCCAGGGCTGGAGGTGCAGGTGGCCTGTGTTTCAGCATGGTGTTTTTATGTGGGACCTGGGATCTGAACTCAGGACCTTCTGAGCCATCACTCCAGCCCCTTGAGTTATGTTTTAAGCATTTCTGAGTCACAGTGTCCTTACTTGGTTTATTAGTCAGTATTCTCCAGAGAAATGAGAGATAGATATTAACTTTGTTCATATAAAAGTAAAATATTAACTTATGTGCATATAGAAGCACAGAAGTCTCTTTTTCTGCCCTTTGTATCTTGGAAATATAGGGATAACAAGTATGTAATGGAAAGGCTTCTAAACCAATAGTGAAAATCATCGACAAACAGTCTGCTGGCCTGAGAATCAGGGGAATAAAAGCAGGAGATTTTTGAAATGCTGGTTCAAGGAGTAAAGGGGAGAGTCAGTAAGAGAGAAGTAGAGGAGGAGATGGAGAAGCAGAGAACGCCTACTCCCACATTAAATACTAAGCTCTTCTAGACATCCCCCTAAAATTGATTATCATCCTTGGTGATTAGGAAAAAAATACATATACAAGTTGGTAGATTAAAGAAGAAAACAGACATGAGATTTCAAGTAAATTATGGTTTCTTAAATGAATGTTATTTGTTGTACACATTCTGGTGATTGGACCTTGGTGAACTGAAAAGAACTCTGTGGAACTACTAAATGTAAATATTTGAATACTCATGGAAAATATGAATATAATAGAGAAATATCTCAATTTGCAAAGAAACAAAGAGACGAAGTTACCTACAACCAATAAATTAAAAATAAGACCAGCAGACCATTGTACCATGCTTTCAGATTATCTTTGCCTCTGTGACTTTACCCTACCCCACCTTGCAGCTGTGACTGGACCCCATCTGTAGCTTCAGGCTTCTGCTCATACCCCTCAGGTCAGCCTTGACATAGGTTGAATGTAATTAATGACCTCTGCCTTGCAACTATGACAGTCCATCCTGGCTTGAATTGTGCTCTCAGTGCTTCATTTTGGTAACAACTTTTAAACTCCTAATTTTCACAGGAGAAAAATGAAATGCTGGGGGAACAACCACAGATAAGAAATTCTGTCTCTGTTAAGAGTGAACTGCTTGCACAAGGAAATTCAAGGGACTTAGTATTGTTAAATACATCTTGGGATAGGATTATATCTCTGAAGAGACACACCCTACCCTGAAGCAACATCTGGAAGAACTGCCTTTAATTCTTTACAGAGATAAAGTAGTCTTAGAGCTTCCTCCTCTGCTTATGAAAGGATATGGAGATTAGTTTTCCATTGAAGATAAGCCCTACCTTGAGGTTAGCACAAGATCAACTGAGTTGGGCCCCAATATGAACAGATCAATGAGTTATAGAGGACTAAAAGGTCCAATCAAGTTTGCAGAAATTGAAGCTGACCAATGAGGAAAAGTCATTTTCCCCTGGGTCTGCCTAAACCTACATATAATCCTGACCCTGACAGCCATCTTTGGCTCTCTTTCCCCTCAAGGGAGTCCATGTCTACAGTGATGAGTTCTGGTTGCCCGTACCCCTCATATGGCTCCATGTCTGGAATCCATGCATTCCTTTCATTTTCTTTGCCCCTCATGGGTTCCATGCTTAGAGTCTGTGAGCTCTTTGCAGCTCTCTTGCTCCTTGTGGATTCATGTCCATGAGTTCTGATCTTCCTCTCCTCTATCCTCAATCCTCTGTGCATGTTCTGGCTTCATTTTTTGACTCCCTAACAGAAGACCCTGGACACATAATGACCCTGGAGGGAACCCATAACATTTGGGTGAGCAGATCCGGTAGATCAAAAACCACGTGACAGAATGACTTCCTAAAAATGAATTTCATCCATCAAACTCATCAGCAGAGATTCAGGGTACCATTGAAATAAACTGGGTTCACTTCCACCAGAAATCAAAGCAGAGAGTGGTTCACTCAGGTTGGCCCCTTAGAAGGTATGGAGGGACATAATGATCTGGTTCACACATACGGAGACTTTCTTCACTTACGACATATCACCATAGACAATGACCCTTAACTTTTAATGTAAAACATGGAAAATGCACTTGTACAGAGTTCGTAACCTTGGTTTATGGATGTACCATGATTCTGAACCTGTAGTTGATAGACTTTTAGTAACTGTAGCCTGATTTCTCAATACTGGGGTAAATCCTGTGTGCTCATAAATTTCTCTTAGATAAAGACTAAATACAGGATGAGATTAGTTGCTTTAGCAAATTTGACCCAAAGTGAAGTTGGTTCAAATTTGATCCAAAGGGAATTTGGCCCAGTTGTTTGATGATGCACAAATCTTCAATTAAGTTCGTTGTGTTAAGCATAAATATTTTGTCTAATATCCATTTCTTAATGGCTTGGGTCTGTTCCTCAATGTCTGAGGTTTCACTGGGGAAAAGTGATAGTGGGTGTGACTCCCAAGAAATGCACTATCTCCTGGAGGATTCATACTCACCAGTAGGATTTGATCTTGGGTGTGGCTGAGTTGTAGCCACAGGGTTTGGCTTTCTTTCAGCATGGTGATTGGAGCTGACCGGTAATGGCCTGAAATGGCCTGAGAGGTATGTGGGGATTAAGAAGGGACTTGGGGGTTTCACAGCCCCAATCTCTGCAACAATGCAGCATTGATTTGTCTCATTGGGTTGGCTCCAGCAATCTCTGCAGCTAGCTCAGCTTCCTGAAAGAAAGGAACTAGAAAAATCATGTGAAGATTTTGAGGGGTACAGGAGATTGTCACTGGCAGTTTTGAAAAATATAATCTGTCATATTGTGAGGTTCTTTGGTCACTTAACTTGATAGATTAACTTGTCTTGCTTTTTGGACAGTAAGTAAAGGAAAAATCTCAGAAAACCTATAAGTTATTTCTTGTTATAAACTTGAGCTTTCTTAGAATCATTTATTGTGGTAATGGCAGTTCGATTATGAGTTTTAAAATCACCATTGCTTTAGGATATTTTTGTAAAAGCTATGATGTGTATATACTGAAGTACCCTATTAAATAGAAATGTTGTGTAAACGAGAAAGCCAGATATTTTATGGTAGAGAGGCAATAGATATATATGTTCACCTTTATTCCTTAATATTGACATAGACTTATCGTTATAAAGAGTCAAATGTCTTTTTCATAGCTGCAATGATTCATTATCTCTCATCCTGAAACAATTGTTTAAAAATGTTCTGTGGCTACTGCTATTCATCTCTCATATTAAATTTTTATCTGTAGACATAGCTTCTATTCAGTTGGGATTTTATGGCTCTTAGAAGCAGTTATAAGAATATGAAAACATTGATGATTTTATAGTGAATCTTTATACAATAGCAAGATATTGAAGCTAGTTAACAACAGTTAGCATCATGCTGCAGTGGGAAAGTGTAACATTTGTTACAACTCTGCCATTTAATCTGTGCATTCCCATGTAGCTCTCCAAGTCTATATTCATTAGCAGTGAGAGAGAAGATACTGTGTTCTGGTCATATGCAGTGTCAAGTGACTGAAACATTTTGATTAGCAATCTATCTTTTCAATTCTAGAGAGTGATTTATTCTAAGAGAGTAGAAGATTAAGATAGGAACAATAATTATTCATGGTCTCATAACTGAATAATGTGAAATGATATTATTTCAGTGTTATATCTTCAAAAACTGCAAGATATTTTCATTTTCTCTCCCTGGTACATGTTTCTTAGTAAAAGAAAATAAATGAGTACAAGAAATAGGTGACTTTGCTTTTCTAGTATGCTTGTTTTTTAAAAAAATGTATTTATTCAATTGTGTGTGTGCGCACGTGTGCATGTGTGTGTGTGTGTAGAACCACAAGTGAATTTGGGAACCACCATGGACCACCTCCACTCCTCCTTGTTTACTCTTCCCCGGTATTCACATGCTCCTCCCTACCAGGACCAGAAACACAGGCTGCCCCAGCTTCCACCCAGTGTCTATACAGGCAGAAATTGGATAGCTCATAACTGTATTAGAGTGAGAAGTCCATAATCAGAGGGTACAAATCTGGTAAGGTCCTCTTGAGTGTATTATCTAAAGTATGGCATAAAAAAACAAGAGAGAGAAAGAGAGAGAGACAGAGAGAGAGAGAGACAGAGACAGAGAGAAAGAGAAGAAAGAGAAGCATAGGGGGAAAATGAGAGGCAAGGGATGGAGAGGGAGAGGCAGAGGAGGACACAGCCTTAGATGGAGAAGGAGGAACATCCTTTTGTGAAGATCTCACTGCACTGCCATAAGGAACTCAGTCCTGTATCAGTGACATTGACAAACTCTTGAAGCAATAACCCTCATGACTCAAATATCCCTGAATACAGTAGGACTTTAAAAAAGTCTCATAAGTTTGGGGAGCAAACATTAAAACCACAGCATAATTATAAAAAAGGCTTATCAGAGCATGTTTGTTCTCTTGAATTCTGGCCTCTATTCCTTCATGCCCAGAGCCAACACTTTTTTATTTTTTATGATCTACCCAATCTCATATATTTTCTTCTGGCACCCCATAGTGCACTGAGAAACCTCAAGAGTATCTCTCTCTCTTTCTCTCTCTCTCTCTCCTCTATCTATCTATCTATCTACCTATCTATCTATCTATCATCTATCTATCTATCTATCTATCTATCTATCTATCTATCTATCTATCTATCTATCTATCTACTATTTTGGTTTTCTCACTGAATCTGGAATTCTCAGATTTGGCTAGACTGACTGGACAGCAAACCTCAGAGGTCCTTGTGCCTCTACCTCCCAGAACTGGGTTGCTAGCATCACTGATCTGAGCTTTTATTAACTTGAGACCTGGGGATCTGAAGTCAGTTTCACATACTTGCATAACAAAAGCTTTGTCCACTGAGTTGTCTTCCCAACTCCCATTGGTTGAGAGATTAACCTGTGCTATTTGAATGGATCATTAAAATCATTACACATTTTGAAAGTGGAAGAGGAAAGAAAAATCAGAGGAAGATGTGCCTGTGGAAGGGGTTCTGTAGAGGTGATGTAGGCTGGGGATGGATTCAGCCACATGCTAGGTTCTTCCTACAACTTTAGCTGGGTAGCTCAAGGCAGCATAAAATCTTGAAACTAACAGTTTGAAAGCAAGATATGAGCTTCACTGTCCTTACTCTGACACTCTTGTATAATTAAGTAAAAAAAAAGCAAAAAGTTATTTTTGTATGTATTACTGAATGAGGGTAGAACATAAAGCACATGATTGTCGACCTCATAAGATGAGGAAAAAAAGTAAACATATATGGAGGAAATATCACATAATTAAATATTATAATAAATAAATAATTAATATTATTAATATTTATTATAATAATGTAATAATTACTATTACATATTACCTCACAGGCAAAAGGTCCTGAGTTAAGATCCCAGGTCCCACCTTGGAAAGAAAAATAAATACAGTATTAGCCTTATGTTTTAGACTAAATTTTATTGTTATTTTAAGGCATGTGGACAAAAGAGCAATTGCATGAGCATTTGTTATCATTTGTCTTAGCTTAGCTTAGGCTGTACGAGTTATTTGTAAGTGTAGCATAGAAATTATTGGCATCTTTCTGGCCAGCAAAAATATTTGTGTGTTTTCCTCACAAACTATAATAACTTAGTTTTATTTTTCTCTTTAGTTTGATTTCTGTGGCCATAGCCTGCATATTCCTGATTAAATATCCCCAGAGATGTAGTCAGTGTCAGGCTTTGTTTTTGTTTCATAGTTGCTGATTATTCCATAGAACATCTAGATGATTTAATATTTTCTGAAATAAAAGAAGTTCAAAGACACATGGAGAATCTGTGATGTGTGTAATAGATTTATTTGGATTAGCAATTATACCTCAAATTTTCAGACCAATTGAAGTATTTTTTTAAACTTTATGTATTTATTTTGTGCATGTGTGTGTGTGTGTGTGTGTGTGTGTATGTGTGTGTGTTTATCAGAGGGCACCATATATCTCTGTGGAGAACTAAGGGTGATTTCTAGAATCTTCCTAGATAGCGTCTGTCTCCTTTTCGGTTTTGCTTTGGGATTACCCAGGCTCCACCCACCAGGGCCAGAAGTGTAAGCCATCGCCATTTCTGCCTGATTTTTTGCATGGGACTTGGGATCTGAACTCTGTACCTTCTACTTGTGAGGCGGAATCTTAACCCCTCAGCCATTTCTCCAACCTCAGAACAACTGAGTGTTTAATTTGATTTCAGTTAAGATATTTAGTTCATGTCAGTTGATGGAGAATTCTTGAGTAAATATTTTCAATAACAATAAAAGACTGAAAAAATGCATTTTTCTTTTGTATAAAATCCTAAGAAATAATTTCTAGAAGATTTTGAAGTTTCTTTGCCCTCTTTATCTTTGCCACCTGAAGAAATTTATGCCCAAAGGAAAACCTTTACTGTCTCATATTTTTTGATGAAAGAATTTTTAGTTAATAGATTTAATGAATTTACCTATGTGCTTTTTCCAGTAAGTTTGTGAAAAACAAACCATGCTCAGTGTTGTGGTTGAGACAGCAGTAGCAGAAAGAAAGAAACTCAACATGAAAAAGTCAGTGTTCTGTAGGTACACTAGGATGGACATCCAGACTCTAAGAGTGGAATTAAGGAAATAGTTCCATCTGCAATGGCATCAAAGAAGGACAAAATGCATAAGAATAGTCTAGAGATACAGCAAAGTATACACTGAAAATTATGGCATAATGTTGTAGGAAAGATGTAAATGAACATAAAGTTTATATTCATGGGTATAAGACTTCGCAATGCTAAAATGACAGCATTTACCTGATAGATTTCAGGATTGAATTACTTATCAAATCCTAGCTGATTTTTTCTTTTGCAAAAACTAACAACTTGATGCTAAAATAATTTGAGAGGCCCAAAATAATCAACGCAATCTTGAAAAGTAAAGAGTTGCTGTAGAACAACAGAGTTTAAAAATCACTTGTGGATCTTATTAAGTAATGGATAGAAAAGGAACAGAATATAGAGTTCAGAATGAACCTCTTGCTGTCAATTAATTTTCTGTAAGAGTTATCATGACAATTTAATGAATATTAGTGTTTTAAACCACAGACTTATTGATGTTGGAACAAATTAGTATCCACATTAAAAGAATTAGTTTATTTCTTTCTTATACTACCAACCATGAAATAAAAGAAACTAAAATAAAACAGAAATCTAAACATGTAATTGAAAACTCTTGGGAAGAAATAGCAAAAATGTTTAATTAGACTTCATCAAAGCAAGTTTTTATGTTTTAAAGTAAACTAAAAAGAAATGAGAAAGTACTTTAGTTTCATTTCTCACTGCAGCAAATAAAAAATCTGACTAAAGTAACTTATAGGAGGAGTTTACTTGGCTCACTATTCTAGGTTACAGTATATCATTGTGGGGAAATTTCAGGAGCTTGACCTGATTGGTCACATAACTGTCCACAGAAAGGACAGAGGATAGAAACCAATTCATGCTTGTATATCTGTTTGCTAGCTAATGCTCAGCTAGCTTTTTCTATCTTTGCATAGTCCTTGGGCAATTCCCTTAGACAGGAGTCCTGTCCACTGTGCTCTGGTTCTTTGCACATCAATTTTACAATCAAGATCATCCTTCACAGGCTGACCCAGAGTACAATCTTCATCTAGAGAATACATGGCAGGTAGGCCTGGAGACCTACCTCTGAGGTGTCACCTTGACAATTAATATTAGACATCACAGCAAACACATCACTTTTGTAAATCTTGTTTATGATAAGGTATTTATATGTAGATCATGCAGAGTATTCTAATGAGTCAATAATAAAAATACAACTTAACTCAAAAATTAGCTAAAATGTGAATACACATTTCTCCCATCATATAGAAGTAGTCAAAAAGTATATGGAGGGGCTGGAGAGGTGGCTCAGGGGTTAAGCCTCCGCCTTGTAGGCGGAAGGTCCGGAGTTCGGATCCTACACCCCACGTATAGACGCCGGGCCGAAGCGGGGGCGGCCTGCGCTTCTGGTCCTGGTAGGGCGGAGCCTGTGAATCCCGGGGCAGAAGGAGGTGGAGGCGTCCATGGTGGTTCGCGAATTCGTCCGTGGTTCTACACATACACAGACACATACATACACACACACACAGACACACACGCGCGCACGCACATACACACAGTTGAATAAATAATAATAATAAAAAAAATTTAAAAAAAAGTATATGGAAAGATATTTAACAGAACTTACTTTCAAGGAGTGTTAGCCGTAACAACTTTCCACTTCATAGCAAGTAAGCCAACCTAGTGTAAATAGTAAAAATAGATAGTAAGAAGAATAGATAGCAATATATATTTTCACAGTTGCAGACAAATTGGAACATTCACATACTGCTGGTTGTGATGCAGACTAATGAAGCACTTTAGAAACTAATTAAGCACGTCCTCATAACTTCACATATGGAGTTTCTGCATGTTCTGGTACTTCCACTTTGAACTACATACCCAAGAGAAGTGAAAATATATGTAAATATGTTTTAAAAAGGGAGAATGTATGTAAAATATGTCCATGAATATTCATAGAAGGATTATTCAATACATCAAAGAATGGAAAAGCCCAAATGTCCCTCACATGATGAATGAATAAAGCATGGTATATCTATGAAGAAAAGTTTTATTCAGCAGTAAGAACAAAAGGAGAATTGATGAAGGCCATAAGTGGATGAAGTATGAAAACATGTGTTAAGTGAAAGTCAGCTAAAAATTGCACATATTGTATTATTCTATTTAAATTGATTTATCAAATTAAGTGGATCTATATAGAAATTAAGTTAATAGTTACCTAAGTTTGTAGACAGGAGATAGCAAGAACAGATAGTTTCTTATTTATGTTTTGAAAATGTCCTGAAGTTAAATGTGGTGGCAATTGTTGTATATTGTTCTGAGAAGACTAAACTCATTTGGTTGTATGCTTTAAGTGGGTGAGTTACACTTGTGAACTGTTTGGAAGTTCTCTCTGCAGCAACCAATCTTCTCTTCTAAATAAAATAATAGAATTATTGCATTAAAAAGTTTAGTAAAATTGTCATTTTTTTGATTTAGGCTTTAATCATTAATAGACAGGATGCTTTATATCTTTCATTCGGCTTCCATAATTTTCAAAGGCATTTCAGCAAGTGGGTAGATACACATGCACCCATATAAATATAGATGCCAATATAGATGGAGACAGACATAGATAGAAACACTTGTGCAACACTGTAATGTTCATCGTGATATTCTTATTAAGGAAAAATCTTAGTAGAGAGAAAAATCTCCTAATCCTACAATAAATTTTACTTGTCATTAGAACTACCAAGTAAGCACATTTGTTCATATGTATTGACTTGTGAATTTCTCTTCAGTTAAGGATGTAACTCAGTTGCAGAGCAATTGTATAAGGCCCTTCTTTTGATCTTTGGGCCCAAGAATATCTTCTTTCATAAGAAGTTTATTAAAGACATATGTAGTATGAATGTTACATTATAATATTAAGGTACAAATGGACACAAATACTTGTTAGTTATACACAGTATGGATAACTTGTATTTATTACATATATGTAATATCCACTTACAAAAAGGGCATACATACACTTTATACTATATTCATATAGAGGATAAATATGTAATATCATATATACTAAGGGTACAACATAATATATCGATAGAGCACTCTTTGTGAGGGTACATATATGAAATAGCATAGGCCATTATGTTAGCAGGAATAATATCTGACTATTGAGATCATTAAGATTTCTGTTTACATTTAGCTTCCTATATTATCTAGTCTAGATCTTTATGAAACAGATCACTCATCTCACCCCAAGCCTACCATGTTTCTGCAGGTGATTTTCATTCTCATGTAGCCAATCTGGCATACTTGTTGGATTTAGGAATCAATATTCTATCTAATTTACAATCTAATTAATAAATTACCTCCACAACATCTGAACATGTGGTCATACAACCTAGTAATGAGCATGCAGGGGAATCTCCAAGCACAGATGATATACTATTGCCTTATCATAGAGTCTCATTGTTAACCTTTTACCTTCATAATATTCCTATATATGAAAAGCCACTGTTTGACAGCTAGTTTTGGATTAACGATGCCTTACTTATATTGAAATAATGGCATAGAAAATAAGTGTAAGAGGAAGTGAAATGTCCTGTACAAGGGCATCTTTTCCTAAACCATACCAATACACATACATACACACATGCCAGAATACAGATGGAAGGAACTATTCAAGAATGAGTCAAAGTGAGTCTTTTAATGTGGTGTCATTCATGAACTATAGCAGGAAATCATCCTATGCAACAGATATGTTGGCACAAACTGGCTTTCTTCTCTTCACGGAAGTGTCAGAGAGGTTAAGGTCTTGCAGAAGAAGTTGTTACAGAACTCTGGGAAGAGTTCAAGCAGAGAAGATAGAGTCTGTAGCATGGCCCCTTCTAACTCAGTCATCAGAGTACATGCATATACAAATTAGAAAAGGGATCTCTTCCTCCAAGTGACCCTATCTTCTAGGTAGATGTTGGAAAACTGCAGCCTGGACAGAGTTATACTGACCACACATACTCACTTACACGTTGGATGCAGGTGTTTTCTGACTATGAAGAGATGGGCCATTGTTACAGATGCTACATGGTTGACAAAGACTCAAATATAACATTGCTCAAGAGTCTAGAGGCAGAATTTTCCAGACTTGTCTTAGAACTTGAATGACTAAAGGTTCACTTTTAGTTTTCTGAGTTATCTGAAGGTCAGAGCAATATACAGATGACATGTGGCCACTAAGTGAATGATTAAAACAAAGGAGAATTAATTTCCTTTCCTTAGCAGAAGGGGTTTGACAGTGATAAAAATGTGCAAGGAAAAATAGAAACAACAAATGAAACATTACTAGTAATTTTCTCTGAGGCTTACTAAAGGATATTTTTTCTTCCTCATAACTAATCCCCTTCCTCAGGAAGAAATCTTCAGGAATATAAGATATGTAAGAAAACAAAATTTAAAAACCAAATTTTATTTCTGCTGGACTTTTAGCATCTAAAATAAAAAAGTACCCAGCACTTAAAGTCATTAGTATAAACAGGTGACAAATTACTGATTGGTCTTGGATCTAGCACCTATGGGCTGAATGAACTCTGGTGATCAGGTCTCTCATCTCAAAAATGAGGATAATAATGCAAATTATATATGTGCATATATTATAATATCTGGCATAATATATTCATTTTTTATTAATTAAGAGTTTTTTCTTCTTGACAAAAAACATAAATTGTCCCTGCCCCTCTTTCCTTTACCCCTCCTTTTCTCCTCTCCCCTTCCTTCTGCAATCCATCTCTATCTCTTCCATTTCCATAACTGTCTGCTGGTATGGACCACAGGTCTCTCTTTAGGCTGTCTGTACTAGTAGGGGACCAGGTCTCTGTGGCAGTATAAGTTACTCTTCAATGGGCAAACCCCCTATCTAGCACCTGCCTCTGTAATTTCCAGTGCATGTAGTTATTTTTTCCAGAGATTTTCACTGATCCTTGGGGGAATATTGATATATCAGCCATTGAGTAGATCTGATGGGGATAAATCTCATTGCAGTGAGCTCCTGAGGGCAGCAGCCCCGTCATGACTAGAGTGACTTGGCCTTGTACTTTTACAATCTTATTGCCCTCCTCTGCAAGGTTACCTGAGTCTTAGGTTTGGCCTTGTAGTGTACCTCTTTGCCTTTACTCTTACAATCTTATTGCTCTCTTCTGCAAGGTTATCTGAGTCTTAGGATTGGAAGAGATTTGGATGGCCTGATTAGAACTGAGCGTTTTGGAGTGGCTGATACTCAGTACTCAGAAACTCTGTTTTCTACTTCACTGTTCTTCCATTGCAATCAGCTGCATCCTTATTGAGATGGATTCAGTGTAGAATTAATTCTTTCAGATATTTAAGGAATAGCTAACAAAAGTACTCCTTAAATTATTCCACAAAGTAGCAAAAGAACACTTCCATACTATTTCTATGAAACCAGTGTTACACTGAACCCCACACCAAATAAAGACAAAACAAAAAAGAAAACTATAGACAAATATCACTGATGAACACAGACACAAAGATTCTCAACAAAATTTTAGTAAACAAAATTCAAAAGCAAATCAAAAGTATCATTTGGTGTGACTAGATTTATTATAGGAACACAAGATTATTTAAATAAGCACATATCAATAAATGTAATTCATCATATAAACAAATGCAAAAGCAAAATCACTTAATTCTCTCAATAGACACTGAAAAAGCTTTAGAAAAACCCATCACCCCTTTATGATGAAAATCCTGGAGAATACAGGGGTGGAAAGAGCATATCTAATCATAATAAAGTCCATATGTAGCAAGACTATAGCAAAAATGATGAAAAATTTTATGCATTCCCACTTAGATCAGAGACTAGATAAGGCTACTCATTCTCACCACTTCTATTTAATATTGTACTTGAAGTCTTAGCTAGAGAGAGAGAGAGAGAGAGAGAGAGAGAGAGAGAGAGAGAGAGAGAGAGATTACCCCTTTTTGCAGATGATATGATTCTGTACCTTTATAAGACTCCCAAAGCACTACCAGGAAGCTAATGAATAGGTTCAGCAGAGTGGCATGCTACAAAATTAATGTTCAAGAATCAATGACTCTTATATTCCCAGAATGAACAAAGCTAGAAGGACTTGAGAGAAATAATCCCATTTACCATAGCTCCTAAAAAATGACATACCTTGGAATAAATCTAACCAAGGATGTGAAAGATTTATACAATGAAAAATTTAAAACTGTAAAGAAAGAGATTGCAGAAGACACAAGAAGGTGGAAAGAACTGCCATGTTTTTATCTATAATTGTGGTAAAGTTGAACCTCTCAATTTGTTCATTAAAACATTTTCATTCACATTACTGCTTTTTGTTTCCATATAAATGTTGAAAGTTCATACTAAAACACTATTAACCTGATTTTTAGCCATTATTTTTCCCCTTGTAATTATATTATTTGTTATCTTTAGATACCATGGGAAAATAATATGTAATGCTTAAAATGTCAGTAGGAAGAGAATTTTAGGCTATGAGGTGTGACACATGCCTGTCATTTAAGCACTTGAGTAACTGAGGCAGCAGGATCATGAAATAAAGGAAAGCGTGAGCAACATCATGAGTGAAGAATACTAGTGGGAAAATGCCTCAAAAAGCAGCAGAATAAAAAGGAATTTATTTCTTGAGAATGACGTTTTCTCTTCGTAGTGCTTTCTTAAACTGTTCTCCATTCACATGGTATACTAACTAGATGTCACCACTACATAATTTGTGATTGAAACCTTTGAAAAGTTCAGCCAGTTGTATTCCTTATAACCAAGCAAAACATCATTATTGCCTCTTTTCAGGATTCATAGACCTCTTTTGAATTCTTGAGCAATTTTTTGCACTGGATGGAAAGCTTATAAATGAACTTGCCATAATGTATGTTTATCAATTAATAAATTAACTATTAGGGTCTCACGATTAGGCTATGAGGTGTGACACATGCCTGTCATTTAAGCACTCGAGTAACTGAGGCAGCAGGATCATGAAATAAAGGCAAGCGTGAGCAACATCATGAGTGACGAATACTAGTGGGAAAATGCCTCAAATGCATCCCAGTCTAACATGGTGTTTACTATGTAGCCCTGACTGATACCAAACTGTGACCATCTTCTGAGATTATTGGTGTGTGCCACCACAACAAGCTGATAATGGAATTAAATAGAGAATAAGCAAACTTTTTTTATCAACATTTTTCCAACCCACTCTGGTCTAGCGCTTGCTCTGGATGAAGTGGTTAATAAGCATTTCTTTCATAGTTCTTTGGGGAACACATTGTATGAGTTTATTATCATCAAATGTTACAAGAGAAACATATAACTCTGAACTAATGACCTGATGGGCAAAGGAACAAATAGCTGTAGTATAAAACAGTTCCCAGGGATATAGTTATATTATTACTAGCAAACAGAGAGTTTCTGGTTCATTAAGTAGGAAAGTGAAAAAAAAGCATAAAAAATAAAGGTGAAAATTTAATTTTTTTCACCTATTCCCTTATTTTCCCTAGTCAATAAAAACAAGAAGAAGTTTTCCTATTTTATTTTCACACTAAATGAAAATCTAAATGATGAGGGCTTTCTCAAATCCAAGGCCACGCATCTATCCTCAAGTGTTTTATTATGAGGAGTGTGACCTTTACTTAAAGAGCATCTCTGCTCGATTATAATTGATGATGCCTTGAGTGAGAGCTCATGACAGTACCTTTACTTATTAAAAACATTTTCCTTAAGGTTAGGATGCTGCTTCTTAACTTTTGTCCTAGCTTAACCTTTGGAAATACCATGTCAGTTTAGTTGCATTTATAGATTTAATTAACATGTTATGGACTCTTCTCAGGTCATTAATAAGGATATGGTGTATGACCAGACTTATTTGTAATCCTGATAATTCACTTGCTTGTTTAACTTAATTAATCATTCATTCTTTCTTTTTCTCTTACTGGTTTTAGTCTTGTTTGATGATTATAATTCAAACCAATTACAATTTTAAAATGTTCTTTATAAAAAAGCATTATACTAATTAATACACTGGAATTAATTTGAAATTCTACTATAGAATAATGGTGTTTTGTTTGGTTTACTCAACTATTACACATCTGCTGGGCTTCTCAGGTTCTCATGAGGTCAGACCTGGAAGTGAGATAAATCTTGGGTACAAGTTTTAATGCTGCCTTCAATAATATTCAGGAGAACTAGCCCAACATGACCTCTGGAATTAAAGATGCTTTCAACCTCAGTAAATTTGAGTCAACAAAGGAGAGGGTGCTATTTCTCTCACCTCTACTGCTTTTGGGCTTCTGAAAGAACATAAACTTCTAAATGTCACAACCATACAATGCTGCATACACCCTACATCAGAACAATCATTTCTGTTGTAGTTACTGTTTTTTTTTTCTGTTGCTGTGAGACAGCATACATACAAACAGCTTAAGGGAGAAATAGGGATTTATTTGGCTTGTGGTTACAGAGGGATGTATCCATTATGGTGGAAAAGGTATGGCAGGCTGCAGAAACTGTAGGCAGGTTAGGTCTTATCCATCATCATGGAGGCAGAGGGAACAAGTAGCAAACTGCAAAAGCAGACTGCTAGGGGAAGCAGGAAGAGGCTACCCAATGTCGAGGCTTGCCCTGTGATGATGTGCTTCAGCAAAGCTCCACCTCTTGAAGTTGCCATTTCCCTCCCCATCATCATCAACAGCTAAGGATACAAACACATGAGTCTGTGCGGGGAAGTGCACTTCCAAACCATGATAATCTCCATTTTAGCCAAATATTAAAATCTGGTTGAATATATATTATGCCATACAATATTCATTATCATATGTTGAAAGAGTTGTGATCTCACATTGTATATGGCCTATCTAAATACTTACATCACTTTATGCTTGACAGATACCATATAACATTACTAAATTCCCTAGGTTTCTTGAGCTCAGTTCTCTTCTATAACTATTACTGGATACATAGTCTGTCATTAATTAGCTTCTGTCAGCTTTCCTACATATAGCATGTGAATGATCAAACAACCTTCCCACTAACTTGGTTTGTTGTAATTTACTATGAGTAAAGCATTTAGAACATTATTTGATGGAGAATGAGCACTGCATCAAAGTAATAGCATTATGGCTCTTCTTAGCCTCTCCTATTCAATGAGTGAGTTGATTGGTTATCCTTCTCTATTTTCTCATCTCCCAGGCAGTTAAAAGTCTTTTACCCTCAGTCTGTTGTCCTTAGATCTTATGTTGATTTTGTTTAGAATTTCCAAATGGAGAAAACAAAAACCACATTGGTAGTCTGTAGTTTCACTGTGTCAATGAATGTTTCTGATATTTAATAAGAGTTTAACTCATAGTAATCAGAGGACTTCAGATATTAGCCACCCTTAAAATGCTTTCACAGTACTTTTTGGATGCTCTTATTAGGAAGCACAGATAATACGCACATAGGATACAGTGTCAAATACAAAATGGGGCATACAAGGATTCCTTATCCACACAGACAGGAGGCAGCTGGGCTTATTTCCAGGCTGAGAAACAGATTCCTTGGAATCACAGAGGAGGGTTATCATTTCCTGCTCTCAGCATTCCAGGAGCAGGTGTGTGGTCAGGCATTCAATACCTTGGATTTGCAGCCAGTCAAAGTCTAGGGAAGTCTGTTAGCTAGTGGACAAGATGCCATTGTTTCTAAGGAACATTGGGGGGGATATTAGTCAGTATCAAGAAAGTTTGACCTCCTAATACTATTTCCAGTTTATTATATCATTTTCTAATTTTCATAAATCATTCAACAGTAGGAATCTTTGGAGGTCAAATTTTTTTATATATTTACTTTTTTTATTTCCCCTCATACAAACTTAACAGGTACACCAGTCCCCTCCCTCCCTCCACCCCCACCCCGGACCCCCACCCCGGATCCCTCTGCTCCTCCCTCCCTTCCCCTTTCCTTCCCTCTCCCCCAAATTTGGCATTTCCCAAATCCCTTTCCTGTGTTCCCCTTAAGCATAGGAACACTACTGTGGCTGTCAGTCCCTAGCTTCCAAGGATCCTAGTGCCTTTAGTCCATGCTAGACTTTGAGGGGTCAATAATATGTTGGACATTGTGCAGGTCATGCAAAGTCCTATTATGATTGCTTCGGCCCTAACTTTAACCACAACTCCCACTTCAGATGATCTCACACTTTCACCGTGTCTGCAGAGAACATGAATGTATGCTTAAAGAATGGGGTTTTTATCAAGAAGCGAGTTACAAATGTCTCCATAAACAATGTGTACTTACTCATTTGGGGGTGTTGAAAGATATTCATGTGCTATAGGATGTTTTGAAGTAAGGAAAATCGGGATGAAGGGAGGATCAAAATATTTCATTTAGTTTTATGGTCTTGCACTAGCTATTAGTACTGTGATACAGGATTAACAAAAGTGAACGGAGAGCTGTAGAGATGGCTCAGGTGTTAAGTATTTGTCTCAAAAGCCAAAGGACCTGAGTTAGGATCCCAGATCTTAGGGAAAAACACCAGGCAGAATTGGCAAAGGTCTGCACTTCTGGCCCTGGAAGGCAGAGGATTAGAAACCCCAGAGCAAAGCAATGAAGAGGTAGAATAGTCCTGGATGATTCCTGAAGTTGTCCTTGGGCCTCTACAAGTACACATAGTGCTGTCTGATACACACAGCCACACAGGCTCATACATGTGCACACACACACAGCTACACATGCAAAAAAAGTGAACTGATAATTTGTAACTATTTATATTTTAGAGAGGTCTTGTGATTGTTTCTCTCTACCTTATTTTTGTGGTTACTGCCTCCTTTTCTAGCTGTCACTTTGCCCTACTATCACACTTTTTACTCGGTTAGCCATGAAAGCATGTCTTCATTTGCAAGGAAGAAGGATAACTTCTTGTTAGACTGAAGCGGTATTAAACTTGCCTAAGAATAGCTTAAATTTTCCCTTTACTTTTTACTTCCTCTGTGCCACAGGTGCAAGGATTTGGTTTTTCTGCAGAAGCCCCAGTGAGCAGTGTGTCTGGATGAGGTTGTCCAACAGTATCATACACAGGTGGCTGGCATCACAGTGGACAGACAGGATAGGAAAAATGACAGGTGGTGTGGGCAAAATGTGATGAGAATTGAAGCTTTCTATTCATCCTCCTGGTGGATAATCTCTTAAAATTCCTTTCAGCTCTTCACTGTTGCAGGTAGAACCATCACATATAAGTGATATCAGATGTAGCTTAATGAAGAGAGCTGCTACAGGTACATTCTCATTTGGGGAGAACTTGAAGTCCTTCTGTTTATGCTTATTTTGAAAGACTAAACACATTACATTCATGTTGAATCTGATCACTGAAATCCTACATAAAGAAGAAAATCAATTTTTTTAATTTCCACTCATACTAACTTAACAGGTACACCGGTCCCCCCTCTCTCCAACCCCCTATCTCCCTGTGCCCCCCTTCTCTCCCCCTTCCCTCCCCATCCCTCAGTGCCTCCCCCTCCCATCCCCGGAGCATCCTTTAATGTGCATGCCAATCTCTCCTCTGGGTCCTCCTCTCCGATGAGGTGCAAGGACCCAGTGGCATTTCCCAGAACCCTTTCCTGTGTTCCCTTTAAGCATGGGAACACTACTGTGGCTGTCAATCCCTTGCCTCCCAGGATCTTAGTGCCTTTAGCAAATGCTAGACTTTGTGAGGTCAATAGTGTGTTGGACATTGCGCAGGGCATGTAAAGTCCAAATATGATTGCTTCGGCCCTAACTTGTGTGGAGTATCTTGCATATCATTGCTCCTCCCATTCTTTTGCTCTTACAATCTTACTGTCCCCTCTTCCACAAATTTCCCTGAGCTTCAGGATGGGGAGAGATTAGGCTGGCCTAGTTCCAGGTGATTGATATAGAATCTCTGATTATAGTTTGTTGATTTTTTTTTGTTTTGTTTTCAGTTTTGCTGCTCCTGCAATGCCCTTGGCTCCACCCTGATGGGTATTGGATGTCACCCCCTGGCCAGAGATAAAAACCTGTTAAATTAGAGTCTTATTATAAGACTCTAATCTATTCAAAGGTAGATGTAATAAAAGTAGGAAACCGCAGTGAGGGAGGGGTCAATCACCCATCTGCAAAATAGTTACTTTCTATCTGCCAGACTATATGCCCTCCCCTTCTGGTAAGATCATATGCCATCAGGAAAATCAATTTTCTTAAGAAAAAGAAAAGGACTGTATTTCCATAGATGTAAAGGAAATATATAATAAAAATGAGATATTTTTTATGAAATTTCCCCCTTTTCTATTACTTATTTTCCTTTAATAAGTGTTGGTGTAATACATGGAATTCCTAAACATTTTAAAAAATATTTTATTTATTGTGTGTGTGTGTGTGTGTGTGTGTGTCCCTCTGTAGGACCAAGGATGCCTTCGGGAAGTATCCTGGATTGATTCTACTTCCTTCTTGCTTTGCACTGGCATTTCTCAGGCTCTACTTACTAGGGTCAGAAGTACAGGCTGCCGCTATTTTCCACATGGTGTTTTTACATGGGACATGGAATCTGAACTCAGGACTTTCTGCTTGCAGAGGCAGAATCTTAACTCCTGAGACATCTCTCCAGCCCCTAAAGCATTTCTTGTATACATTAAGCAAAGGTAGAGTAATTAGATAGAAAGAATTGAATTGAAAGAATTGAAATGTTTTTCTATTTCTATTGTTTATAATGCTTAATGTATATTTAGAAAAGTATTTTATTTTGCAAGAAGGATGGTAGTTAGTCCCTTTCTGATCCTGCCTCTTCCTACCTCTCTGGGGAAGATTTATAAAGGTGGTTGGTAACTATTATTTCCATGAGTGCCAAATGTGATTAAGGCTTTCATTCAGTTTGAGGGAAATGATTCTAATTTTTCCAGACATCTTGATAGGTTTCCTCACTGTTGAGTGATTAAATACAAAGGAGGTTTCTGCTTTGCAAACACAGAGCAAAGATACTTGGGCAGCTCTGACTTGTCACATGGGCCTTGCTCTCTCTGGAAGGTTTGCTACTGTCACATCTGGTCACTAAGTTACTGCTCAAGCTCCAGCAGACAGGTTCTCACACCTAACAGTCAGTTCATGGAAACTACCCATTTGAAGACTCAAACTTGCAATTCACTTTTTCTATACTTCTCCAGCTGCCGTCTTGCTGATTTGACATCATTGATTCTTCTTTCTTCCTAGGGACTTTATTGCCTTGATAACAGATCTCTGTCTTTTTCCTCTCCTACTTTGATTATGTTTGCTGGATCTCCCCCTCAGGGAGTGACTCGTTTATGCAAGGTGTCCAAACAGAAGGCAGCTTCCTTGGTCCCCACTTTGCATTCCAAGCAGCCTGACTCTTACTGTGTTGGAGCGTCCACATAAAGATGAATGTTTTGTTCCCTCTGCTATACTGCCCCATATTACCTTCCAATTTTCCTTTCTTAGTAATTGAATTCTGTTAGCTTTCTATAGTGCTGTGCAATGTAAGTACTTGATCTGTCCCTGATTTCCCATGATCTTCTTGTCAGTTCTACCTCAGATTTATCTTTCAAAGTCAACCAAAGGCAGATCTTGATGTTGTTTTTCTTATATAGTTCATTAGGATCCTATTATCCATAGACTGAAATCTGAGCTCTAAGCAGATTGAGAACCTGAGCATTAAGTCATGGACTATTGCTGAGATTTCATTTTCCCTGTTTTTTCTACCAGTACTGAACCACAGTGGTGCTCTACAGCATTTTCACCACATATGTAGTTCCTATTTAATCCTGTGTCCTTATTGAGATGATTCATGTTTGGTCTTGGTTTATCTTTAGGGTCTTTACTTATGTGTTATGATTCTAGATGATGCTTCATGGACACATTATTGAATTGGATGTACTTGTTTTTGAAACTAGAGGCCCACTCTATAGCCCAGGGTGGACTTGAATTCACCATATAGCCCAAAGTGGCTTCAAATTCCTGACATTCCTTCTCCTTAAGTCTCCAAAAGTTTGTCATTACAGACATGAGGAACAATATCTGGTTTATAAAAATCTCTATTTTTTAAATTTTCTTAGTGTTTCTTAGTATAACATGTTTAAAAACATGAAACAAAGAACTTAGATTAAGTATTTTGTAATTTTTGTTTCATTAGTGTGAACAGCAATAAAAATGAAATAAAATGGCAAAAAATAAATGGAAACTTTTCTGACTCTTGAAGGAATACAGAGATTCTGTTGACAAAAACATTTTTGATTTTGTTTTTTTAACGTGGGACCTGAACTCAGAACCTTCTGCTTGTGAGACAGCGTCACAACCCCTGAGCCATCTCTCCAGCCCCGACAAAAACATTTTTGCATTAAGTTGGACATGAACTTTTTGTTTCATATCTCCAAGTTGAGAATGTATTATGACAGTAAGTCTAAAAGTAAAGGTGTTTGTTTGTATCTTGTCCTAGATCGTTCTCATAGTTTTGAATTTAGTAGTAGCAAATACATAAATGAGGTACTTATTTTAAATGGATGTTGCAGTCGGCCTGCACCATTGCTGATAAATGACCATCAAACGGCTTAAGGGAACAAGGGGTTTATTTCCTTACGATTGTCTGGTTACAGTTCTCTGTCCAGCTTGACGGGAGAGCACATACCAACACCAGGGCTGAGGGAACTGGCCACACCATCACTGTATAATGGCTGATAGATGGACAATCCTTACTTGCCAGATCAGCATGTCTGGCCAAGTATACAGAAGGTACCAACTCTCTCAACCAGCTCTCTGTGATTTATCCAGGGGCTAATCCCACCCACCATAGGCTGAGTCTTTCCCATCAGCTGGACAATCTTCTTCAGGTTTGCTCTGGGCTTAACTCAACCATCAAGTCTCTACAACTGTGCCCAGAGCTCAAACCCTCAACAGTCAAGTTGACACCTGTGGTTAACTATGACAATGGATGAGTTGGCTTTGGAAAGAGAATAGGTTATCTGATAATGATGGCCCACTGGGACTTTCATCATAATTCAAATGTGATGTACATGTCACCTTACTTAGATATTCTATAAGAATGAGATATATTTTCAATAAAATTCTGTAATTTATCATCATACTGGAGTAGGAGTTTTGCCAAGTATTGAACTTGATTGGTAGTAGGCAGGTATATAATTGAGCAAAGTCTTTTTTTCTTTCCTTCTTTTGTATATAAAGAAAATGAAATATTGACATTAAGTTAGGATAGAGAAACCAAAATATCATGGTCTTGGGTAAGGCAATTTCTTATGAACAAATGTAAAACATAAAGAAATTGTTTCATCTGACATATTTGTGTTATATAATACTAGAGGCACACCCAATATTCTTTAAAACAGGTCAAAAACAAAATAGTAGCGTCTGTGTCTAACAATGATCCAAGATGAACATCCTGCTAAACTGGTTTATTGTTCTAATAATGACAAAGGTTTGCAGTTTGGAAATTGGTAAGAAAAGTATTTATTGCCCTAATTGTTGAACTTGCTAAGAGAATTTGGAGAAAAGAGATTTAATAATTGATTAGGGCTGAAGCTAAGCTGCATTATGAACGCTGTTCATCAGAGGTTAAGACATGTTTCAGTGGTCCCAAAGAGAGTCAATTTGAAGTTACAGACTCAAAGATCTCACAGTGCAAAAGAGTGCTTCAAGAAAGACAGCTGGCTGGGAGAGACTAGATGTTTTCCTTAGACTTCTCCTGGGATATTCTTACGTCCTTGTTTACTGATATGCTAGTAATGAGCAGTTTTAATAACTTTTCTATTTGCTCTCTCTTCCTCAGATATATAGTTTGGCTTTCACGGTTCTTCTCAGATTGTTTTGCTGCATCCTGTGTGTTTTCTAGTCCTATGTGAACTTTCTGTGAATCACCCTCTCATTATTCTCTAAACGGTTTCTAAAATGTCTTTAACAAGTGATTGTATTTCATGGAGGTTTAAAGAAAAATACTCAGTGACAAAGGAACCATGGAAATCTCATGGTTTGAATGTGCTGAATTCCTTAGTGAGGATTTTATTTTCAAATTGTTCATTAAAAATGGTATGATCCAATGTGATTATATGTACAGGAAGAAGAACTGAATGAGATTGTTACTATATTTTCCCTATTCAATGAAAATAATCCTAAATATACAAGAGTAGTATTTTCTTCCATTCGAAAAGACTTCAGGTTATAAATTTCGTTACATCTGGAGGTGTATTTATCAGAAAACACAATTATTGCCTTATGCTTTCTCATCCTGAGATTCTTGCTGGCACTTCCCAGGTTCCTCCCAGAATTTTTTCCCCTTTGAAGTTTTTTTCCTACCTTAGAGCTGCATATTCATTTTTCTATGACTCATGTTTCAAAACTGCCTTGTCTTAACATTTGTCTTTGTTGCTTTGCTGAGCCCATGGCAGGTGGAGTTGTGCTCTATGGAAAATAATTAACTGTTACCAAAATATATCATTTATCCTAAGCTGTTAAAGGAAGTGTTCTGAGGGCATTTCCAGTGATTTATTTCAAACATTGACTCAATTAATGACTGATTCTTTGTAGATCAGAGGTCACATGTAGGCAACCTGCAGGCCAAATGTGTCACACAGACACACAGGTACACTTTATTTGGTCTTGAACATGCTAAAAAAAACCCTTTTGAATTGATTGTTCCTATTTTACACTTGAGAAATTTCACATAAAAGGACAGATTACTATATAATGCAGATTGCTTTCTTGAAACATAAGGTGGTATAGTAATATGGGACCTTATTCCTACATGGACACTGTTAAAATTTAAATTCTTCAATTACAGTAGTCTCCCATTGTTACAGAGGTTAATGCCTAAAACCTCAGATAGTTCTGAAATCTTCATATGATGCATGCATATATATTGCTATAATTACATCTAATATCTAAATTGATCACAGAAGAATTAGATCATGGATCTTAACTACCTTGGCATATATTTTTCTTTCCTTACTAAATTAAGAACTTTTACCTTTTAACTTAAAGGGAACTTCCCCTTTGTAGCCACTTTTTGGTATGCTCTTGTGTTCAGGGGTCACATTAATTAAAATAGTATTTGTGGATTATATACTTTGTAATACCATGACAATGGATCTGATAACAGAGAAGGAGGCCAAGTGACTGATGGTGAGAGTGTATAAAGCATTGATACTGTGGGTATCAGGGCAACTAAAGACCTGGTGGGATGGAGCTGCATAGTCTAAGACCTCATCATGTCATTCAGCATTGCGTGCAAGTGTAAAACATGAATATTTTAGTTCTAGAACTTTCCATTCAGTATATTTCTACTAGATTGACCCATTACTGAAACTGTGGAGAATACGAGCAGAGGGACTACTGTCTTTTCAAGATTCTGCCTCACATCACTGTCATTTTAAATTATCCTTTCCTCAATAGGCTTTTTAATTGAGCTATGCTCTAGATCTTGCCTCTTAAATGTGGTAAAATATAGGTTATTTATTCAGTCACCTAATTCTGCACTTTGGACAGCTCCCAGTGATGTCAATGTTACCATTTCGCGACAACATGGTGCATAGTAACATCCTAGAGTAGTGATTCGTTAATTTTCTCTGCTGCTGAAGATCAAACTTAGCCCTTGGACCTGCAAGGATATACCTTTTCACTGAGCAGCACCTCTATAATAATAGCGATATGGTTCACAACAGAAACATTAGTGTCTACTGAAACATGAACTGTGGAAGAGCTAACCATCAATAAATTTTATGAACTTTTCCTAAAAATTCTGATAACATAAAAAAATAAAATGTGGGTGGGCGGCTGGAGAGGTGGCTCAGAGGTTAAGCCTTGAAGGCAGAAGGTCCTGAGTTAGGATCTTAGACCCCACGTATAGATGCCAGGCGGAAGCGGGGGCGGCCTGTGTTTCTGGTCCTGGTAGGGCGAAGCCTGTGAATCCCCCGGCAGAGTAAACAAGAGGAGGTAGAGGCGGTCCATGGTGTTCCCGAATTCGCCCGTGGTTCTACACACACACACACACATACACACACACACACATACATACACACACACGCGCGCGCGCGCGCACACACACGCACAATTGAACAAAAATGAAATAACAAAATATTAAAAAAAGTGGGAGAAAAAAATTCCAATGAACAGTATCATTAGAGAGTTGCTGCCCTACTTTATCCTAGACTAGAATGCTGTTTCTAAGACTACCTAAGTTGGAGGCTTGAAACCTTGTGTGGACATTAGCAATCATATAGAGAATGTTAAAAAGAAAAGATTGATTTAAACTCTCCCCTTAGAGAACTGGAGTGAATTAAGTTGAATTGGTGCCCAGATATCAGTTTTCTAAAAGCTTCTCAATTGATTCTAATATACTGTAGATCCAAGAGTCATACTCAGCAAGAGATTTTCTTGGCATATTAGCTGAATATTCAATGGCTTGTGTGTAAGGAAAATTTTATAACTAGCATTTGTAACTTAAGCTCATTTGTTTTTGCTATATCCTCTGTGAAGTCTGGAGTTGCTGATTTCCCATCATATGCCTAATAATCACTGGGTCTTGGGATCAAATATGATGTTTCATCAATCCTGTTTCACAAGTGTACTTGTTATTTTGAAAAGTTTATCACCTTGCATTTACTTTGATGCGTTATGGTTAGGAAACACTTCTTGTTAATTTTGTTGGGGGGACCCAGTGGATTTCATTTTACATTGCACAACTCTAGAAGGATGCTGCTTGTGCTTGTAACCACCATGGGTTTGTTCAGTAAGAGCATTTTCTTAAAGATGGCATTATGGCACTTTGAATAAGATATGACTACTTCTGAATTGTATGATGATATCATTTGGGCAGCCATGGGAGTTGAGTATTTGATAATACTATGACAAATTCATGAGAGAACAGACTTTTTCTCAACTGAAAAATAATACTAAGTATTCAATTATTTGGTAAATAAGCATTGTTTCTGTGTCAAGCTGTTGATATACTTCACAGTCATTGATATACATCACATTCATACATATAGTTAACAGACTGGGAATTGATGGTGGTAATGACCCAATAAAAATCATATAAAATTAAGGTAATGATAACTGGTTCATTTGATGATTTCAGAAATGGTTTTAAAAGATTACATTCATTTTGCACTTTGGAATGAATTATGATGTAATTAAAAATAGCACTTAATTATCTCCAAAGCATCTCTAAGTATAGGAAGTGCTAGTACAGGTTAGTCCAGTCATTTGAACCACAACCTTACAAAGAGCAATTGGAAAGGAAGAAAGAAAACAAAAATAGTCACTTTATTTGTCTTTGAAGGTATGGAAATTTCTTATCTTTTTTCTTGTGCAAGAGGCAAGAGCAGGATTTAAGCTAAATGCAAATGGAATGGATGCTTTGCCTTTGTGCCTGAAGTATAAGTGACTTGTAATGCCACTTCCCTCCTGCTGTTCTGTGCAGTCAGAGTGAAAATGAAGCATTCCTAGATTGCAACAGTAAAGACTGGGCCATATATATTTTTCTAATTTGAGAATGTCAACAGAGAATGATTTGTGTATGATCAAGTTTCCTCTTCTCAAATGTTTAAGTTTGTGCACGGAGGGAAGATTTTTCTTTAACATCAGGTAATATGTCACATTAAGAATTCTGGATCACAACAGTCTACAAAGTTATATTTAAAATAGTGATATAATTAAATTTGTTCATGAATGCATTAAAACTGCCACAAAGGAATTTAGAGCCAGTTTGTTCTAAATCTTGACTTTGCTGTAAGGGGACTGGGCATTGTCAGGATCCACTGCTAATCCACAATGAACTCGAAAACATTGTTTACTTCATGTCTTTCTAGTACTTGAAAAAGTGGTGTCATCTGAAATTCCAACATTTTTTCCTTCAGACTTGTAGACCCACTGCCTCTATTGTTTCTTTCTTCAAAAACTTTTTAAAACAATGTCTTTAGTTTAAATTGCATGATCCTAAATAAAAGGACAGAGAAAGACAAGCATGATCTTTTTGGTATCTTAAGCTCAAGGGATTAATCCCTGCTATTTTTGACTTATTGTTTGGTTTTAATTGAGTCTCTTTTTGTCAGCATAAAAATAGAACAGGATGCAGCACAGAATAGAGATTACTGGGATAGGACTGTAAAGCTAGGCAGCATGGGTTTCCACTATTTGAAAAGATTTAAAGGCACAAATGGTATTATGGTTAGAAATTTGTTATCGCTTTTGTATTACTAGCAAAAGGTAGGCTTTTGACTGCAAACAATATGAAAATATTTATTTCTATTTGTAACACAAACCTCCTTTTTTCTTTCCTCTCCCATCTTCCCTTCTCTCCTACTTTTCCCTTGTCTGGACCAATCATTTTGGTTAATAAATCACCATGATATTATTCACCATCCACTCAGTCAGCTAAGTAACGTGGCCTGTGCTTCCTAGGTATTTTTTAATCTTTAATATTTAATTAACTAGGGGCAGATTTCAATTTTCATCCCTAAAATACCTCCTGTATTTTACTTAGGATTCTATTATCTCCTATCTGGATCAGTACAAAAGTTCTGAGCCAGTATTCTTTCTGCTTCTTTTCTCCTCTACCTACACCAGTGACTTTCTTATTTTTTTTGTCTCTCTCTTTCTCTCTCTCCTTCCATCCTTCCTCCCTCTGTCTCCCAGTCTTTGTCTTCTCCTCCCTCTTCCTTCCCTCTCTTCCTTCCCTCTCTTCCTTCCCTCTCTTCCTTCCCTCTCTTCCTTTCCTCCTTCCCTCTTCCTTCCTTCCTTCCTTCCTTCCTTCCTTCCTTCCTTCCTTCCTTCCTTCCTTCCTTCCTTCCTTCCTTCCTTCCTTCCTTCCTTCCTTTGTTCTTCTTTCTTCCTTCCTTCCCCCTTCCTTTCTTCCCCTCTCCCTTCTCCCCTTCCCTCCTCTCTCCCTTCTCCCCTTTCCCCCATCTGCCTTCTCCCCTTTCTTCCTTTTCTTTTCTTTTATACTACATTATAGAGTAGAATGATGCAGAACAGATATCTTTGTGTGTAAATCCTGCATATTGGTGGATCGTAGGGCATTTTCATGTTAAAATTTTGAGGATCATTCAGATTGTTTCCCACATTGGCTGTCTGATTGTATTTATATATTTATGGATAGTAAATAAGTTTTCCCTTTAGGTTTTTTAATTTTTCCTGTATACAATTATTTTTATTATTCTGTTGCTCTGTTTACATTGTATTCAAAATACATACAGCTTCTTTTCTACACATAATACATATAATGTGGAGTCCTGTAAGTTTTACTAAAAATGTATCTATTTTAGTATTTGGTAATATTTTTAATTTTTAAAATTTTTGATAGTTTCATGCTTATATACTAAAAGGTGTGAGCTGATATTATCATGTAATTCAATTTCAATTTCCTTAGTGTTTTAGTTTCTCTTCAGTTGATGTGATAAATGTATGACCCAAAGAGATTGGGCAACAATGTGATTTATTGATACTTAAAAGTCGAAGTTATAGTTCATCAGCATGGTAGGAGTGTGGTAATAGAATAAAGATCCAAGAGAACTTACCATACCATACGCACAGGAAAAATTGAGAAAGGATCATTCTTTCTATCTCTCCAGTCTGCCAAAGTCAATTACTTCTCTCTCCACAGTATCCAACTGTCTAGGAAATGGTCTCTCCCACTATGGGCTGGGTCTTCCTACCTTAGTTAGATGATTCCTTACAAACTTGGTTGCAGATTTGGCTTAAATAAGCATTTCTTCACAGATAAGTCAAAACTCAGTTTTTACCTGTCAGGTGGACATCAGAACTAACTGCCACAATTAGTAATCTTGAGGACTTTTCATATATTGATCACTTGTATGCCTTTTTTTTAATTTTTAAAAATATTTTTTAAACTTTGTGTGTGTGTATGTGTGTGTGTGTGTTTGTGAGAGAGAGAGAGAGAGAGAGAGAGAGAGAGAGAGAGAGAGAGAGAGCGAGAGAGAGCATGGTGTGGGCCTGTGGAAGATAAAGGGTGACTTTAGGAATCATCCTGGATTGCTTCTACCTCCTTTCTGCTTCACTCTGGGATATCCCAGGCTTGACCCACCAGGGCCAGAAGTGCAGGATGCTGAGTCATCATTTTAACTTCTTGAATTAATTTTTTTTTAGTATGTAAGTGGGCGTGTGTGTAGAAGAAGGTACTATGTGTCTGTGCATGTCTGGGAGTGACTAGGAATCACCCTAGATTGCTCCACCTTCTTATTGCTTTGGTTTCCTAGGTTCTGCCTTTCAGGGCCAAAAATACAGCTCACTCCACCATTTTTGTCCAGATTTGTACATGAGATATCTAAATTCAGGTCCTTTTGCTTACAAGGCAAAACTTTAACTCTTAAGTCATTTCTGAAGCTTTGAATTGCTTTTTATTTACTTTGAACGTTGTGATTATTATTTTAGAGTTTCATACATGAATACAGTGATTTTTTGATTATTTACACCTTAATTTCTAATCTCATTTCTCCTCCTTACTCATTACAACACTTCTTATTACTTACCAGTCTCCTTCTTATTTAATGTCCTTTTGCATGTGTGACCACTGCGTTTCATCTGGTTTTCTTCTTTCTTCTTGCTAGAGCTTGAGTCATATATCAGTGGCTGTACCATTAAGGAATTCATCTTTCTTTCCTTATATGCCGTAACCCTCAACAGTCTCTCAAGGAGGTGTGGGGGCTTTTGAGATCTTTGCCCTGCCATGATAAAATGTGTACAGAACAAATCCTATGCTGGTCTTATGGACCTACATGTAGCTACAGCAAATTCATGTCAAAAAATAATGTTTGGCTGCACCTCTGCCCTCCTAGTGGCTCTTAGAATTTTTTTTACCTCTCTCTTCTATGATGTTCACTGAGACTTTTTTTGTGATGTGAGATGAGAGGCTAATTTCACTTTTCTGCATGTGGTTATCCAGATTTTTCAACATTGTTTAGTAGAGAATTATCCTTTTCCTATTGTATGTTTGTTCTTGGTACTTTTGTTAAAAAGCCAACTATAACTGCATGCATTTACTCCTGAATTCTCCATTCTGCCTGTCTAACTCATGGTTGTGAATCTGTTCATAATACAGTGGCATGCCCTTTTGACTAAGGTAATGTTTAAACTGATTTCCACATCAAGTAATGATTCCATTTTTATTGTTCTTAATTTTTTGCTCAAGATTGCTCTGGATATTTGGGACCTTTTGAGGGGCATGTACATATAAGGATTATTTTTCTCTTTTCTTTTTTTTTTAACATTTTTTATTATTATTTCTGCTCATACAAACTTAATAGGTACACTAGTTCCCTTCCTCCCTCCTCCTCCCCCCAGGAACCCCTGCTCCCTCTCCCCTCACCCCTTCATCCCCATCCCCCACTGCCTCCCCCCCCCAAATCCTCGGAGAATCCTTTAATGTGCATGCCAGACTCTCCTCTGGGTTCTCCTCTCCAATGACGTACAAGGACCCAGTGGCATTTCCCTGAACCCTTTCCTGTGTTCCCCTTAAGCATAGGAGCACTACTATGGCTGTCAATTCCTTGCCTCCAAGGATTTTGGTGCCTTTAGCAAATGCTAGACTTTATGGGATCAATAGTGTGTGGGACATTGTGGAGGGCATGTAAAGTCCAATTATGATTGCTTCGGCCCTAACTTGTGTGGAGTATCTTGCATATCATTGCGCCTCCCATCCTTGTGCTCTTACAATCTTACTGCCCCCTCTTCCGCAAATTTCCCTGAGCTTCAGGATGGGGAGAGATTGGCTGGCCTAGTTCTAGGTGGTTGATATAGAGTCTCTGAAGTTCTGGATTATGGTTCGTAGATTTTTTTTTTTTCAGTTTTGCTGCTCCTGCAATGCCCTTGGCTCCACCCTGATGGGTATTGGATGTCACCCCATGGCCAGAGATAAAAAGCTGTTAAACTAGAGTCTTGTTATAAGAGTATATTCAAAGATAGATGTAATAAAAGTATTAAACCACAGTGAGGGAGGGGTCAATCACTCATTTGCAAAATGGTTACTTCTTATCTGCCAGACTATATGCCCTTCCCTTGGTGAGATCACACCCCCTCAGTTGTAAATGATCAGGAATGAAAAGTCTGTGAACTTAACCAGATGTCTCATTGCTTACTTGCCGTTCTTGATGGAGGCCTATTTTCTCTGTTGCAACATGGTCCCCTCTCTCCTTGTTTCTGGTGTGGCTCTCCAACCCCATCCCTCCTGTTCATACTCCTTGCAATTACTGTATTACAGAGATTTATCGTCGAGTGTCTCTAGGTGGGCTAGGTGGGCTTGATATTAGGAGCCGCCTATTAGGGAGTACATATGATGCTTAATTTTCTGGATCTGGGATACTTCACTCAATATAATTGTTTCTAATGGCATCCATTTCCTGGCAAATTCCAGTAATTCATCATTTTTGATGGCTGAGTAGTACTCCATTGTGTAGATGTACCACAGTTTCCTTATCCACTCATCAACTGTTGGACATTTGGGTTGATTCCATGACTTTGCTATTGTAAACAGTGCTGCTATGAACATGGTCCCACTTGTGCTATCGAGGCGAACCTCTGCTGCATGGGGGGTTATTCCCAAAAGTGGAATCGCAGGGTCATATGGCATTTCAATCTTTAATTTCTTTAAGAATCTCCAGACAGCTCACCAGAGTGGCTGTATGAGCCTGCATTCCCACCAGCAATGTAGGAGAGTTCCCCTCTCTCCACATCCTCTCCTGAATTTGTTGTTGTTTGTATTGTGGATTTTTGCCATCCTGACCGGGGTGAGATGATATCTCATGGAAGTTTTGATTTGCATTTCCCTAATGGCTAAGGAAGAGGAGCATTTTTAAAGATATTTCTTAGACATTTTAATTTCATCCCTAATAAAGTTTCTTTTAAGTTCCAGGGCCCATTTTTTAATTGGGCCATTAGTTTCCTTGAGGTTTAGTTTTCTAAGTTCTTTGTGTACTATGGATAATAGAGCTCTATCAGATACGGGGTAGTGAAGATTTTCTCCCATTCTGTGGGTTGCCTTTGAGCTTATGTTACAATCTCTTTATCTGAACAGAAGCTCTTTAATTTCACAAAATCCCAACTGTTGAGAGTTGGTAGCAGTGACTGTGCCATTGGATGTCTGTTTAGGAACTGTTGGCCTAGCCCATTCAACTCGAGGGAACTCCCTACCCTTTCAACTATGGTTTTTATAGTCTCTGGCCTTAAATCAAGTTCCTCGATCCATTTGGAATTAAGTCTTGTACAAGGTGACAAGTATGGGTCCAGTTTTAATGTTCTACATGTGGAGATCCAGTTTTGCCAGCACCATTTGTTGAAGATACTGTTCTTTTTCCATTGGATTTTTTTGGGCCCTTTTGTCAAAGACCAAATGGCTGTAATTTTGTGGGCTTATATCTGGGTCTTCAACCCTTATCCATTGATCTGTATGTCTATTTTGGAGCCAGTACCAGGCTGTTTTTATAACTATGGATTTGTAGTATAGACTAAGGTTTGATATGGTGATACCTCCGGCAGTGTTTTTGTTACTCAGGATTGTCTTTGATATCCTGGGTCTTTTGTGCCTCCATATGAATTTTGAGATTGTTTGGTCAACTTCTTTAAAGAATTGCTTTGGGATTTTGATTGGTAGTTGTATATAGCCTTTGGTCATTTTTACAATGTTGATTCTGCCAATCCAGGAACATGGGATGTCTTTGCACCTTCTGGTGTCTTCTGCAATTTCTTTCTTTAGGGTTTTAAAGTTTTCATTATAAAGGTCTCTTACTTCCTTGGTTAGGTTTATACCAAGGTATTTCATTTTTTTAGGGGCTATAGTAAATGGGATTGTTTCTTGCAAGGCTTTTTCACTTCTTTTATTCTGGGCATATAGGAAGGCCTCTGATTTTTGTATATTTATTTTGTATCCTGTCATCCTTCTGAATTTCTCAATTAGTTCCAGGAGCTTCCTGGTGGAGTTTTTGGGATCCCTCAGATATAAGATCATGTCATCTGCAAATAGGGAGAGCTTGACTTCTTCTTTGCCAATTTGAATCCCTTTTATGCCCCTGTCTTGTCTTATGGCTTCAGCTAAGACTTCAAGTACAATATTGAATAGAAGTGGTGAGAGTGGACAGCCTTGTCTAGTTCCTGACTGAAGTGGGAATGCTTCAAGTTTTTCCCCATTGAGTATAATCCTTGTTATGGGCTTGTTGTATACAGCTTTTATTATATTGATATAGGTTCCTTCCATTCCTACTGTCTCTAGCATTTTGATCATAAAAGGCTGTTGGATCTTGTCAAAAGCTTTTTCTGCATCTATCAAGAGTATCATGTGGTCTTGGACTTTGGACTGGTTTATATGATGAATTACATATTGATTTGCGTATGTTGAACCAACCTTTTGTGCTGGGGGTAAAGCCTACTTGGTCCCCGTGGATGATCTTTTTGATATGTTTTGAATCCTATTTGCTAAGACTTTGTTGAGAATCTTTGCATCTGTGTTCATCAGAGAGTTTGGCCTATAGTTTTCTTTTTTAAGTGAATCTTTATTAGATTTTGGGATTAAAATGATATTAGAAGGAATTTGGTAGTGTTCCTTCCTTTGCTATTTGATGGAACAGTTTAAGGAGTATTGGTTTTTTTAACTCCTTAAATGTCTGGTAGAACTCTGTGCTGAATCCATCTGGTCCAGGACATTTTTTGGGGGAAGTTTCGAGATTACTTCCTGAATTTCCTTATATGGTATTGGGCTATTTAAATAATTCACAGCTTCTGGATTCAATTTAGGTAAGTTGTGTTTACTTAGGAATTCATCCATCTCTTTTGTGTTGTCAAATTTCACCGAGTATAAGTTTTTGAAATATGATGTTATAATTCCCTGGATTTCTTGGGTATCAGTAGTGATAACTCCATTTTCATTTCTAATTTTGTTTTTTGGGTTTTCTTTCTCTTGGTTTTGGTTAATTTACCTAGGGGTGTATCAATCTTATTGATTTTTTCAAAGAACCAGCTTTTGGACTGGTTGATTTTCTCTATCTTTTTCTTCATCTCGATTTCAGATATTTCTCCCCTTATTTTGCTAATCTCCTCTCTTCTACTACTTTTGGGATCAGATTGCTCTAGTTTCTCTAAAGCTTTAAGCTGAATTGTTAAGTTGTTTATTTCTGATGTTTTCATTTTTTTGATGTAGGCATTAAGAGCTATGAACTTACCTCTTAGAACAGCTTTCATTGTCTCCCAGAGATTTTGATAAGTTGCATTTTCATTATCATTCGCTTTCAGGAAATCTTGAATTTCCTTTTTAATTTCTTCCTGAATTCAGTTCTCATTCAGCATCATAGTGTTAAGTTTCCAGGAGTTAGTGTATTTTCTGTTGTTTGTTGTGTGGTGGATGTCAAGCTTTAGGGCACAGGCTAGAATTTCAACTTTCCTGTATATGTGTAGATTCATTTTGTGTCCCAATATGTGATCTACTTTGGAGAAAGTTCCGTGTGCTGCTGAGAAAAATGTATATTCTTTGGTGCGTGGATGAAAAGTTCGATAGAGATCTGTAAGGTCCATTCCTTTAAGGGTTTGATTAGTTCCAATGTATCTCTGTTAAGTTTTTGACCTGTTGATCTATCCCATGTTGATAGGGCAGTGTTGAAATCCCTAAGAGTTTTCATTTGGGGGTTGATTTCTCACTTTAGACACTGTAGGATTTTCTTAATGAATGTGGAGGGGCCCGTATTGGGTGCATAAATATTCAGTATTATGAAGTCTTCCTGGTGAATTGTACCTGTGACTAAAATGTAGTATCCATCTGTGTCTCTTATGATTTTTTTTGGTTTGAAGTCCACTTTGTCCGACAGCATAATGGCCACCCCTTCCTGTTTCCTGGTTCCATTAGCTTGCAAGATTTTGGACCAGCCTTTTATTTTTAGGATGTTCCTATGTTTTGTGGTGAGATGAGTTTCCTGAAGAAAGCAGATTCATGGGTTGTGATTTTTTAATCCAAGTTTGTAATCTGTGTCTCTTAATTGGTGAGTTAATACCGTTGACATTTAATGTTATAATGGAGAAATTATTTTTATTCTGGACATTTTTTATGTTTAGTGAATTTCATAAGCTTATTACTTTACATTTATGTTTTTGGGGTATTATACTATTCTTCTGTCCTCCTGGATAAGGTTGTTTTTTCCTTCAAGTTTGCGTATCATTTCTAGCATTTTTTGCAGGCCTGGTTTGGTAGACATGTATCCCTTCAAGTTGTGCTGGAAAACTTTTCTTTCTCCCTCGATCATGACTGATAGTTTTGCTGGGTATATCAGTCTGGGTTGGCATTTTTGCTCATTTAATACTTGAAGTACGTCTCTCCAAGCTCTTCTTGCTTTTACTGTTTCCATTGAGAAGTCATTTGTTATTTTAATAGGTTTGCCTTTAAAAGTGACTTGCTTTTTTTCCTTGAAGCTCTCAGCACCTTTTCTTTGTCTTGAATGTGGAGTGTTTTGACTATTTTTTGACGTGGCGATTTTCTATTTTGGTCATATCTGTTTGGAGTGCAAAATGCCTCTTGTATTTGGATAGGCCTCTCATCCAAATTTTCATTCATGATAATTTGAAAAATTTCCTCAGGTGTGGTATTTTGAGATTCTTGCTCTGGTATTCCATGAATGTGCATGTTAGGCTTCTTCAGGGTGTCCCATATCTCTTGAATGTTCCTCTCAAGTATCTTTTTGGCTTTAACAACCTCTTCCATTGAGCTGGTTCATTGTCCCACTTTATCTTCAAGATCTGAAATTCTATTTTCTGCTTCGTTAGTTCTGCTGATAAGACTCTCTGTTGAGCTTTGGGTTGTAGATAATTTGTCTTTTAGTTCAATTTTAAACTCTGCCTGAGACTGTTTTAACTGCTCTATGCCTATTTTTGTTTCTTGAACTGTTTTTCTCAACTCCTCCAATTGCCTGTTGTGTTCCTGTTCAAAGTGGTTGATGCGGTTGTTTAACTCCTCTTGGATTTCTTCTTTCATAGTATTAATTATGGTAATGATCATACTTTGAAAGTGGTTGTCTTGGGTCTGGCTTTCTTGGCTGTTTTCTGTGAATTTGTTCTTGTTGGAATCCATCATTAAGGGGTTAATTCTTTTGGTGGGAGATTGGTCTCCTTGGGTTTTGTTTCTTATGGATCTGCACTTTGACTTGGGCATTGTTATTTTGTCTTCTAGGGCTTTTCAATTTCTGTGTGTTTTTGACTGAACTGATTTAGTTGTTATTACTACACTTGGGGAGTTGTTACTAGTGCTTGCCTTGGGTTTGAGTATGTTTGTCTTTTGTTATTGTTATTTCCTAGTTGAGGCTAGTGGGCTATTAGTACATCAGTTAAGTCAGGTCTTTTGTTATTGTTATTTCCTAGTTGAGGCTAGTGGGCTGTTAGTACATCAGTTAAGTCTGGTTAAGTAGACATGGGGTGAATATTAGTATGGTAGTGCACTTTTACGATGTAGTATTTTGGTGATATGTGAGAGTGAATGGTGTACTCCCTGTAGTTGTGTGTTTTTTGGGGTGGCTGTATGAAAAAGTTAATCTACAGTGATTAATATTAGAAAGGAACAGTAAGGATGAAAAAAGAAAAAAAAAGAAAAGAAAAAAACAGGAAGTTTACTTATCTTTGGGCTGGATGTGAAGAATCTCTCCCATGTGATAGGATGATTGTAGAGGTTTTCAGATGTATGGCCTTTGATCCTTAGAACTTTGCTTGAGTTTTGTTTGGACTCTATTGAATTCTGAGTAGCAATGTGTCTTCTGTATGCCACTTGTTTGGGTCCCCGGTGGGCCAGAGAGGCAGAGGGCCTGATGTTGGCAGAATTCTTCACTGGGGCCTGGGACTTGCCTTAGTGGCCCTCCCAAGATCCAAGGATGGAGGAACGTGAGCAAGTCCTGTCCAGTTGTTCAGACAGGCGGCGTTGGGGTCCTGGGGTGTGGCTCTGGCTAAAGCCTAGGGCAGCCTTGGGTGTGCCTCAGGGACATGGGGCGTCCTGGGGGGTTGAGGGACTGGGCGGACTGACTCACTCACCTGGGGATGGCGGCATGGGCAAAGGCAGCGCAGGAGGGTGAAAGGGGGCTAGGGTCCCCGGGCCCTGCCCAGGCCAAAGCCCCGGGCAGCCTGCGGCATGCCGCTAGGACATGGGGGCTGGGCGGTCTCTATTTTTCTCTTTTCTTGACAAATATCTTTGCAATTTTTATAGGGATTTTCTCAGATATTTAGATTTATTTGGACAATATGGACATTTTCACAATTTTAATTCTTGTGGTTTGTGAATGTATTATATTTTCCATTTATTATTCTATTCCTGATCTCATCTATTTCTGTATATTTTTTCAAACTGTTGAGCTTCCTTAAAATTATTTTGAGTTTTTCATAAATCTTTATTTTTGTGACTGATTAGTTTTTCCTTACTTTGGTCCTTTGGTGGTGAAGTAGTTTTAATTGTCAGCTTGAAAAGTAGGAACTGAGTGTCTAGATATATCTGCTAAGACTTAGTTAAGGCAAATCTTTGAGCAAACCTCTAGAGGTTTATCTAACAGATGTAGGAAGATCCATCCCAGTAATCTATTGTATCTTTCCCCTTAGTAGGTAAATAAGATGGAGAAAGAACCAGCTGACTAAGGCAGATTGGCAAATTGTTACATATGCTTGGGCACTGCCCTTCTTCCAGTTCTTTTTGTGTATATTGTGTGACCAAATCTCTTGGTCCTTGATGTGGGTATCACATTCTTACAATAATAAACTGTAACCTGAAATTGTAAGGTGGAAGAGAAACTGTTCCTCTAAATTGTTTAGGGTCAAGTATTTATTACAGAAAAGGGAATATAAGACTCAGAGAGGTGGAATCATGCTTCCTGATTTTTTTTTTTTGTGTCTTTGTGTTAGTGTCTGAATATTTGAAGAACCAGGAATGTGAAGTCTTTGCAAACTAGCATTGTTGGGTTAGTCTGTCTAAAGAGTATGGAAAGTTTGTCAGTGATAGTTAATGAGTAAGCTTGCTGTCTCAGTTTCTCACAGGCTGATCTTATTTCTAAGTTAGTAAGTGGACAGAGATGATGACTAGGTTCCTGGTGTTGGGCTTGCAGGTTGGATTCACTGGATTGGAACTAGTGATTGAGTTCGTTGGGATGAATCTAGACTGAAGTCTATGAAAGTGGTGTCTAGTTAGTATCCCAAGTGAAAGGTCTGAAATTTTCCTCTACAGGCCTCATTTTTCTTGGAATTGTTTTTGACTTGATGACAAACATGGAATAGAAGAGAGAGAGGTAGTGATTAAAGTATTGAAATATCCCATTTCTACCACTAACAAACTGATACAATTTACTTAAAGTCTCTTTGCTTCAGTTTCTTATCTGCAAAAAAAGCTGGTGATGTTGCCTGCATCATGGAAAAGTCAAGAGTAACTGAATTATTGTAATTCTAATTCAGGATGGCCTAATGCTAGGGTGGGACTTGGAACTGAGTATGGAACTAAGGGCATACACAATACTGATAGAATACAATCATAAAGTAATTTAAAAAAGCCTGGTTTATATGCCTTCGAAATTTACTTTGAATTACTAAAAATGCAAGAATTTTCAGATATACCATTTCTCCTTCCCTCCCTCCCTCCCTCCCTCCCTCCCTCCCTCCCTCCCTCCCTCCCTCCCTCCCTCCTTCCTTCCTTCCTTCCTTCCTTCCTTCCTTCCTTCCTTCCTTCCTTCCTTCCTTCCTTCCTTCCTTCCTTCCTTCCTTCCTTCCTTCCTTCCTTCCTTCCTTCCTTTCGCTGCATGCATGTGATTGTATGTGAATGTTTCTTTGCATTATCAGAATTAACCACAAACTATTAGTTTTTGCAAGGATTTAAAAATTTTTTTTGTCTTCTTTGCAACTCTGCAATGTAATGAATAAACCATTTAACTCAGGTGCTGCCACTTGTTCTGCTTTCTTGGAAGTGAACTCTCAGGAAAAGCAGCACCATCATCCGACTGTCTTAGGAACTGATGCTCTCAATTTACATTCTCTGACATATGGACTAAGGAACAGTGCTTATATCAAATTCTATGGCAAATCAATTTCTTATTGCATAATGTGAAAATGAATATGCATGGAAATTTTATTTAAGTGTATGAATGGCCCTTCATAACTGGAAGTAAAGCATCCACTATGACTGGTCTGCAGTAGTCTGGGTTTCTCAAACTTAGGTATGCTTAGGAATTGTTTGTCAAATACAAATTCTGAATTGGTGATGTGGCCTTGGTTCTGTGATTCTGCATTGCTAACAAATTCCTAGGCAATGCTAAAGTTGAGTATTCATGAAACATACCTAGGGGTAAAAAGACTGGCATGAAAATTTTCTTCCCAATGCAAATTGTTCTGGCTATGTGCTCTCTATCAATATTTATTTTTTCCCATCCTCATTTTCTTCTTGCCATTTTCCTTTTTGCATCTTGTACTTCAGAATATTGAGAACTCTTCTTGATTTACTGAACCTAATACTATTTTATTCAACTATCCTAAGGACCAAACAGACAGGATAAGAAGGTTGTGAAGGGGAAGTGAGAGATAACATTTATTGGAGTCTCAAAGTCAATGCGATCATAAATTTAAAAACTTAGGGTCTTTTATTCTTGCATAGGACATAGTTTCTGACACTGTCTTATGCTATTTTCTTCTTAGCACATAGTTAAAAATAGAAAAAATGCTTCAAGATACTTTTGGGCTTTTGAAAAATGTCGTATATAATATTATGTCATGTTATGCATTGTAATAGGAACAAACATTAACTATGAGGCAAAAAAATCCTAATACCTGGTACTTGTATTTTATAACTCTATATTTGAAAATATATCTATTAATCAAGGCTAAAGACTTTGAATATAGATTTTTAAAAGTAATTGTAGACATTATAATTTTCTAAAGTATCATATTTATTTGAAGTAGTGTCATATCTTTAATGAATATATTCATATTTCTATTAACAAATGAAAGTGCTGAAACTGGCAATTACATTAGGTACGAGAACATACCTGGTCATTAACTACTGATATTAGGATTAATAAAGATCAATAAGAAAAAAATAAGTTGAGGTGACAGAAGTGTTACAAATAAAAGGTAAAAGTATTGTGTTTATAAAGATTAGTATTCATGGCTTTCGTGAATTATTGAATAATATTATTAGTTATCATTAAACTTGGTCCTTTGGTTCAAAACCCACCTTTGTGGCCTGTTTTTAACCTTTCCATCTGCCAGAGGTTGTATAAAACTATATGCAGAAGAGTGTCCTCCTAACATGAGTTTAGAATCTAGACTTTAAATTAAACTGAAATTAATCGTGTATATATTGCTTCTTCACCTGTATCTTTTTTATATTTGAATCCCTGTGTGTGTACACATGTATAATATACTCATATATGTACTCATATATGCTCAAAATGTATATATGTAATATATAGATAATTTTAATATATTCTTACATATGTGGATATTGTGTGTATGCACAAGCATAAAAAATGAACCCCATATAGGTGGTGACAATTCAAGGTAATTATTTCTTCAATTATCCCAACATCTTATAGTAGTCCCTGATTAAGCTGGGGGAGTGCTATTCCCATTCCATTCTAGACTATCCTAATGCAGCTGCAAATGTTTTCATGTCTCAGACCTCTGTTTTAGTGCTCTGGTTAATATTTGCCTACATTAAGATATTGGTCTTCATTTTAATAATTATTAAATAGCTTCTAAAACACAAAGAAAATATTTGTACTGTGTACTATAACATGAAATTGCACATCATGAAAGGAGAAGACAAGAGGTATTCTCTCTCTTCCAAGTGCACTGTGATCAGTTGCATGTCATCTTGTGCTATAGAATTCTCATGCTCTATTAACTACGGTGCTAGGAAGATGGCTCCTAGAAACAATCCATCACATCAGTTCTCTGAGTATTTATATTAGGAATAAGATTACTATGATGGATACAAAAATATTCCTGTTTTTAGAATTTTCCCTTTATGGGTACAAAGCATTTTGCTTCTTATAAAATACACTTCCTTAGTGCAAGTTGGTGATGCACATTAGACAAAGGAACATGGAGACATGTAGGGTTCAGTTCAACCTCTGACTCATTATTGGTTCTTTCTCAATTTTATTGAACCAGGAACTATTGGAATTCTAGTAATGGGTTTTGAAGAAAAACAAAAGAAGTGAATAGAAGCTCTCAGAAACTTCTTTGAAAAATTTGGAAAAGTCAATTTCTTTGTATTCTCAAGATATTTACAGCAAAGTATCAGTAAAGAAAGACCTTGTTCATAGTTTAACTAATCCACTCCATCAACTTGGAATGTGAATAACAGGTTATACAGTATATTCATGCTGTACTTGCCACATTCCAATGAATCATTCAGCATACTGAATTATTAGACCCACTGCTGTGGTCTTGATGTTTGTTTGAATAGCTGTTAGATAGAGGTACAAACTATGTCACAGTGCTTACTCCATGTCATTATGTAGGTATCATACATAACATCTCAAGATGTAAGGTAATGTACTAGCACAAGAAAGGCAAGTATAGTATAATAGCATGATTGATAGATCATGTTGTTTGTTCTTCATTATTGTGGTTGTTAGTCTCTGATGGTGTGTAATTTGTAAGTTATACCTTATCACATGTATATATGTTTGGAAACAGAAAATATGTGTAGGGTTCAGTACTATGTGCAGCCTCATGCAGCCACTGGGTGCCTGGAAACAGCTTTGAGGTTAAGCAGGCCTGCTCTATTACCATTCCATTTTAGTCACTGATGCTTACACATATGACTTGGCTTTCTGTTTTTCTCTGAAAACTTTTCTATTTAGTTTGAAATTGTATAGTACGTCCCTCATATAATGAATGAATAGATAAAATAATCATTTAAAAGTGGAACCATCACAGTTGCTATCTAGTGACTAACAAAAGATTTAGTCATTGACTTTCACTAGAAAGGTTTTTTTCTTAGATTAATTTGGGACATTCTTTATGTAATAATGGCAAGAGTGGTAGAAGTATGGTGGTAAGAATAACTTTTAGATTCCTATTGAGCCTATAACAAGTTAGCCCATACTCAATTTCTGGCTTAGTTATTCTTTCTGCTTCTGTGAAAAAAAAACACTCAAATTCATGCAACTTTAGTGGAGAAAGGGAGATTTATTTGACTTATAGTTCCAGAGGTGAGGTACAGTCCATTATGGTGGGAAAGGCATGGTACATTGCAGAAGATGGAGGAAGCTTCGATCACTGCAAGCATAATTGAGGCCAAGTGAGCAACTTCAGACTTCCAGTGGAGGCAGTGCAGGCTTAACTAGCCTCAAGGCCCATTCCCTAAGAGTGGAAAACAGCAGGGAAAACTCCAAATCCAAATCCAGCATATGAACTTCATGTTGAAATGATCTCAGTTACAAAGGGCTTTATTCCCACCCTTCCAGCGCAACTGCCCATAGGACACATTATCAGTTTAGGTTGGTGTAGTTCGCCTGCATAGTTGCTGATAAATGACCATCAAAAGAGAACAAGGCGTTTATTTTCTCTTATGATTATTGGTTTCAGTGCATAATCCAGCTTGATGGGAGAACACCAGGCTGAGGGAACTGGCCACACCATCTCTACGTAATGACTGAGAGAGGGAAAATCCTTACTTGCCAGACCAGCATGTCTGGCCAAGTGTACAAAAAGATGCCAACTTCTCAATCAGCTCTAGCCATTTTATTCCAGGGCCTAATACCACCCACCATGGGCTGGACCTTCACCATCAGCTAGACAATCTCTTGCAGGCTTGTTCTGAGCTTAATTCAACCATTATCTCTACAAATGTGACCAGAGCTCAAATCCTCAATTGTCAAGTTAACACCTGTCCCTAACTATGACAGCTGGTTTCTCCCAAGGTGTGCATCTCCTTGGGGATGCCTCTTCTTGACTCTGGCATTTCTGACATCTTTATCTCAGTGAAAAATTAGGCTTTAATTCTCTAATATAAAATGGCCTTCTTGGGACTCTTTGCCAGCGAAGATCCTGCCATACACTGTCTAGATTCAGCCATTCTCTGAAATGTTGAAGGACAGAACCACAACCTTCTCACTCTTGTATCTTTAATGCATCTAAAACCAGTAACATGTGGATGATGTTGGCAAGTTCTTTTTTTTTTTTTTTGCCAGGTTTTTTTTTTATTAAAAATTTAATTATACATTTTAAAATTTTTTTACCAGTTCCCTCCCTCCCCCCTCCTCCCCCCGAACCCCCTCCTCCCCCACCCCATCCCCCAGTGCCTCCCCCCCAATTCCCAGAGAGTCCTTTATTGTGTACGCCTAACTCTCCACTGGGTCCTCCTCTCCGATGACATATAAGGACCCAGTGGCATTTCCATAAGCCCTTTCTCTTGTTCCCCTTAAGCATAAGATCACTACTATGGCTGTCAATCCCTTGCCTCCAGGGGTCTCAGTGCCCTTAACAGATGCTAGACTTTATGAGGGCAACAGTGCACTGGACATTGCTCAGGGCATGCAAAGTCCCATTATGATTGCTTTAGCCCCAACTATTGTTGAGAATCTTGCAAATCGTTGCTCCTCCCATCCTTTTGCTCTTACAATCTTACTGCCCCCTCTTCCGCAAATGTCCCTGAGCACCTCTAGATAGAGATTGTCATAGTTGGGCACAAGTGTCAACTTGACAGTTGAGAATTTGTGCTCTGGGCACATCTGCAGAGAATTAGTGATTGAATTAGGCCCAGAGCAGACCTGCAAGAGATTGTCTAGCTGATGGGGAAAGCCAAGCCCATGGTGGGTGGTTTAGGCCCTGGAATAAAATACAGACAGCTGGTTGATAGAGTTGGCATCCTTGTATATATTTGGCTAGACATGCTATCTGGCAAGTAAGGATTTTTCCTCTTTCAGCCATTATGAAAAGATGGTGTGGCCAGTTCCCTCAGACTAGTGTTGCTGCATGCTCTCCCATCAAGCTGGACTATGAAAGAGAAAATAAACACCTTGTTCCCTTAAGCCTTTGGATGGTCATTTATCAGCAACCATGCAGGTTAACTGTGACAGAATTTGGTACCCGGGAAGTGGAGTGTTGCTGACTAATCTGACTATGTGGATTTTGTGGCTTTTGAATGGTTTTGCTGGACAAAGTTTGAAATATTTGAAGATTTTCACTTTTTGGATTACAAATACCATTCAGAATTTAGTGGGCCAATTTGGTAATGCCATTGCTGAGAGACTTATGGATCGTTTGGGCCCAGGCTGTGAAGAAGGAAACAAGAATTTTGATAAAGCTGAATTTAAAGATGATGGAGTGGTTTCCTTGATAGAGAATATCTGTATTGGCATCCTTGAAGATTTGCATGAGGAAAGGCAGGAAGCCTAATGCTGCCATTGTTGGAGAAATGAGCACTAATGAAGGAAAACATAATGACTTGCACTGGGATAGTGAAAAATATGAATACCAACATATGGTGAGTTTGTAGTTTGAAAACCCAGATTCTTTCAGGGGCCGAATGCCCAAGTTAAAGCAATTTTCTGCCATTTGCAAGTCTGGTTGCCTAGAAAGAGGCTTTTTCAGTATCAGTGTCCTAAAGTTGGTACACATAGTGTAGCTCGAGTAGACCAAGCTACCTTTCATCCTCACTTCGGAATCTGGCAGCATCTCTCAGGTGATAGTGGTTTTGGTGTATTTATTACTGAAGGGTTCACGGAAAGCAGCAAAAGCTTGGCACCAGGCGGCAGGCATAGAGTTCCTGCAAAAGAGGGTGAAGCTTATAAATGTAGAGGTGAACCCAGAGTGTTGTTTGAGATGCCAAAACCATGGGATGTATGCTGAGGACTGTTGCAAGTGGAGATTCAGCCTAGTTCAAAAGAACTCTTCTTACAACTTCGAGCTGCAAATAGAGACTGGAAATGCCTAGAATCTTTGAGCCACTTTGACTACGTGATTAGCAACAGAAGCTGGACATTGAGGTACAGGATGTGGTATTTGATTTTGGACTTTGATCTTAATTTAATATTTTCTTATTACATCAAGCTATTTCTGTTCTAATGTTTTATTTGTTTTAAAGTTTTTAACATCGTGATTTAATACATTCTTAATGTTAAAAACCTTTGAACTTTTAAAGTGTTGGAACTGAAGTTTTAATGATAGAACATTTTAAATTTATCTATGAAATGTATTTATATTTTTAATATAACTTTTAACATCTGTGGGGACAAGGATTGAAGGTTGCAGTTTAAAAGTACTATGTTTTTGTGTCACGTTGACAAGGGGTGGGGTGTCATAGTTGGACACAGGTATCAACTTGACAGTTGAGGGCAGATTTGTAGAGAATTAGTGGTTGAATTAGACCTAGAGCAGACCTTCAGGAGATTGTCTAGCTGCTGGGGGGAAGGCTCGGCCCATGGATTAGGCTCTGTAATAAAATACAGACAGCTGATTGAGAGAGTTGGCATCCTTGTGTATACTTGGCTAGATGTGCTGGTCTGGCAAGTAACTGTTATGTAGAGATGGTGTGGCCAGTTCCCTCGGTCTTAATATTGATGCATGCTCTCCCATTAAGTTGGACTACAGTCTGTAATGGAACTACCAGTAAGAAAATAAACCCCTTGTTCCCTTAAGCTGTCTGATGGTCATTTATCAGCAACTATACAGGCGAGCTGCAATATCTCCCTTGAATCACAGGTTGTTCAGTTTCTTTGTGCTGATGCTGGGAAGAATCTCTTCTGGACAGTTGCTTCAGAGGAGGAACAGACATTTCCTTCAGAACTCTAGTCTTCATATCTTTGCTTTCAGAAGAATTTGCATTTTTATGGGTAAGAGTCTTCCCTGAGGAACTTGCTGTCAGAGTGCAACCTCTTCTATTATCCAAATGAATAAAAGGCTTTGGTCTTCTAATGGAGTAATTTCTTTAACAATAGTCACCATTTTTCTGTTTGTATTCTCTTTAAATTTGCCTTCACATTTTTCATCATCAAACTTCAGATTTCTCATCTTTCTGCCTGATTAATTTCTCTTTTTCATCATAACTCTGAAAAAGAGCACTAAAAAGTAACCATGTAAACTGTTAAGACTACATTGTTTTGAAAATTTCCCAAGCAAGCACTTAACTTCAGACAATCTTTCAAGCCATAGGAAAGTCTCAACCATATTCTCTGCCAGAGCAGTACTCCATTTGCCACTAGTCCAGTTCTCAAAAGAGTTTCCATATCCCTCTGGGTAATCATAAGCTGAACTTCCAATGTCTGCATCTTTATCAGCATTACTCTTTCAAGTTCTTCCTAGAATGTCTCTTTTTAAGTCCTGTTTCCAAGATGTAAAGGTTTCCTTAATCCAAATTTCTCCATTATTTCTCCCAATGAACAGTTCCAAACACAGTCTAATCACATCATGACAATGGCCATACTTCTTGGGACAGGTTTTCTGAGTTTCACAAGGAAACTTCACCCTTTTGGTACCAGATTCTCATTATAGCAGCAACATCCCACTCCTGGTACCAATTCAGTTGCTCATTCTGCTGTTGTTAGACATCACTCATATTATTCAGATGAGTATGAAGATAAGAAAGGGAAATTTTTTTTGGCTTACAGTTTCAGAGAGGAGATAAAGTCCACTCTGGAGGGAAGTCATGGCAAGTGGCAAAAACTGGAGGAGGCTTAGTCACTGCAGACATAATGGAGGCCAAGAGAACAAACTGTTGACTACCAGTGAAAGCAGAGTGTGATTAACCAGGCTCAAGGCAAGCCTCCTATGACATGCCTTTCTTCAGTATGACTTCACTTCCCATGTTCTTCCCAAATAACAAAATCAATGAAGAGTTCAAATACTTAAGTCTGTGGTGGACAATTCATATTCAAATCACAGCATTGGCTTAAGAAAGAATAAATTTATGTTTTATAGTTGCATAGGTTCGAAGACTAATCCCTTTCTCTCTCTCTCTCTCTCTCTCTCTCTCTGGAATTTTAGAAGAATCTCTAAGGTCTAGAGACTTGCCTGCATTTCTTGGTCTCATGCCGTATCAGAGCCAACAGTGTCTGGCAGGACTTTTCTCTTGTTGCATCAATTTGACAAAACTGATCTTTTTGCTTCTTTGCTTCCACTTTTCAAGACTCTTGTGATTATATTTGTCCCATATGGGTATCCAGGATATTTCTACTATCTTAAGGTCAGCTGTAAGCAGCTTCAGTTCCATCAGCAACCCTCATTCCCCTTTGATGAGTACATATTTTTCAATGAAATTCTGGAAATGAATGCACAGCATCCTTAAAAGGCCATTTTACTGTTTATTAATGTAGCTCATTGTTATTGAGAACCTACCATTGACTGGCTCTGTTCCAAGAGCCTCACATGGATGAATTTGTAGTCAAGAATTTTGACAATCTTCTGAGATGTTACCGTATACCATTTGTAATCTTGGTCATTCTGCTGTGCTTCCATGAATAATTCCAGAAGACATGATACTTTTGCACTTGAAACAAAAAACTTGTTATTCCTCCTGAAAGTGTAGCCAGAGCATAAAAAAGTTTTTCAATGTCTGTTCATCTAATTCCAGTTCCTGAGAGTGACATAAAGATAGCCAGGTGAAACTTGTACCTGCTATGTGTTACATCATTGTGTGGCTCTAAGTCTAGATAGCTTGGCTATTTTATGTGATGTATGCATACCTGCTCTTTATGCTGGAAAGGATATCTATTCTGTTTTTCCATACAAACATCCTTATTAAAAATAACATGGGACTATTTTTAGTGTTTCTCCTCACAAATGTACACAAAGGTGAAAGACCTTTAAATTTTGTTTCAACAATTATCCTCAGTAATTCTGTGGGATAGCAATAAGTTGCATGTATGTATTCTTCAGATTAGGAATATATAAGGCAGAAAAATAAGTATTATGCTTCATTAAGTAGCAGAACTGAATTCATGTTTACATTCCTTGCACTTTTCTACACATTCATTATACCATGGACACATTATAGCAAAGGCATATTATTGTAATTACTGCCATATGTAACTTCATAGAACACACATGCTTTTTGTACCTTTGTTTATTGCCTATTGGTTTATAATCTTTGTGAGTGTTTAAGGGACTGTGTTTTTATTGTCTTTATGTTGTTGTGAATTTATAAGTGTCTAATGTCCAGATTCACAATGGCCAAGTTAGTTGTAATATTTTTTGGGCAAATCCAAATACATTGTAGTTAGAACATAGAAAGCAAGCAATATATTCAATCAGTATTTTCCTAATAATGAAAAATCTTTGCTATGCAATAAGAGCCTTTGAACTTGACCCTGTCACTCACAGATATGGATGTGCTTTTTGTGTTCATGTTTAATCACACCTGTAAAACAGAGACCATGAGTTACAAACAGACTAGATATACAATAATAAAAATACACAATATGATGATGGAAATTAAAGCAGTGACAATTTTAAAAATGAAAAGTACAAGAATCTGACAAATGTGCTCTGTTTGTACAGAAAGTTCTTTGGCATAAAAGTTCTTAGGGAGAAAGAAAATCAAGCAGCACATGAAAAATGTTCCTTCTTTTCAATTGACAGCAATCAGTGAATGTTGAGAAAAAGGAATGGCAGAATGCAAGAAAAATTTTCTGAGAGTGTGGCAGGAGGATCAGCAACAATTTTGACTGTATATTATGGCCTAATGCTAATTCAGGAGCGTACTAAAGTTTGAGAACTAAAAAACAAACCTTGGGAACACAAGTAATGTTGATGAAAATTCTGTTCTAGGCTAAAATGTGGAGCTGAAAGTAGTCATTTTTGAATGAAGTATGTTCAAATAAAAAGTCTATAAGGGAAAAAGTGTATTTTGCTTTTGAAACTTTGAAAGGCTGATTCATAGGAATATTTTGTGGGTATACATCTTAAAATAGCATAATGTAAAGTTCCTTTATCCAAACAAACTTAAAAATAATCATTCAGAACTTAGTCAAAGGCTGGGGACACAGTGTTTGCCAGGCAATCATGAGGACTAGAGTGTGTATCCTGAGGTATAAATCCTGGCAGATGTGGTGGTGCTTATAATTCCAGCTACAGGGATGTCAGAGACAAGGGTTAACCCAATCAAGCTGGCCAGCTAGACTAGCTGATTGGTATGTTCTGGGCTCAACTGAAATACCTTGCCTGAGTAAGTAAAATGAATAGCAATAAAGAAAGACATTTATCAACTTTAGTCCTCTACATGTTTGCACATAGATGTGAACATTATGCACACATATTGAACCTTCAACACTCGCATGCATTAAAGGAAACAACTAGTTTGTGCATTAAAAATGTCTTGAGTTTATATTTTTGTGTGTTAACCTTCCAAGTAAAAAGTTTTATATTTATATATAAATGAAGATTTGTCTCACATAAGTCTTGCATATGTACATTTAGATTTTTGCCTTTAAATTTTCTTTATTGTACTAAAATTGTAATGCCATGTCCTATGATGCTTTTTGGATATTTAATATTTTACTTTAAATTTTAAAATGCCAATTCACAGATGAAATTCTCTAATGTGGCAAATTAACCAAAACTTTACATTTCTTCAGATCCCCCTCTTTCCAGCTAATGTGTCTGATGTGCTTGATACCCCAAGATGAGGAAGAAATAGAAATTTTAATGTAGTAGTAATGTCAACTTAGCAACTATTCTGTTTGTGGCAGTTAGTATTAAATGTCATCTTGACAGTTGAGAACTGACCATTTAGTCACTCCTATGAAGAATTATTTAGTTAAGGCAAACCTCTGAGTAAGTCTGAAGAAGATTATCTAATTAATATGGAAAGACACATCCCATAGTGGAAGGGATCATTCCCTGGAAAAGTGGGTAAGATGAAGAAAGAACTGGTTGGCTTTGGCAGACAAGCAAACCAGAAAATACGCCTCTCTCTTGGCTCTTACTATTGTATAATGTCGCCAGTTCTTTCAGCTTCTGATGCTGGTATGAATTGTCTTTTCATCTTAATGGGCTTCTATTTGAAACCATAAGCATGAGTAAAAATTCCCTTGTTCACCTAAATTTTGAAGATCATGTACTTATTACTGCTACTGAAGAGTAATTATGACTCCATGAGTGAGTAGGTCTTTCCACAGTTTGCAATTTCTTTTATAACTTGTAAGTCAAGCACTGTTACCATCCCAATTCATCAATGGGGAGATGAAAACTCAGGAAGATTGAACATTTGTCCAAGGTTCCATAATGTGCAGGTATTAGGTCTGGGTTTAGATCTCAGGAAATGTGGGTCTCAAACCTTGAAATTGGAACACTGGCATACCCTCTGCCTATCTGAAATGTTTGGATAGCAGAGTTGGGAAAATCATTTGTGCTCTGATTAAGATACTGCCAAGTTGTAGCACAGAATAAATTACTAAGGGTGAAATTTAAAGAGTAAAATGAGGGTTGGATACATAGACTGAGTATTTGAGAATAAGATAGATTTGGGGTGCTAGGACCACAATGAAAAGTTCAACTATTTGTGACTCAAGAGTGAAAATTAGGCTAGCCATAGAGAGGTTTGTAACAGAATAGAAGAGCTCTTCGTTTGACCAGTCCTATAGTGGTAGCCGTTTCTTAAATAGTTTTTAGTCATAGTTACACATTTGCTTGACTTAAAACTGTAGACTAACTTGGCAAGAAGCTACATTTATCATGACTTGTCATCAAAAGGAAATCCATTAGCTTATTTGTGAATATTGTTTGAACATCAGCCAGTCACGTGCTAGGCACCATTACATTATAATACATTTTTGATTTATTTACTATTTTTAAAAATCTATCTATTCTCTCTCTCTATCTATCTATCGTGTGTGTGTGTGTGTGTGTGTGTGTGTGTGTGTGTGTGTGTGTGTGTGAGTATCAGAGGGCACTGTGTGTCCCTGTGGAGTACTAAGGATGAATGGATTCAAGAATCTTTCTGGATTGCTTCTACCTCTTCCTTGCTTAGCTCTGGAATTTCCTAGGCCCCACGCACCAGTGCCACCCTCCATTTCTGCCTGGCGTTTTTTCCATGGGACCTGTGTTCCTAATTCAGGACCTTCTGCTTGTGAGGCAGAGTCCTAACGCGTGAGCCAGCTCTCCAGCTCTGTTTAACTATTTTTTAAATTCCAGATTCCCATTCCTTCATAATTCTACCCAAAGACCCAAAGCAGGAATACGGAAACATTGAGAGCAAGAGCAAGCCAGGTTCTTCTGTTGAAACCAAGCAGGAACTTGACAAAAACTCATTGAATGAAGAAATGAATGAATAATGAAATGGAAAATACTGCAGAACATATACAGAGAAAATCATAAAGGGTATTGGGTTCCATGAGAAAATATCTAAGGATTCTTTTTTTCCTCTTCTTAAATGGGAAGCAGGTCTATTCTCTGTTCAGATGCAGACGAACTTGCTACTGAGGACATATGCCTGGGTTGCAGGACCAGTATTTCTTTCTTTAATGTTAAGCCTCCTGCCTTTCAAGGAATTTCTTTCTCTTTCAGTCTTAGAGATGAAATCTGGGTTAGTGGAGATCTGATCTTGCTAAGGATTCTCATGCAAATTCAGAATAGATCAGCAAGTTTGGATGTGAGTAACCAGAAGGCAGACATTATTAGTTAGTAAAGTAATACTGAGAGGAGAGCCAGACTGTTGGGGAATATGGCCTAGAAAAAAGAAAAATGTCCAGAAAGAGCAGAAATGTGTGGCAAGTATCTGGAGTCATGTGGCAAGTAACTTCTGAGCCACTCTCACTTTTAGCAGCTCATGAAGTGCCAGCTTAAATGTGGCCCAGAAGATTTGAAGTGGGGGATGGTAAACTCTTCCTTTCTGGAACCAGGGTTAGGAAAAGCCCAAATCTGGTTATCTTCTTCTGGAGTCACTATCTATGGTAATCTGAGACTTCAGAACAAGATTGTGGTTGAGATGAGAGTCTAGTGGCTATTTAATGGAGTAGATATACCAGTGTGTATCTTCATTCCTTGCAAACACAGCTCGTGTATCAGAAGGACAATTGTAGTAAACACTGTAGCTAATGCTGTAGACACATTTGGTTTGAATATACTACTGGACAGACTCTGTTTCATGATTTCTTGGAACGTTCCATGTTTACATTGTGAAACAATGTTTTTCATGGTAGCTGACTTTTCTAAGAATGAAAGAAAGTGCAATGCATTCTTAAGGTTTAAGCAAGATTGAAAGAAGAAGGTCTTTCAAGAAGACCTGGAAAATAAATGTTAACCAACAGATGTTTAGACATTCTCTTTTGAGTTCAAAGGCAGTTGTTTGACCATGTGGAAATTGATGTGTTACACAAAATAGACAAGCGCATTGAAAAGGAAGACTTAGAGTCAGTGCTTCATCCATAGTGTTTCTAAAGCAAAATTTTAGTAACTGGAAATTTTATATATTGTCGAAATTTGTTCTAGTTTTAGATACTGAAAACCCACAATAAAGTACAGGCAGATCTCATGTTTGGTGAGGGCTACTCTCCGCTTCCAAGAGAGTGCTGAGAGCCTGGGGTTGGCACAGGAGACAAATGGTTTTATCATGTGGCAGAAAAGGCAAGAAGCCACATTATCCCTCAAGCTCCTTTTGTCTAACCTGAGTCTTACGTGCTGCATGTGTTCCAAAGATAGCTATGAATGTGGTCCACCCCAAAATGGTAAACATAAAACTTTTTTGCAAGATTATTTTGCAAATTCTTGTGAGTTTTTTTTTAAAGTTTGATTGCCCAGTTCTTGTGGGTGAACTTTGTAGGTGAGGAAGCAATGCTGCATTCTTAAAAGGGTGCACATTCCCATGAGCAATATAGACATAGGGGCTAAACTTTGTTTTTTCAAAGTCAAACAGTGAGGAGAAAAGTTAAAAAATAGTGGAGCAAGAATTAGTGGAAAAAGTGATGAGATACATATGGACATCCTGGTATCATCCAGCAGCCAACAATTCTCAGCACTGTCAGAAGGAGCAAAAACTAAAAAGGATCCCTAAAAAGGAACTATGCTGAATGATTCTGAGATCCTAGACAAACTGTAATACATTAAGGTCAAGCTGGAGGGGAACAAGTAGAGAAAGATTTATGTTAATTTAGGCCATTGCATTCATTAGTAGTATATATTCTTTTACCTATATGTAGTTTTCTAGGCTACAGTAGTTATTTGGAAGCAGAACAATATGTATAATTTTTCTACTATTTAATTTTAATTCTTAAGCACATTATAGATTCTGAAACATGTATATAGTGGTTTCTCATGGAGGGGAATGAGATTAGGTAGTAAGGGATAAGTACAATATAAATTCATTGTATTAATGTATGAAAGTGTCAAAGAATTTAAAAAAAGCTTCATTGAAGCATAATGACGTAGAGTACACTGCTTATGTTTAGATAAAATATGATGTCATAATTAGGCCTACACCTCACTATGTGATCATACCACTCAGGTGAAAACATTTCCTAGTACTAATGTTTTAAGTCCTTCCCTTCATAGTCATCATCATCACTGATGGCTGGCCTGTTTTTCTACATTATAGATTAGTTTGGGTATCCAAACATTTTGCATAAGTATAAACAATAATGTCTCAATTGTCCTTTAGCCTTTTAAAACTCTGAACAACTCTTTATGGATTCAATCATGTTGTGACTTGTTCTACAGTTCATTTCTGTTGCCCATGAGTATTTCATTGCATGGTTATAGTAGGCTTTATCCTTTTACCTGTTAAAGGTACTTGGGTTGTATCAGCTTTTTATTTATTGGAAACTGGGTTTTTATGAGCATTTGTGCACAAATATCTTTGTGTGTATGTATATGCAGTTTCTGTTTATGTATAGACTATACTCTTATGATTTTTTAATTTATGAAAGAGTAAGGTAGTTGGCCTTTCCGTAGTTACTTTACCAAATTTTCCAATGCTTTGTTCCAAGGTTATGATGCTGTAGTTGCACAATTTGAGGTCTTCTAGGTTCTCTTCCTTTTATCCCACCTACAATTCATAAATCAGTTTTTCCCACATCTGTTGCAAAGTCATTATCTAAGAAAGTGCCCCTCCTAATGATTATGGTGTGTTAAATTCATTTAAAGGTTCTTGCTTGGTTTATCTATGATGTTGTTACCCACTTTTCTGGATGCTAGCATATGACCATAAGCAACTTTACTATCTGCATCAACCTATGCTTGATATTTTCTTTCTTAATTTTCAATTTTGTGTGTGTGTGTGTGTGTGTGTTGGGGAGATGCACATGTAAATGAGGTGTTTGTGCCTGTATGTGCAAATGCATGTGGAGGTCAAAGATCAACCTTAGGTGTCTTTCCTCAGGACCTGTCCACTTTTGTTTTTGTACACAAGGTCTGTCCCTGGGATTGGCGGTTGACTGATTAGAATACACTAGTGTACAGTGAGTATCAGGAATCCACTTGTCACTACTTGCTCAATGCTGGGATTAAATATCACATAGGTTCTATGATGGAACTCAGTGAGCTATTGCCCGGTACTTATTGTTCCTGTATGTATACTGCTTGCCAGTCATTTACTGTCTTAAAACTGGTCCTTCAGGTCCCTTTCAACCTAATTTAAATTTTTCACACTATTTAGATCATATGTTTGCTATTTGGCCAATTCAAGTCCCAGTGTGCTCAATCTGGGTATTTTGTCCTGGGACATGATTACTTTTGGTTTTCGAGGACTAAAGAATTCATACTTGTCTCTACTCTCCAACAGCATTCTTTCTGAAGAATTATACAGAGGTCTGTGTACTCCTATAAATAAATGATGCTAGGTCTGGTCCTGTTGCTATGTATAGAGACAGACAATGTTGACATGCAGTGGTCAGTTGTCTAGTTTATTCATATATAGACAAAATCTTACGTTAAAGTGTTATGTTAGGCGTGGCAGTTACTTTTTTTAAAATCACTGTTCTGCAACTTAAGAGAGAAAAGAAGGTTCATTTGGCTTACAGTTCCAAAGGGGACATGGCAGGAATTACACGAATAAAGGCAGAAATAGGAGGCTGGTTCAGGTCACCGCAGCTATCATCAAGAGGCATCAAAAGGCAGAAAAAAGTAGGGTTAGGCTATCAAACCTCAAGGACTGTTCCCGCCCTCCAATTCCCATGACCTGCCTTTCTCCTGCAAGGATCTACCTCCCAAAGGTGCCCTGAGCTTCCCAAATATTAACATCACCTAAGAATTTAAACACATGAGACTGTGAGGGACAACTTAATTCAAATTACGAAAATACACGTTATGTATTCGCAATTTGTAGCAGTTCTGTGATGCTTATGTGTCCTCCCATGTGGCTCAGTAACCCAGCTTCCTTTCGTCCTGCCTGGGTCCAGTTGCCTCAGGACTGTAGTGTGTGCTATTCTCTGTTACCATGTTCTTGCCCACACCTTCAGACAAGCTGGCTCCTTTCACTGTTTACATCCCAGTTGAAAGGTGATGGTCAGAGGCCTGCTGTGACCATGTCATCCAAGCTTCCTTAATCATCTTCATCTCACTAGAAAGCATTCCTAGCATGCATCGCTTACAAAATCATCTGTTGATTTTGTCAGATGACCTTCTCCAACATCATCAGCACATGGACATAAACACCACATAAGCACCACAAGGCAGGAAACAAAGGGTTTGAGGTAGAGAATGAAAACAATACCGGCATTAAGCAGATGCTAATAAGTGTTTTCTGCACACATGATGGCATAAGTTACCTTGTCTGCCTATTGAAATTGTCTCTATGTTTTGAAGGTCAATCATATGACATTACTTTTCAAGAATCTGCCAGAAGACATCTTGTTTTTATTATCTCTTAGAGTAATTTTTGAACATTATATTGTTTTCCTTTCCTTTCTTTTTCTGTATTATACTTTTCATATTTTCATTTAGTCTAAAATTAGGATTAGGAAATATATTTTGATATGCTAACATGATCTCATACCTAAGAACATTGTCAATCCTGAAAAGACATTTACTGAACTTAAGAATCAGTCATTGTTGACTATTTCATTCTCTAAATTATTATGACATACATAATGAATGAATAATAGTATCCTAATATCCAGGAACCATCACAAATTTTAAAACATTAATATCAATGGTACTAACACTGAATTCCTTACACAAATGTCCCTTATCTTTTCTCTTTCCTTTCTTCCTTGAAGCAATCCTGATTCCAAAATCTATGTCTTTCCCATTGCTACCTGTGTGTATTTGCATATGCCTTTGTCCACTGATAACTGTCTCTCTGTGTGTGCATTCATATGTGAATATCCATATACAGTGAGTAGCATTATTCTGCTTGTTTTTTGAGCAGCATGTGGATTTGTCCCTTTGACATCTGTGGTTTATAATGTATTAGAAAAACCACTGATTTTGAATGCTAGAATTCCTTTATAAAAGCCTTTCCTAGTTTCTCTGTGCATAATCTTGGTGAAAAGGAATTTAAATTTCCCTTTTTGATTTTGCAAACAATACTATAGTGAACATTCTCGTACAATTTATTGTTGGCATCGAAGGGTGTTATTCCAGGGTTTATGTTGAGATGTAGAATCTCTGAATCACAGATTGTTAATATTATAGCATTATGTTAATGGTACATACTCAGGAGCAGGTGACTAGTTCCCTATTCTTACCTGACCTGTGTTAAATCTGCCAATCAGCAACGAGCACAACTATTTTCAGCTCTTTGCCTGGGCATGCCTGCCTTACCTCAACCCCTGATACCAAGCATTTGGCTTGGTGTTGGTCCCACTGGCTCTAGTGTGTTCTACCAAAGCCAATTCCCAGCTGCCAGTTACAGAGCCAGAGCCCAGCAAGCCTGTGGCTTCACATGCAATCACCACTTTGCATTTGGTTTCCATTTCTGATCCTTGGAAAGGTTGATTTTCCAAGCCTGGGGGATGTTTTTCAGCCTTCTTTTTCTGATATTTTATTTATCTTTACTATGTGTCTGAGCAGAGGGTGCATATCAAAGTGTGAACTTTCCATGCCACCATAATCTGGAGCTGGTAATACCCATACAACCTTTTAAAATAAGTGCAAAGTTTGGAACCGTCCAATCATAGATTTTTTTTGAGTTGGAAGGCATTTTAGAGAAAAGGCCAATAACTTTACTTTATAGGTGAGGGAATTGTGGTCTTGCACAACTAAGTGATTTACTGTTGTCACACCTTCAGTGGATGGTGGCCAGTCCAAACCAAAGCCCATGGGTCTCCTATACTCCAGGCACCACTAGATCTGCTCTCCCAGGCTTCTCTGTAAGTTGAAATTAAAAGGCAGCATTTTATTTTTAGAAGAACTGAAAACACACACTATGATTTAAGCAATCAGAAAAATGACATCACAATTTAAAACTAACATAAAAGGTTTTGTGCCAGACAATTTTAAGGTACAAGTAATACTTCGCTCTTTCCTGCACTGAATACATTTTCCTGAATACATTTTCATTAGGAGGCATGATGCCTTTGATTCCCTGGGGTTACTTCTGAATTTGGTTTCCTTGACTTTCTGAGGCTTATTAGTATGCTCCCATCAATAAAGCTGCAGATTCTCTTAGCCACCTTGAGTGTCGAACCTGAAAAAGAACTGACCGGCCTGGACAGTGATAGCTTGCATTTCTGCTGTCATGTAAAAATGGCAGGGTGTTTAACTTACAAAAAAAATAATGATGAAGAGCAAGTATTCCTTTGGATTAGAACTTCTGAACTTTCTTAGCTCGTAAAATTTAGAATCCAATGTCTTGTTAAAGCCTTTGGAACTGTTTTATTCTATTTCTAGATCTTTTAGCTGTGCCTAAGCATCCGTATGCTGCTATGGAGAACTGGGGACTAAGTATTTTTGTGGAACAAAGAATACTGCTGGATCCCAGTGTTTCATCTATTTCTTATTTGCTGGATGTCACCATGGTCATTGTTCATGAAATATGTCACCAGGTATGAGAAAAGGATCAGGTGTAAGTATAATGTTCCTACTGTCCACAATGTGGGGTGATGTCAGAGATCTAGAGTAAGAGCTAAACTGTTACCCTCCTATCTATGTTTTATGTGAAGAATTATGTAGTTTTGCTAGAAGACCTGCCATTTTTCTCAGATGCTAACATAAAGAAAGAAAACACATAAACTGATCATATTGAATACACAAGTAATCATTCAGTGCAGTTGGATTGTGTGATGGCAGGGTTCCCTCTTTATAGTCCTTAGCCAGTGGCTCTTTGTTATCAGCCTTGCTTTATTTTGTTGTGATTATTATGTGTACATATGGTAAGCGCAGTGATGGGAATGATTTATTGCATTGTTGCAAGATGCAGCTGAGTTCTGTGTACGTGTCAAAATTTGCTTTTGCCGAAATCAATTTGTTATTCCCTTTTCCCCATCACGTAGACACTGAGGAAGTCTTTCACTAACTCAGCCACAGACTCTTTGTTCTCAAATGATGGATATTTTTTTTCTTGGCATGTTTAGAAATTCATATGTAAATGAGACAACTTTGTAGAGAAGCTAAGATAAAATTAATTTCATATTGATTTTATGTAGTTTCTTACAATGAGTGGAAGGTAGAGTGATTTTTCTGCCATGCTTATCTGAATCTTGATTTTACTGAAAAAAAATCACTGAAAATAGACACACTTGTTAATAGACAGCAATACCTGTCCTGGTTACTAATCACAGTAGGTAGCTTTTTCACATTAAGCATCAGAAATCTCATCATTATGCAATATGAGTCTAACACATTGCAAATACAAAATCTTTTTTAAAAACTAGAAAAATAGAAAAAGGGTCCATATAGAAAAATATTCTTAGTGATTAAAAAAGATGGACAGTTATGTGCAAATAACTTAATGATGCATTGGTCCAGGTTGAGTGGCCATTACTTGAATACCATTCTTCCTGTGAGTTGTTTGTGTCTGTAGTTCTGACCAGACCAGGCTTGTGTTTCTGACCTCAAGGCTGTAGAGTAGCCATTACAGATAGAATAGAGCTCCTTTATGTTGCAATGTCTTCCATCTAAATTTGAACTCTGAGGCAAAAGTATTTCCTTCTGGGATATTCCTACACACAGTAAGTGAGGCGTGTAGCTCTGCCGAAATGGAAAATCAGTGTTATCATTATATGGAGGAGTGAATTTCCTATGTTTATACCAGGTTAATTTCCTTGTAATAGCTTGGTGGTGGTAAAGTGGAAAGTGAAGCTAAGAAACACTCATCATAATTTTCACTGTGATTCTCACATTTAATTTCAGTATCATCCTCACCACCTATTTCTGGTAGGTTTTGAAAGAGAAACATATTTGCATAAAAGTGAAACATTCAAGATAGAAGTTTGAAGGTCATCAGCATATTCAAAACTATCTGTTCATTAGTGGTTCCCTAAAAGAGGTGGTACTATACTGTTGATATTGAAAAACTCAATCACCAAGCACTAATTGTGGTTGTTATTGCTCCGTTTGGTCTGGTACTTGTCTGCCTTTCAAGACTTTATTATTCTTCTCCCCTCCTGGTCTGCTCTATTCCAACCTCCCAGATTTTCCATTTCTTAAAAGGATTTCCCACACTGATATAAGGGTTACTTTTATCTGCTGTCTGTATCATATTCTTTTGCCCAAGGTTTTTCGTGTCTGGCTTCTTCATTCATTAAAGTCTTAGTTCAGATGTTGCTGCCTGGAGAGTGTTTACTTTTCTAGTCTACAACAGTCCCTTCTCCTTTCCTATAACTTTAATGAAAATCTGAAATTGCACTGTTCATTACTATTTTAAAGTCATATCTCACTTTAACTTTCTGAATCCATACTAACTGCAGGTTGTATCAGAATGGACATTAGCTAACTTTTCCTCATTGACATTTAAGTGTTTTTGAATAGTTCCTGGCACTTTTAATAATAAAGAAAATACTTCTTTAAACATTTTCTAAACTAAGCAAGGATTTCAGAATAGTAGACTATCTACTCAAAACACATATTTAAATTTTCAATATTACTTTTTCATGAATCACTTGAAATTGAATTTTGTTGGTACATCTCTTCATGATAATGGGATTATGGAGAATCTTGAATGGAGGCCTTTCGGAACCTTTGGTGCCAGAAGTCTGACTTGCCTGTGCCACTAGGGGGCGATGCTTCAATGCCTCCAGCACTGTGTGACTCTATCTCTGAAGTTAGTAGTCCTCATATATCTTAGAGTTTTTTATATATCTTCAGCAAATATATTTGTCAGTGCTAATTTCCATTCAGTATCTCAGTCTGTCACTCACAGGGTCACAAGAGACAAGCTTTTTCTTTTTTTTCATAAAGTCTTTAAAGTATTTAAAGAATGCTGTCATCAACTTTAATTCCTGAATCCTTTCTTCACCAAGTTAAGTATTCTTGCAGTGTTTCTTTTTCTTCTTCCCCGAATGCATTTTTAAAACACTAGTGTCATCCAAGTGGTGGAATAAATCAATACGGTCTTGCCACAACACATTGTAATATCACAAAATCAATTGGGGAATGACTTCCAGTTATGGTAATCATAGTTTAATACATTTAATTTTAGATAAAATTGTTCTAAGATAGATGTGATTTTATCTGGTGCCTGTTCATTTTGTTCCTGCAGTGGTTTGGTGATCTTGTGACTCCTGTGTGGTGGGAAGATGTGTGGCTGAAGGAAGGTTTTGCCCACTATTTTGAGTTTGTGGGCACAGACTACCTCTATCCTGGCTGGAACATGGTAAGTATCCTTTCCTTTCATCACTTGGAACTTCCAGGGAAAGGTTGATGTGGTGCTGATTTGAGCTTATGTCATTGTTAGAGGTGATCAAGAGAGCCAGCCATGCATGAAGAGGGTCTTCTGCCAATAATTGAAGTGTTAGAATTCCAGAAGAGTTGCCTTTTAATTTGTTAGAAATTATATAGAAATTGGAATGTTGCATGTTGGTTTTAAAATGACACAATTTGTCTAAAAGAAAATATTTTAGGTTGTAGTTTTTATAATAAAGAAAAAATTATCCTTTCAAATATAGAAGTTGGCTGCAAGCAACAAATAATATTTTAAATGTATATTCTATTTCAATATCAGAAGGTAAGAACACATTTCTCCCAAGAGATGGGACATATGGATTAGATTAATATTTTATGTATTATTTCTGAATATATATGTATGTATACACAGATAGATAGATAAATAGATAGATAGATAGATAGATAGATAGATAGATAGATATAGTATGTATATATACTTTAGGATTCAGTGACCTCTGATCATTACCTTCACTTATGAAGGGTAATATACATTGCATAATTTAGACACATATATACCATGAAATTCAAGTAGGGGTCTTGTGCCCTAAGCTGAGATGTCTTAAGATATCATGGAATGAAAAGTATAAAGTATAATTTTATGTCTTTTACAACAAGTTTTCCCGTCCCCTTATTCCCCGCTATGTATTTTTCTCAATCATCCCTCTCTCACCCTTGTCCTGAGATTATAAATCTCCCCTTTAAAAGGTTTCATCCTAACCATCCCTTCTCACCTTCCCACTCTTTATATATATATATGAATGATCTACAAAAGCTCTTCATATTTAATATATACAACTTCATGACTTAGAGATTATTTTACATTCATGAAACAATCAATGTGAATGATACCACACACATATTTGTTTTCTAGATATTCTTACCACTTATTCATCTTGTGTAAATGAACCTTCTGCTTTATTCTGGTACCTACTCTTAGACTCTGCCCACTACACTTTCTTTGCTGTTTCCATGAATTCCTGTACTTTAGATTCCTTACATCAGTGAGAATAGGAAGCATGTATCCTCTGTGTCTGGTTTCTTTCACTTAATATAATATGCTCCAGATTCACCCTACTTGCCAGAAATTTGGCTGAAGACATTTTCATTACACATTTAGCCATATTTTCTTTATTCATTCACTTGTCAATGGTCAAATATTGTCCTTATTTTCAGATATTTTTATTCTTTTGCATGCTTTAAATCATATGTATGGGTTATTAATTGTCACCATCCATGTATGTGATGAAATTGTGCTAAAATACAGATTTGTGTGTAAGTCAATATATCATAAGTTCAATTGAGTCCTGATAACAATAAATAGTTAAAATTTCACTGAGGAAATCTTGCAATGATAATAGAAATATTTTTTAACTTTGAACATGTAGTGCTGCCCAATTTTATTGAAAGCAACATTATTCATATATACAGTTATGAACATGTGATTCAATTTAAAACTTCTTGCTTGACATTTTTAGAAATGTACAGATCATAGGTCTGCATGTTACATATTTATATAGAAAAAAATAAGGCTAAAGTCTTCATTTGCCACTTCCTATTTTGGTGTGTACCTTAAATTCTGCTTTCCTTGTGACTGTGGATGATCTACCTCATTGTATGGACTGCATCACAATGTCAGTTTATTTGGATGAAGATCCTCTCTCCTTGCAAAGGGAACTGTTTGGCACACACATTTCTGAGCTGAGACATACTTCCATTCCAAGAAACAAAATGTCATTTTATATTTTAATGATTTTAAATAAATCTTCTCCCAAAAGTTTATGCTAATTTCCATGAAACAAACTTACTTCTGTAAATTTCTATTCCTCGAGGATTGTGTCTATAATTCCTTTCTAAGGTAGTATGTGTCTTTTATTTTGGATTACTTTTTAAATATTTTCATGGTTTAAAAAAATCTTGCTTGAAGTATTTCATTGTAACATTGAAATTAACCAAGATTTCCTTAGGTCTAGGGATATGACTTTGTAGTAGAGTGCTTACCTAGTATGTACTCTGTCCTTGGTTCAATCCCCAATATCAAAATAAGTAAATGAATAAATGTATAAAAATAAATCTGCCTTTGATGATCTATAATGAAAAGTCACTAATACTTAGCACTATTATTTGAAGTAGCACTATTATTTGAAGTATTCTTAATGAATGTGAAAAATTTTAGATAACTTTGAACCAAGTTTAAAATTTTCACTATGCTATGGATTATTATTGATTTAAATTTCATTATGTCTCAATATTAAAACATGTTCTTATTGCAAATGACATGTTAACCACACAAGCAAGCGTTTCTTTTAGCTCATTCAACTGCTTTTAATAATTTTTTAAAAAATTCACTGTTATGAAATGTATATCCCAGATTGAAATGTAATCAATGGAATAAACAGGTCATGAAGAACTAGCTAGATTAAGCATGGTTATATATCCTTAGTTTCTTTCTACAGAAAACAGACTACATACGAGAAATTAAAAGGAACATGGGGTGATTAATGTATAAGCTTGTTTCATTATGAATCAATAACTGATAATGGTAAACTGCATTAGCACAATTAGAGCGACACATAAAATTACTGTGTTACCCACTCTATCACATCAAGAAATACAAGAACGAGATCCTTCACCATTAGTTAGGCTATTAATAGTAAGCAAAAAAAAAAAAAAAGCAATCTTTCCTTCCACATTAAAAAACAACGAATACTTTCTGACTTTTATCAGCTTTTGTCATTAAACTTAGTGGACTATATCAATATACTAACTTCACAAAAATCTACAATAGGAAACTCTATGTTCATATTGCCCCTCTATATATCATTAATATCTTCTTTGAAAATAAAATTTTAAGAATTAAGTTACCCATATAACTAAGCAAAGGTGTCAAGTGACTGCAGGGCTGTGGCAGCACTATTTTTCATAGTGGCATGAGCTAAAGAATGAAAGAAATGCTCCAAGGAATGAGAGTGATAGCTGGGTCAGCAGCCACTCACACTGCTGTGATATACACAGACTCTCATCTGTGGGTGCATGTCTTCAGCTGCTCTGGAGCTGCACTTAAAATAGAAAAACTGGGAAGCCGGTCTTATGTCAGGAGTATAGAAATACAGGAAGCTGACCTCCTTTGCTTCTAATCTCAAAAGGAGTGCTTTTTATCCTTTTTAGACACTGGGACTCAAACACTGAAATTGAGTTTCAATTTGCTAGGGAGATTACTATGACAATCTACCTGCACGGAACAGCAATAAAGGAGCCCAGAATTATATGGTATTGTTAGGAAGCTCTTGTTCTGATTTGGGTTGATGCTTCTGCTTTGCTTCCTTGCTCAGCAAATTTCTAGGCTATGTTTATATGTGCAACTGTGTGTTCAAGGTCAGGAGGCAACAGTGAAGCATCCAGTTTTGTATTAGGAATACTATATAAGATAACTTGCTTTTGGTGATAATATTCATCCCTAACCTGTGTGTTGTGGGAGGGGGAACCTGCAATGATCACTATATAGATATGGCTGGAAGGTAATATGATGTAACATCAGTGATTAGAAATAATCAATATCTATTCTGAGAAAGCAATTTCACCATGGAAGCTCATCGTTATTTTTTTAAAGGGGCAATTGTACTGATTTAGTAAAATTATATAGTTTTGTGAGGTCTTTAAAACATATGACCCGCTTAACAAATGTGAGAAGTCATGAGGTAACTAATTGATTAAATCTGAGAACATGCTAGAAAAGTACACAGACTTTATGTAGAGAAACCTAGAATTACCAATCCCAGGGCTCTACTTTGACAGTCTTGATTTATATGACTTATGTATAGGTCACATAAACTCTGGAAGTCTCGCCAAATCAGTTTCCATCTACACTAACAGCATGGACTATTCTATAGGAACATGATCTTCAGATAAGGTTTCATTCATCAAATAGAGTGCTAACATCACTATAAACAACCTAGTGTTAAGAACTGAATTCATGGTACAAGCTATCTTTTAGCTTTTTTTCTTTTCTTTTTTTTTTTAAAGGTGTCTGTTAGTAGCCATACTACTGTATGGATCAAGTTCTTGCTTGCCACTGATCACAGTTACTTTAAATACTGTTGTGGATGAGATTTGGCTTAGTGGTAGTGTATTTGCCTAGTATGCTTGATGTCTTGCATTCCAAACTTATACGTAAAGGGGGAAAATCTTACAGTGTTTTCTCTTAGGGATAAAGGAGATAGTAACAAAACACATTGTTATTTCTTGACATTTCTTGATCCGTTTCATTTGAAAAAAGTCTGTGATGAAACAATTTAAATACTGGCAAAGAACATATATTTATAAATCTAATCCTGATACGGAACAGATCACACCTGTTGAGCAGATGGCATAGGTTCCCATTGTATTTTATTTGGTCCTTCTTTAAGTGCCTCTTTCAGTCTTCAAAAGACACACTGCGAGGAAGTGCTTCTATCAGTGCAATCATTAGCTGCAAGTTGATGTTCTTTGTTAAAGAAATTAGGATGCTGCAGAGCATCCCATAGCAATAAATTTAGTTATACATTGATAAGCTCACAGACTGGGGATTTTCCCAAAGTTTTATAAGAACATTGGACATAAAGAAAAAACATTAATGGAAAATTATACAACCAAACTCCATTATGCTAAATACTTGGAATATCTTCAAGAGTATTGCCTAAAGCTTTACAAATATATTCAATTGTCTCTGTCATGGGAAGGAAGAAAATGGTAAAAACTAATCCTGTCATTAGGCCAGTATCATTGCAGACTACTACAATAAAAACTTTCTTTTAAAATGTAACAGGCATTGGAATAAAATCATTCTCCCATTTGAAATTATTTTATTTCCACTTAAAAGGAATTAAGACAACCACTAACAAACTTAAATATTGAGTTTCTGGAGTTGGTTTTTTTTTAGTGTAAATGTTTTTGATATATTGCATGATCATTCTAATCCATAATGGAAACTTTGATATCCAAAGAGGGAAAAATAAAGAGGTAGTGAGAAAAGCATTTGGTTTTGGCTAATATTTCACTAGTTTAGCTGGGTTTTCATTATTTATTTATTTATCTATCTATTTATTTATTCATTCATTTATTTATTCATTTATTTATCTACTTATTTATCTATCCATTTATTTACTTATTTATTTGTATACTTATTTATTTATCTATTCATCTATAATTTATTTATTTGTATGTCCCTGTGGAGAACTAAGGGTGACTTCAGAAATCATCCTGGATTGATTTTACCTCCTGTTTGCTTTGTTCTGTGTTTTCCCAGCCTCTGCCTTCCAGAGTCAGAAGTACAGGTCCCCACCATTTCTACCTGGCATTTTTACATAGGATCTGGGATCTGAACTCAGTATCTTCTGCTTGCAAGGCAGAGGGTTAGCCCTTGAGCCATCTTTCTACCTCTGGCTTTTCATTTCTTAAGCCCACTCTTGATTCAATGGCTGTAGGGAAAATGCTCAGACATACTTAAAAATTTAATATAGATTATAACAAGACTTGATATATTGGTGCTGTTGCCTATAATTTATCCAAGTCAAACTATATTCCCTTAGCACAGTTGTAAAATCAGAGACAGAACATTTGGGAATTTAACAGTGGTTTTGGAATTTTACTTTGTATATATGAATATAAACTAAATGTGAAGATACACACACTTAGTTTTCCATATATTTGTGTTAGCTATTGTGATCAATGTACAAGAGCATTTGACTTTTCAGAATTGGAGAAATAGAAGGTGATATCCAATTATTTCTAACTGGAGGGTGCTATTTTCTTTTTAAATGATTTTAATCTACTGAATGAAATGTTTAGCAGGTTAGTCCCAAAGGTTTTGTGGTTTATCTGGTCCTGTTCAGTAGCTTACAGTGACATTTACATTTAAAGCATGGAAAGAAAGGCAGAGCTCATACTTAGGTCTCTTGAGTTCCAGTTTTGAATAGGGGCTTTTAAAATATATATGTTCCTTTTACCTTATTGTCTTTTCATTTTTATAGTATTATTTTGTTCCAACTAAAAATATGGATTTTTAAAAATACGTTAGGACAATTTTTTTATACTCGAGAACTAGAGAACCGTTCCTCCCTATTGTCCTGCTAGTAATGGCCAGCAGTGCTTGGCACTGATGGCTAATGGGCCTTTTGCAAAGACAAAACACAAGCTTCAGTGCCAAGAGCAATTCTTGAGTTGAAGTGTCACAACGTAGCATCTGCACTCAGTGTGTATAGGAAGAATTTTAATTCACCTTGAGGGGGGTGTAACCCATACATAGAAGATTAAACCATATCTCAGATACAGTTCAGCTTAGAATAATACAACAAAAAATGTCAATGTTGAAAGCAAAGCTGCAAATTAAGATTCTAACCCATAGTTGACAAAAAAATTAAGAATTACTAGTGAATGGAGTTAAAATTGCCTTAACATTTTCACATAGTGCTCATGGTGACTATTGTAATAAATAATATGCTTACTCCCCACCCTCCATTTTGGAATACAGTAATGATTCATGCTTATCTGTTTAATAATTTAATTTATAATATTATTTATGATTACATTTTTAAAAATTAAAAATAAGGAATTTGCACATTTTTTTAGGAAATTCAGGCTTTAGAAGACCTTCAGGGCTATCATTTTGAAAGACTAGCTTTTACTCGGTCACATATTTTCAGAAAGAGTATAGCAGTTTCTTTCAATAATATTTATATTTTCACACATATTTCTACTGTTTAGAGAAGTAACTTGAAGGTTTTTTTTTTTAGCAGCATTGCCTTATATTTGTTTCTAGGTACACATTTAAATTTTAAAACAAAGCTTGCAAATGGAAGATTTCATCCATGTTTGTGAAGGATGGTTTGTCAGAAAGATGTTGCTTCAGGTGCTGTGTACATTAAACCTAGAAATAAAAGGTAAATGAGCATTCCCTGTGGAATGTGTTCAGTCCCAAGGAACTTGTTCAGATTTTAAAGATGTCAAATTTTCTGTACAATTCCTTAGGAATTTCAATACAATCAAAAATTTTATAGGATAGATATTTCCCTTGAAGGAAACCCTAACTTGACTTGATGACTACCAATTAGTTATGTAAAACTGTGTTACTTACATCGAGGAATAGCAACACTACAGAGAAAATTACAAGTGATGTTGCTCATGCTCTCAAGTAAGATCGGTTTGTAAACAGAATATTCCAGATAGCTAAAACATAATCAGATGCCAGTTGATAAACCAAAAATAAAAAATATAATGCCAAAAATTCATACATAAATGTCCTGATAGGCATCCTTGCTTTAAAATGCATAATATTGGCCAAATGGGATTATGCCACTATTTTATCTGTCTGTTTATTTTATTTTGTTGCCTCTGGTAAAAATGTTATCTTTCTAAAACATACAAATTGTGCAATATCTGATAATCAGTATTTTCCCAGGTTAAAAATTTGTCTTTGCAAAGCTTCTTACATGAATAAAGCCAAAGCTAAGAACTCAGAGCACCTAAATAATTCATTATTTTCTTTTCTTTTTTTTTTTTTTTTAGCCATACAGGTATATGTTATATAGCAGAACACACTCATTTCTGTGTAAGGAGTGAGGATTTCAGTCCATCACACCTTATGAGGTTTTTCCTACCTTTTCATCAAATTTACTTTAACATTCAGATGTAACTAGATAAGCATTCCATACATGAATTTAGCGAATTTGAATGATCAAATATGAAAAAAATTTGAGAGTCCTCTGTGCAAAAAAAGAAAAACCAAAATGATTTGAGATTGGTGTCATTGCTTCTCCCACAATCTCAGTAATGAAGAGTAAGTTGCAAAGGTATGCACTAGTCGCTTTGCATCTTTAACACTCTGTAAGTCAGGGTAAGGCATTCTGCAAAGTTGAAAATGTACATCTTTCCTGTTCTTTAGAGCACACTATTCATTTTCATTCAAACTGCTCTTAGCAATATATATATAAAAATGGTAAGACATATTTTGTCTCTGTGCTACTCAGTTTCCCTATTCATACTACTATCACATTTAAATAATTCCCTTTTGAATATTTTAATATAATCTTTTTTTTTCCTTCCCAGCACTGATGAAAGCAAATTTTAGCAATTAGAATCCCATTTTGGTCAATTCGTATCATAACTATGTTTAACAAATGAAGATCTGTGGGAATGTCTCTTCTCCTTTAAAACCAGCTTCAAGAACACCTGTGTCCAATTAATTCCTGTAATCATTTTATTTTTTCTTCTCCAGATTTTATTTATGCAGTTCAATGATGCTGTTCTTGAGGGATATTAGCAGTACACTAGCACGATAATTTCATATGAATCACTTTGCCATATTGCTGCCACTCCTTGCCTTTCTATTCATTAATGTAATTTTTTCATTCTATTTATTGCAGCCAAAAATTTAACAAGTATCTAAATCGAGTCTTTTTTGTGCTTAACTTCATGGTGAAAACTTCATATTAGTATTTAGTGAAGATCTACTGTGCAACAACATCTTTTATGCACTGTGTTTTGTCATAAGTGTGGTGGTTTCAGTATACACAGTTTTTTTCTCTCTCCTACTAGATTTAGTTCCCCCTGCCAACATTTGTTTTTGGAGAATCAGAAGGCGCTGTCCCTGTGGAAGATCGAGGGTGATTTTGGTAAACATCCTGGATTGCTTCTACCTCCTCCTTTGCTTCCATCTGGGATTTCCCAGGCTTTGTCCACCAGGACAAGAAGTGGAGGCCTCTGCTGTTTCCACCTGGCGTTTTTACATGGGACCTGAAGTCCGAACTCAATACCTTCTGCTTGGGAGGCAGAGTCTTAACTCCTGGGCCATCTTTCCAACATTTGTTCCAAAACCAAAATTTGGTATCCGTGTTTCAGAGGGTTAGCTAAATCATGAAATAATAAGAACGTTTTATTATTATTTTTTATTTTTTATTGCTCAGGAGTATTCCATAATAACTGTAAATTTACTTACAGTGTCTCTTCTTAATGCTCAGATAGATTCCATTTTGGGGTATTGTTCATATCTAAATTCCAATTATATCAATCTGTCAATTTTTGTACCTGCATTACTCTTATTATTAGGCAATTATTATTATATTATATTATGGTGTTACTTTCAAGATCCAAAATTAGTTTTACAACGTGATCTATTGTGAATTACATCATGCAATTAATGTGACATATATATATTTTTAATTTTTTTATTATTATTTATTCAATTGTGCATGTACGCGTGTGTGCGCGTGTGTATGTATGTGTGTATGTGTAGAACCACCGGCGAATTCCGGAACCACCATGGACGCCTCCACCTCCTCCTTGTTTACTTCTGCCCGGGATTCACAAGCTCCGCCTTACCAGGACCAGAAACGCAGGCCGCCCCCGCTTCTGCCCAGCATCTACACATGGGGTCTAGGATCCAAATTCAGGACCTTCTGCCTCTAAGGCAGAGGCTTAACCCCTGAGCCACCTCTCCAGCCCCTATATTTTTTTTTAAACAGCACTTCAGAAAGTGCTATGACTTGATGGGCCCACACAAGAATAGTTCCAAATTATCACAGAAATGACCTTTGTCTCATAACAAAACAAAAATATGAAAATGTATAGGAACTTATAGGAAGGAGTAGGGGGTAGGAGAAGGAGGTGTGGAGTGGAGGCAAAAGTGGGTGGCAGATTACAGTAGTCAGAATGTACTAGACACAAGTATGTTATATACAAGTATACAATTGTTAAAGAAAAACATAAATAATTTTAATTGGAAAAAATAGTATAAATACCTTGAAGTGGTACATGAAATTCAAAGTCTTTTAAACCTTTGGCCTTTTCATGAGAAGTACATGAACAACTCTATCTGGAATATCTTTCTAAGAAATTGTTTAATGAAAAAGTGACTTTCTATTGTGTTGCATGACAATGATGGTGATATGATATAATGTCTCATTTAAGTATAATTTATTTTCTAAATTGTCTGATTAAAGCCAGGTGAGACTGATTGCCCATTAAAGGGCACAATTTGACATTTATTATCTGTCATTTTCCTAGCTACTTATGTGACTGATCCACTTTGAAGTACCTAGAACATGGGAATGACTATTTAAAAATCTAAAATTCTGTCCATAAAAGTTTTTGCCCCACTTTTAAACGAGTAAGAGGTGTTTCCCACAAGTTATCTTCTTTTGAGAGATTAGAGACCATGCTACTTAACAGGATTGAAAATAATCTGACTTTTGACAACAACAAAATATTTTCTATTTTGTGCTATACTGACACCTTTCAATGTTAGCATAATGGTAGAATAACCTTTGTTAATTTGTTCATTTTTTGCTTTTGCTAGTTATCAAATATTTTTTTTTTGCTACTTTCTATGCTAAGGTCAAGTAAATACTCAGGTGAGGATAACACACACACACACACACACACACACACACACACACACACACACACACAGTTCTTCTAGCCTGGGAGACTATTCTACCAACTAACTGACTTTCATTTCATTAGAGTAATATTTTATGTACAATTCTTTAGAATGAAGTTCAGTTCTTTTCTACTCATCCCACAAGTTAAAAATTTGACTCTTTGCTTTCAAAAGCTGCATAAATACTATCCTCCTCATCTTATCAGAGAATTTTAAGGATTTAAGAAATATTGCTTTTACTATCAATTTTTGCACCAGTATTACTCTTATTACTAGGTAATTATGTATTATATCATGGTGTTACTTTAAAGATCCAAAATTAATTTTACAATGCAATCTACTGTTAATGACATATCACACAATTAGTGTGTCGAAAGAAATTATTAACTCATAACACTTTTGAATATGTTTATTACATTTTTGAATGAACTTGAGATGCCAGTATCTAAAGCTTTCATTTTTTAAAATAAGTTGCTGGTTCAGATTTTGTGCTCTGCATGTTGAAATTTTACTAATTGCACAATGAATTTATCATGTAGTATAAACTGTATACCTAGTGATACAGTAAGATATATGAATTATTTACCTTCAGAGTTTTTCAACACTTTTTGTAGTTGTCTGCTAGCATTTATTATATCTTTCAAATAAATGTGGTTTTTAGTTTTATAGGAAAGATAAAGACAAGATATGACAAGTGTAAAGTTTTAATCAGGTTAAATCATTTTTGAACTGACCATTTATATCACTGGATAACAAGTCTAAATGACAAAGCATGCTATTTAAATTCCATTTGTTGAACTAAATAGAATTTTGTGACAGAACTGAAGTCATTTGAATTATTATTTATTTTAGAAATTAAGAAACAAAATACATTAGCTATGTAGCAATTGTGTTAATAAGTTCTGGGAATTACTTGGATAATCCTTGGAATTCTTCCAGACCTGAATGGTCTGTGAAAGTATCCATTGGAATTTAAGTTGAAATGCTTAATATTAATTTGTTTAAAATTTCTAGCTAATGTACAATAAAATACTCTTAAATATATCTTATCAATCAAATATTAAGGTATATTCATGAGTCTATTATTTGAAGACTCCTTGTGATAAATATGAGAAATTACTTTATCTTTTAAATTTGATTGACAGATTTGATGTTTTTCAATTTTTTTAAATTGTCAAAACATTAAATTTTATTTTTCTGCCAAAAAAAATAGACGGGATTTTTAAAATGTTGATGGGGAAAAGACACCTTGTATGGGAAAGGTCTTGAAGTGACGCCCAAGAAATTTAAGGATGAGTTCATGTCAATGAAGTACAGAAAATAAATCTCCCTCACTAGACAGTGTGACTCATCACATTGGAGACTATTATTTCAATGTAATTTTTCAACATCGGTTAAAGGTTAACATATATGAAGAGCTCACTGTTAATTTAATAATAAACAATATAGCAATGATACATGGTCACTTTAGAAGATTGTGATAGTTTTTGATACTAGAAGCTCATTCATTTGACTAAAAAAGATATGAAAATCAGAAATAGATTAGATTAGAAGTATATGAGGCAATAGGATTTGACAGAAAAATGAAGATGTTAAGAAAATCACACAAATAAATGAAAGCTAAATGATGTGTTAGAGAGTTATATGAAACCAATACATTAACCTGGAAAAAAACTAGAATTAACATGAGCTGCATAATTAGAACAGCTTGCTAATTATTACCATGATTAACAGAAAGACCTACCATAATCAATAAAACTACTATAATCAATAAAAATATGAGAGATGATAACTCTTGGCATATTAATATATTTGTTTAGGTATGTATGTATGTATTCATGTTTCTATCTATATGTCTGTCTGTAATCTATCATCCATGAATATCTCTCATCTAACAATTATCTATCTATCATGCATCATTTATCTGCCTATTATCTATCACCTGACAATTATCTATCATCATGAGCCATGGTCTTTCAGTCCTCTGTATTTATCTTCCATTTATCTATTATCTATCACCTACTAATAATCTGCCATTTTCTTATCATCTATCTGTTATCTATGTTTGGGATGGTCAACAACAATATAGTCCATGATATTGAACTTGCTGCTTAACTGAGGCTGACTTAGAATTCTTAAATCTGACATTTCTCAAGTACTGGAATTACAGGCATGTGCCACCATACCTAATAATATTGCTGTATCTTGATAGTTTATGAATAAATCTACAGGAGTTTGGAATATAGTTATATATCTTATAGTTCATTTTGTGCTCCATCTTGTTTTTTTCACTTAACCATATCATGCCATGGGTAATGATGTATGTTGTCAATATGTTCCCAATAAATTTAAGATCAAGTAACAGAGGGAAAGAAGTGGGTTTTCTCCTTTTTTTATGATTTTTAGTTGTAGTTCTTAGTCTGGATTAGCAGAATTCACACCAACATCAGGAGCTAAGGGAACTAGCCACACCATATCCATAAGGATTGTTGGCAGGATGGCTCACTTGCCAGTCTGCAAGTCAGCCAAAGCATGTCAAGTTACTGAACCAGTTTCCTCCATTTTACCCACCTGCCTGGGGAATGGTCCACTCACTGCACTCTTTTCACAGCAATCGGTTTGCAAGTTTGCTTTGACTTACCCCAACTACTCATTTTTCATATTCTCAGAGATCAGCCTTCAACTGTCAAGTTGACATTTACATAGCTAACGCTATATATTTAACTAGTAGTGGCACTATGAGACATGATACATCCAGCCTAATGTTACAATAAAGCACCATTTGCTTTCACCAGGTCTTCATTTCTTTTTTATTTACCACTATGATTTAGCTGTGTATAAAGTATTAGCTACTTAGTTAAAATGGCGATACATTTTTTTCAGAAGTAAGGCTAGTTGTTTCAAATGAAGAGCATAGGATAATCTTAGAACTTTGTGAAAGTTGAGTGATGGCATAAAATTTGTAAAATTCTTTAAATGTTATAAGATTTTTGGAGTCAAAATAATTTTTGGGCCAGAGAGATTGCTCACAAGCAGAAGGCTCTAAGTTCAGATCCCGGATCCTATGTAAAAATGCCAAGTGGAAATGGCAGCAGCCTGTACTTCTGATCCTGGAAGATGGAGCCTAGGAGACTCCAGAGCAAAGCAAAGAGGAGATATGATTCCCAAAATCATCCTGGGTCTCTATAGGTCCACATAGTGCTCTCTGATACACACACACACACACACACACACACACACACACACACACACATACACGCACACACACACACACACACGCACACACACAATAAATAAATCTTAAAAAACAATTTCTAATATAACATATTATATCTGTGTGAAAAAAAGATTGCATTCCTATCCATTTCTCATGGATAAAATCTGATGGATATCTTCCACAATATATTTACTTTATGGTTTGTATTACTGATCATATTCCTTTGCTTTTAGTTTTTTATAATTTAATGAGGTATAGTCATCATAGAAACCAATTTACTCATAACTTTCTTCCTACTATTTAATTCCATGATTCTTCATGGTATTACATTGCATCATTATGGAGAAATAATCAGAATTTCCTGGAGGCAGGAATTGTGTTTATCAAGAATCTAGCACTAGATCTTCCCCTAAGTGAAGCAAGCAATAAACATGTAGAATTACATTGTACTGTTCAAATCATTTCAGTCACACAATTCATTAGTTTGAATTCAGTGATTAGGAAAATGTCTTTATCAAAGTGAATATTGTTGTGGACATTGAAAAAAGAAATGATATTACTTTATACCAACAAAATTATTTATTTATTTATTTTATTTTTTTACTGGTGTTGAAAACTGTTTTTTTTTAACATTTTTATTATTATTTCCGCTCATACAAACTTAATAGGTACACCGGCTCCCTCCCTCCTCCTCCCTCCAACTCCCCTGCTCCCCCTCCCCTCACCCCTTCCTCCCCATCCCCCAGTGTCTCCTGCCCCATCCCTGGAGAATCCTTTAATGTGAATGCCAGACTCTCCTCTGGGCCCTCCTCTCCAATGATGTACAAGGACCCAGTGGCATTTCCCTGAACCCTTTTCTGTGTTCCCCTTAAGCAACAAAATTATTTAGAAAATGAAATATCTGTATCTTTCGGGGTGTGCTCATTCAATATCTATATATAAATCTATATGTCTGTTTTTATTTAATTCACATGTAGAGTTCCAAAGTAAATGCTCTAATTGATCATTGTTGGAAATCACAAAATTGAATCAATTTTCTGATAAAAATGTATATTGGGACTGTAGACATGAAGAGAATCTTTTATTGTATGCTACTGGTTCATAATTATGTGCTATTTTTCCATTTCTCTGCTTCTGGTTGCTCACTGCTCAAGTCTGCCAGTGTTCATGATTTTTCTAAGTGCAGGTCCTTGTTGCCATGTTTTGGCTCCAGCTTCCTAGCTGGAAACAGAATCCTTGGTGAGTTCAATCTACTGTCTCCCTCCCCCTGCTCCTCGTTTATAATTTGTACCCTGCTTTATATCATACAAAACTCTGGAATCCCTAAGAAGTGGCTGAAAAGTCTCAACTTTCCCCTACAAATTGCCTTTTTTATTTTCCTAAATGTTCCTTTCTGTCATTTTTCTCTAGAATATTCAAATTTTCCTTAAAAAAATTCAATTTAAACTTTCACTTTCGAAGTCTCGCCTGCCTCCCTCCCTCAGGCTCAGGCAGAAGAGACCCCAGAGTGCTCAGCGTAGTCATTCTCTGCCCTGAGCTTGCTTCTCTCTTCTCGCTTAGTATATTGCCTTTTAATCCCTGCTTTCATCTTCATCTCTCATTCCACTGCTATAACATTTTCGAATTAAAGGTCTCTCTGTCTTCAGAACCAAGGTAGGCATCTGGGACATGGCGAAGGCTTACTAAATACCTGAGAAATGATTCGCTTATCCATCTTTGCAACAACATGTGTTTACAAATGGGGATGAAGAAGTCTGCAAAGGTTGAGTGACTTCCTCAAGGTCATGCAGTCGTAAGTGGCAGGTATTTCTCTCCCCAGCAAGTTCTCTTTCATCACCTTTGCAGCGGCATGTCTGAATTTCCTCCCAAGAATACCTGAAGAGCCATTTATGTTTGGATCCATCCTTCCAGAAAATTAATTGAGTTCTTGTGACCGCTCTGATGTAACTCATTTCAGCCTTGAGATTTGCCCTCCTTTCTCCAAGTTTAGGAATATCTCACCACGACTTAAATTGATTCAGTCTCAGTCCTTGTTTCCTTGACTGTAGTTAGAGGTAGAGAGGTTTCATCTCTATTCAGAATAACTCCCTCATTTTATTTTTGTCTTCCTTTTCTGGTGACAGAGCCAAAGCATCTGCCTGATATTGTTCTTCATTAAAATCCCTCAGCCTTCCTGGAGGAAGTTGTCCTTGTCTTTACCTTTACTTATTTCCGTTTTCATCCCCAGTGACTGTACCTGGAGTAGTCATATTCTTGTCTAACCACATAGACCTGACATGTGCAGCAGGTCATGGTCTTTGAGATCACAAGTAATATAATTTTTCAGTTATTTTATGCTATATTAAGAATTCTCAACTTTCTTGGCCTATAATACTAAGTACCAATCTATGATATGTTAATGGTATAATTTTAATTCTAGAAAATGAATGACAAGAGTTTATTTAAAGTTCTTTAAATACTGTGCATTGCCAAAGATTTTTACTCTGTGTCATTTTGACCCGGACTGTCTGTCTCTTTCTGCATGCTCATGGTCATTTTCTTGACCATGTGTGAAGCTTGTCTTCTAAACCATATTTTTCCCTTTCCTCATTTCTGTCAACAATCCTCAACCTTTAATCTTAATGTTTTATCAACTCGTATAGCCATATTGCTCTTTCTGAGTATTTCTTCCCTGCTATTCTAAGAGAACAAAGGATAAAATGAATGTTGCTGATTTTTCATTCAAAGTATCTCTCAAATCCTCCAGTTATCAGCCACGTGCTCTAAATCATCATTCCTGTGTCTTCTCTTAGTATAGTTGTGGCTTTCTCTTCTTGGCTCCACAATCGGCCCTCCATCCTGTACAACACAGATGAGTTAACACTTATATTTATGTGTTATATATATATATATATGTTAACTCTGTTTGTGTTTATATATATATATATGTTAACTCTGATAAAATACTGATTTTTTTCTAAGACACTGCTTTTGTTCTTCATTTTCCTGTTATTGCTCACATGTAAGACCAAATGTCTTCAACTTCATAGTTAAGCATTTGGATGGAGTGACTTTTATTACATTTTCATTCCAATTTGTATTTGCCCTTTTATTAGCTATTCACCCATTTGTTTAAGTAATTTTTCAGTCTTTAACCACCCACTTTAGTATTATCTTCTCTCTGAAACCTTTCTGAACTAATTTATCATTTCTTTTTCCATGTTTTATAACATCTATCATGTTCTGGTGACAGGGCCAAAATTTCATTGTTATCTTTCTATTGTACTTACTCTCCTATTCTTGAGTTCTTTAAGATTTTAAAGTATGTTTTAGTCATCAATTTATTCCCCAAATGCAGTTTAATATCTGGCATAGAGAAGGAATTTAATGTATCTTTATTAATGAAGTGAATTGACAAAATCATGACTGTGTGCATTTCTATCAGCATCCAAATTTGCTATAATTTTATTTTTATGAAATGGTTTTGTCTAGATAATCAAAGTACAAATGAAGTACACAATTCAAAATAGTAGAAAACAAAACAACCTTTAATGTTATTGTAACAGCTGGAAAGAAAATACATCCACAACAACTATAAAATACATTAATGCTATAGGATTCATGGTTACTGTTAATACTGAACTTCTTTTAGACACATTTCAAAAGTTATCCACCTTGTCATTTTTCTTACCTTTTAATAGATGTAAGCTGAAATATGCTGGCCTTAAATATGAAACAAAATAAAAATGAGGTGTTGAATATTGATTATATGTATATCACATAAACACATAGAGAGACGAACAGACAGACACACACATGCACACCAAACTAAACGTGTCAAAACTGGATTAAGTACTTGTTTCAATGAAGTACCTATAGATATTATTATTGTAACAATATTGTCCAAATTTCATTGGTATTTCTAGGTCATAAAAGAAAATTATTTCATTCACTATGACCAACTATTTTGTTTAATTTCTAATATTTCTTTCACTTCATTTTCAAACTTCCACAGCCCCAAATTAACCAGTACTGCTAAGCTTTCCTATTGTTGTTGACCTTTGCAATTATCTGGACTAGCACACTTAAACAATTTCTTATTTTAGAGTGATGTAGGTATGTACAAACACACACAGACACACACACACACACACACACACACACACACACACAGACACAATCTGTGCCTTTTTAATTTGAAGCTGTGTATATTAATTTTATATAAGACTTCCCTCTAGCTTGAATTTTCTCAGCTTAAATTATTCTGTCTCCTGTTCTTTGAGAGTGCTTCCTATTCCCAGTTTCAATCTCTTTTTGCATCTATTCTTTTCTCAATTACTGAATATTATTTCCCAACAAGATAGAAGATAAATTTTTACTAATGACTCAGCCCTTCTAAATGTAAATGCTACTTATTGAAATTCTATTAATTTGGCAAAGATTTATTTTCGTTTTCCCTAGAAGTGTGAAGCAATGCATTATATTTCATTGATCTTTTATTTAACAAAACAATTTCTTCTTTGGAACTTAGTTTAGAGTTCTCTTTTAAATTGGAAATCTATTTACTTCATATCTACTTTTAAACATCCAAATCAAACAAATCAAAACTCTTCATTAAATTTTGATGTCAATCAAACAATACGTTTATTTTTTGATGTTTGTAAAGCAATATGTTTATTGTTTTCAAGATTAAAAATAAGATTTAAGTGAACATCCAACACTTATTTTCATGTTCAAGTGAAGAACTCAATATTATTTTAGTCACCTGAGTGGCGCCATATCTTCAACTGGTGCTTTTCCAAAATCAGAGCTGTCTTTAGTCAAGTTGAAATATAATTACATATTTGATAATTTTCCTCTCTTGTCTGCCAGATAGTCTAATAGGTATATTAAAACAAAATGATAGCAAAGATTAGATATCTGTTTAAAAGTAAAACTTGCCTTTTTATTTTTGAATAGTCACATGATTTTCTCTATGCCTGTCATTTGTATAATATATTATTATTGCTTTTAACTGGACTTAAAGGGAACAACAAATAAAATCTCCATCCTAAGATTTAAAGTTATCAGGCCCAATTTTCTGTCTTGAAGTGGAAATTAATTCGAGTGGAAAGATGGAATCAATTTATGTTGAATTTGTTATTCAGTTCATACTAAAATTAAACTTGTGTCTGTCATCTTATGGGGTTTGGACCACTCCTCTTGGCTCAGCAAGGTTTGCTTTAATCTTCACTGCATAATGTTCTTTGATGGGAAAAGACAATTGCTGTGCAATATATTAGAACACAGAGAACTAAAGAAATTAGACATATGGATCACAGACAATTTAATCACTAATCTATTAGAAAATAAACCTTAGAGAACACACTTACTTTACTAGTTGATTAAATTATTAATTAACCAGAATAAGTCACTGGCCAAGTGAAGGACATAGTGCTTTTGAAAACAAATTTACCAGATAAGTGCCATCAATAATTTACCATGGAAAAGGCAAGTTCTTAAGAGGCATCACATCTCCCCAAGAGACTATTGAGGGTCAACACAGGGTGGGAGAGGGCAGTAGGGAGTAATTTTTTTAAATAGTAAACTTCCTGATATAATCGTACTCTAATATTATCGTGCTCTAATAAGTATGGTTCAGAAGAAATTCAAAAGGAAAAGTGTGAGAGAGACTGGCTTGGCAAAAAGATTTATAATAGGAAATGTAGGATGATGAGAATGGGTAGCTGTTGCTGAATCCCCCGCTGGCTCAGTGAGGGGGGAAGGGAAACGGGGGGGGGGGGGGGGACTCGTGGCGCAAGGAGAATGGGCGAGCCGGAGGGGGAGAAGCAGCCACCAATCATTCAGCTGTTTACTGGGTGTCCAGGTTAGATGGCCGTTTACCCATTGGTTGTTCATCCGCCCTGCCATTTGGTCGTCCCTCCTACTGCCTGTATGGTTTCTTCTCAGGCTTATCTGTGGCCAGACCTCCTGGATTCGGGAGCCCGGGCTAGGGCCTCCCTGAATTGATAGTGCCCAGGTAGCAAGGGATAAAATGACATAGATTCACTGCTGTCAAATATGAAGCTCCTAAACAATAAAAAGTACTAAATTGTTTTTTAAAATTGGCAAGCCAGAAAAACAACTACTCAGCCTTGCTCATTGCTCTCTGCTCTTTGGACGTGGTTCCCTTGGCTCCTGCTGGTAGCTCTCCTGTCCGAATAGACTATAATCTGGATTGTAAAATGCATAAAAATTCCTTTTCCCCTAAAGAAAAAAAATCTTGCAAGCAAACAGACTAACCAAACTCCCCCTCCCCGCCCCTGCCCCGGGAATGGATTTGAATGGACACATATGGACACATATGTCCATTTAAATATTTTTTCCATATCATTTTTATTCTCATGTCATTTTTTTAAAATTTTGATTTGTGCTTTTTTATTTATGTTTGGCCTATACATGATCTTTACTATAGTGCATATATGTATCTATCGATATTAAATTATTCATTTATAATTTTTTAATTATTTTATTTTTCTAGTTTTACAAGCATATTGAGTACTCATCCCTCCTTCCCTCCATACCCCTTCCTGCCATTCCCCTCCCTTCCCTTCATCAATTCTTAAATTAAAGACTGGTGTATCCTTACCTTGAAATTATGAATCATTCAAATCAATGACATGGCATTTATTTGCTCTTTCAAAACAAACAGGCTCAAGAATGAGTTTAGAATTAGGCAGAGAAATTTAAGAATTGGAGTCTTTAATCTCTGTATTGATGTTCCTCAGCTCTACCATCTAGAGGGCTATTTAGGCCTTGTTATCTTTTGTAACTTCTTTTTGTCTTTTCTTGTCCGTCAATGAAGGCAGGTGGTAACCAATATTTTCATTAACAACAACAACAAAAAAATCAAGATGTTTCTTTAAAGCAGACCTTCCCTAAAACAAAGCCACCAGAAAAGTGTCTTTCTTTACAATTTTTTAGCATAACAAGCCTGCTTTTATTAGAGCAAATACTGCATGCAGAGAATAGCATCCTCAGGATTTTGTTTGTTTACGGTACTTCATAGAATGGATTATTAATACCTGTTGATCTCCACTTTGTGGTCCATTATTGTAAATTCACAAGTACATACACAGGGATTGGAGCTTGATGTCAATAGTTTCTTTTTCTCTGTACCGTGATCTATTGAATTTTTTTTTCAGGAATGGATAAGTAGGAAGAGAAAGAGATTGAACTGTTTTAATGAGACTTGAAATAAATAGCCTAAATGAAAAAAAATGGCATTTTCTGTGATGGAAAATGTTTATTTGATACTGAAATTGTATCTTGACTGTGAAAGGGGCACAAGGAAGAAATCAGAATATTAATTTTTTAGATGTCCACCATCCATATTGACTCTATGTATTGCTAGAACACAGATTCTGATGTTCTTACACTTAAGACCTACTGTAGTCCATTGATTTTGTTTCATGTTATGTTCAGATCATCTGTCTTTAGTTTAGAGTACCCTAAGGGGATGCTTTATTTATTGAGTTTCCTTTACATTCGTGTCTCACCATGTAAGACTGATGAGCACCATCAATTAAGTGACACACACGCTGTTTATGTTGTCTGGCACATTCTGTCATAACCATGAATCACCTATGATGTTCTCCCATCTACTGTATTTCAGGAAAAGCAAAGGTTTCTGACAGATGTTCTGCATGAAGTGATGCTGCTTGACGGGTTGGCCAGTTCTCATCCAGTATCACAGGAAGTGCTACAGGCAACGGATATTGACAGGGTGTTTGACTGGATCGCATATAAAAAGGTGGGAATAGATAAGAGCCAAGTGCCAACAAGACATTTCATTCCTGGCTACATAAACAATTTCATGCTAGATGTCTCATATTTTTTCTATTTTTCTTAGCTGATGGAAATGGACCGTGAGTAGGAAAAGAGTCACTAGGTTCATGTCATCCAATGAATTGGAGATTTGTTTTATAAATGAGTAAAATGGAGATGAATGTTTGCTGAATAATGCATAGAAATATTGGAAAATATTAATGAATAAATGTTTGGGGACTTTGGATGAAATTTCTGTACAAATGGTGTTATGTAAATGCCAGTTTTTATTATTAAGAGTTTTGGTCTATCTAGTGGCAAATTATTTTCCACCAGTGGCCCTTAAATACTTATTTGACTGGGTGGTGTAAATGATGAAGAAAGGGACATGACATGTGAATTTTATAATATTATTATGAAGTATGCTTCCTGGTTAATATTCCAAAATAAATGAAAATTTAACTAGATTTTAAATAACTAAGAAGAATTTTAAACTGATAACTAGACATAAAATTAAGGAAGATGATGTGTTTTTCTCTATTACTTGGATTAGAGTTTAACCTTATAGTTCTGTCTTTTGATTTAACTTTAAAATGAGGATGTGGTGACATTAGTCACTTGTAGTTACAATATGGGTAGAGTTACAAATGGGTATACCTCATTTGCAGTGCAAAGTGAATTACATTTATTCAAATTTGTGTGTGCATTTTTATTGCTTCTTCTTAAGTTTTATGAAATTATTTAATGTTTTGTCTATATATCTGTATATTTATACTCAAAGACTAGAAATTAACCAATAATTTATTATAAGTCCATGCTCTGATAATTTTGCTGTTTATGTTCTTAGTATTGTGCTCAAGTTAATGATTCTGTAAGTGATTATTTATACATATGGGCATAAATTTTACTATTAAAATGTTTTTAGGTAACAGATCATTGCATTTTTATCAAACAGAGTAATTTAATATTTTACTTTATTTTTTATTATTTTTCTAATTTTACAAACATAAGAAACGGTTATCCCTGCCTCTCCTCTTTTGCATCTCCCTCCTTCTGCCTTCTCTCTCCCACTTTCTCTTCTCTTCACCAATCCTTGCCTCTCCCTCCCAACCTCCTGCTTGCCTGAACCCCAGAGTTCCCTTTGGGTTGTCTACTCTAGTGTGGGTTCAGGCCTCTGTGGCAGATTAATTGACCCTGTCTTAAGTAGATCCACTGATAAGATACTCCCCTTCACCCTAGCACCTAAGGTTCCCCCTGAATGTAACTGCTAGGCTATGTGGAAATGTTGATATGCCAGCCAGTATTATGGAGATTAAGTATTATTATAACAAATTCCTGGATACAGAACTCCTGTCTTGAGTGGAATGTTCTGACTGGCAATGAACTGCCCCATCTTTAGGATCTTACAATCTTACCACCCCTCATCTTCAAGATTCCTTGACCCTTAAAATGGGAAGAGATTTGCTCTGCATGATCCAGCTGAGCATTTTAGGATGATAGGTAATCTGTATCCTGATTGATTGTTGTCTATTTCACTGCTCTTCCATTGCACTAGGCTGGATCTTGCTTGGGTGCTGAGATCTTTTCTTATCTAAAGATAAAATGAGAGGTTTAGATGGAGGTTTTCTATTAGGTGCTTGTGATTAATATTGATGCATGTGATCCTGTCTATTGTCACTTTTCTCCATGTCCACTGTTGCTTAGACTAGCTTACCTAGCTGGGCATGTTCTCCCTTTCATTAAGGGATTGAGGGGGAGGTTTGGGACTAGCAAGCAGGTGGTAGGCTACTTGGAAGCTAACCCCAATCCCTGTTCTTCCCTCCCCTTTAAGACTTTTCTTACATCAAAAAACCTTTTGTTGACAGTTTGCCCTTTTCTTTTTTTCTGTTCTTTTTTAATATTTATTTATTTATTTCCACTCATACAAACTTAATAGGTACACCGGTGCCTTCTCTCCCTCCACCCCTCCCTGAACCCACTAGCTTCCTCCCCCCTTTCCCCTTCCTTTCTCCCCCTCTCTCCCTACTCCCAGTACCTCCTCCCTGCCATCCCTGGAGCATCCTTTAAGTGTGCATGTCAAAATTCCCTCTGGGCCCTCCTCTCTGATGAGGTGTAAGGACTCAGCAGCATTTCCTAGAACTCTTTCCTGTGTTCCCCATAAGTATAGGAACACTATCATGGCTAGCTTCTAAGGGTCCTAGTGCCTTTAGTCCATGCTAGACTTTGTGGGGTCAATAATGTGTTGGTCATTGTGCAGGTCATGCAAAGTCCTATTATGATTGCTTCGGACCTAACTTGTGTGTAGTCTCTTGCATATTGTTGCTCCTCCCCATCTTTAGGCTCTTACAATCTTACAGCCCCCTCTTCCGCAAATTTCTCTGAGCTTCAGGATGGGGAGAGATTAGGTTGGCCTGGTTCCAAGTGGTTGATTTAGAGTTTCTGAATTATGGTTTGTTGATATTTTTTCAGTTTTGCTATTCCTGCAATGCCCTTGGCTCCATCCTGATGGGTATTGGATGTCACCACCTGGCTGGAGATAAAAACCTATTAAAATAGAGTCATTATAAGAGTAGATTCAAAGGTAGATGGAATAAAAGTAGAAGACCGCTGTGTGGGGGGGTCAGTCTCCCATTTGCAAAATGGTTACTTTCTATCTGGCAGCCTATATGCCCTCCCCTTCTGGTGAGGTCATATCCCATCAGTTGCAAATGATCAGGAAAGAAAGTCTGTGAACTTAACCAGATGTCTCATTATTTACTTGCAGTCCTTGTGGTGGCCTATTTTCTCTGCTGTAACATGTTTCCCTCTCTCCTTGTTTCTGGTGGGGCCCTTCTTCCCCTTTCTTCCTGTTTATAATCTTTGCAATTACTGTAGGTATTACAGAGATTTATCTTTGAGTGTGTCTCTAAGTGGGTTTGGTACTAGGATCCACCTATTAGGGAGTACATATGACGAATTTTCTGTCGGGGATACCTCACTCAATATAATTGTTTCTAATTCCATCCATTTCCAGAAAATTTCATTAATTCATCATTTTTGATGGCTAAGTAGTATTCCATTGTACAAAAGTACCACATTTTCCTTATCCATTTGTCAATTGTTGGACATTTGGGTTGATTCCATGACTTTGCTACTGTAAACAGTGCTGCTATGAACATGGTCGTGCTTGTGCTATCGAGGTGAATTTTTGCTGTATGGGTGGTTATTCCCAAAAGTGGAATAGCAGGGTCATATGGCAATTCAATCTTCTTTAAGAATTGCCAGATGGCTTGCCAGAGTGATTGTATGAGCCTGCATTCCCACCAGCAATGTAGGAGAGTTCCCCTTTCTCCACATCCTCTCCAGCATTGGGTGTTGTTTTTATTGTGGATTTTTGCCATCCTGACTAGGGTGAGATGATATCTCAGGGAGGTTTTGATTTGCATTTCCCTGATGGCTAAGGATGTGGAGCATTTTTTAAGTTCTTTTGGGGTATTTTTCTACACTACTGGCTTATTTTTCTTTGAATTTGTAGGTGATGTTAGAGTTTCTGTTTGATTATATCGAACTGAATATTTAATGCTACAATACACTTTAAGGGAGAATATACAGCATCTATTTTTTGCATCTGGGGTATTTCTTTTTTATTATTATTATTATTTCTGCTCATACAAACTTAACAGGTACACCGGTCTCCTATCTCCCCCTGAACCCCCTGCTCCCCCCTCCCCTCCCACTTCGTCCCCATCCCCCAGTGCCTCTCCCCCCCAATCCCCGGAGCATCCTTTAATGTGCATGCCAAACTCTCCTCTAGGTCCTCTTCTCCGATGAAGTGCAAGGATCCAGGGGCATTTCCCAGAACCCTTTCCTGTGTTCCCCTTAAGCTTAGGAATACTACTGTGACTGTCAGTCCCTAGCCTCCAAGGATCCTAGTGCCTTTAGTCCATGCTAGACTTTGTGGGGTCAATAATGTGTTAGACATAGCGCAGATCATGCTAAGTCCTATTATGATTGCTTTGGCCCTAACTTGTGTGGAGTATCTTGCATATTATTATTCCTCCCATCCTTGTGCTCTTACAATCTTACCATCCCCTCTTCTGGAAATTTTCCTGAGCTTCAGCATGGAGATTAGGCTGGCCCAGTTCCAGGTGATAGATATAGAGTCTCTGATGTTCTGAATTATGGTTTGTTGATTTTTTTTTCAGTTTTGCTGCTCTTCCAGTGCCTTTGGCTCCATCCTGATGGGTATTGGATGTAACCCCCTGGCCAGAGATAAAAACCTGTTAAATTAGAGTCTTATATGAGTATATTCAAAGATACATGGAATAAAAATAGGAGACCGTGGTGAGAGACGGGTCAATGACCCATTTGCAAAATCATTACTTTCTATCTGGCAGCCTATATGTCCTCCCCTTCTGGTAAGATCATATCCCATCAGTCGTAAATGATCAGGAAGGAAAGTCTGTGAAGTTAACCAGATGTCTCATTACTTACTTGCAGTCCTTGATGGTGGTGTATTTTCTCTGCTGTAACATCGTCTCCTCTCTCCTTATTTCTGGTGGGGCCCTCCTTCCCCATCCCTCCTGTTTATAATCTTTACAATTACTGTAGGTATTACAAAGATTTGTCTTTGAATGTCTCTAAGTGGGTTTGGTACTAGGGTGTACCTATTAGGGAGTACATACGGCGCTAAATTTTCCATGTCTGGGATACAATCCACTTATAATGGAGAATATACAGCATCTATTTTTTGCATCTGGGGTATTTCTATCAGTCTTATTTCCTTAAGTTCCATCCATTTATTGGAAAAATTCATTGGTTCATCTTTCCTGGCACCTGAATAATTTTCCATTGTGTGTATATATATATACATATACACACCACATTTTCATTAACCATTTATCTACTGTTGGCCATCTACATTAATTCCATTTCTTTGCTATTTTGAAGGGTGTTGCTATGAAAATGGTTGTACACATGACTCTCTTGAAAGACACAGTGTTCTTTGAGAATATTCACAGGAGTGGTATAGATGGGTCATGTGGAATTTCAATTTTTAACTTTTTTAGGAAACTTCAAATTGATGTCCAAAGGGTTTGTATGAGTTTACAATCCCCGCAGCAATATATGAGGGTCCCCTGCTCCCTGTATTCATGCTAGCATTTGCTGTTGTTTGTTTTGGATCTTAGTCATTCTGATTAGAGTGAGATGGTATCTCAGGATGGTTTTAATTTGCATTTCCCTAATGTCTAGGGAGGTAGAACATATTTTAAGATGTTTGTTAGATTTCATCTTGTGAGAATTTTTAAGTTCTATGGCCTACTTTTTAATGGATTTCTTTACTTCCTTGTATTTAATTTTTCAAGTTCTTTGTGTACTCTGGATATTAGACCTCTATCAGATGTGTGGTTAGTGAAGATACTCTCCCATTCTGTAAGGATGCCTTTTTTGCTCGATTAACAGTCTATTTTGTAGTGCAAAATCTTTTTAATTTCATGTAGTTCTACTTGTTTAGTGTTGGACTTATTCTCTGTCCCCTTGAGGAACTGTAGGCCAAGGCCAATCAATTAGAGGATGTCATGGTTAAGCATAGCTGTCAACTTGACAGTTGAGGGTTTGAGCTCTGGGTACATTTAGAGAGAATTAGTAGTTGAGTTAATCCCAGAGCAAATCTGCAGGAGATTAAGTAGTTGATGGGGAAGGTTCAGCCCATCGTGGGTGGAACTAGGCCCTGCAATAATTTACAGAGGGCTGATTAAGAAAGTTGGCATCCTGGGTCCTTGCACCTCATCGGAAAGGAGGACCCAGAGGAGAGTTTGGCATGCACATTAAATGATGCTCCGGGGATGGTGGGGGAGGTACTAGGGTATGGGGAGGGAGTGGGGCGACCGGTGTACATGATTTGTTTGCATGATTGAAATAAAAAAAATTAACAAAAAAAAAGAAAGTTGGGGGGATGGAGAGGTGGCTCAGGGGTTAAGCCTCTGCCTTGCAGGCGGAAGGTCCTGAGTTCGGATCCTAGACCCCACGTATAGATGCCGGGCGGAAGCGGGGGGGGGGGGGGCTGCGTTTCCAGTCCTGGTAGGGCGGAGCCTGTGAATCCCCAGGGCAGAGTAAACAAGGAGGAGGTGGAGGCGTCCATGGTGGTTCCCGAATTCGTCCGTGGTTCTACACACACACACACACACACACACACACACATATACACACCTCACACACACAATTGTATAAATAATAAATAATAAAAAAATTAAAAAATAAAAAAAGAAAGTTGGCATCTTGTGTATACTTGGCCAGACATACTGGTCTGGCAAGTAAAGATCATTTTTCTCTTAGCTGTTATGTAGAGATGGTGTGGCCAGTTTCCTCAGCCCTGGTGTTGGTGTGAGCTCTTCTGTCAAGATGGACTGAGAACTGTTAACAGGACAATTGTAAAAGAAAATAAACCTCTTATTCCCTTAATCCATTTGATGGTGATTTATCAGCAACCCTGCAGGTTAATGACAAAGGATGGTATTCTCTAGTTTTTCTTCTAGGAATTTTATAGTCTTTAGTTTTACATTTACTTCTTTGATCCATTTGGAGTTGATTTTCACGCAGGGATACAAATAAGTGTTCAGTTTCTTTTGCCAGCACCATTTGCTGAAGATGCTATCCTTTCTCCAAAGGATTTTTTTTTTGGCACGTGTGTCAAAAAACAGTTGATTAAAGGTGAATTTGCTTGTTTGGGTCTTTAATTCCTATTCGTCTTTTTGAAGCCAGTACTATGCTGTTTTTATTACTATGATTTAATAGTATAATTTAAGGTCTGGTATGATGATACTTTCTGTGGAGTTTTATTACTCAGGATTGCTTTTGCTATCCTGGGTTTTTTATGTTTCCATATGAAATTTGAGATAGTTTTACCAATTGCTGTGAAGAATTGAGTGGGAGTTTTGATTGGTATTACATTGAATTTGTATATTGCTTAGGGTCTAATGGTCATTTTAACAGTGTGAATTGTTCTAATCTATGAACATGGGAGGTCTTTCATCTTATAAAATGCTAAATTAGAAAGTTTAAAATTTGTAAAAATAATTAGAAATATGAGGTAATGAAATATTTGAATACTTTAAATTTATACATTATATATTTTTGCTTGGTTTTGTTTTCTATACATTCACTTGATTCAATGGTAGTGAAGTTTAACTAATATCTTAATATAGCTGAATAGATTTTAGCAACATATCTCTAATTATTTTCACTCTTCTCAATTGTGAAATACTTTGTATTTTGTCAGGTTGAAATCACAACATTATCATTAAAAATCAAGGTACCATAGAATTTAAAGGTTTGAGATTGATTAAAGAGGATTAAGAATTAAAGTAGTAGGAAACTAGTTATCTCATTCTACAATCTACATTTTGTTGCACAGGTTTGCCAATTTATCAATTTGAAAAGTCAGCAAACTATGGCATGGTGCTCAGGAACACCATTGAGCTGTCCATTATGAAGGATTTGTCTTGGCCACACATCGTTATGTTTTAAACATCAGTGAAAGCATATTTTTCACTGTGATATTTGAAGTTGATACCGATATGGAAGATTATTTCAATCAATACATATATGATTAATATTACTTAATATGTTCTGATATTGATACAGTGAACATATCATGGTGATCAAGCAAAGAATATATCAGCCATTATCAACTTTTCTCATGCATCTTTTTGTTCTTTCCTCCCATCATTGATCATTTTGACTGAGTCAGTTTGCATTTTCTATAGTTTTATGCAGAATGAATCGTGCATGTTCTTATTTGTCTTTCAGTTAATTTTCGTATTTCCAGACACACGCATCTTAACAACATATATCTATACGGCAATTTGCTCATTGATTTATCTAGATGTTTGGGTTATACCTAGTCTTGAACTGTTACAAATAATACTACTGCTGGAGTTGTATGTACAACATGCAAGCAGTTCACCCAGGAGTCTCTTCCCCTGATTGATTGTTATTGCTTCTACAACCTTTGGAAGGGTACTTGTAATTTTGTACCTTTCTGAGCTTCCAATTTTTGGTAAGTTCATGAGCTTCCTGGGCCTTATAAGTTGTATTAATAGTTTCTGTATTCTCTACAATAGAGAATGTTTCAGTTATGAAGAAATAGCTATATGAAGAAATAGCTACAGCTTTGCAATTAAATCTTTATTTGTTTTACTGAATTGCCTTTCTACAATGCTGAATACAAATGAACAATGTATATGTGGGTTTCGGTTTGGGACTAAGTATTCTGTTCCACTCATATATATTTTTTTTGTTTCCAATATCATAAGCTTTGACTGCTGTTGCTTCATACAAAATTGTTACTAAAAAGGTTACAGTAGTCCTATTATATGGGGCTTGTCAGGCTTAAAGTCTGCCCCCTCTGGAGAATGACACTTTAGCCTCTAAAATGGATAGTTGTTATATGGATTCCTCCCTTTACATAATCCTGTAAAGAATTTGGCCCTGTTCTTCTGTGACTGTTTTCCTATAAATGCTCATGTATGCTCATGTACAATAAAATTAACTTAGATGATAAAGGACATCTTAGGTTTCCTCTGACCAGATGTCTGATCAATTCCTACCTCTCCCACTTCTGTTTCCTGTATGTAAGTCCGGGTTTATAAATTCTTCATTTATTCATGGTCTTGTGTAATTCCACATAATTTACACAAGATTTGGGCCTATTAATTTCTCCAAAGCTAATGATGGAATTGTGGGAATTACATTGTATTGATAAAGCAAATTGACATTAGCAACACCTGATTGACCCAAAATAATATTCCTTTATACCATTCTTTTCTCAAAACAATGTAGGTTTTAGTGATCCATTATACATTTTTACAGGTTTATTCTAAGTTTTCACATTTTAGGATATTCTATGTGGTATTTTATACATTTACTTTTCTCAGTATTTTGTTCCTCATATAGAATAAAATTAATTTTTAGTATTTTTGTAGTGTAATGTCAAAACAAACTGAGAAGAGTAGGCATCCTTTTTATGTTTCTAATTATAAATAAAACATATTCAATCTAACAGTAAGGTACCACTGCAATTTAATCAGTTCTCCTTTTCATGTTGAAAATATGTTGGGTCTCGTTTCTACAGTACTGAGTTTCATTTTCATTAACTTCTAAATGCTTTATAATTTTCTATTTAACATTTTTTTCTAGAAAAATAAACATACATTTTTATTTTAGATATTTTTCTACTCTCTATATTTACTGAATTTTATCCAAGTACAGTCTCTGTCTCTTATTCTTTGTATCTATCTTTCTCTATTTCTCTTTTTAATACAGTTTCATACTCCAATCATAAGTATTTAAATTCCCTCATTTTACTTTTCTGTACTTTTCAGCACATGACAGTCAGTTCCACAGATACTGAATTTTTCTCAAATAGTTTCTGTTGTTTCTTTCTGATTTGCTTTTATTATGCTCAAAGAATGTTTACTATGGAAATTTTCATAGGTACAGGTATCAACTTGGCAGTTTAAGGCTGGAAGCTCCGGGAACATTTTTAAATATAATATGGTTTGAGCACTTCCCTATGCCTCTGGTGTGGGTGTGGACTCTTTTGCCAAGCTGGACAAAGAACGGAAACTGGGACTATCCTAAGTCAGAATAAAACCCCTTACTCCCTTCATTTGTGAATTTATCAGTAACAAGGTAGGCTCATTCAAACAGATTTGAATCTTCTTTGATTTTGTAAAGGCTTGTTTTATGGCCTAGAATTTGTACTCTACACATTTCAAAAGAAATGTGTATTCCAGTGGTATTGGTCACAATGTTCTATAAATGCAGACTAGTCCAAGTTAGTTGACAAAGTTACATAGGTCTTAAGTGTTTTCTGTCTACTTGTTGATCATATTTTTGTTTGTTTCTTTTTTTCTGCCACATTTTATTTTTTTCCTAATCATTTAAGCTTCCTCCCCCTTCCCTTCCCCAGTAGTCACCCATTCCACTCTTACCCCTTCTTCCCTTCCTTTTTTTAATTTTTTTTTATTATTTATTCAATTGTGCATGTATGTGTGTGTGTGTGTAGAACCATGGACGAATTCGGGAATCACCATGGACGCCTCCACCTCCTCCTTGTTTACTCTGCCTCGGGATTCACAGGCTCCGCCCTACCAGGACCAGAAACGCAGGCCGCCCCTGCTTCCGCCTGGCGTCTATATGTGGGGCCTGGCGTCTATACGTGGGGTCTCGAACTCAGGACCTTCTGCCTGCAAGGCAGAGGCTTAACCCCTGAGCCACCTCTCCAGCCCCCTTCTCCCCTTCCTTTTAACCAGCTACCTCTCTCCCCAACTCCTGGTGGTCCCCTCTTCTTTCCTCTCATCATACTTTCTTGATAAGCATTTCTTTTTTGGACTCACTCATGTAGTATCAAATTAAGCAGGCAATGATGTAGAAAAATAGTATCTCGGTTACTTGTTGCTATATTTATAAAGTGACAGTCAAATATAAATGTAAAGAAAAGATTAGAAAATTTAGACTGAAATCTCAGGAATTTCACATGATTATCTCAGCATCAGGATTTGAGGTACATTCAGTATCTTAATCTAGTTCTCTGGGTTGTCTTTAAACAGGTTCTTACTATCAGAAAGCTCGTATGTAGGTAATGTGAAGTAAAGGATTTAACTTAAAGGTTAGATAACTAAAACATTTCATTCTGGGACATCGGAGATGTTATATAGATGATTGTATAGACAAATATTATGCTCATTTTGTGCTAGGCTTTTTGCCAACAACTTTACACTTATTGATTTAATTCTTGTAATCAGCATATGGAGTGTATATAGTATGATTTACATTTTAAACATAAACACACATTGATAGTCAATCTAGAAATATTTTCCCCAGGAAATCAGGTTTCAAAACCAACACTCATCATTATTGCATATTGTTAACAAGTTTGGTTGCTGAAATTATTTCAAGTAAACTTTATAACTCCATGTGTGTACTTTAGACACTCTTCACTGAGTGCTAATGAAATAATAGTAAGACATAAAGAAGATGTGATATAGATGTGAGTATGATAATATTGAAGCTTTATCCTGCAATATTTTCACTGAAAGTTAAACATCTTAGACATTAGAAGGAAAACTATAGTTGTATATTATTATTAAATTTAGTAATAATTAAATATGATATTTAAATAATATCATTATTAATCAGCCTTTTTTCTGTCCCTTAGTTCTTTTTTCACTATATTGTGTTTTTTTTATGCTTTGACACTTTCATACATGAGTACAATGAATTTATCTTATGTTTACCCTTATTACCCATGCCATCTTCCTCCTATTCCAATTCATACTTTCGTCTTTCTAGTCACTCTCCTTCCTACTTTCATGTCTTTTTAGCATATAGTGCCCACTGGCTTTCGTCCAGGATGCCTGTTTCCACCCACTGATCCCTATGTTCATGGGGATGGAATGTTCTGACTTTCCACTGTATATCAGTAACTCATCTTGTGTCCAGGGAAAATTTCACAAGGAACATATTCTGTACTGAAAGCTCAGGAAGAAAAACACTGAGGCTCCAGGAAGCAGCAGTGAAATCCACAGTGTCATATGAAGAGTAAAGTTTGAGTAATAGACCTGCAAGGAAGATGAATGGATAAGAAGTTTGAAAACACTTTCTATCATGAGGAACTGATGTTTTATCTTGTAGTTAAGAAACCAAAGGTAGAAAATGCAGAAAATAAGTGACTCTGGACTGATTAGTCCTAAACAGAGTCTAAGTCATGTTCACCCCTACCCCAAGTTTCAGAGAACATTGCTGAAAAATGGTCTGTAAAATTGTAAGAGCCTCAAGTAGGATATCTCTTGGACATGACAGGGTTGTAGAATACATGATTTTATGGCAGTTACATACTTGCACAAGCACTATAGGGGAACTGTCTTTTCGACATCTCACTATTAAAATAGAATGATATCAAGAAGCTCCATACCTCCCTGAGAGATCAATGAGGATTAATACTGAGAGGTTGAAAGGAAGATGCTTTCCTCAATGTTATATTCACTGATCTAGAGTACTTGCTGGAGCATGAATCATATCAGGCATATGTCATCAAAGGCAAGCTAGATGAAACACAGTAGGCCACACAAGTGAAGAGATTTGATAATAGGAGTGAGTTTGACAGGGGAGATGATGGGTTGTAAAGGGAAAAATGAGGGGGGATGGGACTGGAGATTTGGGAGTGAAAGTGTCATAAATACACTATAAAGTCATGTATACAACACTAAAGTATAAATTAAAAAAAGATTGTAATTGTAAAAAAAGAAATGTAAATTTAAAGAAAGAAACTAAAGGTAGGTTTGAAGAAAAGTTGCTTAATCAAACATTTTAGAGAAAGTATTTCTGTGCATGTAATAGAGATAGAATTAATGAGATAGTCCCGACACAGGAATTTTAAAGAACAATGCATTTTCTCATGTTATTATATACAGTTCTTAATGAAAAAAATACTTGGCTTAGTCTATGTTTTCCTCTCTTAATATCTGTTAGTAGTTGACATTAACCTTGGTGACTAGTCAGCCCCTTGTTGCATCTATGTTTCTCTGGTTTATTATCTCCTACAATTATTCCCTTAATAATAATCCACATTATTTTCCCTTTTGTTTTTATTATTTTCCTGAATTACAGTTCCATTACACTTTAAAAAAGTAGTGCAGAGCTGTATAGCAGGAGAATAGAAAGTTACAGAGACATGAAGGTTAGAAACCAGTACATCACATACTTTTTTTATGGAATTAAGTTTAAAACTTGAGTGTTTTTGAAGAAATTCTAAGAGATATTCATTATGGATATCCTAAAACTAATATTATTTTAAAAAAACTTATAAAATTGCAAACATGTTTTTAGAGTGGGAAGAGACAAATCTGATAAATACTCTATTTCAAAATGTTAGATCTGGTTTAAAAACAAGTTTGTTTATGATCTGTATGGTCATTTGAAAGTGCAATGTTTTTATTGTAAAGTGAAATGAAAATAGAAAGACACTGTTCATAGACAGGAAGGGTTAGAAAAGATGGATTGAGGTAGTGTCTTTGCTACAAACCACACAGGGAAATAAGAATCAATGACCCAATGACCTGCATGATGAAAGCTAGTGAATGCTCATTAAATTTACATGTGTTTCCAAGGTGGAGATAGCTGCTACAAGTTTCAAGAGAGTAACAAATTTTAAAACAAGCTCAGCATTTTAAAGTGGATCCTTTGAAATCAGGAACACTTTTCTGAAAATCTTTTATTGCGTTGGTATATGTGAAGACAATGTAAATATTACAAAGAGTTAAAGAAAGGATTTGTCAGGTAGAGAAAAGTTCACAGTGATTATCGTGAACCCACATTTTAGAAAAGGGGATGGTGATGGAAATGGAATTTGCTTGGTTTTACCAATGCATTCAATGACTAATTTTTTTTAATTTTACATGATTGTGAGACACAAATATGTGTGCTTTCTGACATCTTTGGAAATAAATCCATTCTTAGGCATCTTTCTTCACTATTCCAATTCCTAATCTACAGTGCTATATTAAGCAGACCATGTTGAATGATGAGCATAGAGAGAGGTGTGAGACTGTACTGGTTCTTTAGACAGGGCAAATTATGTGTGTAGGAGAAAGAAATGATTATTTCCTTCAAAGTGTAACTGAAGGTCTGGGAGGAAGGATCATTGCATAAAGCACTTATTGTGCTAGTTGGAGCACCTGAGTTAGATCACTAGTACACAGCTGAAATTCCAGGGCTCCTATGGAAACAAGGAAGGTGGAGACAGAATTCCTGGAAATTTGTGGAACACCTAGCCTGGTGACATACAAGAGGCCGTGATAGTTAATCTTATTTGCCATTTTGTCTGGACCTGAGATTGACTGAAAGATCAGCCACCAGATCACCTTGAAAAGGTTATCTGGATTCATTTAAAGCATAATGACCCACCATAAATATGGTAAATACAGGTGGAACCTTTCCTTGGCAGACAAGATTAATGGAAGTGTGAGAAATGAAAGCTCTCACTCTCTCTCTCTCTCTCTCTCTCTCTCTCTTCTTTTCTTTCTCCCTGTGCTGGAAAATTCACTTTACTAACTATAACATTAGCTATTCTTTGCGGATATTGAGAACCTACCTTCTTTTGTCTTCCATGTGCCTAATGGACACTCTAAAGGAATCCTCCAGACTGAGCAGCAGACAGGTTTGCTTAAATATTCAGCTTTCTTTCTTTCTTTCTTTCTTTCTTTCTTTCTTTCTTTCTTTCTTTCTTTCTCTTCCTTCCTTCCTTCCTTCCTTTCTTCATTTCTTTCTTTGTTTCTTTCTCTCTCTCTTTCTCTCTTTCTTTGTTTCTTTCTGTTTCTTTGTTTCTTTGTTTCCTTCCTTCCTTCCTTCCTTCCTTCCTTCCTTCCTTCCTTCCTTCCTTCCTTCCTTCCTTCCTTCCTTCCTTTTTTTTAAAATTTTTTTTTTATTATTATTATTGTTATTTATTCAACTGTGTGTATGTGCGCGCGCGTGTGTCTGTGTGTGTGTGTATGTGTGTGTCTGTGTATGTGTAGAACCACGGACGAATTCGCGAACCACCATGGACGCCTCCACCTCCTTCTGCCCCAGGATTCACAGGCTCCGCCCTACCAGGACCAGAAGCGCAGGCCGCCCCTGCTTCCGCCTGGCGTCTATACATGGGATCTGGGATCCGAACTCAGTACCTTCCGCCTGCAAGGCAGAGGCTTAACCCCTGAGCCACCTCTCCAGCCCCACTTCTCTCTTTCTTTCTTTCTTTCTTTCTTTCTTTCTTTCTTTCTTTCTTTCTTTCTTTCTTTCTTTCTTTCTTTCTTTCTTTCTTTCTTTCTTTCTTTCTTTCTTTCTTTCTTTCTTTCTTTCTTTCTTTCTTTCTTTCTCTCTCTTGTTCTCCTCTCTCTTTCTCTCTTGCTTTTTCCCCCTCTTGGGAAATCTTGTCTATCACAGGTCCTGTCTCTAATGAGGTAGAAGGTGAGGTCTAACAACTATGACATTCTCCTCTGGCCTCCACACAAACCTTGTGACATCCTCATGAATGCCCCCTATACACACCACATAAAACAAACATGACATAAACACATATACTGCAAAGATAAAAACCAGAGATAGGACACAGCAAAGTAACCTAATAGTAGATACAAAACCCATGAAATTGAAATAATAATTATTGAAGTAAATTACCTATAACTAGAGGTCACATCTGTCTTTTAATGAGTAATTACGTATGCAAGGGATCTTCCTAGAGGGAAACTTGGAATGTAAGCACTTTTACTTATATATTTACTTGAAAAATGAGACTTGGGTAAGTGTCCAAGGGTCCGACATTTAGCAAGTGAACAAGGCAGGATTTGATGTTCTGAGCTTTTATCGATGAATTCTTCTATAAGTAACTGTATCTCAAAATGAGTTAGATACAAACCAAACTCAGTGCATGGTAACTCGATTCTCAGCCTACCCTGCTTCCTCTCTTCTGCACTGTCTGGAGTTTGTCCCACTGAAGTCAATTCTTTCTAGAACCTTACCTGTTTTTATCATCATTATTGTGGTCTTGCTGGTTTGAGTCACGTTCACATGGCTACAGTATTGTCGTGGACATTCTTCCTGACATTAATCTTGTTTCCCCACATTCTAGAGTGATCTTTTTGAAACATAAATCAAATTGTGACACTTCTTTTCTGGAAACAGGACCATAAATAAGAATGAAAAGCAGCGTCTTATAATGATAGTGTAAGTTCTCCCTTATTCCTTCCAGTCTTATGTTTCCTGAGGCCCATATATGTCTAACACTGACTTGTCTGCTATGCTCCTGAATTCTTTCTCCTTTCCCCTCCCTGATGATCCTCCTGCTCTGTTAGCTCCCTGCCTTGACCTAAACTTCACCAAACTGTCTCCTTCATTAGGCCTTTGAACTAGCTGTTCTGTGTGTGATATCAATACTTCAAACAATGTCATGGCTCTACTTGGCTTTTGAAACCTTGACATCCTCAGATGTTGCCCTCATTTTGTGTTCACTTATTACCTTTATTTTTACCCACATCTTGTGTTATCCCCATGAGACTGATTACCTTTTACCACATTATACAATTATATAGTCTAATGCTTACTATAGTGTTCACATTATATTTTCTTCCTCTCTGAATGTGAGCTTTGCAAGGTGAGATATCTATATCTGAGTTTTTTTCTGATAGATTTTTCAGTACTCATGACACAGCTTGTACATATAAGGCACTCAATAAGTATTTGTTGAGCTAAATTAAAGAAATTGGGTACACACCTATAATTCAGCTCTGGAGAGGCTGAGGCAGGAACATCACTAAAGTCTTAGGCTAATCTCATCTCCACTGTCATTCCCAGAACAGGCAGGGGTACATGGTGAGACCCTGTTTCAAAAACAAAGAAGAAAAAAGAAGAAAAACAAATTATTCCTTAAGGCATTTTAAAGAGAAAGACCACATCTGTTGTGAATCAAGAAAACTGAAATCTCCTTAAAGAACTTTGAATGAAATTACATTTTAATTCAATAGAGGGAAGGAAGAACATCATGCCCATCAATTTTTCTTTCTAATGGATCTTTCCCCAGCCTGACTTTCTTTATTATTTATTTATCTATCTATTTCTGTGTGTGTGTCTCTGTGTGTCTGTGTGCCTCTGTATGAATCCAGAGGCCACTCTGTGTGTATATGGAGGCCCAAGAGTGACTTCAGGAATTAACCTGGATTATTCTACCTTCTCTTTGCTTTGCTCTGATGTTTCCTAGGCTCCACCTTCTAGGGCCAGAAATTCAGGCCATCATCATTTCTGCCTGAGCCATCTCTCTAAACCATCTCTGGCCCCTAGCCTGATTTTCTTCAAGCATAATCAACTGTGTAAGATTATCAAATGATCAAATGCAATCATAGCTTCATCCTCTTTGGCACAGTGGAAGTGTACTATATACCATATCTGATAGGTACCAATTGATTGCAGCACTTGTGATCATTTCTGTAAAGCAGTTGAAATTTTAGCCATGTATCAATATCAACAGCAACTAGCGATAGCATCAGTTGTTTCCCCAGTGGCCACTATCTCTTTTTAAACACCTATCTCTATAATATATATGGTGTGATCTTCAACTCACAGAAGAGTAACAGAATCTCAGAAAATGCTATGATGTGCTTAGGCTCCCGAGTGTCAGAACTGGCATTCACACCTTAATTATAACTCATGATAATTTCAGTGTACTAGAATACTTTCTCATTATGGCATTGCTTCATTAGGAAGCATGACTTGACTTACAATCTTTTCAAATATAACAGTTTGGTATGAATTAAACAAAGCAAGATATTGACATACAAATAAAAATTGATCTGGAGAGGTATGATCCATGTGTATAATCTAATTAAAATGTGAAAAAGCTCAAGAGGTAAAAAAATTTGCAAGAACAAGAGAGAGAGAGTTAATAGTTGCGGCAAGTCCTAAATAAGTCTTCAGGTTAAAGGTTCAAGAACATACATATGTATACCCTGGAGGACAGAGGGCTAAGAGGTGACTTAATAATTGCCTCTAATATATAAATAGTCATTATTGGAAGTCTGTTCACCACTTCTCTGTCAACATCAAGGTCAAAGTAAGATAAATGGCTTCAAATTACAAGTAGAAATCTTAATTAATTTCAGAAAGAACTCTTCAACATAAAAGTATTGAGTATTTTAATATGAACAATATAAAAATCTTCATTCTTTAAGATTATTTAAGAATAAAATGGAAAATCTCCCAAATTATCTCAGTAAATTGGAGGAGTACTCAAAAAAATTCCTTCTGATATTGATTTCATGCCATGTAACATTCAGACAATATAATAAAATTCTAGTTTATTAGAAATTAATTTACATTCACATATTCATGTCTGAGACATTTGATTTCTTATTTTGCTTTATAAGTAAAAGCATAAATGGCAAAAACCAAGTTATTTATTTTTCTTAGGTAAAATTAGAAAATTTAAAGATAATTCCCATCTGTCTCTGAATAGTCAACTGATTATATGTGAGAAAAAAACCATCAAGTATTTCCATACAGAACACACTCCACTGAGTCTGTCTAATCTCTATCTTTCCTTTGTTCTGGGTCAAAGATGAATTTAAGGCATCTTATTTTTTTGACCTTGTAAAGAAAGTGCATATAATAAGAGATTTTTTTACTTTTTTATGATAAATGTTTCTGTCACTTACTGGCAGTTATTAATTTGTACATTTTGCAGATTGAGAAAAGTTTTCTTTCACCTGTGTTTGATTCAACCCATAATGATTTACCGTTTTCTTATAGAAGCCTTAAAACATATTGCTGCCCGTATTTCTAGACGCTTATTCTTCTCTTTCAGTTATTTCTCTCTGTTTGTGATTTATATGATGAATTTAAAGAGAAAAGGTAAACTTGATGGGTTATTCAACAAGTATAAGTAGCAGGTTAACTCAAGTCACAGAATTCATATCTCTTCTGCTACCTACTTACATCACATTTTTTTTTAGGCAACTATTATTTTATTCTTTTTTAATACATTTTTTATTATTATTTCAGCTCATACAAACTTATTAGGTACACCAGTTCCCTCCCTCCTCCTCCTCCCCCCGAACCCCCTGCTCCCCCTCCCCTCACCCCTCCTTCCCCATCCCCCAGTGCCTCCAGCCCCAATTCCCAGAGAGTCCTTTCTTGTGCATGCCTGACTTTCTGCTGAGCCCTCCTCTCTGATGATGTACAAGGACCCAGTGGCATTTCCCTGAACCCTTTCCTGTGTTCCCCTTAAGCATAGGAACACTACTGTGGCTGCCAATCCCTTGCCTCCAAGGATCTTGGTGCCTTTAGCAGATGCTAGACTTTGTGAGGTCACTAGTGTGTTGGACATTGCCCACGGCATGCAAAGTCCAATTATAATTGCTTCGGCCCTAACTTGTGTGGAGTATCTTGCAAATCATTGCTCCTCCCATCCTTTTGCTCTTACGCTCTTATCGCCCCCTCTTCTGCAAATGTCCCTGAGCTTCAGAATGGGGAGAGATTAGTCTGGCCTAGTTCTAGGTGGTTGATATAGAGTCTCTGAAGTTCTGGATGCATCACATTGTTTTTAACTAGTGGTTTTGATTCTTGCTTTTGAAATCCTCTGCTGCACAGCTTCTGTCTTTTTAACTTAGCTGATGTGCTAGTTAGAAATACATGTGTCAACTTGACAATCAAAAGCCAAACAAATCTGAAGAGTTAGTAGTTGCGGCAAGTCCTAAACAAGTCTTCAGAAGATTGTGTGATTGCTGTGGGAAAACCAGCCCAGAGCAAGTGGGACCATTCCCTGAGCAAGAGAAAACTATGGAGAAAGCTGGTTCAGTAGTTGGCAGTTTTAAGCATACTTGCGCAGATTTGTAGTCTGCCAAGTGAGGTTTGCCCCTCTCTAAGCAGTTCCTGTGTACATGGCGTGGCCAGTTCCCTAACCTCCTGTTGTTGGTATGATCTCTCCTTCCAATCTGGACTAAAATGGAGAATAATAAGCAGGAATGAAACCGTCTTGCCTACCTAAGCAGTTTGTTCCTAGATTTATTGGCAATATGCAGGCAAACTACAAGCTGCAATGCTCATGAAGGGGCACCGCAGATTTGCACGTCACCTTTTTGTTCTATCCATATTGTTTTTGTGAAAGCAGAGTAGTGGTTAGAAGACAATAGGGCCAAAATGGTGATTTTGAGGTTGCAGAACTTAATTGTGATATGCTTTGAACCGTCCTGAGATAGTGCTGTCTCTTCTAAGAACATCAGTGTATTGCTTATCCAAAAATATTTTATCTGAGTTACTTTTGCAATGACTCATATATGCTAAACTTCATCAATACCATTAAGAATAGAAAACATTTCAATTAATATAAATGGAAACATACAAAGAGTATTTCATTTCTTTAATGTGCTCACACTTAAATTATATGTGACTGTGATTCCATTAAGCCAGGAGGCATTTGCAATGCATCTCAGAAAGGAATGGGGCTCCAGGTAATAGTTCAAAGGCTATTAGGTCAGGTTTGTGAATCTCAAACTGTTTTATACAGAGTATTTGACAGAATTGCAAAAAAATAAAATCTATAAAGAAGCAGAAAGAAGCAAATAATCTTTTTCCCTAAAACAGAGTGGAAAGGGAGAAATCGAGATGATTTTACTAGATCATTTGGATAATGGGCTTCTATTGCAATTAGAAAGGGGAAAGGAAAATTAGAGATGATCTTTGAAGGACAACAAACAAGGCAGTTGGAATTAAGGATCTTTTGACTAATAAAATGAAATATAAAGAAGGAAAGGGAATGAAAGAATAAATGTTGCACTTTATGAAAAGAACATTTGGAGAAAATTCAAATTTGCACATTCAAAATGTTATTTGAAGAAGTTGAACTGAATTGTATTTTTCTATAGAATTTATGATAGATCATGTTTTATCACTGATAGATTTTTTTCTTTCATTGAGACAATGTCTCAATATTATAACTCAGACTGGCTCTGTAGGCCATGCTAGCCTTGAATTAAAATCTTTGTACCCCAAGAGATTGACAGCCACAGTAGTGTTCCTATGCTTAAGGGGAACACAGGAAAGGGTTTAGGGAAATGCCAATGGGTCCTTGTACATCATCGGAGAGGAGGGCCCAGAGGAGAGTCTGGCATGCACATTAAAGGACTCTCTGGGGATTGGGGAAGGAGGCATTGGGGGATGGGGAAGGAAGGGTGAGGGGAGGGGGAGCAGGGGGTTCGGAGGGAGGAGAAGGGAGGGAGGGAACTGGTGTACCTATTAAGTTTGTATGAGCGGAAATAATAATAAAAATGTTTTAAAAAAAGATCTTTGTACCTCTGCCTGGAGAGTGCTAAGATTACAGTTGTGTGCAACTACACTCTGACAAAATGGAGCACAATCACATGTCTAATTTTTACCAATCACATGTGATATACTGATAGAATACTGTATGAACACCTTTAAAGGTCCCACATGATGGTTATCAGTGTAAATAAAGAATTCCAAAGAATTTATTTAGTTTTACTTAATACTAGGGATATTTCACCTTATTTTTAAAAATATTTTATTTGAGAGAGATTGAGAGGGAAAGAAGGTGAGAGAGAGAAGAGAGAGAAAAAGAGAGATACAGAGAGAGAGAGAGGAGAGAGAGAAAGAGAGAGAGAGAGAGAGAGAGAGAGAGAGAGATTATGCATACCATGGCACATGGTTGGAGGTTAGAAGCCAACTTTCATAAATCAGTTTTCTCCTACTACCCCATTTTTCTCCTTGTACCCCATGAGCTTCTGGAGGCTGAAATCAGTTCTCCAGGTTTACAAGCAATTTTACATGCTGAGTTATCACACCAGATCCTTCTTTATAATTTAAATTTGTGAAGGCAAAAATCTTCTTTTATCTGCTTTTAGTACTGATATTTATATTTATAAAGTATTGACCACTTGAACTCTTTATTAAACAAAGACACTAGCTTAAGTTTGAATTTCACATATATACTATGTAACTTGGTGAATGTACAATTTTGGTCATGGAATAACAAAAAACATCCTGTTGAAAGTAGTTTTTTTAAAAGGTAAATGTGCTATTTCTCTTAAAGTCATGAAAATGTATCTTGGACACACTTTCACCAATTTTTCATGGATTCTTGCAGAAGAAGCTAAGGGCCATTTGATAACCAACTGAGAAAATTATCTAGAGACTGTGTTTAGAGTATCTGTTATCATTCTCACTATTGCGTATTTCCTGGTGGCTCTGAAATCCACTTGCTTATCTTTCTGTTCTTAAGAAGCAGACTCTGTTTCAGTATTTTATTTTACTTGTCTTTGTATCAATACAAGGGACTTTACTGTGATTTAATACAACACATTCTTACCTTTAAGACAGTTTAAAAAAATACTAAACATGCTTTTTTATTTCTGAAGGTCATTTTTTCAAGTTGGAGAATTTGCATATGTATTTGAGAATGTATATGGATTTGAGTATAGTTTTCAATATTTCATAAAGGTAGGAAGAGGAGACCAAGCCCAAACCCAAAGTGAGCAGTTTAATGAAAGGTCTCCAGGAAGCAAGAACCTTGGAGAGATTTGCTTTAGCACATAGATGAACCGGAAAGAAATCTAGCCGCACCCTCAAGAGACTACGGAGAAACTGCTTGTTCCAAACTTTGGCAGCAAGCAAAGAAGGAAAGAAAAATTTCTCTGAAAATCCGCAACTACAATCAATCCTCAACTGATGCTGGATCTCAAATAAACACTGCCTTAGTTTTCTGTAAACCTCAAGCCAGGATTTAATTTAAAATGTTTATCTTGTAGTAGAACTGCCCCTAGATACCACACAGAACTAATATAAACCTTTTCTTGAAAGGCCCAGCTTCTTGTCACATTTCAAAAGATTTCTACATATGGTCCTGAGGAAAGCCAGCACTCTGGAAAAAAAAAATGCATGACGAAAACCATTTCCAAACATGCTATAGAGACAACTGAAAACAGAATTGGTGCTGCATATTAGTAAGGCTTTGGATAACCTATAGACAGAATATGAAATAATACATCAAGTTGGAGAAATGTGGATCCTGTGAGCAGATAGGATTCCTAGAAATAAAATAGAATAAATGCATTAAAATAGAACAGAAATAATAATTAGGCTTATCGGAGGCTTAAAAGAGCAAGGCTGTAACTGTGAGAGGGATGACGGGATACTGGAGATGCTATTCTCAGGACAGTACCAAAAGACATATGAAAAATACTCTCAAGATGTGTGAATAAATGTAGGTGAGGAGGTGTAACATGTGGAATCCAGGCTTAATTTCACATATTTTTCATCATTTCCTTCTTCATTAAACTACTGTTCCTTGGTATAAGAGTTAAAGTTTTTGTTCTCCTTGAAACAGATGTGTCATTAGAAATGAGCTTTGAGTTTCACATGTCTCTATCTTTAGCACTAAACTCTACTTGTTAATGAAGTCTGACTTTATCATTCATTTTCTCTTTTGCTACTATCTTGAAAGATAGAATAAGCTATAACAGTGATATTAATAAAGTTGTGTTTTTTATATTGATAATTCTTACAGAGTAACCACATTTCTTGCTACTTATATTGCTTTAAAGGATTGCATCAGGCTAATGCCTGGGATAGTTACAGTTTCTGACCTAAGTCTCAGAAGCAAAATTTCTATCTTTCCAGATTATAAATTCTACCTTTTGTGTGATTTCTTGGTCACATAGTCAAATGTGTGTGGACTTCCATGGTCGAGAAGATTATACATTTATTCTCAAGAATTTGCCTTTCTTTTGATCATTTATTTCTCTCATTCAAAATGACTTTCAGATAAAATTTTCTTTTGGTCTAAAAATAAAAAGCCATCCTCATTAATCCATGGGTCCTGATGTGATTGTCTTGAGGTGCTTTTGACTGTTTATCAGTTCTTCTCATCAGTCCCTGTTTTACCCTATGTGACTTCTCCTGGCTGACTTTCTCTGCACTCCATCCAGTAGCCTGGAACTCCCCAGAGGAGCACTATGCCATACAATCCAGGGAGGGAGACACCTTGAGTGGAAACTTTCATTGTTGGAGCAGAGCCGTGGTGTTCTTCGTGGGTTTGACAAGCTTGGTAGACTTCTGCACAACACAGTCAAAAGCAAATCATTAGTGCAGCATGGTCATGTGCTGCTAGTATAAGATACAGTTGGCTTGGTGCCATATAAAATATCTGACTAGAATATTTGAGACTAGAATGTTTGATAGGCAGCACAAGCAAAAACAGTGAACAAACAGTTTAATGTTTGTGTTTTACTTGCATATTCCTCTAACTTTTTTCCAGCCCTACCATTCTAAGATGAATTGTACAAACATTTATTGACACCTGTTTTTCTTCTGCAAGAACATTTGTCACAGCAGGAAGCTTGTGGCTAATTTGGAGTAGTGGAAACTATTTTAGTTATCATGCCATTAAAAATAAATGTGAGAGTGTTAGTGTTAAAGGGACAATAGCATATTTATGAAGACTTTTTTTTCAAAAATGAGCTCATTTAGCACAGATTTTATGTGCCTGGTAATTTAATATAAGTTCCTTACATAAATTAAATCACTTGACCTTTACAACAATTACATAAGTATTGTTTCCAGTCCCACTTTTCAGATGTAGAAATTGAGGCAGTAAATTGTCTAACTCCACAAAGTTAGTAGTTGGTGGAATGTGTTTTACAACATTGGCAGATGTATCTTAGTCATTGACACTATTCTTGAGATCTTTTGAGTTTCTTATTCCTAGAAAATACTCCACATATACAGCATGAATAGACTCTTGATTTCTTTTCTTATACTGGTTTTATGCTTTGTAATTGTTTGTATATACGTGGTTTGTATATCACTTAATGGGATGATTTACAGAAAGTGTTGTGCTTTCCCCTCCTACCCTCAGGGGGTATTAAGTTAATGGTGGAAACTTAATTTCTTGCCATTTCAGGTACACAGCATTAGAAAACCTAGATAATTTGTTTTTCTTAAGCATTTCTTAAAATAAGAAAAAATCAAATATAGTTCTATACTACTAAGTGAAACAATGCTTCAGTCAATGCTCATATAATTTTTTTTAAAGAGCCCTTTAGATGGAATAGTTTACATCTTTCCTAAAATGTAGCTTGCCCTGTTTCTCAAGCAGGAAGTGCCAGTCCCTGCCTTTGTTGTCCAGTGATTTCTTAGATATTCTTGGTGGCAAAATGTTCAGAGTATCCCCACCTCAAGACGAAGGTCACAGAAATCACACAGTTCTCTTCACATCTGTTGGCACCTGTGATGTCTCACGTGCTGACAAACCATTTATCTGAACCTTTATGGCATTTTTGTTTCTAATTCCACTCTTGTTTACTTTGAGCTAAATCTTTCTCTATTTTTTTCACTTGTGCTTGGAGAACCATTTTTATAGCTTTGAAACTCATTGCTTTTTTTTGTTGTTGTTTTGTTGTTCTTACTTCAATTTTTTTCAGTGATCCTGTTTCAGGCTAAAGGAATGATGTTGTCCCAAAGTTCTTGTGTAGAACTTTGGTGAAAATGAAGTAGAAGACCTTTTCTTTTCCTTATGAAGTAAGGGCAAGAAAATAAGCTTCATTTTTCTCTTTTTCATTTCATTTACATTTCATTATAGCAAGTTAAGATGAAAAATTCTTCTGAGATGAGAGGATGGTAGATCATCAAGTACTTAGGTACAGAATTTTCTCAAATTCCAGTAGTAGGACCAATGATTGTTTCTCATATTAGCTGGTAAAAATAAGGATGGGGAAGACAGAGATAGTGATTTGCTGCCTTGAGTAAGAAGCTAAGGCTTGAAAGAATGATAAACAGAAAGTCATGGAGATGTTTGTTAGAGGGTTAGATGCTTCCCTGTGGACAATTATACATTTTTGTGAGTAAATAAATAGATACATAGATAAATAAATAAAGGTGGTGGCTCTTCAAGTGTGATTTGAGGTATATGAACTGTACTGTGTGCTTCTTAGTTCTTTGAGACAAGGGTTAACTTTTATAGCTCAGGCCAGCTTCAGACTGGCAGATCTTCCTGCCCCTTTCTCCCAAGTGATGGGTTTACAGGTGCACATAACTACAATAGTTTCTAAAGCTTGCTGTCTTCCTTCATACTCAGACATTGAAGATTCAGAATTCATTGGTTTATCCTAGTAGCATTACATTTTTAAATACAAAGATTAAACAATAAATTTCTCATATGGGGTTCCTGGCTTCATTCTAGTAAGATTGAATTCACTTCTCTTGACATAAAAACTCATGTTAATCCTTTCTGCTTCTGTACCACCACTGTGGGGAGAGTTTGCTTTATGATAAATGGCCTGATGTTTAGTTCTTTGAACAGTATGTTTTTGAGTTTTGAAACTCTCTAGGGACAGAGTACATCTGTGCTTTGCCACACTGAAAGCAAAGCCCAGAGCTGGAGGCACAAGCTGTCTTGAGTCGGAGTTTGGCAATGAGCATTTCCTTATTGACTAACTTGTTGATTTTATACTGTCCTGCTCTCCCCAGCCCTCTGCAACATAAAAGCATACAAATCAAAGTTACAATGTTCCCCTTGCTGGAGGAAAAGCAAGGAAAGAGCTAATGTATTTAGCAAAGAAATTCACAAAGAAGTTAAATTATTTTCTTGAGAAATGATGATGGTATTTTGATGAAAATTTAATGTGAGTATTTTGTTTTTTAGGTATACTTGTCTATAAGACACAGTAGCAGAAAGGAAGGGAGGCAAAACTTCACTCAAGCAATTATTTCTTTTTTCTTGCCTGTATTAGTAGAATAAAATAATTCCTTTGCCTTCCAGAAAAATCAGTCATACTGTGTATGAGTAAATCCAACAATGAAGATTAAAAATCAGAAGAGAAGAGCTGTGTTTCTTCTTGTCCTGTTACAAATGTATGAGTGATAAAAACAAGTTCAGGCCTCAATGGGTCCACTTCCTTTGTAGATTAATTGCAATGATCAAAGCGTTACTTTGCTCATATTCCCTTGTAATACATATTTTATTTCTTATGGATCTAGTATAATGGCAAATTCAGTTTTATAGCTTAGTGGAGTTGAGAAGCATGGCTTTATTCAGTATTGTTCTTGAATTCAGTGATGGTTGGTCTGGGTAAATAATCTCATCAACCTCTTGTGTGAGCCCATCCTTGAAGAATTCTTCATATGCTACTTAATGAAAAAGTATCCTAAGCGTTTGTCCTTGTCTGTGGTGTCAGAACACACGAGGATCTCAGCACAACTGCTAAATGATGCTTCTGCTATAAGAGGAGTCCCAGCAACATTTTGTCTGAATGAATAAGCAGCTTGCACATCCTGCTTTTTGTGGAGAAAAAAAAGACAGTCCTCAGCCCATGTGAAGGGCAGTGTTATTTATGGTTATATCTAGTGAATCTCGTTCATGTAGAAAGTTCACCCATGATTTTAGAGAACTGACCTCTGAGTCTCCAGTCTTCTTGACTTGAATTTCCTTCATTTTCCACGGAGTATTCTTTTAAAATTACTGGCCAATGATGCATTTATCATGGAAGACAGAAGTTATAGTGAAGCACATTTGATCCTGTAGCTTCTGAACTGTAGCAAGCTGTGGATGTTTCCACAAGAATTCTACTATATGAATACAGTGTACTCTGATATTGTCCATTTTAATGTCCTTCATAATAATGAAGTCACTTGAATATATGCATGCTTTATGGAATGTAAACTGATTCTCCATTTGAAATAAGAATAATGTATCATTAGTCTTTAGACTTAATATATTTTTAAGTATGACAGTTTATTTTTTCACTTTTAATTTATTTTTATTTTTATTCTTTTTTAAAAATTATATTTATTTATTTATTTCCCAATCATATAAATTTAATAGGTCCCCCGGTCCCCCCCACCTCCATCCCTCCCCAGTCCCCCTTGTACCCTCCCTCCCTTTTCCCCTTACTTTCACCCTTTCCTCCCTTTCTCCCAATGCCTCCCTTCCCCCCCATTCCCTAGAGCATCCTTTAGTGTGAAAGTCAATCTTCCCTCTGTATCCTCCACTCTAATGAAGTGTAAGGACTCAGTGGCATTGCCCAAAGCCCTTCTTGTGCTCCCCTTTAGTATGGGAACACTATTGTGACTGTTAATCCCTTGCCTGTAGGGATCCTATTGCCTGTGATCCATGCTAGACTTTGGGGGGTCATTGACATGTCAGTTATTGTGCAGGTCATGCAAAGTCCGATTATGGCTACTGCGGCACTAACTTGCGTGGAGTATCTTGTATATCATTGCTCCTCCCCATCTTTAGGTTCTTATAATCTTACTGCCTTGTCTTCCACAAATTTCCCTGAGCTTCAGGATGGAGAGAGATTTGGCTGGTCTGGTTCCAGGTGACTAATGTAGGGTCTTTGATGTTCTGAATTATGGTTGGTTGTTGTTTTCAGTTTTGCTGTTCCTGCACCGCCCTTGGCTCCATCCTGATTCGTATTGGAGGTCATCTCCTAGTCAGAGATAAAAGGCTGTTTAAATGGGGTTCTTACTATAAAAGTAGATTCAAAGGTAGATGGAATAGGAATAGGAGACTGTAGTGGGGGGGGTTCAGAGTCCCATTTGCAGGATGGCTGTTATCCATCTGCCAGACTTTATGCCCCCCCCTGACTGGTTTTAATTTTTATATCTAAGGTTACTCACTCCTAAAACTATCAATGTTTTTGAATTTGAAAAATGATGCAGTATAAAAAAATTAAATATAGATTAGACGAATAGCCTAATTAAAAATAGAATAAAATATTTTGTTTGGTATATCATGGAATGATATTGACATTTTTGGGGGGGCTAGGAAGATAACTAAAAGTTGGGAAAGTTCTTATTGTACATCCTGACTTTGATTTCCCCCACACCTACATAAAAAGTCAGGCATTACAGTATACACTTGTAATCCCACAACTGGAGAGGGAGAGATAAGCAGATCCCTCAGACTCACTGGGCTTCATTATCACCCCCTAATCAGTGGGCTTCGAGCCAAGGAGAGAGACCCTCTCTAAGAAAGTAAGGTGGGTGGGTACTCCTGAGAAATGATACATGAGGTTTAGCTCTGGCCTTCACATACACTTACATTCATGTGCACATGCACCCACACATGGATATATAATCACATTCACACACATAAACATATACATTGCATATAAAGCAAAATGAGATACATGATTTAGATTTTTTAAATGTAATCATATGAAGCTTGAGATACTCTACTACAGTTCCTATATTTCTTAGTGTGTGTGTTTATGTATGTGTGTGTTTGGAGACAGTGTGGAAGAAGGAGAAAGAATTTGGAATTTTTTTTACCCTTTATTACTTTATTTTTTTATAATACATTTTTTATTATTATTTCAGCTCAAACAAACTTAATAGGTACACAAGTTCCCTCCCTCCCTCCTCCTCCCCCCCAAACCCCTGCTCCCCTCCCCTCACCCTTCCCGCCCCATCCCCCCGTGCCTCACGCCCCAATTCCCAGAGTCCTTTCTTGTGCATGCCTGACTCTCCTCTGGGCCTTCCTCTCCGATGACATACAAGGACCCAGTGGCATTTCCCTGAACCCTTTCCTGTGTTCCCCTTAAGCATAGGAACACTACTGTGGCTGTCAATCCCTTGCCTCCAAGGATCTTGGTGCCTTTAGCAGATGCTGGACTTTGTGAGGTCAATAGTGTGTTGGACATTGCGCCGGGCATGCAATGTCCAATTATGATTGCTTCGGCCCTAACTTGTGTGGAGTATCTTGCAAATCATTGCTCCTCCCATCCTTTTGCTTTTACACTCTTACCGCCTCCTCTTCCGCAAATGTCCCTGAGCTTCAGAATGGGGAGAGATTAGTCTGGCCTAGTTCTAGGTGGTTGATATAGAGTCTCTGAAGTGCTGGACAGTGGTTTGTTGATTTTCTTTTGCAGTTTTGTTGCTCCTGCAATGCCCTTCACTCCATCATGATGGGCACTGTATGTCACCCCCTGGCCAGAGACAGAAAGCTGTTACACTGGAGTCTTATTATAAGAGCACATTCAAGGGTAGATGTAATACTTATACCCAAAAATGGAATCGCAGGGTCATATGGCATTTTGGCAATGGGAGGGGTCAATCACCCATTTGCAAAATGGTTACTTTTTAATCTGCCGGACTATATGCCCTCCCCTTCTAGTGAGTTCATACCCCCTTAGTTGTAAATGATCAGGAACAAATGTCTGTGAACTTAACTAGGTGTCACATTACTTTCTTGCAGTCCTTGATGGAGGCCTATTTTCTCTACTGTAACATGGTCACTTCTCTCCTTGTTTCTGGTGTGGCCCTCCAATCCCATCCCTCCTGTTCATAATCCTTGCAATTACTGTAGGTAATACATAGATTTTCCTATGAGTGTCTCAAGATGGGCTGGGTGGGTTTGATACTAGGAGCCACCTATTAGGGAGTACATACAGCGCTTAATTTTCTGGGTCTGGGATACTTCACTTAATATAATTGTTTCTAATGACATCCATTTCCCGGGAAATTCCAGTAAGAATTTGGAAAATTTTAGGACATTTCACCCCCCTTATGGCAATAGAAAATTTTGGATCAGCAACTATACAGTAGGATGCTATGTTCATGACAAATGAAAGTGTTTCAGAGTGGATACTCCCTAGGAAGTTTTCAGAACATTAGTTAAGCTAGAATTTTCTTGTACACAGCTATTTAATGGCAGAACATTCTTATGGAAAGCATTGTACTCTCTGGCAGGTTGTTACTTAAATTCTTAACATGAAAATAATAGTTCATTCAAGCCACCTTTTGAAGTATTATCTACATTCCATTGATGACTGGTGTCAAGTAATAAGGTTTTTGCTGTTAAGTAATACTTTCCCTTGCAAACACCTTTGTCTAGTCATCTCACCATGGGGTGATTATTTAACTGTCAGTGGAGTTGAAAATCAACTAACTACACTGAGTTCACATAAACGTTTTTCTCTTTGGAAGTGACTTTTTTTGTCGCAATTTCTGTGCAGAAAACAATCATTACATTCATCTGCTTAAACTTTTTCTTCTATTTCCTCATGTTGTTCTGCATTTCTACTACAGTTTTTTTAAAAGTATATAACTACTTCAGTTCACCAGTACAATGTCTTTTTCATGATGCTGCATGTCCTAATTTCATAACCATTCATACAATGTCCCAGACACAGAAGTTGTTCAGAAGATTTCAATGGAATCAAATTTTTAAACAATATATTTTTTATTATTATTTCCACTCATACAAACTTAACAGGTACACTGGTTCCCTCCCTCAACCTCCCCCCGAACCCCCTGCTGCCCTTTCCCCTCTCCCCTCCTTCCCCATCCCCCAGTGTGTCCCCAACCCCAATCCCTAGAGCATCCTTTATTGTCCTTCTCTCCGATGAGGTACAAGGACCCAGGGGTATTTTCCAGAACGTTTTCCTGTGTTCCCCATTAAGCTTAGGAACACTACTGTGACTGTCAGTTTCTAGACTTCAAGGATCCTAGTGCCTTTAGTTCATGCTGTTAAACAATATTTTTATAAAGTAATTATGTATAAAAACTCTCATAACACCTCATACAATAGCTTATTTCTTGCTTTTCATTGGTAATTGGTAGAAGACTTAGAAATTTTGTCTTGAGATTCTAATCTCTTGGTTCAGTTGATAAGCTTGTGATTGATGTTATGTTAATGTAAGGATAATTATGTTTCATTTCTGATACATTGTAATTTAATAATTACTTTTTAAGACATGAATTGGCAAAGCCATTTCCCAAATACTATAAAATCAGCTTTTTAGAACCCATAAACACATTTTCTATGACAGCATGAAGGTCACACCAAGGTGTCTCTTGTCTGCTCTACTTCATTTTTTCTCCATATGTCACTTTGAGGAGCATTTCATTAGGCAATGTCTTGCTTAGGAATGCAGTCAGGAATTGATTTTGCATGGGCATAGAGTCCTGGAAGGTTGTCTCTTTAATATAAATATCACAGGGCCTCTCATAATAGAGGATTATATTTCAATGGATACATGGATGAGATTATTTATAGGGAAAACTTACGAAGGGAAATTGTGAGTTAGGAATCCTAAAAGAAAAGCTTTATGCTCAATAAAATCTGTACTTGGAATTGTCTATAGAAACAGAAGCAATATTAAGTAGGTTTATATCAAATAATGATACTGTCAAACATACTGCTTTTATTTACTGTCATTTCCTACCAATAGTTCACATTAATGTAGTTATTTATGTAGTTTAATAGTAATGTATAGAGTTTCTGGTCATATAGCAGCAAACTATATCATGGAACATAACTCTTTCCCTTCAATTCCTAGTGTTTTGGAAAATATGGGTTGTGCATAAGTTTTCAAAACAAGACAAACTGTGCTATATACTATTATAGATATAAAAACAGAAATAATGGAACATTTTGGGGAACAGATTGAGTGCCGATGTGTGTAACAAATGATTGTTTAAAAACTAGTATGCAGGTCTTGTTCCACAAACTTATGAATTTGGTCTTAGAAAACTTTCTGTTTCAGGCATGAGGAATGTTGCAAAATCAGGGTAATAGAGTGCAAGGTCTATTTGTTGTGCTAGCTGAAACGGTAATGAGGGATCACCCTTTCCTTAAAGACAGCATACTTCTTCCAAAATTAGATTTAGGGACTGGGGAGATGTTTCAGTCAGTAAAATGCTTGCTGTGTAAGCATGAGCTCCTAAGTTTGGATTCCTGGAACCCATATAGAAAGTTAGGCATGTCCGCTCTTACTTGTAATTCCAGCACTGAAAAGATAGAAACAAGAGGATGCCTGGCAATTATTGGCCAGTCATCCTAGATTAAGTGATCAGCACCAGGCCAGTGCGAGACCCTGTCTCAGAGAAGGGTCTCAATATGACACCTAACATTGTGCATACACATACACACAAACATATTTACCAGAACACACATGAAAATGTACACATACCTACACATACACAGACATGTAAAATTATTTTACAAGTCACATTCCCATTGGTAATTTATTTTAGTTAATGTCATAAAATGTCAAAAGAGACTGACATAAGTACACTTATTTTATTAACTTTAATATTGTATCCATCTGTATATCAATAAACTAGAAAAGCAATATGTTATGAAAGTTTTCATTTAACTGTATAAGTGAATATTGTGTGAATTCATTTTTGAGTAACTTTAAAATACTTGATTGTTTGATATTTATTATTTCATATCTTCTGTCTTAACCACCCTAAACATTCCTGTTCTTGTATGATTATCAGTTTTAAAAATGATAATATGGGTTTTTTTAGAAAATAATCAGCTTTAAAATTTTTTCCAGGTTAGTACCTTACTCTAATTTTTTAAAAAAACTGACATTCACTATTCCAACATTGTTTTTTAATAAGTCTTCTATTGTTATTTGTATAATAAACTGCTTAAGTTTATCATTCCACTAAATCTAGCCCTACAATTTCAGGAGGAACTTGTCATATTCTATATTACATGGAAGTTGCAAAAGTGTTTCATATTAAAATGTCTCTAAAGTCTAGTTTGCAATAATAATATTAAGTACTTGATTTGTGACATTTGTGCCTAGTATCATGCAACCATCTTTTTGGAATATTATTTTGCATGTTTGATTTGACTTGTTTAGTAACACTAATTCTTGTTGTGTTTTTCTTAGTATATTGAATTTCCTTTGTATTTTCAGCTGTGATAATATAGTTCTGAGAGGAAATATGTCATTTACTGTGGTGCAATATTTTGTCTCAGAATTATACTAACACAGGAATAAATATTTTAATCACTATTCCTAAATGGAAGTATTTTAGTATCTTTATATGTTAACATACTATATGACATATTCACTTCTAAGTTTATTGGAAGGAAATTATTGTTGATACTATCTTAATTGTGGAAAGGTTAATATTAAGTGTCTGGTTAATTAAATTTAGCTCTTGCCTCTAATGGATGAATTAATTTTAAGTAAACAAACTCTTGTACCAAAACACTGTTAGAAACCTGAATAAATAAATCACAAAACTTATGATACATAAGAAATTTATATAATACACTGTGACTCAAGTAAGGTTAATTGTAAGGTGTATAGGTTAGCAATTTTCCAAAGAAGTTATTTTGCTATTTTAGAATAAATTTTTTAATTAAGTAAAATTTTAAGTATGCAGAGAACATTATCTGGTGTGCATTCCCTTACAACAAAACAGTGGATATCACTATCTGTTGGTCATGCATATTTTTAAACAAATGGAGCACTAAAGTAGAGGAAGCATTAAGAATAGAAGCCCATAAGCCCTAATACCCCACATGCCTCTTTTCCTTCATGCAGAAAACAAGCAAACTTCTAAAGTTTGATCCAGAGTGCCCAAGTGTCAAAGACTTGGTCTCATGGTGCCTAAAGAAAGCAGCAGAAACTGAAAGTAAGATTGACAATCTCCCAGGAGACCCCAGGTCTCACCCTTAGTTAGCTCTTGGTCCTCACTCCCTCCTTCTTGGCGCTCTCCTCTCGCCAGCCTTGAATTGAGTGTTTTTGCTCTACCATGAGCTCCAAAAATTATCTATAGCCTTTCCACAAACCCCAAAGCAAAGCTGCCACCCAACTGTGTACTGAAACCTTAAAAACTGTGAGCTGGAATACACCTTTCATCTTCATAATTGTGTATTCCCTGGCATTTGTTTCTGTAACAGAAATGCGACTGTTTTAGGGAGTAGCCTGATTTTTGCTCATACATTATGCTCACACTCTTGTCATTTATCCCCAATGCCATAAAACAAGAATAACTGAAAAATTTCAAATCTGTTTCCATACACATGGACTTCACCTTGTACTTTTGGCCTAATAGAAACCACTGAACTGAAATTGGAATTGAAATTAGAAGTATTATCACAAATTTCATTTTGTCCTCAGGTCCTTGTCTTAGCATGAGAGGGTGGTTTAGGGCATCAGCCTCGTAGAAGGAAACACTGAGGTCTAATATGCATCATCAATATTTCCCAAGTAAATTTTTCAATGTCAGGCAATGAATATCATTTTTTTCTCTTTCCTTGCTCTCTGTGATTCTTATTTCCTCCTTGTTTTCATTTGATAGCTCTGCTGATGTTTCACTGAAATAATAGAAGCAATGTACAAGTCAGTGTTTTCCCATTCCCAGCCTTAAGCACATCACTTGTCAATGCCTATATTGCCATTTCCTTTGCTCTTTATTGAAGTGGAGTTACGTCTGTATTGTGACAGAGTCTCTATTTCCTCTGTGTCCTGGACTTTTCCCCTCTTGTCTACTTGAGGATATTGTTCTTGCAGAATTGTCCCCTTTCTCCTGACTCATATTATTATCTGCATAAAATAATATTTTGAGCCCTTGGTATTTTAGGCTCCAGATTATTTCTTTTTTTAATGCTCTTTTAATGGAAACCACAATTCTTGTCATTTCTATGTTAAATTTCTGTAATTGAGTTTTTATTCTTACTACTAAATATACTTACTAAATATATTTGGTCAAGTTGACTATGAATTCCACTTTGCTGAATCTATTTAGATTTTCCTTTAGTTGACTTAATTTCTCAGGCATATTTTTAAACTCTTCCTCCCCTATTTTTTATTGAATTATTGCTAACTCAACTATTCTCCTTCCTTTAGTTTGATGAACCAGTTGTTTTCTGTTTGTTTTTTTCCCAATCTCCACATATTGCGAAAATAAGGACTCATTAATTAAATTTTGTTTATCTTTAACTGTGGCCTCCATATGGAAACCAGGGTCCACTAACTCAGTTTCTCATTAAGTTTTTGAAAATTCAGTTGTTTGTATTCCCTACCTGAATTCTAGTCTAAAATTACTAAAACGGCTTTGACTGAATTCTTTGCTCAAAAGAAAATTTACCAAAATGTATGTTTCCTGATTATAATATATTGGATAAAATGTGACTCTATTTATACTATAAGAACTATAAGCTTTTTCTCCAACTGCTATTCTAGTATACACAGCAATGATCAATAGTTAATATTGTTCTTTTTAGTTATCAACTATCCTTTGGTGTGTTCTATAGCGTTTTTCTACACAGCAGGCACTTAATAATTATTACACTTTCCAAGTAAAATAATTTTTACACTTACATTGGCTTGCCATTTCCTCCTCAAACATTTGCATATTGGTGTATACTAGAAAGATTGAGGAAATCTGTTTCCAGTTCATTTCTGTTTGATATTATATTTGCTAATATTTACTTACTTATTTATTTATTCATGAGAGAAAAAGAGGACAGGAGGGTATGGAATAGAATAAAGGGAGGGAGGGAAAGGGAAAGGAAGAGAGAAAGGAAGAAATAGAAGACAGGAGAGGTGAGTTATGGTACAGAGGACAGCTTGAAGTCAGAAGACAACCTGTAATGTAACCTGTAATTTATAATATCCTTTATCATACAGATTTCAAAGCTTTCCCAGTTTTGTATTTTATGTGGAAATCTTTAATATTCCATTTGATTATTTCTAACATTTTGTTTATGTTGCAATGCCAAATGTAACGTAACTTTTGTATGGGAAGTCAAACGTTACCCATCCTTTCCACTCAAACCTCAAGAATATATAAACCATCTCTCAGCTACCACTAATATTAGTACTGAACCACTTTTGTTGTCTGCATTCTTGTCTTCTGGTTCACATATTTTCTCTGTTCCCACATTGCTGCCTGACTTCTAATGGTTCCAGACTTATATGGTTGTTATCCAAAGTGATGACCTACTTCTATCTTTTTCTACTTTAAAATTCTATTAATCTGTGGGAAATTTCAGATAAAGACAATTTCCAAAAACTACCTTGGGAAATGTATAATTTTGAAATCATTATTAGTTTTTCTTAACTCACTCTGCATTCATAAATGGATCTCTGCACTTTTTGGCCATGTTTAAATATGAATTATCTGTGTGAACACTGAGAAACTTTTAGCCTTTCCTTATAGATTTTGGCTTTGATTCATGTACATGGACTTTTGCTTTTGAGAATAGGGTACTTCATGAGTGAGTTACTTAAATTAGGTTTTAGAAACACAGATCAACTCTCTTTTGTTTTTATTTAAAGATGATCTATCAAGCAGTCTTGTTATACTCTATCATTGGTTTTACAGGTTGGTTCTGTAAACTCTTGGTTTCCACAGAACTTTACATCAACGGTGGTATCAGGGCAATTTGTTACCTCACTTCTATTTTTAAAAATTTTATTTATTTATTTGTGTGTGTGTGTGTGTGTGTGTGTGTGTGTGTGTGTGTGTGTGTGTGTATCAGAGGGCAATGTGTGTCACTGTGAGCTTTGGAAATCATGCTGGACTGCTTCTACCTCCTTGCTTCACTCTGGGATTTTCCAGGCTATGCCTATCAGGGCAGGAAGTGCAGGCTGCTGCCATTTTCCACCTGGTGTTTTTACGTAGGACCTGGAATCTGAATTTAGGGTCTTCTGCTTGGGAGACAGAGTCTTAAGCATATTTTTAGAAGGTAATCTTTATCATATTAAGGAATTCCTTTAACTTCATGGTTTATTTGGAGATGTTTCAGATTTTTAATGAATTTCAAGTCTTGCCAAATATCTTTCTCACAGTGGTTGACAAGATTGCTACCTTTAAATTATTAATACAGTGAGATGTATTAATAGAATTTTTCTATAAAATACTGTTTATGTTATAAACTGTTCCCTTGTTACTTTCTATATTTCTTGCTTTCTATATCACATTGTAATGCATTGACTAATTTGTATTTATATTAGTATATGCCCTAAGTGGGATTTTCAGAAACATTCTTCATGTATTTGTCTAGATAATAACATAAAGGAAATTGAACTACATTTTACTTTATATAATTTTCCTAGCTGTTAAAGCATGATCAATATTTAGAAGCTTTTATCATTTTCAGTTTCTTTGTAGTGCTTTAAGACAAAGTAACATGTTGTAAAGTTTCCTTAACAGTATATTCAAATATAATATTTGCTTTGGTGTGTGTGTGTGTGTGGTTTTAGGTTTTTCTCTATGTTTTCTAAACTGATTAGTTTTTCTATCTTGAGCAGTTTTCATAAATTATAATTTTTCAAAAATATTTTTATTTGACTTTTCACATTTTAGAAAATGTTGATCGAAGTCTGATGAATTTTGATATTTTTACATTTATTTATTTTGTTTGTGTTCATGTGTACATGGGTGTGTATTAGATATGTGGAAAGTAACAGTCAGTTAAGTTTTTCTACCCACATGAATTGTGAGGATTAAGCTCAGTTGTTAGATTTGGGAGCAGGTGCCTTTATCTGCTGAACCACCACATAAGATCCCTGCTTTAATTTTAACTTAGTCTATAGACATGGGAGTTTCATTCCTAATATTGTCCATATATATCATTTTTCTTACATTTTTGCATTGATCATTTTTTTGCTTGGAACTTATTTTTATAAATATTTTCTCACTTCTATTTATTGATAAATTGTATTTTGTGAGATTTCAATACATATATATGTGCTTTCTTCATATTTATCCCCATAGATTTTCTTATTTTCCTTTCCCCCTGCCAGCACCTTTCCTTAAAAGTCTTCCTTCCATACTCATATCCTTATTTTCTGTTTCATTTTATGTTCCACTGGATTTAACAACATTTTTTTACATGTATGTCTTTATTTAAATCTTGTGCATCAGAGGGCACTCACTGTATATGTCTGTGCAGGCCAAAGATGACTTCAGAAAATCACCCAGGCCTGCACTACCTTCACTTTTCTTTGCTCTGAAATTTCCCAGGCTCTGTCTGTCTTCTAAGACTGGAAGTCCAGGTGGCTGCCATTTCTGTCTGGAATTTTTTACATGGATCCTGGGATACAAACTCATGACTTTCTGCTAGGAAGGAAGAGGCTTAACCTCTGAATCTTCTCTCCAGTCTTGGATTTAACAACTTTTGTGTGACTGGGTCTATTCTCTTGGAGTCCAGCAGCTCTCTTATTGGTTCACATCTGGATACTTTTCTCTCTTGCTCGCTATACGTTGCTCCCTATATCTCTCCAAATCTCTTAGTTGTCTACATTCAATGTGGCAACTCAAAGAGAGGCTTATCCACTTAGAACTCCATATGACCCAGTTAGCCCACTCCTACATCTATTCACAAAGAACTGTATCTTACTATAGGCACACTTCCACTTCCAAGTTCACTGGGCTCCATTTACATTAACAAGGAGATGAACTCAGTGTAGATATCCAACGACTGATGAATAAGTAATGAAAATTTGTCATTGTGCATGATTGAATTTTACCCAGAAATTAATACAAATAGTTATGAAATTGTCAGGTAATTGGATGAAACTTGAAAGTATTACACTAAGTGAAGTAATCCTGCCCAGAAAGACGTTTGTCTCTTTTATTTGTCGATTCTAGCTTTATACTTTCAGGGTGTAAGGTTAACTTGGAACTCTTTTAAGAGTGAGGGAATTGGGAAGGGGTTTTTAAGGAAGGAGACTAGTAGAGGAGAAGGACTTTAAGAGAGGGAAGGTAAAAGAATACAGGAATGTACTGATTTTTTATATATATTCTGTGTTTTTTATTTTCAGTATTCACAGCCAGTTCCTTGTTTCTCATGTTGTTGTTTACTCTCAGTTCATCCATTCACATTCAGTGAAGTCACCAGAAAGCATAGTACTGTGTTGTTTTAAGCTTCCTGAGTTAATGCTTCCCCAAAGTACCGATGCTGATATTCCTGAAAGCTCCTTCTTTTCTTGTCCCTGAATCTTTAATCCTTCCTTTGGATATACATTTTAGTCCTGATGCTGAATTGACTACTTTGTTGAACTAACTTTGCTGATGATTACTGAAAAATCCTGTGGTCTCTGTGAAAATATATGTTGAATTTCATGATGGAGGGGGGAATCAAATACCTGTCATTTGGCAGAAATGCAGTCATCTGGCTTGCTTATTTGATATTAGTGCGAGATTGGTGGATACCCCTGCTTGCCACGATTATTGCTCATTGACTATGGAAAAACAAGGGTTTCCATAATTGGTAGGTATGTTAATAGAAAGAGTGAGCAAAAAGCACAACTGAGAAAAATACATGACATTATTAGTGATTTATGTAAAAATGTTATGAAAAATTGTGTATTTTACATAGTCAGCATTTATAGCTGCAGAAGACAGAAAATCATCTAAAACTAAAATAGGTGTAAGAAGTGTCTAGATATGAGAGGAAACTTTTGCATGTAGAATCTAGCATGAGTTTATTGCACTCAAATAGCAAGACTAAAATATGAGGATACACGTGTGCTCATGTGAGGAGTTGAGTTTGCCTAGAACAGAGGCCAGTTACCTGAATTTATAGGAAAACAATGTTTAGTCAATGGCAAGTCTCATTATGGATGATCTTGGTTACTACTTTCTAAAGATTTTAGAGACAAAGATATGATTTACAAATAATAATGGTGATGAGGATAGTGAAGATGAAGATGATAACATTTACTGCATACTTTTCTTGAAACTTGTTATATGCCAAAATATCATACCAAGTGTCTCATGAGTAGGTTAATGAATTGATATAGAAAATAAAGGCAGGTGCTGCAGAGGTGGCTCAGGGGTTAAGCCTCTGTCTTGAAGGTGGAAGGTCCTGAGTTTGGATTCTAGACCCCACGTATAGATGCCGGGCAGAAGCGGGGGCAGCCTGTGTTTCTGGCCTTGGTAGAGTGGAGCCTGTGAATCCCCGGGCAGAGTAAACAAGGAGGATGTGGAGGCGTCCATGATGGTTCCCGAATTCATCTGTGGTTCTACACACACACACACACACACACACACACACACACACACACACACACACACACACACACATACATACACATGCATACACACACAATTGAATAAATAATAAAAAAAGAAAAGAAAGGCAGGCTTTATTATTAATAATAATTAAAATAATACTGCTGTCATCATCATCATTGCTAGTACTTTCTTGAATCTACTAGTAAATATTTAAATCTTCTCAGATACCTAAGTGCATGGCAGAGCTATGACTCTCAACAGACACTATGCTTCTGGAGTAATTATGAAAATTAGTGTGATGTAGCCCACAGGATGGATTTGTAAAGGTGAGAACACATCTGGGGCCATCATTAAGAGGCCATGAAATAGTTCAGCTGTGTAGAAGCAAAGGCTTGCCCTCAGGAAGTAATAAATCACAGAGAACTCCAAGATTCTAAGCATGGGAGATAGAGCGATCAGCCATTCATTTTGCTTTCTTGGCCTGAATTAATTCTCTTTTCGTTTTCACCTTCTTTCTCCTCTCGTTCCATTCTTTCTTACTGGCAACCACTTAGTGAGTAATGGGTTTACATGATTAGGCGTTGACTCTCCTTTGACCTGTATTTCTCAGATGCCAAAATAACCATTATCATTATTACTGAGTTTTGTAAAAATGTAATTTTACTCTTTTATGGTTGAAGAAACTGTGATATTTAAGACTAAGGTGCCAGCATTCAGTGACTGCAGTATTTGATGATGATCTTCCTCCACCCTATCTGGTGGAGGCCAAAAAGGCTCCACAAGCTCACTGAAGACTTCTTTATTAGGGTATTTTCTACTCATGAGAGTTTTTATATTTTTGTCATTTTCATGTGTGAGTGTATATATGTGTGTATATGTACAAGTGGATCCATATATATATATATATATATATATATATATATATGTACATATTTGTGCAAGTGAGCACATACGTGTGTATGTTTGTGGAGAACAAAGACAAGATACTGGGAATCAGCTTCAAATTACTCTTCCAATTTATTCCTTAAACAGGATTTCTAATCAAACTCAGAGCTAACTGATAAGAATAGTCTAGCTTGCCAACTTGTTCAGAAAATTGCTAGCCTCTGCCTTATGAGACTACAATCATAAGAGGGTCAACATACCAACTTAACATTTTATATTGGATTGAGGAATGTAATCTTGATTACATGGGAAATACTTTAAATGCTATCCATTATCTCAACCCTATATCCTCATCATCATCATAAATGAACTTTTAAATCTTAATCATTTATTTATTTAGCTTCTTTTACATTTTTCATACCTAAAGAGCAATGAATTTGTGTATTTTCACACCTTGCTACCCAATCCCAACCCTCCACTTTTACTTCATACTTTCTCCTTTCCAGCCAGACTCCTTCCTATCTTCATGTCTTTACATGTGTGGCTCATTGACTTTCATCTGGGATGCCTGTACTAACAAGTGCCTAAATACTTGCTAGAGCATAGATGACTTATTAGCGGGTAAATCATTGAGTAAGGAAGCTCGCCTTCTTTTTTCTGGTATTATCTTTTAATAGTCTCTAAGGGAGGTACAGTGTTTCTTGAGATCTTCCCTCATCCAAGGTAAAGTGCGATAGACCAACTATTGTATAGGTCCTGAAAAATGGACATTAGTGCAGTGAGTTCTTGGGTGTGGCAGCCTTGTTATAACTAAACGATACTGTCTGGCAGTACTCTATCCTCCCTAAGACTCTTACATTTTCACTTTCCCTTTTTCTGCAAGGTCTCCAAGTTTTGGGATGGGGCTTAGCATTATTCCTTGACAATTTCATACATGTAAACAATATTTCTTGATCACATCTATTACCTATTGCCTCTTCCTACTCCTCATGCAACTGTAATACTTTCCCTTTCCTCCTTTCTCTCTTTCTCTCTTTCTTTCTCTCTTTCTCTCTTTCTCTTTCTTTCTCTCTGTCTTCTTCCTTCCTTCCTTCCTTCCTTCCTTCCTTCCTTCCTTCCTTCCTTTTCTTTCCATCCCTTCCTCCCTCCCTCCCTCCCTTCTTTCCTGTCTTTCTTCCTATTCCATATGTACATGAATGTATCATCCACTGGAGCACTGGTAAGCTGTAGCCATACCCCTCAGGAAAAAATGTCTCTAATCTCAAGCAACCTTTAACTGCCTATAGTTCCTCAGCTAGAGGTCTATAGTACTTTCGTTTTTAAAGAAGAAAACATGTTTTATAAATCCATGGAGGATTTAAGATATTCTTTTATTTCAGATCAAAGTCATTCTTCATTAACAAATTATGTTAGGACATTGTACCATCTGTGTATCCAGGCTTACTGAAGTGACATGTTTCTGAAATTTACATTTGAAAAGTGCTTTGATTTAGACTCAATAGTTTAATCCTTTCAACAACTCAGGAAATAATGGAGAATTCTTACTCTATAAGTTTCTTAGTTTTTGAAGAATTAAATGACTTAGTGAAAGGAAAAAGTTCTGAGACAAGTTTCAGTGACCCCTATGTCCATGGCTATGTCCATGGATATTGGTTCAGAGATCCCTCTGCCTCAGTTTCTCCTCTATGCAAACTGAACATGAAGACACGTTATTTTTTTACATTTTTCGACCTTGCACAAAGCAGAGGTATCTGAAGTATAGAGAGAGGTTTACCAGCCATCAGGTTCTTGAATACTCACATTCCTAGAGCATAGTAGCATGATGATGACCAATTTGTCTGTGATCTCTTGAAATTGGTCTGCTGTCCATGCTGTGAGCTGTTTTATTGAGAATGCCCTGTCCTTGATTTACTTGTCAGGGGACTAGTGAGGCTGTAGAATGAAACCCTGGGATGCACGAACTTCAGAGTACATTCTTTTACAGGAAAGATGATCCATACTGCTGTGGCACCTTCTAGTCAAAGGTCCCCCTTGGGGTCTCTTGTCTCAATGGAATAGACTCACCTTAGTTACACTGCCCTTCTTAGTCAGTGACTGGGGGTAAACTGAGGACCCTGTGACCTTCATGGTGGTGAACGCAGAGCAGCAGCAGACAAAAGGATGGATACTGCTCATTCACACCATGTATTTAATTTTGGCAGCCATTGTTTTCACTGACCATGACCTAAAGTAGCTTGATAATTCCACTAAATCCTTATATCGCTCATGTCTCCTGGTCTCAGTGAGTCAGATTTCCCTCCACCCTCTTCTGTGAGCATGTTATTGATCTAGAGAAAGAGAGAGAGAAGAATCCATGTTCCACAACTCACAGGTGGAAGTCAAAGGACCAAAGTTGATTATCTCCTTCCACCCTGTGAGTTCTAGGGAGCAAAATCAAGATTACAGGTTGCTTATAAGAGCCTTAATTTGCTAAGCAATCTTTTCAGCCTTGTTTAATATTCCCTATAAAACTATAAAGATGTCTGACACTTACCTCATTATTTTTCTGGGCATTGTTTTACAACTTACAACTATCGTGATAGGTTTCACTAAGCTAGTCTATAGTTTTACAAAAATTACAGAGATAATACATGTCTCTAAAGTTTCTCAGTATACCTAAAAGTGCAGTTTGTTGGTTTGTGGCCTGAATTTTGAATAAAAAGACAGTTCATGTTACAATGTTGTGACCAAGTTAGTAAGGAATAGTCATTTCAAAATATGATGAAGCTTTCTGCAAAACAAAAGAATTTGTAATGACTTTGTCTGTGTTATAAAGTGTGATTTTGGTCATAAAACATATATAGTAGGTGTCCAGTGTTCATTGGACAAATGAAGACAGTTGGTGAGTCCATCTGTCTATGAATTTGTATAAAAAAGGAAATTTTCTTTCCGGAAAAATATCAAGATATCAGGCAGTACACTTTCTAAAATTTAATTCACTTATGGGATATCACAATAATTAGGAGTTCAATGACATTTTAACATTTTCAAATATTGACTGTGTTTCTAGCTTTTGTTTCCTGTTAACACCTGATTCCATCTTAACCCAGACAGGAATAACAGGTCTGTTCTTTATGATTATGAAGTATTCTTTTGTCATTAGACCATGCCAAATTGATCGTTTTTATAGTCTGACAAGAGACCAAGTCATCATTACCAGAGGGAAGTACTTAAATTATAGGAAGATGTGGCCTCTGCTCTAAAGGAAAGTTGAAGTCTCTCACTCCCCAGGTGGCAAAGATTAGTTTTGCTGAAGAACTGACAGTTTCTACCCTCAGGGTGCGTGCATTAGATTGGAAAATATATAGGAAGAGCTTGTCAAGGAAATTCAAGGAGCAGAACTGATATATTCTGAAGGGGATTCTAACCTGGTGCTCAGATTAAATCATAAATACTTATGTTTCATGGACTTACAAAAGTATGCAGAAAATAAAGAGGGAGACCCACAAAAAAAGGAATAAAGAATAGAAAGTATGAGAGAAAAATATCTGGAGGGGTATAAAAATCTATTGTTTGTCAGCTCATTGAAATGAGATTAAAATAGTCATTTGAGGGAAAATTTTGTTGGTGATTGAAATTTTTCGAGAGACATTGCTTTAGTGATAGATTGATTAATGGAGTCAGGATATTGTATAACATTAACTCCCAAAATGACTAGAAACAATTTTAGTGGACAAAAAATGTCAAGTGGCTGTTGTGTTTCAGGGTGGATGGTGGCAGAACAATACAAGGAAGAGTAGGGATCTTAGGGAGTCTCTCTTTGATCAGGGTAGCCTGGATACAGGCACTGACATATCACATAGAATCTTAATAACATGTACAATAAATACATATTAGTAAAAATAAAAAACACCTTGGAAAAAGTGTCTTCTGTGGAATGAACATGAGAAATGTTATATAGTCATATAGGAACTGCCCACCAAAAAAAAAAAAAAACCTATGCTTTCATTTATATTTAAATATTCACTGCTTAACAGCAACCAAATAGTTTAAGGGAGCTGGAAGAATCTCTCTGGGACTTATTTGTGTTTTGCATGCAGATTTGGATAATTCAGGCTATATTATAATTGTTTGGAATTTTTCCAATTGATCATATATGTAAATTTTGCACTGATAGTATTTTGTAATCTTATGCTAATGATTTTCAACACTAATGGTTTAAAATTTTCCTTTATTATTCTAAATATTTATATTAATCGCATATGTTCTCTTGTGTATAGGTACCCATGACTACTTCCAGCTTTTAAAAGAAATATGCCTGACATAAGAATGTTACTGATAACTCACAATTGCACTTACTAGTACTTAGAATCACTTTGAGCTATAAATACTATTTCATTTGTAACTACTTCATATCTGATTAGAAAGGACTACTGCTGCCTCTGCAATGGGAAAGAAGACCATGAGAAGAGGGAGTTCAACTGATATCTGAGTGAAAATGGCAAGAAAGTGGCCAACATACAAATGGAGCCTAAGCAGCCTGAATTTTTCACAGTTTCTACTCTTCTACTGTAAATGTTCTTTGTTGAGTTAGATATAAGCAGGCATATATGTTACTCCAAGTCCATAGTTTTACATAGATACTTCTTAACATGTATATATTTCCTGTACCAGTTTATTAGGTTGTGAATGTAAGGACCATGTTTATTACCCTATGTACAATCTATAGAAAAGTGTTAATTGCTCCTGAATTACAGCTCATTGTTTTCTGTACTATTGGTCTAGAAGATTTTCATAAATTTTAAATTTTCCTGTGGAAAAAACTTGGACAACTACACTTAATTGAGTATGAATTACTCCAATTATTTCAGATATGTGGAGCTAAGCAAGCATTGTCTTCTGACTTATTTCACTCATTAGATAATTATAAAGTCTCAAGAGTCTTCTGCATAGCAGACACATTAAAATTTCCCCCCTTTCTTGGGCTGAGTGATACTATATGCAGTGAGTGTACTATATGCATTAGGCACCATAAAATGACATTTCAGTCAAAGTACAACTCTGTGTTCAGCACCTCATAGCATGTTGTCTAGGCATGTAGGAAGGCACACTCCATTGAGGCTTATGGCAGTAGTTCTGATGCTTGCACAGAGGCAAATCACTTGGAGTTGCATTTCTTAAACAGGATCCCATCAATTGACATGTGACTGTACATGTTCTATCAGCACATGAATTGCTTCCAATTTTTGTTTATTGTGAATCTGTTGATATTAATAGGCAAATTGATGCATAAAGTACTGTTCTTTTGAATCATTTGGTTGTATATCAGGCATGAAATTCCTGAATCATACTTTAAGCAATCTTTTTCTCTTTTGCAGCATTGCTCTCTTATTTTTCTATGTAATTCCTCTATAGTTTTTGAGATACATCTGATATGTCATTTGCTGTATATATTTAAAGTGTAAAATTTGATCATTTTGACAAATATATTCATGAATTGTCTAATAGAAGTTGTTGAAATACAATAATAAAGGATTTACTTTTTTTTGTTTGGCAAAGGAGACTATTATTTTTATTAAATTATGATCTTTTACCAAAAGTTTCACAATTTCAATCTTACAGGCAAAAAAAAAATTCCTAAGAGAGCAATTAATGACATTTTCATTTTCTTTTAAGACTGTCGTTTTTCACTTTTGTATCAGGTAATTTCTTTTTTTTTATAATACATTTTTATTATTATTTCATCTCATACAAACTTAATAGGTACACCAGTTCCCTCCCTCCCTCCTGCTCCCCCCGAACCCCCTGCTCCCCCTCCCCTCACCCCTCCCGCCCCATCTCCCCATGCCTCCCGCCCCGATTCCCAGAGTCCTTTCTTGTGCATGCCTGACTCTCCTCTGGGCCCTCCTCTCCGATGACGTACGAGGACCCAGTGGCATTTCCCTGAACCCTTTCCTGTGTTCCCCTTAAGCATAGGAACACTACTGTGGCTGTCAATCCCTTGCCTCCAAGGATCTTGGTGCCTTTAGCAGATGCTAGACTTTGTGAGGTCAATAGTGTGTTAGACATTGCGCCGGGCATGCAATGTCCAATTATGATTGCTTCGGCCCTAACTTGTGTGGAGTATCTTGCAAATCATTTCTCCTCCCATCCTTTTGCTCATACACTCTTACCACCCCCTCTTCCGCAAATGTCCCTGAGCTTCAGGATGGGGAGAGATTAGTCTGGCCTAGTTCTAGGTGGTTGATATAGAGTCTCTGAAGTTCTGGACAGTGGTTTGTTGATTTTCTTTTGCAGTTTTGTTGCTCCTGTAATGCCCTTCACTCCATCGTGATGGGCACTGTATGTCACCCCCTGGCCAGAGGCAGAAAGCTGTTAAACTGGAGTCTTATTATAAGAGCACATTCAAGGGTAGATGGAATACTTATACCCAAAAGTGGAATCGCAGGGTCATATGGCTATTAGGCAATGGAAGGGGTCAATCACCCATTTGCAAAATGGTTACTTTTTAATCTGCCGGACTATATGCCCTCCCCTTCTGGTGAGTTCATACCCCCTTAGTTGTGAATGATCAGGAACGAAGTGTGTACTTAACTAGGTGTCACATTACTTTCTTGCAGTCCTTGATGGAGGCCTATTTTCTCTACTGTAACATGGTCACTTCTCTCCTTGTTTCATGTGTGGCCCTCCAACCACATTCCTCCTGTTCATAATCCTTGCAATTACTGTAGGAAATACATAGATTTACCTATGAGTATCTCAAGATGGGCTGGGTGGGTTTGGTATTAGGAGCCACCTATTAGGGAGTACATATGGCACTTAATTTTCTGGGTCTGGGATACTTCACTTAATATAATTGTTTCTATGACATCCATTTCCCGGCAAATTCCAGTAATTCATCATTTTTGATGGCTGAGTAGTACTCCATTGTATAGATGTACCACAGTTTCCTTATGCATTCGTCAACTGTTGGACATTTGGGTTGATTCATGTCTTTGCTATTGTAAACAGTGCTGCTATGAACATGATCGTGCTTGTGCTATCGAGGTGAACCTCTGCTGTATAGGGGGTTATTCCCAAAAGTGGAATTGCAGGGTCATATGGCATTTCAATCTTTAATTTCTTTAAGAATCTCCAGACGGCTCGCCAGAGTGGCTGTGTGAGCCTGCACTCCCACCAGCAATGTAAGAGAGTTCCACATCCTCTCCAGCATTTGTTGTTGTTTGTGTTGTGGATTTTTGCCATCCTGACCAGGGTGAGATGATATCTCAGGGGAGTTTTGATTTGCATTTCCCTGATGGCTAAAGAAGTGGAGCATTTTTTAAGATATTTGTTAGACATTTTAATTTCATCCCTGGTAAAATTTCTTTTAAGTTCCAGGGCCCATTTTTTAATTGGGCCATTGGTTTCCTTGATGTTTAGTTTTCTAAGTTCTTTGTGCACTCTGGACAGTAGAGCTCTATCAGATATGTGGTTAGTGAAGATTTTCTCCCATTCTGTGGGTTACCTTTGAGCTCGTGTTACAATCTCTTTATCTGAACAGAAGCTCTTAAAATTTCACAAGATCCCAACTGTTGAGAGTTGGTAGCAGTGACTGTGCCATTGCATGTCTGTTTAGGAAATGTTGGCCTAGCCCAATCAGCTCAAGGGAGTTCCCTATCCTTTCACTATGGTTTTTATAGTCTCTGGCCTTATATCAAGGTCCTTGATCAATTTGAAATTAAGTCTTGTACATGGTGACAAGTATGGGTCTAGCTTTAATCTTCTGCATGTGGAGATCCAGTTTTGCCAGCACCATTTGTTGTAGATGCTGTTCTTTTTCCATCGGATTCTTTGGGCCCCTTTGTCAAAGACCAAATGGCTGTAATTTTGTGGGCTTATATCTGGATCTTCAATCCTTATCCATTGATCTGTGTGTCTATTTTGGAGCCAGTACCAGGCTGTTTTTATAACTATGGATTTGTAATATAGACTAAGGTTCGGTATGGTAATACCTCCAGCAGTGTTTTTGTTACTCAGGATTGTCTTTGCTATCCTGGGTCTTTTGTGCCTCCATATGAATTTTGAGATTGTTTGGTCAACTTCTTTAAAGAATTGCTTTGGGATTTTAATTGGTATAGCATTGAATTTGTATATTGCCTTTGGCAGGATGGTCATTTTCACGATGTTGTTACTGCCAATCCAGGAACATGGGAGGTCTTTCCACCTTCTGGTGTCTTCTGCTATTTCTTTCTTTAGGGTTTTAAAGTTTTCATTGTAAAGGTCATTTACCTCCTTGGTTAGGTTTATACCAAGGTATTTCATTTTTTTAGGGGCTGTAGTGAATGGGATGGTTTTTCGCAAGGCTTTTTCACTTCTTTTATTCTGGGCATATAGGAAGGCCTCTGATTTTTGTATATTTATTTTGTGTCCTGCCACCCTGCTGAACTTCTCAATTAGTTCCAGGAGCTTCCTGGTGGAGTTTTGGGATTACTCAGATATAAGATCATGTCATCTGCAAATAGGGATAGCTTGACTTCTTCCTTGCCAATTTGAATTCCTCTTATGTCCCTTTCTTGTCTTATGGCTTCAGCTAAGACTTCAAGTACAATATTGAATAGAAGTGGTGAGAGTGGACAGCCTTGTCTAGTTCCTGATCGAAGTGGGAATGCTTCCAATTGTTCCCCATTGAACATAATCCTTGCTGTGGGTTTGTTGTATACAGCTTTTATTATATTGATAAAGGTTCCTTCCATTCCTACTTTCTCTAGCATTTTGATCATAAAAGGCTGGTGGATCTTGTCAAAAGCTTTTTCTGCATCTATCGAGAGTATCATGTGGTCTTGGACTTTGGACTGGTTTACATGATGAATTACATTTATTGATTTGCGTGTGTTGAACCATGTGCTGGGGATGAAGCCTACTTGGTCCCGTGAATAATCTTTTTAATATGTTTTTGAATCTGATTTGCTAAAACTTTGTTGAGAATCTTTGCATCTGTGTTCATCAGAGGGATCGGCCTATAGTTTCCTTTTTTAAGTGAATCTTTATTAGGTTTTGGGATTAAAACGATATTAGCTTCATAGAAGGAATTTGGTAGTGTTCTTTCCTTTGCTATTTGATGGAACAGTTTAAGGAGTATTGGTATTATTAACTCCTTAAATGTCTGGTAGAACTCTGTGCTGAATCCATCTGGTCCAGGACATTTTTTGGTGTTAAGATTCGAGATTACTTCCTCAATTTCCTTATATGTTATAGGACTATTTAAATAATTCACAACTTCCTGATTCAATTTAGGTAAGTTGTGTTTACTTTGAAATTCATCCATCTCTTTTGTGTTGTCAAACTTCATCGAGTATAAGTTTTTGAAATATGATGTTATAATTCTTTGGATTTCTTGGGTATCAGTAGTGATAACTCCATGTTCATTTCTGATTTTGTTAATTTGGATTTTCTCTCTCCTGCTTTTGGTTAATTTAGCTAGGGGTGTATCAATCTTATTGATTTTTTCAAAGAACCAGCTTTTTGACTGGTTGATTTTTTCTATCGTTTTCTTAATCTCGATTTCAGATATTTCTCCCCTTATTTTGCTAATCTCCTCTCTTCTTGTACTATTGGAATCAGATTGCTCTAGTTTCTCTAAAGCCTTAAGCTGCATTGTTAAATTGTTTATTTCTGATGTTTCCATTTTTTTGATGTAGGCATTAAGAGCTATGAACTTACCTCTTAGAATAGCTTTCATTGTGTCCCAGAGATTTGGTAAATTGTATTTTCATTATCATTCACTTTCAGGAAATCTTGAATTTCCTTTTTAATTTCTTCCTGAATCCAGTTCTCATTCAGCATCATATTATTAAGTTTCCAGGAGTTAGTGTATTTTCTCTTGTTTGATGTGTTGTGGATGTCCAGCTTTAGGCCGTGGTGGTCTGATAGGGCACAGGTTAGAATTCGTTTTGTGGCCCAATATGTGATCTATTTTGGAGAAAGTTCCATGTGCTGCTGAGAAAAATGTGTATTCTCTGGTGCGTGGGTGAAAAGTTCGATAGAGATCTGTAAGGTCCATTTCTTTCAGGGTTTGATTAAGTTCCAAAGTGTCTCTGTTAAGCTTTTGACCTGTTGATCTATCCCATGGTAAGAGGGCGGTGTTGAAGTCCCCAAGAATTATCGGTTGGGGGTTGATTTCTTGCTTTAGAAGCTGAAGGGTTTTCTTAATGAATGTGGAGGGGCCCGTATTGGGTGCATATATGTTCAGTATTGTGAAGTCTTCCTGGTGAATTGTACCTGTGACTAAAATGTAGTATCCATCCGTGTCTCTTATAATTTTCTTTGGTTTGAAGTCCAATTTGTCTGATAGCATAATGGCTACCCCTGCCTGTTTTCTGCTTCCATTTGCCTGTAAAATTGTTGACCAGCCTTTTATTTTTAGAGCGTGCCTATCTTTTGTGGTGAGATGGGTTTCCTGCAGGCAGCAGATTGATGGATTGTGATTTTTAATCCAAGCTTGTAATCTGTGTCTCTTGATCGGTGAATTAATTCCATTAACATTTAGTGTTATAATGGAGAAACTATTTTTAATTCCAGACATTTATTATGTTTAGTAGTTTTTATAAGTATATTGCTTCACTTTTAATGGTGTTATATTTGCCTTCTGTCTTCCTGGATATGCCTGTGTTTTTCTTCACGCTTGAGTATCATTTCTAGCATTTTTTGAAGGCCTGTTTTGGTGGACATGTATCCCTTCAAGTTGTCTTTGTGCTGGAAGATTTTTCTTTCTCCCTCGATCATGACGGATAGTTTTGCAAGGTAAATAAGCCTGGGTTGACATTTTTGCTCATTCAATACTCGAAGTATGTCTCTCCATGCTCTTCTTGCTTTTACTGTTTCGACTGAGAAGTCATTTGTTATTTTAATAGGTTTACCTTTAAAAGTGACTTGTTTTTTCTCCCTTGAATCTCTCAGCACCAGTTCTTTATCTTGAATGTGGAGTGTTGTAACTATTATTTGCCATGGCGTGTTCTGTTTTGGTCATATCTGTTTGGGGTGTGGAATGCCTCTTGTATATGGATGGGCCTCTCTTATTTTAGATGAGGAAAGTTTTCCTTGATGATCGTTTGAAAAATTTCCTTAGGTGTGGTATTTTGAGATTCTTGCTCTGGTATTCCATGAATACACATGTTAGGCTTCTTCAGGGTGTCCCATATCTCTTGGATATTTCTCTCAGGTATCTTTTTGGCTTTAACAACCTCTTCCATTGAGCTGGTTAGTACTCCCACTTTATCTTCAAGGTCTGAAATTCTGTTTTCTGCTTAGTTAGTTCTGTTGATAAGACTCTGTGGAGTTCTGGGTTGAAGATAACTTGTCTTGTAGCTCAGTTTTAAACTCTGCTTGAGTCTGTTTTAACTGCTCTATGCTGTTTTTGTTTCTTGCACTGTTTTTCTCAACTCCTGCAAATGTCTGTTGTGTTCCTCTTCAAAGTGATTGATTCGATTATGTAATTCCTCCCTGATTTCCTCTTTCATAGTATTGAACATAGTAATGATCATATTTTGAAAGTCGTTATCCTGGGCTAGGCTTATCTTGGCCTTTTTCCGCGGGTTTGTTCTGGTTGGAGTCTAACATTATGGGATTAATTTCTTCAGTGGGAAATTTGTTTACTTGAGTGTTGCTTCTCATGGATTTGCACTTTGACTTTGGCATGGTCATTTTAACTCTTAAGATCTTTCAATTTCACTAAACTGAATTATTTGGCCTGGGGTTTTGGGGGTGGGCAGGGACAGAGCTTACCTAGGTCGCGGGTGAGGCCTGGTCGTGCGCGTCCCAACCAGCGGAGCGGGGTGGGGAATGGGAGGATGGGGGCGTCGGCGTGGAGCTATTTAATCCGAGGGGAGCTGGGGCGGGGCCTGGGAGCAGGGGGAGGTCCTCCTGGTCCCTTGGCCCTGAGCCCGGCTCAGGCTGGATGGTGGGAGTTGGAGCCGGGTCCCTTTGGGCTGACCTGGTGTTCTGATGGGCGGGCGCGGGTGGAGCTTACCTAGGTCGCGGGGTGAGGCCCAGCTGAGCCCGTGCTTCCCGACAGGCAGAGCGGGGTGGGGTAAAGGGCAGGATTTACATTTTGAAGTGATAAATGTTATAAATACAAAATTTTTGACCCAGAAAAACAAACACGTTATTTTTAATCTGTAAACTGGTGTCTTATCATTTGTACCTTAAATGAGTAAAAGTAGATTACCATGAGTGGTGTGCACCTAGTGCACTGCTCCTGACTGATACGGGTGTTACTAGAACTGCACTTCATTGAAATTCTTTTTTTTTTTCTATTACCTTTCCTACAGGGTGCTGCTCTAATTAGAATGCTGGCTAATTTTATGGGCCATTCGGTTTTTCAGAGAGGTTTGCAAGTAAGTAGACTGCTTTCTATTTTCTTTAACATTTTCCTGGTTAGTACAGTTTTTTTAAAGGATATTTCCAAGATTAAGCAATCAATAATCCAAACTGAGATGTTTAAGGTAGGCAATGTTTTTAAAAATAATCAAAAAGTAGGTAGAACACCCAAGTATTGTACAATTTAGATGCTGTTTAATTGGCCCTTTATGATTTAAAATAATTTTGTTTATGTCTGATCTTGAATAACTTATTCATGCCTGATCTTTAATAACTTATTTAAAAATTTCAGAATCTTGCAGTGACTTCTTGCTTTTAAAGGATCTTATAATATGAAACAAATTAAGTTGACCTTACTAGAATAACATATTTGGGAAAATTTCAGAGCTACTTTCTAAGTGTGTACTATATATGTTCTTTTACCTACTGACCCGCATGTGTTGTTGTTTGATTCAGTGATTAGTAAAAGTATTTATTAAAATTGGAAAATTAAACTATTTAAATAAATAAGAAAAGATTTTGTAATATTGTACTTAGAAGAAGTATGGTATAAAATTATTAAAATTTTAAAGGAGGTACAAAAATGGAAAAAAAGAACTCTTATTCCATTGAATTTGCTGGAGTGAATCATGTTGCTAGTGGCTGTGATTGATGAATTATTTATGATGCATTCTGCTACTTAGGAGTGTCCTTTAGAGCAAATTGATGTTCACCTGAAATACAATTATGCTAAGACAGAGCGAGCAATCAATCTTATCTGTTCTTAGTAAGCTTTTCATTTTGAAATTTAAATAAACTACATGTGGGATCAGGTCATATTTCAGCAATATAGTTCTATCTTTGCACAAAATAAACCAAAGGATAAAACACAAAGCAAGAGCTAAATTTGTTATGACAAACTGTATATTCCTAATGCAACGAAGAACAAAAAAGCATACCAATTTATTGGATAATTTTTATTAGGACATAGTGTTGTAGATTCATTTCAGCAGGAGCTGAAATGTACTTTAATGGGCTGTTTTCATTAGTGACATTTTTGGAATAGCTGAATCCAATGAACCTATCTGCAGAGTGCTCAGGACCCTATTCTGATCACACAGTTGGGAAAACCTTTTTTCTCATGGAGAGTCCTCCAGAATACCAATGATTATCCTTTCTCATCCCCATTCCGTTGTTTTCTCCCATTGAACTTGAAGCATGGCTCTTTCAGAAAATATCTAAGCTTTCATAAGGGCAACACAAATTGAATTTGATTTCTTGCTAGCAAGTTTATGTAAAGTCATTTTCTGCATACAATTTGTGTTGTTTCTCTTCATCTATGTTTGGATGTATTTTTCCCAGTGGATTGACTAACTCTAGTTAAATTATTTGAACAGGATGGTTTTTGCGATGTGTTTTTCCTTATTCTGGCATACTTTCTGTGGTAAGCAAAATATGTGATTGTGAATGTCTCCTTTATCCTTCTCCACTGACTTATCCTGTTCAGTCTTATCTGAAATAGTTAGAATTCAACATCTCATTCCCGCCATAGGAAAGTTTCTTTAGAAACTTGTATTAGTATGTGATTTTGTGCCCCGAAACCTAATTTGGTTGACTTTCCACTGAGGGACTGTATGTACATCCACATTGCATTTCATTTGCCTTGTGACATCTCATTGATCAGGTAGATCTGTATCCTTCAGTATTTGCTTGCAGCTTTATTTATACTCATCACTCAAACTGATTTAGTGTATCATCAGCAGTTTGGATTAGTTTACAGTAGATCCCTATGTCTGGGTGATAAATTATTATCTCTTGTGCATGAAGATGTATGGAGTACATTTTGGAGATGACCTCCTGAACAGACATTTCATGTCATGGTCCTGAATGGTCACAGAGTGGATATTAATATTCTTCCCATCCACAAGGCTCTGGGGAGTCTGACTTTACAAATTGTTGTAAGAGCTAATCTGGGTGTCAGCACTTCCCTCTGCCGAAAAAAATCTATTAATTGTTTTTACATTAACCATGGCTATTTCTGTGTTGAGAAATGGAAGTTTATTATTTGCAAATAGATGCATAGTTAGATTTACTGACACAGGCAATCCCAAACTGCAAATGGGGTGTATTTTCATATGTTTCTTCCTTCTCATCCTAATCATTCACTATTTTTCATTTTATTTTCTTCTTTTGTTTTCTCTACTCAAACCTCATGTTCTTTGTAGAACAATGTTATAATGAGAGATGATGTCTGATTTGTTTTCAATCTGAAATTGGTGATCTCTTGAAATTTTGTTTAACCTTATGAGGCAGGCATCTTAAGTTCTTTTAGAAACAAGGAAAACAAGGATTACAAACGTATTATTTTATATATTATATGCATATCCATGTATAAAATTAGAAATGTTTCTGCATCAGTTTATATATATATATAATATATATCCATATTTTGTTTAATCCCAAATATAGATTCAACAATATTTTACATATTGTTTAGTGCTTTGCATGATAGTATATGTATTTTAAATAGCAAATCAAACCTATTCCACACAAGGTAGGGAATCCAGAAACTTTTTGAGGGAAATTTCGTTCTTATTTGTCTTATAACCCATTGATCATATTTAGCAACCGTACAAATAAAATCAAGTCTGAATAATCATATCTCCTCTTGCTCTGAGGTCTTGATTTTTTTAATGTAAGTTGTCTTGTTTCTTTTGGGTTTAGCTTAATGATCAGTATTGCTGAATTCTTTAAAATAAATTATCTTAAACCTTTTTTAAAGCAGATATTATACATATTTAAAATTAGTTTGTGATTCCACTAATAATCTAGTTTCCATTTTTGTATTTGAGTTAAACACAGAGCTTGCAATGAATCAGCTTAAGCTCTTCTGTTCAATCATGTGCACTGCTCATTAATAATAGAGTTTTTAGACACAGAAGTGATTATATTTTTGCAAACTCTACACACCTACTGTTATATATAATCCATTACACAAAATAATAGCAGGCATTTTGTGGGAAGCTTGAGGCAATAGAATAAGTAGAGAAGAATAATTCTCATTACTACTTCTAATTAATTCTGAGCCGCCCATGAAATCTCTCTTGGCCTCTAACCTTATAGCTATAAAATGTCAAAATAAACTCTGAAATTTTTTCTGTCTCTCATGTCCTCTAAATCCAGGATTTACTTAGTGAAATTTACTAGCTATGCAATTTGTATTTGTTACATTTAATCTGGACTGGCTGTTTTAACATGTTGGGGAAAGAGCATAAACTAGATGTGCTAGATTAAGTGGCTTCCGGTTCTTGTTTCCAGGTAACCATTTTGTTGCTGGGTCACTTTCTAGGTGTCTATATATATCCGGGTTCTTGTGTTTGGATTCGAAGATTGAAACCAGAGCACATGTAGATGATTAAGATAGAGTTTATTAGAGAAAAAGAATGGAACTCATGGATCCAGACATGGAGTGCCATGAGGGGCAGGCACACTGGAGGACTCATGGACTCCAGGCATGGAATCCATGAGGAGTATGGAGCTGGAAAAGAACACATGGATTCCAGATGTGGAGTTCCATGGGGGGCAGGCCCTGAAGATGGCTGCCAGAGTCAGGTATATTTGTACACTTAGGCAAGCAGGGTGGAGGGAGGAGAGAAGAATTGCTTTTTCTCATTAGTTAGTTTATACTGAGACTCAATCCAGTTGTTCTTGTACCCAACTTCTAAGTAGGGTTTATCTGTAATGGATAACTAATCTCCATATTCTTTCATAAGCAAAGGGTTGGGGAAGTTGACCACCTTATCTCTGTGGAGGATTGGAGTCAATTCTTTCCTAACAACAGGTGTTCCTCCAGGGTAATCCCAGCAGTGGGGGATGGCTTTCTAAGATCTTCAGATACCATCTCAGCATGGCTGTTCTAAAACTGCCTTAATTTGACTATCAAGACTGGATGGCTATTAGTAACTGGACTGTCATTTGTTAAGTCTTTTGTAAGTAATAAGTTTTATTTTGTCTGTGTGAAGAAGCAACTTATATTTCTTTGAGATATTAGTTATTTATTTTCTGTTTTCATCACGATTTAATATTTTTTGGACTAAGCTACAGTTGACCTAGATGAAATCTGCTAAGAACTTTTTGAAATTTTGTTAGAGTTTTCATATGACATGTTTCTAATGGCAGACTTTTTTTTTTAACCTGTTTAAACGGGTCTTAAATGCATTGAAACACCGGAGAGGTTGGTTTTGAGGAGCATTGTAGTTAGTCTGCATTTGTTGCTTATGAATTGTGTATGTGAGAGAAAGAAAGAGAGAGAGAAAAAGAGAGGGAGGGAGAGAGAAAGGGAAAGAGAGCGAGAGAGAGATGGAGAGAGAGAGGGAGATGTGTGTACCTGTGGAGATCCAGGAATAAGTTCAGAAACTACCCGGGATTGTTCTACATCCTTTTTTTCTTTACTCTGGAGTTTCCCAGGTTCTGCCTTCCAGGATTAGAAGCATAGGCGGCTACCATTTCTTCTTGATATTTTTATGTATGATCTGGGATCTGAACTCATGACCTTTTGCTTGCAAGGTCATGAGTTTGCAAGAAGCTTAATCCCTGAACCATCTCTCCAGCCCCATACTCTTATTTTTAATAAGTGTGTGTGTGTGTGTGTGTGTGTGTGTGTGTGTGTGTGTCTTCCATGCCATGGAGGCCCAAAGCCAATGTTGAATGTTTGCAGTAATTATTTTCCACCATGTATATTCAGGCAAGAATATATTATTCATTGGAACCTAGAGCTTGCCATGTCAACAAACCTTGTTATTCAGCCTTTTTCAGGAAGTACCTGTCTCTACCTCTTGAAGGCTGGGATTACAAGAGGTCTATCACACCCACCTTTTATGTATATTCTGGGAATCTTAACTCTGGCACTTTTGCATGGGAAACATTTTGTCACCTAAGTCCTCTCCCACGCCTTGCTTATAAATATTCTGACAAGTTGATTTATAGATGTCTGTTCTAGCAACTAAATCTAACTTACACTGCTTTTATAGGTTATCATATGTCATAAACTGAGGTCATTAGGTACAATAATGCCATGAATGTTATGGGGACAGTAAACTACTTTCCAATTGGATTCAAGGCCTACTATGCAAGAGGGATCTTATACCTGGTACTGTATGTAAACCATGCAAAGAGCATGGAGTGATCCTATATGCTAGGGGACAGCCAAATTTTCTGCTCTGTTCAAAGGATTTGGTATCAATTTACCTTCTATGTACATTTAGTCCCATTTATTAGTGCAGCTCTCAATCTGAATTTAATCTTCATCCCAGAAAATTCTTTCACGTAGCTGGTGGTTGGCAGATAATGATTATCAAGCAAGCAATGAGTGTATAACACTCTCCCCTCATGGATCAGCGAACATCACAGAGGTAGTAAAGGAAAGATTACTAAGACAGTTTGGAACCCTTAAGTGAATGCTGAGAAATATGACTGTGCAAGCTTCTGAGAACAAGTTGAGGATTCAGTCCTTGTCATGACATAGTCACTATCCCTGAAAGTTCAAGGATTCCTTTTAAAAAGGGTCAGAAAAATTATGAGGTCTAGAAGACATGGAGAAGACTTATAAAATGCCAACCTCTAAAAACAGCATGGCCATGACAGTGCTACACTCATGTCAGATGTAGTTACCGACACTAATCCTACAGTTGACCTACCTGACCAATTACTAGTTAACAATAGGAGGAGAAATTCATGGTTCCTTACAAAATATTTAGGAAAAATGGGCAACTAACAGTTTTAGGGACAACCAGCATATCCAGTTGTGTAAATGTACATCTCAATCCCCAAATTACACAAAAGGTCTTGGTTAAACCTAAGAACACAAGCAAAGATAAGTGAATATGGGAGGAAGACTTAAAGGGAAGGGGACATGGTTGAGATTAATGGAAATATAGAGAAAAGCAATCATAATGTTTTCTATGCATGTATAAAAGTGTCAAAGAACAAAACTTATCAATAAAGAAAATTGAAAAACATCATGGCATAAGACTTAAACTACTGCAACCATTATCCATCCTTAACATGTAGCTAAAATTCTGCTAGTAGAATGATAGGAACCTTATCAGTCTTTAATTTTACAACAGCTGAATAAAATCACAAGGCTAAAATGATCCTTTGATTGCTATGTTATAAGATGCCAAGGCCATTTCCCCTCTTCTAAGAGTAACATGCCAAATGTAAGTTAGATTAAAGGAAAGGGAAAATGTGTATTACTCTTATAATTTTCATTTGAAAGAAAGAGAGTTTTATATACAACCCAATAATATTAGGGTACAAATACTTTTTAAAAAACAATTTGGTTTCGGCAATTCACATTGTGAATAAAAGACAATCAGTGAGGACATACCAAAAAAAAGAAAAAGAAAAAGAAAAAAAAAGAAAGGAAAAGCTAGTAAATGAGACACAAAGGACACAATTTAAACTAACAATGACCATGTTCACTCCCTTAATAACTCCAGCCTGGATGGTTATCAATTATAATCTATAGTGTTTTCTTTGAATGAGCTAGTTGATTTAGTCATGTCATTTAAATCAATACCAGGAAAATGAATTCCAGCAAAATGTTCATAAATTCAGACTCAGACTCAGTCACAGCTGTATGTTCCTTGTTTTCGCTCCTCACATTGGTCAGTTTTCTGAAAATATGGCGAATGTAGTGAGATCTAATCAACAGATCTAATAAATTGGTTTTTATTTAACATCATCTCTACACAGGACATCTCAAAAGCAAGCTTATTTGTTTTCCCAACCCTGGATTTTGTCCTCATAATAAAGCTACTGAGTAACAATGATCATAAGAACAATTACAAAATGCAGCATCTACTGGGACTTCATTATTCTCTGAGATACATTAGCAGGTCAGCAGTAACTAGACGCTGTCCTGTGCACAGATACAGGATAAACTTTTCATGTTTATCTGGACTATGAACATCTCCAAATTCTCTTCCAAACCATTGCTGAAGACCAAAAGAGTAAGATCTCCCTGAAGCTTTATGTCTAGTTAATATTGTACTGTCTGGAAGTGATTTCCCATTGTAATGCCAGGGTGAGTTCTCACTGAAGGGACACGGGCTGAAGACATACAATATACCCTTGTCTTATCTTTCTACTTGGAATTCCCTTTCCTATGTCTTACCTGGGATATAAACATGTTCCAATTCTGCTCTTCTTTTTCTGTTTGTTTTTTTTTTCTCTTTCTAAAAGTTCTGAATATCCTTCTGAAATCTTTCTTACTCCTGTAAATAAATGTTTCCTCTAAATTCCTTGTTGATGAACTGACTTTTCATCTTAGCTTCTTTTAGGCAATCGTCTCACTTATAATTTTCTAGAGATCTTATTATTCAGAGAATGCACATTAATTTTTACCCACATATATCACAATACACACATGATTGATTGATTTACATCTAATTTGTCTTAACATTGGGTTTGTTGTATAGATGTAGTTCCTTGAAGCCTGGTGTTGCACATGCATTATAGGTATGCTTCCAATGTCAAAAGTAATATTTTGATTGACATTATGAGGCATGGGTAAAGTCTAATAAAAGATGAGGAAACAAAAAATGAGTGAGTAATTCAGGCAATGATATGTTTAGAAAGAATTGTTGCTATGTATGGGAGTAGGTAAGAGGATTTGGACCCTATATCTCAGAGCAGTGGTAGGGACAGACACAAACGTTCACTGGGATTTATTGGCCCCTGGAACTAGCTTGAGGTTCCGCGAGAGATGCTGTGTTCAGAGAAAAAAAGCAGGTGATTTTACAACATACCTGACACACCCTCTACCCCTTTGTGTATACATATATCAACTATAAATACCACACATAAATTTTAAGAATTAGAACTTCCTTATTTCATATTTACTTCGTTTAATCATCCCAGTTTCATTGATTCAAATATGAAATTCTCAGGAAACATTGATGGCTCAATGGTTATTAAAATAATCAGCCATTTCTTTCTAAACAAAACAATATGGTTTTAATTAACTGAACCTACTAATGCCATTCTTCTGTTGCTGAGTCAACTTTAGGGAAATGAAATATGAACAAAGATCATTGTTAAACTTGGTACAAACTCACCCTCTTCAATCCCTACCAGAAAGTGAGTCACCTTCCTGCTCAACCAGTGAGAGTAAGTCAATAGCATCTAAAATATGTTTGAATAAAGAAGATTCCTCTTAATTAGTGTTTAACTGCTTTTTTTTCCATAAGGTAACCTGCAACAACATGTTTGGCTCCAATTATCAAGGTGGAAATTGCTTATGCAAATCAATGTAAGCAATGAGCTGTGGATAAAAAGCAAAAAGGAAATATCATTATTATTGCTTTGTGCTCATAAAATTCTGATAGCCTGAAGGTAATGACAGGCTCTAAGCCATGATGATTATCAGTAGCAACAATGTCCTTGTAACTTGTATGCCAGTGAGGTGTTACATGTTAACACGTGTATTTGGATTTTTTTTTAAAACTGTAGGCTTGTATTTGTGAGTATACACTTGCTTCCTTGCTTGAAAGTTTTTAGATAAATGGAAATTGGAAAAAAATTGAATATTGAAAGTGTATCAAAGTTAATTCCCTCCTAAAGACACAGTGTGGCATACTTATCCAGGTGGTTGCTGAAACCTGCTCAATATAAAACAACAGGAGGCAATTCACTTCAAATGTTTATGATCCACTGAAAAATGCTATGCAAGTTGAAATGTGTCTTATAGAAAAATGAACATTAATCTTTTGTGGTAATTACTCAGTATCACATGATAATATTATCTGGTCACTATGCTGTGGATCTGACACAATTGGTATTGAAAATGACAAGCATGTTACAGAATATATGCATTAACTTATATATATTTGAAAATTTAACTTAATGAAAAAACTCTAAATCAATATTTTCATCTCTAGTATAAAATACTTTTAAAAATGAAAAACAATACTACTTATATTCTTTTTTTTAAAATTTTTTTTATTATTATTATTATTTATTCAACTGTGTGCATATGCGTGTGTACGTGCGCGCGCGCGTGTGTCTGTGTGTGTGTGTGTGTGTGTGCGTGTGTGTGTGTGTGTGTGTGTGTCTGTGTAGAACCACGGACGAATTTGCAAACCACCATGGACGCCTCCACCTCCTTCTGCCCCGGGATTCACAGGCTCCGCCCTACCAGGACCAGAAGCGCAGGCCGCAGCCGCTTCTGCCTGGCGTCATACGTGGGATTTGGGATCTGAACTCAGGACCTTCCGCCTGCAAGGCGGAGGCTTAACCCCTGAACCACCTCTCCAGCCCAATACTACTTATATGCTGAATAAGAGAATGAAGTTTCATTGTTCATTTTCAATTTTGACCCATACAGTTACTAATTGGAGCCTTACTATTTTGTTTAAATGTTGTGAATTGTCTACTGTGATTACTTATCATTAACTTCAAAGCCTTACTACTAGAAAAATATATCTGCATCTGGTAATTATGCAGGTTTATTCAGCCTAATAGGAGGCTTAAATGTCTATATTTATGATTTCTATTTTATCTGTAGGTTAAGGTCCTAAGATATACTATGAATTTTACCTAATTAAGTTGATAACATGAACTAATATTTTGGTCATTTTACTTAAAAGTTACCTATGAAATTATTTCATAATTGAGTTATAAATGTTTATTTTTGTATTTTTGTTTATAAATGTTTTTGATTTGTAATTGCAGACACCCTGGATACACACCTAAAAACTATCTTTGGTGTTTGTGCACATTATTATTACACTAGATTGATAGTTCAAAAGTACAATAAATGCCCTAAAAGGATTTTCTCTAAACTCTTTAGATTCTGTATTTTCAGGTTTCCCTGTTCAATGTTCTAAAGTTTGTTCTCCTTTCATTACATATAATTTTGAAAGTGCATGTGAAATACATATCAGACAATGTCATATTTTAATTCCCCCAATTCCTTCTAGATATGAAGTTACTTTTTGCTCATAGTTTTATTATTGATCACTACTGTAACTCATTTTTATACAAGTAATGAAAAATTTAAAGAGATATTCCAAAATCCACTAAGCTCTGTCTTAATGAACATCTAATTTACTTTTTAATTTTTGTTCAATAATACTCTAATAATCAGTAAGTGATAGAATTTTTTCTTATATTTTAAATAATCCCTTCAAGACACTTCTAGAAGTTTGTTATTAATTTTTAGTTCTTTTCTGTTTTATACAAAGTAAATAGTATTTAATCTTACACATCTTCAAAATAAATTTGTGCTGATAATTAAGAAATATTCCATTATTATTTCATTTATTCTCTGATAGTATTCCATTATTATTTCATTTATTCTCTGATTTCCTTTCAGTCTTGCATATACTCTTTTGTCATGTTCTTCAATGATTTTTACTGATTTAAAATTTGAGGTCTTTATGTATTTTTCATAGTTTTATAAGTAGTTACAAAAAAAATAATGATCTATGGCTTGCCAAATATAAGCTCTCCTGGGAACAACTAATATCTAGTAATATTTCTATGAAAACTTGCATGTTAGAATGTAATGGCTTAAGAGGCATATTACCAAGATTTATCTGACATTACATACTAGACGTTATCTAATCTAAAATATGGAGATATTCAAATATTTACTGTTCTAATATAGGAATGTGATCTGAAAATACAGTAAAAAATGTGATAAAAAACCCCTCAAGGTTGAGACTTTGAAAAGAATGAAGGTGAATATCATCAGACTGATTGCTAAAAGAAATCACATTAAATATAACATTGAAGATGTGACTTGTACCTGTCTTCTACACACAGAAATATAGAAGTAGAACAAAATAAGTTTTTGAATATCTCCACATTCCTATATGAGAACAGTAACACATTTAGCGTTAAAATTATTTCTTAATGTATCATGCTAATACAGTAATTTTTTCTTGTGGATCAGTTTTACTTAGTTTTATGCTATATCCACATTACTCAATCATGATGCCATAATTTATCAGGCATTATGCCAGAAACTTTGGTAAGAACCAATTGTCCAAGGCATGCTCTACCTTGGAGATACAGCTACTGTTCTCATGAATCATATGATAGCATAAAGGAGAAAGAAAATGAATAGGTGAAATCTAAATAGTTATATATTTCCTCAATATGTTAATTGTTAAAAAAATGCAGTAAGGCAAGTTAATGAATGGGTGTACTCGAACATTTTCAGTTTGAATGTTAAAGGTATTGGGATACAGACAGTAGACTGATGTCCGAAGGGCAAGATTTCGGAAAGAGAGAAAGGCTCATGTGGTGGGCTGAGGAATGAAACTGACAATATTCAAGTGAAAGGCAGAAGCTCAAGCAGTCATTAAGGACAAGAGATAGAGACGAAAGTTTGTTAATGATCACAATGCCAGGTAGGTTGTGCTGAATTCAGACTTTATGGATGTCATTAAACAATTTTAAAAATGGATGTGGCCTAGACATAAAAATTTAAAAGAGCCAGGTGGCTCCTAGTACCAAACCCACCCAGCCCATCTAGAGACAGTAATTGCAAGGATTATGAACAGGAGGGATGGGGTAGGAGGGCCACACCAGAAACAAGGAGAGAAGGGACCATGTTACAGCAGAGAAAATAGGCCTCCATCAAGGACCCAAATAAGTAATGAGACATCTGATTAAGTTCACAGACTTTTGTTCCTGATCATTTACTACTGAGGGGGTATGATCTCACCAGAAGAGGAGGCCATATAGTCTGGCAGATAAAAAGTAACCGTTGTACAAATTGGTGATAGACCCCTCCCTCACTGTGGTTTCCCACTTTTATTACATCTACCTTTGAATGTGCTCTTATAACAAGACTCCAGTTTAACAGCTTTTTGTCTCTGGCCAGGGGGTAACATACAATGCCCACCAGGATGGAGTGAAGGACATTGCAGGAGCAGCAAAACTGCAAAAGAAAATCAACAAACCACAATCCAGAACTTCAGACTCTATATCAACCACCTAGAACTAGGCCAGACTAATCTCTCCCCATCCTGAAGCTCAGGGACATTTGCGGAAGAGGGGGCTGTAAGAGTGTAAGAGCAAAAGGATGGGAGGAGCAATGATATGTAAGATACTCCATACTAGTTAGGGCTGAAGCAATCATAATTGGACTTTGCATGCCCTGTGCATTGTCCAACACACTATTGACCTCATAAAGTCTAGCATCTGCTAAAGGCACCAAGATCCTTGGAGGCAAAGGATTGGCAGCCACAGCAGTGTTCCTATACCTAAGGGGACCACGGGAAAGGGTTCTGGGAAATGCCACTGGGTCCTTGTTCGTCATCAGAGAGGAGGGCCCAGAGGAAAATCAGGCATGCACAAGAAAGGACTCTCTGGGAATTGGGGCGGGAGGCACTGGGGGATGTGGAGGGAGGCGGGTGGGGAGGAGGAGCAGGGGGTACGGGGGGGGGAGGAGGGAGGGAGGGAACTGGTGTACCTATTAAGTTTGTATGAGCTGAAATAATAATAAAAATGTATTAATAATAAAAATTTAAAAGAATCATCTGTCTAAATGTAATAATATACAGGGATTTATAGGGTAGGTATCCTTCTGAAACTGTAAGCCAAACAAAAACTCACTTTTACCTCAAATCGTTTTGGTGAGAGCATTTATCAGAGCAAAAGGCAAAATTAAGGATATAAATTAATAGTAAGAAGAGCAGCTCTTGCTGAGATAACTCAGGATATACTTTTTTCCCCTACTTTTGGAACGAGTTTGTGGAAGGAATCAGGAAGAGTTTGGAACTTTGCATTAGGCAAGTCATCAAGTGCTGTAGGCAGAGCTGAATGGACCATCCTCAGGGGAGTTTAGGAAACCAAAGGGCTGAGGGAAATGCAGACAATGGAAACCCAGCTCATGAGATTTCAGTGGGGAACAAACACTGTATTGGGAACTGGATTAGAGATTCTTCACGTTATAACTGGCAAGAATTTGGCCACATTCTGTCCACTTCCTAAGAATTTGCACGAGGGTGAATTAAAATATAATGAATTTAATTGTTTTGTAGAAATAATTACAAAATATTACAGCATTGACTCTGTGGTATATCTACTTGCCAATTAATACCAATTTGTTCTATAGTGAGAAAGAATGCAAAAGATAAAGAAACAAGCAAACAAACGAGCAAAAAGCAATGTGTAGTGCTGAGAAGGAAAGAGTACCAGGAAGCTAACTTAAGGTTAGGCAAGGTATGTACTAAAAAAAAGAGGTATTAACACATTAAAGAAGCCTGGTGCTCTGCACTGAATAATATGAAAGGTGCCCTAAGGGAAATAGCCCTTTCATCAAAGACTCTAGATTGTCACTTGAAAAAACATAAACTGAAGGGGTTCCTTATTCCTTAGAACTGTTACCTATTAAAGTGGTTTTTCAAGGTTTGCATACAGAAATTATTATGATTGTGGTTCAAGGGAATGAGGTTATATCTCAAGGTGGCAGTGGAACTTGGCAGTGTTATACAGGTGCTACTTTTTATTATATTTATTTTTTTCCCATTCATACAAGCTTAATAGGTACCCTGGTCCCCTCCTTCCCTCCACCGCTCCCCAGTCCCCCTTGCACCCTTGCCCCCTTTTCCCCTTCCTTTCACCCCCTCCATCCTGTTCTCCCAGTGTACTCTTTTTGAGACACAAAGAATACAAGATTGAATGGGTCATGAATCTTTTCTCCAACCTCAGAGACCAACTGAGGCCAGATAGTATGTGGTACACTTTGTATTTCATATGAGGAGACCTTTGAGGTCATTGTATGAAGCTTTGAAGGTGAGGCCTGGGTCATTGTGTAGACCCCAAGATGTTGGAGAGAGTACGTGCAGATAATGGAACTGGCTGAGAAAAATGTGCAGCTGGAAGCAAACCTAGAGATGCAAAGTTGCCAAAATTTATTCAGTCCAGTCTATTTCATAACTGAATTCTGATAACATGCATGGAACTGCAACACTTGATGTTTATCCTGTTGCATTTTGATCTGGCTTTGGCCCAATCTTTCCTCATTGTGCCCTTGTTCCTCCCTTTTGGAATGGGAACGTTTATTTGTGATATTTTATTTTGGAAATATATAATTTGCTTTTTTATTTTACAGGATGACATGGTTGAGAGATTGCCATGAATATCAGAAGAGATTAGAACTTTGGACTTTTGAGCATTGTTAGAATTATAAATGGCTATGGGCATTTCTAGATTTGAAATTAATTCATTTTATATCATAGGTTGATCAGAAGTCTATAGGTGCAAAGGTAGAACGAATGCTGTAGTTTGAATGAAATTGTCCCTCGTAGTTCATATTGTTGCACAGTTCTTGTGTTCAGAGTTGAAGATTAAAATCAGAACACATGTAGAGAATCAACAGAATCTAAATTAGAAGAGAGAAAAGGTGGAACTCATGGACTTTGTGGTATATCTACTTGCCAGTTAATACCAATTTGATCTATAGTGAGAAAGAATTCAAGAAATAAAAAGAAAACCAAGCAAACGAACCAAACAAAAAGCATGGAGTGCCATGAGAGGCAGGTGGCAAAGGTGGCTGCCAGAGTCAGGTATATGTATATGCTTAAATAGCCAGGAAAAATGGCTTTTATACATTGGTTAGCTCACATTGGGGCCCAACCCAGTTGATTTTGGGGCAGGAGATCAAATTGTTTCATTGATGGGCTTAGCTTGTTTGATATGGAGAATTCATCTCTACATCTTTTCATAGGGAAATTGGCCATATGATCACTGTGGACAATTGGACTTGGTTCCTCAGCAAGGATGGTTCCTTCCCTGGGATCTCAGCAATGTGGGATGATGGCCTTTAGGAATTTCAAAGACCTTAGAGACCAGTATGGCTGCTCTAAAACTACCCTATTATACTTGAAAATCTGGTAACAATTTGGTGTTCCTGTTCAGGGAATTTGTGAGACATTAAAAGAGAGAACTTTGCTTAAGGAAATATGTCACATGAATTTTCTTGAATAAAATAAGTCTTTAAGATTGTGTGTGTGTGTGTGTGTGTGTGTGTGTGTGTTAATTAATTAATTAATATGTGTGTGTATGTCCCTGTGGAGGACCAAGGGTGACTTTGGGAATCATCCTAAATTGCTTCTACCTCCTTCTTTCCTTACTCTGGGATTTCCCTGGCTTCACCCACCAGGGCCAGTAATGCAGGCTGCCTCTGTTTCTGCCTGGCATTTTTATGTGGGACCTGGGATCCGACCTCAGAACCTTCTGCTTGTGAGGCAGAGTCTTAACCCCTGAGTCATCTCTTCAGCCCTGGCCTTGAAGATTCATGACCCGAGTGTACTTCCTGTTCTCTCATCCTGCTCTACGCCAGCTGCTGAGATGCGATGAGTCAGCTGCATGCTCTGCCTCCATGCCTTGCCTGCCTCCACCATACTTTTCCTACAATGATGCACTTTTTCCTTTAAGATGCTTTGGTCAGAGTATTTTATCACAACCACAGAAAAGAAACTAAGACAAAGAGAAAACAATGATTCTAAAGAGAAATATGCCTGAGAGCAAGCTGTAAAGAAACATAATTATTACAAGTAGACAGAGAAGGTTCCTATATAGGATGCTTAAGTGATTAGCTGGAGAAGCATCAGAATACTATCTATCACTCATATCAAGAGACTATGTTATCTATCACTCATATCAAGAGAATATATTATCTGTCACTCATATCAAGAGAATATATTAAGAACATAAAATTGGTCAAAAATATTAAATGCAGCTGTAACATTAAAGTATGAGAAACATGAAAACTTGGTGTCTTTGGCCCTCTGTGTGTTCACTAGTTTTAGTAGAATGGATTAAAGATTAAGTGAAAACAATGAAAAGAAGATGAAGTATGCAGAAATAATATCCTTGTTTTGTTTTGAAAGTTGAGAGCTTACTACACTGGGAGAATAAGATTCAGCACAGGAAACGTTGGATAATATTAATCAAAGAAAAGGTCCATTGGTTTCTGATCTCTAAGAAGGTGAAGGGACTTGTCTTTAATAATAGTCATTGTCCCAGAAAATCTTAAGTTCTGGTAATGGATGAGGAAAGTCCTTTTGTAATGCCTTCAGTCATTGAATTTTTTTTTCTTTCTGTTTGTTTGTTTGTTTGGCAAGATCCCTAGCGTGATGAAAATTGGAAGGTGGGGAGGTCAGTAGACAACATGGGAGGATAGGCGGGCATAGTGTCAGTTTTATGATATTTCTTTTATTCTTGCAGGTTTGGGGAAGATTCTTTCAGGATCAGTTTTTTTTTTTTTTTTGAACTAGTTCAACCGAACCGCTGGGATCAAAACAGATGATGAGATTATTTGCTAAGACTTAGTTAAAATAAACTTTGGAGTTTAAGCAGGGAAATAAAGACAGGAACTATTTTAATACAAATATCTCCCATTGGTAATGACAATGAAAACTAATAACAATTAATATACCATATGAGTAAAGAAGTTTCATTTTAACATAGCATGGAAGAAAACCTTCCATGCTTCTGAGCACATGGGAAATTTGAGTTGTTTTAATTACTGCCCTTATTTCATGAGCAGTAATATGAGAGTGTCAGTATTGCTGGGAACTCTTGTCTAGAACATACGGTAGAAAGCAGTCTGACCTCATCCACACTGCTATACAATCTGATTGGTCACATGATTGAATTAATAATAAGTGGTAGGAAAGTAGAGATGGTATGTGCTTCTTGGGTTTGGATCCTGTTCATTTTCTAAGTGTACTTGGGACTTTCCAGTCAACAGAAATCCGGTGTTCTTTAATACCATCTTAGACACATCTGCTTTGAGCTAACAAGATTAGTTAAAGCTTATGCGAATAGTGACCCTATAACAGAACTCTGTAAAAAACAGCATGGTCAACCCCATATCCAGAGGAAACATAAAAACCATTTCTTTTTCACAAGTCAATGGAAGTCTTCTAAGTACTTCCTTTCCTTCCTTCTCTCTGTCCCTTTCCTTTCCATTTTTCCTAAGGGTTTGTTTCCACATTACAAATCCTTTTCTTCAGCAAGAAGATAAAATTTCCTGTTGACTTCTCTTAGAGTGAAGATTGGAGAAAAGTGTGTTGAAAAGATTGGAGAAAAGTGTGTTGATTTTCAAATCTTTTTTTTAAGTTGATGTTGCTAGTAAAATAAACACAAGTGTTTTGCTTCTTTGCGTGACAGGCATTATTTAAGGTCATTTTATGTAAATTTTTTGTTCATATATTTATTAGGTAGTTTATTAGACACATTTTCAGCTGAAAGAATTAAGGGATAGAGAACATAGGCACCTTCTTTCAAATCCATATAATTGGTAAGAATCAGTCTGGATTCTATAAAGATTTTTTAAAATAAGTACATAGTATTTTTCTCAACTGAATTACATTTTCTTAACTGGATACCAGAACCAGAACTGGTTGGAAAAAGGCAGTATGAGGGAGCAGGTGTTCCATTCACATGCCTGCAAGCCAGGGCCATCTTGATTTACAAGAGGCAGTGTACTTTTTTAACTGGCCAGGATGTAATTTATCTATTTTGTGAGCTTGTAATGGTCAGAACCCTTTATCAGGGTATTCAGGAAAAAGCAATTCACAAACTTCAGTTTTACCAATAGATTCATTTTATGTCTCAGTAATATTTCAGGCTAGCAGCAAAAGTGAGAGGTGGGATATTTTAGTGCCAGGACACCCCTGTAGACTATTATATTCACACTTTTTCCGCTGACAGGTGTAGAACCCTTTAAGATTGTTCTGCGGTGGAGTACAAATGTAGTGGAGGCAATATTGGAACTGGTAATGTGCCACCAGTGTCACATCAATGGTGAGATCTGTAATTGCTCCACAAGAGATATTTGAAAACAAAAGTGTTTTGAAAAGTGTCTATAATTTTAAATAAACAAGCACAAAACCCTTTCATATGCTGTCAGGTTATTTTGATTTAAAATATTCTGGGTTTTTTCTGCTATATTTAGCAACCTCTTTGAAAAAAATTCTGATTTTTTTTGCAAAATTTGCATTTTTTAAATGGTGTAATGGATTTTTAAAATATGTAAAATGCCTTTTTGTTCCTAATGAAATATTTGATTGGATATTTAAACAAAACACTTGTGAAGGTAAATTTAGAGTAAACAGGCATTTTAAACACCAGACCCAAAATGGTCTGTTAACAATTATAAGCTCAACCATTGTTCATATATCCTTTCAAATAGGCTTATTTTCTAAATGTCTCTCTTTTTTATCTCTTTTGTTCCTTTTTTTAAAATAAATTTTGTGTGGTTTCTTCAAATTGTGGTAGTAGAAACACACTTGGTTATGGTTTTGTTTCTTCTTTGTGTGTGTGTGTGTGTGTGTGTGTGTGTGTGTGTGTGTATCAGGGCACTGTGTGTGCCTATGAAAATCCAATGGTGACTTTGGGAATCACCCTGTATTGTGCTACCTCCTCTTTGCTTTGCTCTGAAGTTTCCGGGCTCCACCTTCCAGGAGCAGAAGTGCTGGCCACAACCATTTCAGCCCTGTTTTTTTTTTTTTTTTTTAATGGGATTGAGGATCTAAATTCAGGACCTTCTGCCTGTGAGGCAGAGGCTTTAACCCCTGAACTGTCTCTCTAGCCCAATGGTCCTGTGTCCTAAATAGATTTTTCTGTCTTGGAAAATTGCTGTAATTTAATAGCTTTGATACTCATGATTACTTAATCTTATACCTGTCTACTCAGTCTGTAAGCATTAACCAATGGTAGAGTTCTCTTTGTTGTTGGGAATGTGTGTAGATTTTAATCTGTTTGTTCTGCATTTCAAAGTCAAGATATTAGGCTGGAGAGGTGGCTCAGGGGTTAAGCCTCTGCCTTGCAGGCGGAAGGTACTGAGTTCGGATCCCAGATCCCATGTATAGACGCCAGGCGGAAGCAGGGGCGGCCTGCGCTTCTGGTCCTGGTAGGGCGGAGCCTGTGAATCCCGGGGCAGAAGGAGGTGGAGGCGTCCATGGTGGTTCGCGAATTCGTCCGTGGTTCTACACATACACAGACACACACACACACACGCGCGCACACATGCACACAGTTGAATAAATAATAATAATTTTAAAAAAAAACAAAGTCAAGATATTGAAACTCTTGGTCTGAATTTAGTGAGTCGGACTTGAAGGACTCTGCCTAGCTCTTGTGTGGTTGCTGTTGTGCTGCATGTTTAATCTGCTTTTGTCCTTCATGAATTCCTTTAGAATGGCCTTACTCTAATAACAAGTACTTAAAACACGACCTAATGATTCCCGATTTCTGCTCTAGATGTTTTGTGTGAAATAAAAATTTTCCACTGTTTTAAATTTTCTGTCACTGTAAGTATACTTCTTGTGGATCTTTCCACATTCCATTTCATTCATGTTTTTCTAAAGTTTTTTTATTTTTTTTAAGTGCACACTTCATTTCCCTCCAAACCTTCTGTCTATATACAGTGAAGAAACTGATTTTAATGTAGTAAATTTATTGTACTTTTTGTATGAATTGTCCGTGACAGTTCCTATTTTCCTTTCTGAGAATTACCAAGATGACATTGAAATATGTACGCATACTTTGTTGATATACCTTATTGGTATATCAGGATTTGGATTTGCAAACAATGTATGTAAATTCTGGCCGAGTTAAACAGAAAGCAATTTGAAGGAAGGTCCTTAAGATGTCTGGAAAACTCATAAAATGCTTAGCATGGAACTCAGACAAGTAGTCAAGGTCTTGCCTGGGACTAGCTGCTTCAGTTGGTGCCATTATTGTGTATGAAACTCTGCTAAGCGTGACCGTCTCGGGTCATGGTCTCTTGACCACCCTTGCTTTTCTGCATTACTCCTTCAGGATTCAATCCCAAGATGGAGCTCAGACTTCTTTGAGGCCAGTACGCATGCCCATGCTTGACTTGTCAAAGCAAGGGAAGAAAGAACATTTAGTATGTTGTGCTGTCCATTTCAATAGTGAGAGGAAGAGTTCTTGCTTTCCTCCCACATCCTATAGTGAGTTATTGCTCCTGTGTAAAAATGGTGCTTAAATGCTGGAAAGCCAACCTATGACAAATGCTCACTACAAATCTTTGGAGGTATAATTATTCTTGATAGCAAGCCACAATATTTCAAACTTTCTCTTCAGCCTTCTTGTCACATCATCAGAAAAATCAATGCTTGAAGTTACCTGACATTTTCCAGACTTGTCTGACTTGTGGAGGGATATCCTGTTTCTCAGGATAACTGAGCCAAAGCGAGTGACCCCTATCTCAGTAGATAAATCCTGAAGATAGTCTACCCAAGCTAGTTTCTTCTTTCTTATTAGCTGAATTATTTTTCATTAAGTGTTCACCATTTTCTGAAAGAGTCCTTTGGAGGACTGTGTGTTTCCTTTAAAAGGTCCCAACCCATGCTTCCTTAAACCATGGTCACAGGTTCTTGCTGAAGAACACACTGGACTTTTGACAAGTGCAAACTATTATTGCAGGATTTGAGGGGAAACTTCCTTTCTTTTTAGAAACGGCATCAGAAATAGATGCTTGTTCCTGTGCACACATCATGTGTGAATATGATGATTACAAATGCTGTTGCCATTTCACTACATACTTGAAGATGATGTTAAAACTGAGATAAGGGTGTTGTCTAATCACTTCAGAAGAGAGTATCTTTAGCTTATTCCTTTTACTTATAATATTAAAGAAGAAGAAATACCATTATTTAAAAGTCACTCTCTTTTAAACATATTTGCTGCTTTCAGCTAAACACAGATCAGGCATCCATATAGTTTCTTTTCATTCAGTTATTTTCTGTATAAGAAGGAATGAGTCATGTAAGTGGTTAATTCTCTGTTCTAGAATGCTAAAGGGCTCATTAGGAGGACAGTAAGCATTCCATTATTAATTCCCGTAAATCTTAAATGATAATAGTGATTCACTTCCCAAGATCATTCTCTTTACTTTTCCCCTTGTCAGTATTATAAGTCTCATTGCCTTTTACACATATGTTATGAACCATGTCACTTGTTAGCAAAGAATATAAGAAATGGTCTCATTTATAAGAGTTCTCAATCTCCTTATGACATCAAATTCAGTATATATATCTAGTAAATGTTCATTAAGTAATGAATTATATACTCTGCTATTATTTAAAGATGGTATTTGGGGGATCCTCGTGGATATATGAAGTCTCTGCTGCATTGTTTGTTTTTAACAGAAAGGCATATTCCTTAAAGAATGGCACATACATATATGATGCATCAACTGTGAACTAAGTTAGCACAGAGATGATGGTTAAACCATGGTAAAGAAGAGTAACAAGTTTCTTACTCTGTTGGAGTTTAAATAGATAGGGTGAGCAATCAGACAATAAATGGGCAATTGTAGCACAATATGAAGAATGCCCTTATATAATAGAGTGCAACAATTGAATAGAGAGTCTTAACTTAGAATTAAGAAAGGGATTTGAATGGACAGGGAAGGATTCTTGGGGGAAATGTACCAAAATTGATTTCTGGAGATTAGATTGAATTGCATGTGTAGAGATATTGAAAAGGTGTCAAAGGTGTATTAGCCATCTTCAGAGAGCTCAAAGTAGCTAAGTTGAAGCAGGAAATCAGAAAATATCAGATAGGATTGAAGAGGTGTATTGTTAATGTACACTAAGGTATTTGGATGGTGTTTTGAGCACAGGAGTGCATTTGTATATTTGATTTGAAGTTCGTTGGCTTCTAGTTTTTAACATGCAGCCTAAAATTATTTCAAAGATTATAATACCTAATGTGATAGTTAGATGTAGTGTCAACTTAACAACTAAAGGCTGGAGCTCTGGGCACAGTTGTGAGGGATTAATAATTAAGTTAGGGCCTGAGCATCTGAAGGAAATTTTTTAATGGGGATGAGGCAACTAATAGTATGTGGGACTTTTTCCTGGGTGGGTAGACAAGGTGGAGGAAGGTGATTTAGGGCCTCGGTATACTTGCTAGTCTGACAAGTAAGGATTGTCGCTATCTTAGCAATGGATAAGGTATATAGCCAGTTCCTTGCCCCTGGTGTTGGTATCATCTCTCCTGCCAAGCTGCTAAGAGATATAACTGGACAGTCTTAAGAGAGAATAAAATCCATAATTCTCCCTTGAGCTATTTGGTTGTGAATTTATAGACAATATGCAAGCAAACTGCCACAGCTAATAATAGAATACATATTCCACACAGTTGTTATAGTGTACTAGATATTCTTCACTATTGTAGTACTCATGCATTTTGAACTATTTAAGTCTAAGGAAAATATATATATTCAATAGTACATTTGTATATTCTTACAGACATGACACAGGCAGAAATAACATAACTGACATATAATAGTTGGACTATAATTCAAAAATCATAAAGACAGTGCTAGATCTTGGATTTGAATTCAGTCTAATTCCCGTTCTTCCTGAATAAGCCTCTGTGTTATAGTGATTTTCTTCCTATTCTCTTGCTGAATGAATGTTTAAATTTAATAAGTCTACATTATATGCTTTGTATCTTAAGTAGGCTACTTATTACTTTTGGTTTATCCTTTCCTATAAGTCTACTTTTTCAGAATCTCCTAGTAGTAAGTAATGACAATTCTTTTCATAAGTTAGTACTAAAGCATTCTGTTTTGTGTCATAATGTCAAATCTATTGCTGATTGACTTTCACATGCCTGAAGGTAAACATGGATTTCTATTTCAGATTCCATGTCTAAGCATTTCCATATTCATCGATTTACAGTTTTGAAAGAAACTTAAACTTTTGTTCATTACAAGCAAACATTTGAATGTCTTGTCAGATTGCTACTATAACAAATTTTCTATGGCTTTAAACACAATAATGCTCCAATAGAAATCTTATCTCTGCACCCACAAGTAATCCTAGTAACATTTTTTACCCCCCATTTCCACATTAATTACAAAGTTGTCTTATACATGCTAAGTGTTTTTGTGAATTTATTAAATATTAAAATTGCATTCATTATTTTTAGAATTCTTTGCAATGCTTCATGACAAAGTGAAATTCCATTACTTTAAGATATGATTAATTTATATAAGAGAATGTGAAGATTATATTTCTGTTAACATCTCAAACTTATGGCTTGTGGGAAACAAGAAGAATTCTATCTTATGAGAGTACTAAGACAGCATTAACCCTGCCTATCATATTTTCAGTCTGCTGCAAGTGAATTTTAAGTTTTGTTCTAAAATGGGAGAAAACTTTAAGTTCAGGTTGATCAGTAACTGGACTTTTGTGTGGACTTTATTAGGGAAAAAGTCATTTTTTGTTTCCCATACTATTCCTTTGCTTCCCCTCTTTTTATTATCGTAATAGCATTATCCATAAGTAGAATTCAATTACAAATGATTTTAAGATTAACAAGTGTAGGTATATCACCATTAATATTAAATGCAAGTTTATATTTCATGTTCTATTCACCACCAATTTATTCATTTAATTGGTAAAAATGAATAAAGGACAATTTTGATTTAAATTTAAATCTAAAATAATGAATTTAAATCCTGGTCCCTGAGTTTATGATGAAAAGTCTCCTATGACATGTTCAAAGCCAAATTGTGATTCAGCTTATCTATAAGGAGTTGCCTTTTTTTAGCAAAGTTATTCATAACACCTAATGACGAAGATGAATTTGTGGTTGCTAAGTTAGGGTTAGACATCACATCTCTAGGCATTTGATTAAGTGGGAGTTGCCATGTGCTGTGCTGTGAATTGCCAACAAGAGCTGAATCTGTCACAGGTGTTACAATTTGTATTGCAGAAAATTTGCTTCCCTAACACTAATTATCCCCAAAGTACCCCACTCTATATAAAGTATTGAAAAGTGTCAGCATTTTTTTCAGTCTAAGTACTTTGAGGTAAACTAGAATTTTTGCCTACTACCTACATGTGAATAATACAGAACTTCAGATTGTGAGGATCTCTTCACTTTACAGTATAGATCTACTTTGAAATCAGAAAAAAGTGTTAGTAGTCTGTCTTTTTTCTAAATATATTACCTAAAGAAAGCTGTTATTTACATTCTAAATTTAGTATGATATAGATTTAATGACACAAAAATGCTGAGATAAGTAGGTTACTAAAAATTATAAATATCTAACTTGCCCAAGATATGTTTTAAATTTGTATATATGAACTATATAGTCATAACATTAAACTTAGCTTGACCGAATTACAAAGAAGCCAATCTACCATCCTATTTAGACTTTTTTTTGCTACTTTTATTCTTTGTGTTTCATAATGACTATAGTGAATTTGTGATATTTTTACTTCTTAATCCACAGCCCATCATCACTCTTCTTCCCATTACAATCCTACTTCCCTACTTATTCCTTCCTATTTAATTCTCTTTTCACATTAGTGGTCCAATGTATTTCATCTGGATTGCCTTTGATAGCATGTGCCTGAGTACTTGCTGGAACATAAATCATATAACAATGGGTAGGTCATTGAGGGTAGTCCTCCTCTACCCCCTACCATCTACATGGACCATCATCAGTCTCTCAGGAAGGTGTGAGATCTCTTGTGATCTTTCTCCTTCATGGTGAAGTGTAACCATCCTTTCGACAATGAGACAGACCACATTTCTTAGAGTGGAAATGTCAATCAGATGAATGCAGGTTTAGCTATTCCTGGAAGGTGATTAGAAATGTAAAATCCTTAACATAATTATGAAGTAAATTTAAACTTAAATTTAGGGGTGGCTGTCTTTTTATTTATTGATTTCTAATGTGTGTTTTAAACTACAGAGAGTTCACAGAGAAAGCATAATATTCTTGACTTCAGCATATATTACCTAAAGATTTCTCTTTCCATAAAACATTTTATTTCTTTTCTAGAATTTAATACAAAAATTTAGGAAATTTTGCTGACTATATTTTTCCTAGAGGTTTCTTCAAAATTGGCTGATGTTGACTAGCTCAGTTAGAATCTCGTTGACTTCAGAATTCCATAAGAAATTATACTACTTTTTAAATGAGATTCTAAATCTTTTTCCATATCTTACTTTTTGAATTAATGTGATTCCACACATGAAAGTGGTTAATTGAATTAGAAAAATGTTTACTGGTAATTGCTTAACCTCTGAATTGTAATTATAATTTTATGTTCTTATAGGATTACTTAACCATTCATAAGTATGGCAATGCAGCCAGAAATGATCTCTGGAATACATTATCAGAGGTAAAGTAAAGGAAGCTGGAACATCAAAACACCTTCTTAAGCATTTGAATTGAATTTATAAGACATTATTAACTTTTATCTACATCTGACAGTTTATTTATGGCTTATATTTTCCCTTTCTTCCTATTGTTATTGTGTTTTATTTTGATATCATATCTTATAAAGATTATGGAGTTTAAAATTATTTGAACTACACATGTTGGTGCAAAGATACCTTGCTTGATTTCAAGCATGACAGTATACTCACAAGATAATTTAACACCTTCTCAGAGATCCATGTTAATAAGAGAAACATTGCATTTAAGGGATTGTTTGCTTTATCCTAGTAAACCCACTGGGAAATTAAATGATGCTAGAAGTATTTGATTTAACAATAATTTATATTTTATGTCCTATTGTATAAAACTTTAATTTTAATGAATTTTTCTGCACCTATGTAGAAGCTTCACTTAGTGTAAGAAACTTTAGGAATGGAGAATAATTTTGCTGGTGTATGATTTTAGTATTTTTGGCTTTGAACTTTTTCATATTGAGGTAAATCGTAACAGTTAAAATAAAAATGACTTAATGTTAATTTCATTTATGATAAATGTTTTTACAACTAATTGATGCAATTTTGGTTATGAAGGCTTTGAAAAGGAATGGAAAGTATGTGAATATACAAGAAGTAATGGATCAGTGGACACTCCAGATGGGCTACCCTGTTATCACCATCTTGGGAAATACAACAGCAGCAAGCAGGATAACAATCACCCAGCGGCATTTCATTTACGACGTCAGTGCCAAAACTAAAACACTCGAACTTCGAAACAACAGGTGCAGCACTCCTTTTTACATGGAACTTGCTCTTATTCCTACATTTTACTTCGCATCTTGAGTATTTTAAAAAGACAGTTTTTAATAGACAATATTTTATTTTATTTATTTTTAAAAAATATTATTTTATTCATTTTCATTCAATTATGCGTGTGTGTATGCGTGTGTGTGTGTGTGTGTGTGTGTGTGTGTGTGTAGAACCACGAACGATTTTGGGAGCCACCATGGACCGCTTCCGCCCTACCAGGACCAGAAACGCAGGCCGCCCCTGCTTCCGCCCGGCGTCTATATGTGGGGTCTAGGATCCGAACTCAGGACCTTCTGCCTGCAAGGCAGAGGCTTAACCCCTGACCACCTCTCCAGCCCAATAGACAATATTTTAAATGAGACAATTCTTAAATGCTGGGAGAGAAATCTAATTTTAATTTACTTATATGTGCCATTCCATTCTGTTTCTTCCCTTGTTCCCATTTCATGGAGATTCTTTTTTGTTGTTGTTGTTCTTTGAAACTTTTATATGCAAGCAGAATAAATTTATGGATCTTTATAGCACACTCTCCTTTCTCACTCATCTCCTTTCCCACCTTCCTTCCAGGTCTCCATTCCATCATCTTCCTCCTGCTTCCGTGTCCTTCTGCATGTGTGGACCCTCTCATTTGGGACACTTGTGCTAGCTAGATCCTGGACATCTGAAGTAGTATAGCTCTTAACCTCTACTATGGAATTTACTTTGAAAGACATAACTAAAACTTAGTATAGTGACTTTAAAAAGATAAATTGTGCATTTTAGTTTCCTCTTTGAGGAATTCTTGAATTAAATTAAAAAAAGTTAAAATACGTTGCTGTGAACTAAACTGAATTTGTAACAAAAATGAGAATGGAAATCAATAAAAAAATCCAGAAATGGCAACGAAACAAACAGTTATATATTTAACAATGAATTACAGGAACATAATATAAGCTCTTAAAAATAATATAAGTTCAAGTTGTGCCACATAGTTCAAAATATGTTATACTCCACTCAGTTTCAGTCTTGACATGGCTGTCCCCAATGCTTAGAAATGTTGTTTTGATATGCTTAGTTTTGTTCTGAGTGGCCCTGAAACTCATTATGCACCCCAGGCTGGCCTAGTAAGCCTCACCCTAGCCACCACATCTGATAGAATCTTCACTCAGTATGTTGATTTTCTTTAGAAACTCTCATTTAATTACTGATAATTCAGAATGAAAAGTATCTTTCTTTTCTACTGCATGCCTTCTATTTTATATCTCAGTTTAAAAGCTGAATTTCTTTTTTAAGTAGTGGGATTATATCAGGTTGATTTGATTGTTCCAGCAGAAGGGAGCTGCTGAGAAGCTCCAGCACAAACGGTGGGTGACAGGGAAAGAGAGGTTGAAAGTAATAAAGGCTGGAGAAGCTGGAGAGATGACTCTGCCTCCCAAGCAGAAGGAACTGAGTTTGGATTCCAGATCCCATTTAAAAATGCTGGGCAGAAATGGCAGCAACCTGCTCTTCTGAAAAATCCACAGAGCAAAGCAATGAGAAGAAAGAACAATTCAGCATGGTTCCTGAAGTCATCTTGGGCCACTACAGTGCACATAGTGTTTCTCTCTCTCTCTCTCTCTCTCTCTCTCTCTCTCTCTCACACACACACACATGTATTGTGTTACTGATGCTGTTCTTTGTTTTTCATTTTGGAAAGTTAAGAGTGGGATTTTATATCCTATTAATATCCTGGAGACTTGGACCATCCAATTTGCTCTGTGAACCTAAGAGGGCTGGAAATTATTTGCAAGTCAGGGTGCTTAGTGTGGATATACAGAGAACTACTTGAGAAATTATTACTGTTTTTTGGGGGGTGTATTTAGAATCTGATTGAGGAAAGAATATATTTGCTTTTTTAACATATGTATTGTTCTTGCATGTCACAAGCTTGGTTACCTAGCTCTGTGTGCTACCCAAGTTCCATATTATTTTGCCATACTGTGTGTTACAGTACTTCTCACCCAGCCCAATCCCTGTAGCTGACCAATATTCTCTCTTACCACACACTGTCTGGCTATAGGCTGAACATTCTCTGACATCAACCTTCAACATGCCAGAATGTACATTAAAAACTACTTGACTATTTCAAAGCTAAAGAGGCTAAGACCAGGCCTTAGAGAATACCTGACACAGCATCACATAAAAGCCTCCCAGACAACAGGACGGTTTTGGACAAAAAAATACTTTGTCAACCTGTAATATACATAAAAATTTGCTGGTCATAAATCCTGTGTCTTCTAGGCTACATCAGCATATATAACATGAAAAGAACTCTGAATCTGAGAAAGTTACAAAATCCCATAGATGATTTTGAACCTTGAGAATTAACACTTAAATTCAGGATATCTCATTAGTTCCCACAATGATTGTCTTATCTGTTTAAAAATAATGGAGGCTATAGTTGAAAATGTAGCATTTTAGTCTTATGTTATTGAGCATTTGATTCCTTGTGATTTTTGGTCAAACCTTCAATACTAATTCAGTTTCGTTTTTGCACAGAATTTTCCTAGCTCTTTATAATATCATTGATGTAATAACAGCTACAGATACATATCAAATATCTGTATGGTGCAAGTATCATTTACACCAGACTAATCAACTCTTGTGTTTTCATTTCTCTTCCAGACACTGGGATATTATTACAATATACCCAGAACATTTTTATATATCTAGTAATTATATTTTTATATGTAGTCATTATATTATAGCATACAATATCCTTACAGAACTGATAATTTCATAAAGTTAGTTGATGTGTAACAGAATGCAATTTATGTTCAGATTTGGCATTTAGAAAGTTGGAAATTCATGTGGCACTTTTAATAAAAAATATTAACACAATACAACTTTTCATGGCATCTGATCATAGGCTGAGGAGCTTCTCAGAGCTCTGTGCTATGAAGATTCATATTTGTTATGCTTTCCTTTTCACCCTAAACTGATGGCAGTGATCCTTAAACATTATTTCACAGTCTACTCTAATGCTTCCTTAAAAATGGCTATTTTATAAAGACTTCTCACTCCAGCTATACTATGTACCTGTACTTCTACACCTGAATTGAATCATTAGGACTAAAGGTTACTTTACTATAAAAATGGGAACTATTGACGGAGACAAATAGTGCTAGAGACTATTTAAGGAAAAAATAATTTTTAAAAAAAAATTTGTATTGTTAAAACATGCGTGCACACCTTGCAAGATTTAGAGCTTGCTTAATATCAGGTATCTTTCTTAATTACTCTTTGCCTTGTTTTCTCAGACAGTGTCTCTCGCAGTATATGGAGCTCTCTGGTAGACTTGTTGGTCAGTAACTCCAGGGATCTTATTTTCTCTGCTTTCCCAAGAATGGGATTACAGGTATACACTGTTAACCCTTGGATTCTAGGAATAAAACTCACATGCTCATACATGCACAGCAAGCACTTTACTGACTAGTGGTCCTCCTTCTTAGCTCCCTTAAAATCTTTTTTAATGTCTAGAAGAAGATGAGATTCATGTTAAACTCTGGCAGATAAAACAGTGTATACTCACAAATTCTTTCTAGTCTCTTTTTAATCAACTGAATGCCATCTTAGCTCTCCTCTCGTTTAGTATCTTTTAGATTTTTAATAAGATAACAAAAGTAATTATTGTGCTTCCTTGGATGCTAAAATTCAATTTATGAAGCAATCAAATGCATGTTTGTTAAACTGTAGAAAATGACATGTAATATAAACCATGGGTGGCAATTTAGAAATGAATGCATATTTCAGATATATTAATAATTTGCAAGATTTGCTTTGTCTTTGAAGCAACACATAGATTTTGTGTGTATGCATATTTTCATGCTTTATACATACTTATATAGATTTTATAATAGTAAACTATATTTTAGAAATATATTAATTTTAACATGATCACTACTTAGAAGAATATAGTTCAAATACATATAAAATTATGTTTGTTTATACTTCTCAAAAATTTGTGATCATGGGGCCGGAGAGGTGGCTCAAGGGTTAAGCCTCCGCCTTGAGGCGGAAGGTCCTGAGTTCGGATCCCAGATCCCACGTATAGACGCCAAGCGGAAGCGGGGGCGGCCTGCGCTTCTGGTCCTGGTAGGGCGGAGCCTGTGAATCCCGGGGCAGGAGGAGGTGGAGGCGTCCATGGTGGTTCGCGAATTCGTCCGTGGTTCTACACATACACACACACACACACACACACACACACACACACACACACGTGCGCGCACATACATATGCACATGCGCACAGTTGAATGAATAATAAAAAAATTAAAAAAAAATTCTGATCATTTTACAGATGAACCCTAACTTTTTTCATGGAAAAGCTTAAATACTCACATGGGGTACGTTCCTTCCTCTAACTGAAACTAATTTGAGTTTATATTTTAGATGATTCCACCTAAACATGGAAGACCCATAGTAGAAAGTCAAGCCCATAAACTGAACCTTTGTCTTATACATTGGTTTGCTACTTTTCAATCTTTTTTTCACTTTCTATACATATGAATAGTCAGCTTGTATTTCTGCATGTGTGTGTGTTTGTATATGAGTGAATGTATGTGTGGGTATGTGTTCATGTGTGTATGTACTTGAACATGTATTAGTGCACATATGTGGGTGCATGTTCATGTGTATAGGTGTGTGGAGGCCCTTGATTGATTCTTAGAATCTTTCTGGATTATAATCTTATTCACTGAGATAGTATCTCTCAATCCAGTTCAGAGCTCAGGGGTGTGGCTAATCCTGCTAGCCAGCCAGCTCTGAGGAACTCTGCTTTTTCCTTCCTAAACTGGGGTTGCAGGTGGGATGCTATGTCTACGTGACATTTACTTGGAATCTGGTGATCTGATCTCTGGTCCTCTTGCTTGCTATGAAACCCTTTCCTCCCTTTTTTGATTCCTTTTTTAAAATCTATTCAATGGTATTCAACAACTTATGAAATGACTCATATTCCAAGGTTTTTCTAAGCAAATATATAAGTTACTTTGAGAATTAGACTTAGAGAAGAGTGAGTGTTGTCTATCACTTTCATTTAGCCATAAAACCATTATTTTATGAGAAAAGTAGTTAAAGAAATGTATCAGTTCCCTGTTTTCTTTGTAGTAAATGCATCATTAATGTCAATTAATTGATATTAATGCATCATTAGTATCAATAAATTGTTTATTTTGAATGGAAATATGAAATAACAAAAGAGCTAAATTCTTCATGATAGACTTAGTGGATCCCTTTTCCTCTTGTACCTCTTAAACAAGTTCATTAGATAAATTATTGCTCCAGGTATGATCCATTCCATGATTCACTTTACAATTACTCCACACACACATGGAACCTCCTTTAATAATTTTTTTTCTCATACTGAATTGCTGTTGTTGGTGGTAAAATGATGGATCAAATTATCCACCTGTGCTTCAAGTAAGGAAACAAAGGAATTTTGGATTTCTTGTGTGAAATGTATGGCTTCTCATTTGAGATTAAATTGCTATCACTTCATACACAAGTCTAGACTTCAATTTTAATCTCATAAAAAAGTAAATGAAAGATGCTTTTTACTAGATGAGACTTATAGGTGACCCCTCACATTGGTGCCTCCTTTGACACATCAGTCTAGAAATTCCATTTCAGCAAACAGCATGGAGTGTGCCCTATATCCTGCTTTGTATCGATCTGGAGTTTAGGTAAAACTGATTTGTTCTTCCTTTGTATTTGCTGGATAACTTCAATGTGCTGTATTACATCACTGTGTAAAATATGTTAATAGCATCCCTTAGAATTGGTAGACAATAAATAAGGACAGCACCGAAATGTAAATGTGGAAAACTACTGAAATGCATATTAATCTAAAACATAAAAAGTCAGGAAAGAGCTATTTTTAGGCTTCAATCAATATATAGTATAGCTCAGATTTATAGATTTTAGTACTTTTATTTCTAAAATGCAAATATGCTTTTGCAAGATTAACAGTTTTGTTGGCAGTTCTTCTCTTGCATTACAATTAAAACTGTTAGCGGTCATGTTTTTCAGATGCTTTGGAATAACATGTTTGACCTCTATTCTTTATGCAAATATTTATTTATTTATTTTTCTTGAACAGAGCAATACAAATCCCACAGATGATACCTAGGCAGTTCTCAGTTTGGTTTTGACATAGTTACTTCTATTTTTGATGCTTGGCTTTTATTTTGCAGTTACCTGTGGCAGATTCCATTAACTATTGTGGTAGGAAATAGAAGCCATGTGTCTTCAGAAGCAATTATTTGGGTGTCTAACAAATCAGGTAAAATATGAAGTCTTTCAAGAGGAAATATTTGAACTTTGGCTAATTGTTTAGTAACTTAAGCTCTGGATTTTTTGTTGCTACAAAATGGAATGCAGACATGAGAAAATACAGTAATGATAATCATATGTACAGAATTAGGTATAATATGGTTTAATATGGTTTTTAAACTGTCTAATTTTTGGCTGCCTATGTAATTATTAAATTTACTTGTTTGTTTCATAGTAAGGAGACAATTTTAAGATCAGTATTTATGGTGCTAATTTCTCAAAACTATATAATTTTATACTCACAAATGTAATTAAGCTATAATCACAAACTGTAGTGCCTTATGAAAATTACTGAAGCATACTCCTTGTTTTCTAGGCTCACCCTACTGCCACTTTTTTTTTTTTTTTTAAACCAGACAGTCTCTTTAAGGAATGACCAAGGCAGTAGTCTTCCTGGAATTAGGTAATTACAAGACTAGTAGGGAGGGGCTTAGGCAAGTCCTCAAGCTACCTCCCTGGCAGGGTCAAGCCTCAAGCAGCAGAGAGAGATAAGATTCCATTCTTTTTCTAAATATCTTCAAATAAGATAGTGACCTACTTCAATTCACTGTCAGAAAGCTATTTCTTGAACCCAATCTATAACTTTCAATTTGGAATGTGTAGCAGGTTCCTTTTACCTCTGTCTTCCTTTGACTGTTGGGTGGGGGGGGCAATTATAATCCTTTGTATCGTATTTCATTTAGGTTTAAGTGATCAAAATGTATTCACATTTTGGTGTGCTTGCTGTTTTCAAATTGGTTATTAATTGATACTGCTTTGCTATCATCAGAAATCATTTTAAGCAATCATACATCTTTTTTTCTTTCAAGTAAGGTTAAATATAAATAAATGAACATTTTTTTCCTGTAAGTCTTACTATTGCAAGGGAGATGCAATGTCTATATGCATATACACACATGAACAAAAGAGAGGTCTTAAAACACATATAATTGAGTTATGAAAAGTATTCAAACTTACAATTTCATGTGGAATTTTTATACAAATTTTAACATATTTTAACACATAATTATATATTGTTATTGTTTTCATTTATGTACATTGTATATATAAATATCTTTTCCATCCTTAGCAAACATATACAAAGAATTCTGATATTTTTTTCATATAATAACTTATATGTTGCCTGTCTATTCAGTTGGTGGAAAGAGGGTAATAAATTTAATGTAAAATTACAGAGAAAGAGAAGATTGTATATCAAAAAACATAATGATCCTGAATAAGAAATGGACATTTGAGACAGCAAAATATTGCATGACTTTCAGTGTTTTGTATGAGATTCATAAGCCTTTAAAAGAGTATCTTTCTCTGTTAACCATGTTTTAAAAGGGAGGAAATTAAGACAATAACTTTCCAAAAAGTACCAATGGACTAGTTAGGCAAATGACTGGTTTTCCACTGTTCCTCTGCCAAAACACACACACACACACACACACACACACACACACACACACACACGCATACACACACACACACACACACACACATATACATATACTCATACACATAGCTACACACACATACATACATACTCACAACACATACACATACACTAACTGATTAGATGGGCATTTTGCAGATCGTAGTTACTTGATAGTGTTCTGTACACTTGCATTTGCTCTTTATGGGTTTCACAAATATTATCTCACTTGATTTATTCAGAGTCAAGGAAGTAAAAATATAAGTTGTCCTCTCTGGGTTTCTCTTACATTGTTTTCTTTGCTATTTTGGTCAACTTTTAGTCTAATTACTTTTTTAATCCTGGTTCTGCTACAACAAACACATATTATTTACAAATGCCTACCATCATTTTCTATTTTTCTTTTATTCCCCCAACCTAAAAAACTAGAAAATCTTCTATACCTTGACAATAGCCTACATCTTGGTCATTTCAGATATAAATATAATTTTTGGTTATTATTATTTATTAATAAACTCAAAATATAACTTCTATAATTTTGACTGTGATACTTATCAAAATATCATACTTCATTAGGCCATTGGAAAAGAACTCTTTAATATTCATTGCTCGTCATTAGTTAATTTGAAGAATATTTTGGGATATAATTAATTAGAACTGAAAAGTTATTTAAAAATCTATTACTAGATCTTTCTGGGAATAGTTTCTCCAAAGATCTCATTTGTAGCAAAGATGTAAAAATATTCAAGAACAGTAATAACCTTCAGATTTTAGTTATAAATTTAATAATCTTACTCCATAAAACAATAGATGCCTGTCTTTCTTATTCCCATCAAGTGAAGTAGAAGGTATAGGGAATATTTCCTCTGCCCAAACACACACACACACACACACACACACACACACACATCATCATCATCATCATCATCATCATCATCATCATCATTATCGATTTTAATCTGACTATACTCTGTAAGTTTTTTATCAGGATAATTTTGAAAAACAGCCGAGTTAAATGTTTCACCTATGTAATCTATGGACAGGATCCAGCTTTGAAAAATGAATTTAATATTATATCATTTGAAACTAACAAAATTTAAATAATGTATTTATATCTTAAGCTTGATGCTCTAATATTGTAATATTTTGGAAAAACACTATTAGGGAAAATTATTAACTTTGCTCTTAGCTGAGTTGAATTCAAAGCTTTAGTGTTTTTTGTTATGAGAGAAGTTTAGCATACTTGCAGATTATTTATTTATTCACAAAACAATATTCTGAATGTGCAGAAATGGATTTTCCATAAAATTCAGACATGATTAATAATACCTCTATGAGGTTGTTCTTTTTTTGTACCATTGGTTCTTATTTCACACACATTAAAATGTGGTTGCATTCTAAAGTCACTTAAGAGAAATTGTGTAGATAAGCACATTAAAATTTTTTAAAATACATAAGTTTCAGATTTGATCAGTGATATGCATTTCAGAGAAATATCTCACATTCTGGAACCATCTGGTTAACCTGCCTGAGCTGAGGTTCTTTATGTGTTCCAAAGAACACAAAGGCAAGATTATTAAATATTTGGAAAATTAAATTTTATACTCATTGTCTAGTATAGTTTTGGATTTACATGCATTATGTTTTGATACAGATTTTTTAAATTGTCCAGCTTGTAGTATATATTAGATTAATCTCCTATCCTAATACCACCTTTCCTTGTATAGTATGATTTTTTGAGATTCATTTGTAAAACCATACTTCAGAAGAAAGAAGGGAAGTCTTAAGATTCTAATGAGTATTCTTGTATAACTCACTAGTGAGTGATGAGCTATGAAGCATAGGATTGTGTTATGATTTCTATGGGCTTTGAGTCATTGAAGAAAGTAAAATACAACAATATGTTTATTTTATAATTGTTGATTTATTTATATCAGATTGTGAAAACATGTGAATGCAAATTTTAATTCCTCTTTCTTTTTTAATTCCTATGAGGAACGAACTCTAAAATTCAACATGCAGGCAAATTATTACAGTTGCGAACAGGATTTGGTAAATCAATAAATACTGACTATGAAAGTGAAAAAATAGTTGTATGTGCTATATTGAAAGTGTTAAATATGTAAGAAGTTATGAAATGATTTTCTTGGGTTTTGTTAATTATTGAATTACTCAATGAGCACAAAAAGTTAACATTTTCCAAAGTGATTCCAAAAGGAATTTATTCTCTTTGCCTCTAATTAACTGTGGCAATGTTAGTCTGGAATGAATGAGGTTTCTTGTTTTATAATCTTATTGATGATGTTGAAAGGTCTGTTATTTGTTAGTACTCCTAAGAAAGCAGGGTAGAAGTATACAAGAAACAACAATGACTTTCAATTAAATGAGAACTATTGCTTTAATCACTTTCTTTCTGAATAAAATAGAATCTGTGTCTAAAGCATTTTTTATTCTAGCTGTGTATGCACATACAATCTAATTAAAATGCACATGAATATAGTGAGTGATTTCTTGGGATGTGTATTTTGAGAAACAACGGGAGCATTAAAAGAAAGGGTTTATCAAGAACAAAATATTCATTTTAAGAAAGTCATCAATTAAGATAATAATGAGTAATCAAGTAAAGACCTTTTCTAGCCAATATGAATACAAATAATTAATTAATGAACAGTTTTCAATTACATTTTAGAGTGGAATTTTCTTTTAATTATTAATATTAGTACATATAACATTAAAAACATGTACTTCACTGTTAACTCTTAAGACTTTCTCCTGTCAAATGCTCTTTTCAGAACATCACAGAATAATGTACTTGGATAAAGGGAGCTGGCTTCTGGGAAACATCAATCAAACTGGCTACTTTAGAGTCAACTATGACCTAAGGAACTGGAGATTACTGATTGATCAATTAATCAGGAACCATGAGGTATATATCAGACCTGTTCATCAGCCATGTGCTTTGACATGGGAACACCTGTCTTGTTCATCTTCGATGATTCCTTTCTGTTCTGCCTGGCCTCATAGGTCCTTTCCGTCAGTAACCGTGCTGGTTTGATTGACGATGCTTTCAGCTTGGCCAGGTATGTCTTTTGTTTTCTCTGGATCTATACAATAAATATTCATGCCTGCAAGACTGCCTCTATTAAGCTACTAAATAATATATACATATATATGCATACATTATATATATGTGTGTGTGTGTGTGTGTGTGTGTGTGTGTGTGTGTGTGTTTTGAATTTAAGGTAGTTAAGCCAGTAATTTATCTTTTGCAAGTTATTTTTGTTTGGGTCTGAATATGGTCAATGTCCCAAATTCTTCATCAATAATACCACGGGTTATTTCTAAAACATGAGAAGCTTCATCAATTTCATTGTAAGTTCAGCATAACATTCTGAAGATTTATGTGATCTCTTCTCAATCTCATTAATGAATTCTATAAAATGACCATTGTGCCTTCTGATAGAAAATACCCTCAAACATTAGCAATGTTTCTCCCGGATTTATGCCAGTATATTTTTAAAACTGTTGTGAATGTCATTCTCTATGAAAAGATTGCACTGAAAGATGGAAGTACGTACCCAACAACATGTTAATCTTATAATCTTGCACATGTACTAGAAATGTAGGTTTACTTTCACAATTACACTTACAATATCAAGATCAGATATTCCCCTGAAACGGTTATCAAATGAAGTGATATTGATCAAACCATTTGCTAAATTAGAAGAGCAAATAGTAAATGAAGAGTAAATAGTAAAATGAACACAATCGTTAAATGCCTTTTTATTCAGATTGTTTTATTTTAAAAATCTATTTTTATAAGATTTGGATGAGAGTAAGTATCTCTCTCTCTTTTTCTCTCTCTCAACTTGTCTATCATGGTTTGCCACACTTTCCCCTAAAATAATTCTGTGGAACAAGCTAGTTATGCTTATACTCATGCTCATGTGAGCACAGGTTGATAAGAAAAAGCACAGCTTCATTGCTAGAATCAGAAACTAGCTGTCTTTACAGGTTTTTCATTTAATCAAATCTCTGTTCACTTCCATATGTTAGAAAGCACTTCATTCCCTGTAGCATTCTAATCCGTCAAAACTAATGAGCTTACATATAGAACACTGATAATTACTTTGACAGAAGCAAAACTAAAGGTATGGAACCCTGTTAACTGAGATTGTGTGTGTGCCTGTGTGTGTTGTGTGTGTGCATGTGTATGTATCTAACTAAGTACTTCCCATAAAGAGGCTAAAGAGGAGATTCCAGGTGCTTTCATATTGATTTTTGCCAATTTTGTTGCCCCTAAAGTGTACAGGACCTTGACTAATAGTCTTTTCTTATATTGTTAGTCACACTGAGTCAGAGCTTCATCCTGACCAAGCTCATCACACTGCATTCACAAATATGCTACTCTCTAGGAGATACATCTAAGATCAATTTTCAATAAAGGAGTTCTAGTTAAAATTATGCTAATTTTATTAAGGGCATATAAGTGTTTATTGAGTAGAGGTGAATGAGTATCCTTCCATGCCATAGCCTATCCTATTATGAAAAATTTTAGAAATGACAGAGGTGGAGAATGGCCTGTTGCAATAGTGATGCATAGAGACAATAATTTAGCTTTTCCTTTGCAACAAAATATAAAGTCTTTGAAGAAAATAGAGAACAAAGTTATTTCTATGAAGTTTAGAAAATTCGCAAAATTATTTCTGTGAAGTTTAGAAAATTCACAAAGCCAGAAAGAGTTTTAGCTCATTCTGCTTGGGAAAGAAGCTGGAAGAGAATGCCAAGAATGAAAAACTAACTCTTACTGAGAACCAATTATTAAATCCTCAATAGGGGTAGACATTGTGACGTTTTTCATACAATTCAGTGTTCTTTCTTATTTTTGAAAAAAATAAGTCTTGGGCACTTTCATTTTTCACATTTCTTATGACTATCCACACTATTGTGAATACCCAGGACTAGTTTTCTGTTGTACTCACTTGTATTTTATAGGAGTGATTTCTGTAAGTAAAAATTGGAGCTGAAAGACAATAAGGTTTTTTTTATAACCATCAGAGATTGCATTGCAAAGTTTTCTCACTTGAATCTTCTGTCAACTGTAAGAGGAGGTCCAACTCATTCATATTAGCCATTACAACAAAAGTGTTGTATGTATACACATATACACATATATGCTCATATGGCATATATGTATATATATATTCACACTGTACATATATATATACACAATATTTTTATGTACTGTGGAGAAGTTTACAAATTAATTATTTTGGTAGCATCTATTTTACAATGTTTTCTTTCAAAAGTGTGTGAAATTTTTCACTTTGTGTAGTTCATAATTAATTCAAAGCTATTTTAGTTTTATGTGAAATAATTCATTTAATTTTTAAATCTTAAGTATGCACAAAATTTTTGAACTTTTGGGAATTTTTTAAACTTTATTTATTCATTCAGTCATTCATTTTGTGTGTGTGTGTGTCTGTGTGTGTGTGTGTGTGTGTGTGTGTGTATCAGAGGACACTGTGGGTCCCTATGGAGGACCCATAGTGACTTTAGGAACCTTCCTGGATTGCTTCCATCTCCTTTTTGCTTCCCTCTGGGATTTCCCAGGCTTGGTCCACCAGGGTAGAAGTGCAGGCTAGGGCCCTATCCAGCTGCCAGTTAAGTGGAACCTGTAAACTGAACTCAGGTCCTTTTGCTTGTAAGGCAGTGTCTTAATCCCTGAGCCATCTCTCCAGTTTGGAAATGATTTTTTATACATATTGTTTAACTTTACATTTGTCTCCTCAGTCCATTTTCTAATCAATCTTAATGTATTTCATCATAGAGAGAGGTCTACTTTTTTAAATGAATAAATCTATCACTAATCATTCCAGTGCTAGTTACTTCTAATTTTTTTCCTTTTTATATTTGAAATATCTTAATCTTAATAGATTCTCATTGTAAGATATTGATTCGATTTTTGGTTATTTGGTTTATATTCTTTTTTTCTTCATGGCACTGTTTTAATTTTGTTAGTTTAGATTTATAGTTAATGCAATTAACAGAACATTATTGTTTCTTATTCAATATCTTATATTTTTTCATGTGCATTAGATCAGTTGATGAATTCCAATGACTGAATATACATTGGATTTACAAATTAATGAACAGAGTATAAATACCTTCTTTAGTATAAGGTTTCTATCCACCATGCATTATTTATCTTATTTGCTCAGGATTCTACATCAAGTCCTATGATGCTATGGACATGGATTTTGGTAAAGCTGCCTTATTTACTTGAGATTTAAATGGAAAATGCTGCTACAGGAATGGCACTACTTCTACATTTACATATTCTAATTTGCATTGCTTGTGTATAGGGGAACAGTTAATATATTGCCTCGCAGCTTTTAGCATACTGTACTTACACTTTGAAGTCAATGATTAAAATGCCATGATATTTTCACTCTCAGCATGTCTGGTTTATAATTTAATAGAGCATTATTAGATTGGATGATGTAAAAATGAGCAAAATATATTCTTTCTTGTCAATGAACCCACAATCTAGCAGGAAAAAATAACACACTGTAGTTTTATTCAGGTGCTGTAAATAAAGAAAGTAGACAAGGAAGATTAAGGAAATGACATTAAAATAGTGAACGTTTATTGTAAAAACCCATTAAAGAATTAAAAGTGTAAGAATAAAAACAGAAAAAGAATATTAATATCTATATGTGTATATGTATGGCTGGAGAACTATTTTTTTTAATTATTTATTCAACTGTGTGCATATGCGTGTGTATGTGCGCGCGCGTATGTGTGTGTGTGTGTGTGTGTGTGTGTGTGTGTGTGTCTGTGTATGTGTAGAACCACGGACGAATTCGCGAACCACCATGGACGCCTCCACCTCCTTCTGCCCTGGGATTCACAGGTTCCGCCCTACCAGGACCAGAAGCGCAGGCCTCCCCCGCTTCCGCCTGGCGTCTATACGTGGGATCTGGGATCCGAACTCAGGACCTTCCGCCTGCAAGGCAGAGGCTTAACCCCTGAGCCACCTCTTGGCTGGAGAACTATTATACCAACAGTAGTTCTTATAAAATTAATTATTTAGTTGTCAAGCTTTGTTAAAGAATAATACAGTATGAACTGTGGATGTAGTTTAGTTGATAGACTATTTGCCTAGCAACACATGAAACCCCGGGTTTAGTTCCCAGCACTGCATGAAACTGGGCATAGTGATACATGCCTCTGATCATAGCATTTGGTAGGTGGAAGAAGGAGAATCAGAAGTTCATCCTATGTTATATAGCACGTTTGAGTGTGTCCAAAATAAAATATAGCAGTTTGATAGATGACGAAATCAAGATTTTTCAGAAGTAAGCAAGATACAATTTTCTGTTATGATATTCATTAGTTAACATGTAAAAAAATCAGAAATCTCAGAAAATTTGCAATAAGCAATAAACACATGCAAAGGTATTTCATGTTGTGAGCATATCAGTGGATTGTGGACTTGGTTTGGGATCTTTTCCTAAGGTGTGGAACTTGTTGAAGATGTTTCCAATTGTTTTTCTGGGCACCATGTCAAGACTCAGTTAACTGTAGATATATGAGCTTATATTTGGATCTTCAATTCTTAGCCATTGATCTATGTGTCTATTTTCGAACCAGTACCAAGCTGTCTTTATTACTATGGATTTGTAATATAGATTAAAGTCTGATATGGTGATAGTTCCAGCAGAGATTTTATTACTCAGGACTGTTTTTTGGTATCCTGGGCCTTTTGTGTTTGCATATGAATTTTGAGATTGTTTTTGTCAATTTCTGTGAAGAATTGCATTGGAGTTTTAATTGATATAGCATTGAATCTGAATATTGCTTTTGGTAGGATGATAATTTTTACTATGTTAATTCTACTGATCTAGGACATGTGAAGTTCTTCCAGTTTCTTATGTCTTCTGAAATTTCTTTCTTTAGGGTTTTTAAGTTTTCATTGTACAGGTCTCTCACATCCTTGTTTACATTTATAAAAAGATATTTCATTATTTTTAGAGGTCATGGTAAATTGAATTGTTTCCCTTAGGATTTTTTCACCTTTTTCATCTTTGCAGTATAGGAAAGCCACTAATTTTTGAACATTAATTTTTTAACCTGCCACTTTTCTGAACTTATGTATTAGTTCCAGGAGTTTCCTGGTGGAGATTTTGGGTCTCTCCAGTATAGAATCATGTCATCTGCAAGTAGAGATATCTTGAATTCTTCTTTTCCTATTTAGTATCCCTTTTATCTCTTCCTCTTCACTTATGACTCTAGCTAAGACTTCAAGTGCAATAGTGAATAGAAGTGAGGAGAGTGTACGACCTTGCTTAGTTCCTGATCAAAGTGAGAATGCTTTAATTTAGGCACCATCTAGAATGATCCTTGCTATGGACTTTTCTCACATTGTCTTAAATTATGTTGATATAATTTCCTTCCATCTTTATTGTCTCTAGGACTTTTAACATAAGAGGATGTTGGATTTTTGTCAAAAGCCTTTTCTGTGTTGATGGAGAAAATCATTTGGTTTCAGACCTTCTATTTGTTTATATGATGAATTGTATTTATTGATTCGCATATATTGAACCGACCTTGTATATCTGGAATACAATCCTACCTGGTCATAATGAATGATCTTTTGATATGTTTCTGAATATGCTTTACCAAACTTTTGTTGAGTGAGATTTGGTAGTTTTCTTTTTATATTGTCTCTTAATTTAGTTTTGGGATTAAGATAATATTAGCTTCATTAAAGAGTTTGGAATTGTTTATTCCTTTGTTACTTTGTTTAAGGAGTAATGGTGTTAGTTGTTATCTAAATGTCTGGTAGAATTCTGCACCAAATCCATCCAGTCTTGGGCTTTATTAGTGGGAAGATTTGTAATTACTTCTTTAGCTTTGTTACTTGTTATAGAATATTTAAATTTCAATTCATCCAGATTCAATTTTGGTAAGCTGTGTCTACTCAGAAATTCTTTCATTTCTTTCTGATTGTCAAATTTGTGGAGTATACTTTTTGAGATATGACCTGATGAATCTCTGAATTTCTTTCATATCAGTTGTGACAGTACTAGTACCATCATTAATTTCATTAATTTGTGTTTTCTATCTTTTGGTTTTGGTTAATTTTACTAAAGGTTTATCAATTTTGTTGATTTGCTTCAAAAACCAGTGCTTTGTTTGTTTCTTCGTGTCATTTTCTTTGATATCAATTTATGATATTTCTCCCTGATTTTACTAATCTCTACTTGTCTACTGTTTGGGGGGATTGAATTGTTCTTGCTTCTCCAAAGCTTTAGCCTGCATTGTTGTTATTTACTTGTGATGTTTCCATTTTTTTTTTTTTTGATGTAGGCATTGAGTGATATAAACTTTCCTTTTAGGACCACCTTTATAGTGTCCCAGAGATTTCCATATGTTGTGTTTTTATTATCATACAGTTCTAGGAATTTTTGAATTTCCATTTTGACTTCTACCTGGACCCTTTCCTCATTTAGTATCATGATGTTTAGGTTTCAATAATTTGTGTATTTTCTGTCATTTACCTTATTGTGGACATCTAGCTTTATTTCATGGCAATTAGATAAAGTGTTCCTGTATATGCAGGATTTGCTATATGGTCCACTTTGGAGAAAGTTCATGGGCTGATGAGTGTATCCTTGGTGTTAGGATGTAAAGTTCTGTAAATAGATATTGGTCAGGTCAGTTTGGTTTATGGTTTGATTCAGATCCAGTATGTCTCTGTTCAATTTTTGGCCTGTTGTCCCAACATTGGTGAGAGTGGGGTGTTAAAATTCCCTAATATTATCATGTTCGTATAGAATTGTTTTAATCATTGTGGTGCTTGCTTAATGAATGTGGGTGAGCCTACACTGGGTGCATGAATGTTCAGAATTGTAAAGTCTTTGTGATAGATTGTTCCATTGACAAGTATGAAGTATCATTCTTTTTTTATGATTTGTTTTGGTTTGAAATCTATTTTGTTAGGTATTAGAATTGCTACTCCTGTTTGTTTCCTTGTTCCATTAGCTCAGAGTACCTTTGACCATCCTTTTGCTGTGAGATTGTGCCTGTCTTTAATGGTGAGATGTGTTTCTTGAAGGCAGCAGATAGGTTGTGATTTTTGATCCTTGTTTGTAGTCTATGTCTCTTGATTGGAAAGTTGGGTTCATTTTATTGACATTTAGGGTTAGAATTATGAAATGTTTACTAATTCCTGTCAATTTATTTGTATTTTTTTGTTTAGTAGCTGTGTTGGAACTATAGTTCCCTTCTATCCTCGTGGGTATGTTTATTCTTTTCTTTCAACTTGATTATTTCTTCTAGTATATTCTGCAGGCCTGATTTGGTGATCACATAGGTCTTCAATTTAGCCTTATGGTGGAAAACTTTTCTTTCACCTTCAATCATGACTGATAATTTTGATGGATATATTTGTTTGTGATCATTCATAACTTGAAGTACATCTCTCTAAGTTTCTGGCATTTATGGTTCCAACGAAAAGTCAGCAATTATTCTAATAGATTTACCTTTAAATATGACTTGGTTTTTCTCTTTTGAGGCTTTGAAAGCGTTTTCTTTATCTTGTATCTGCAGTGTTTTGACTATTATTTGTCTTGGTGAGTTTCTATTTTGATCATATTTGATTGGTATACCATATGCCTCTTATATTTGGTTGGGGATCTTTTCCTAAGGTGTGGAAAATTTTCATTTATGATAGTGTGAAAAAAAATCCCTTCTGGTGTGTTTTTTGGATTACTTGTTCTGGAATTCTATGAATTAGTAGGTTTTACTTTTTCAAAGAGTCCCATAGCTCTTGAATATTCCTCAGAATATGTTTTTTTAGCTTTTTCAGCCTCTTTAATTAAACAATTTTGCTCTTCAGTCTTGTCTTACAGTTTCGATAATCCAGTTTATGCTTCATAAATTCTTTGGTGAGACTTTGTTGAATTTTGGTTGTAATTAGCTTGTTTTTAATTACATGTTTAATCTTCATATGAGACTTTTTCAACTGCTCTATGCTTAGTTTTTTCTTTGTCTGAATTTTTCTTCTCATGTAGGTGACTATTATTTTCCTGTTCATATTTGCTTATGTGGTTATTCATCTCCTCTCAGACTTCCTCTTGAATTTTTTTGATGATATTAACAATCAAGCTTTGAAAATCATTATCTTGGTTATTGATTTCCTGACTAAATATCCAAAAAGTTATTCAGATTGGAATCTATCTTTATGGGATCAATGTTTTTTGTAGGAGCATTTTTTTGTCCTGGGTTTTGTTGTGTTTTGTGGCTTTATAATATGAAATGGGCATTTTCTGTTAAGTTTTTAGTTTTTTTCTTGGCTATGTGTTTCTGATACTTTTAAAAATATATTTATTTTGTGTGTGTGTGTGTCTGTGTGTGTGTTTGTTTCTGTGTATGTGTCTGTGTGTATCAGAGGACATTGTATGTGCCTGTGGAGGTCCAAGGGTGGCTTTGAAAATCACCCTGAATTTCACTGCCTCCTCTTAGCTTTGCTCTGAAATTTACCAGGCTGTTCTTTCCTGGACTCAAGTACAAACTTCCACCATTTCTTCTTTGTGTTTTTATGTGGGATCCAGGATCCAAACTCTGGATCTTCTATTTGTGAGGCAGAACCTTAATCCCTGAGCCATCTCTCCATACCGACAATATGCATGTTCAACAAAGTCATAGCAATAAATCTAGAGAAAAAAGATGCCTACCTGGTACAAGAAATATTTGTAACACTAACCAGAGAGGTATATCCCTAAGTCATATTCTATTCAAAATACTAAGGACATGTACAGAGCAATATATATGTGTGTGCATACACATGTATATATGTGTGTGTGTATACACATGTGTATATATATATGTATATATACAGTGAAGACTGTAGGAAACACAAATCTTCATGTAATTACAGATTAATCAGAAGGGGTTGGGGAATTGTATTTTAAGCTCTAAGTATCAATTACTCACTCAAACTGTTATACATAGTAAAAATCATTTGTGATTACTGAAATATAGAAAACATTTTCACAATACAAACAGTGTAAAAGATGTGTCATTAAACCAGCACTATGAAAGGTGCTTGAAAAGTTCTTTAAAAGTGAAAAGAAGTACTAACAACATCCTTGAGATGGAAGGAACAAATAAACCATGTTACAACACTATATGAATAGATGAGGAATGGTAAAACCCCTAGTTAAAAAAAGTCACAAAAATTAATATACACCTTACATTAATGGCCGAATATTAAAAAGCACAGACTTGCATATTAGATTGAGAATATGATCCATCTATTTGTTGATACCAGTTAAAAATGTATGTCTCAAACTGTGAGAAACACCAATATTTGTATGAGGACAAACAGATAAGAAAGAATGATAACAACCAAATGGAACTCAGAAGCAAAGAGTTGTCATTGTTCTTATATCTGACAAAAGAAGCCTCTCGGACAAGACAAAGAAAGTTATTTCACACTGTTAAAGGAACAATCATAAAGAGGACCTTAGACTTCAAATGTGTGCCAAATATTGGAACACCTAATTACATAAAACAAATATGATTATAAGTAGAGTCACAGAGTAACCCAACACAATAATAGTATTTGATTTAAGTATTACGCTTTTACCAATGTGCAGCTAATCTCAGAAATGAAGAGATACATCTGCATTAAAAGATATCAAACAGGCCTGATAAATGCCTACCTAACATTCCATCTAAACACTGTAGAAATCACAATCTTCTCCCCAGCTCATAGAACTTTTTCTAAAATAGATCATGTGTTAGGACACAAAGTCACCCATAACAAATATAGGAAAATTAAAATAATATATTCTGTCTGCTCACAGATAATAAACTAAATTAACTGCAATAGAACTACAAAATACCACAAATTCATGGATATTGAACACATTATAGAAGAACAAATGGATTATTGAAAAAATAAGGTAGGAATTCTAAAATTCCTGGAATTGTGTATAAATGAAAGGAATCCTAAGAGAAAGTTTACAGATAAAAGTATCCATAATAAAAGAAAAAAATAGATCTTAAGGAAATAATGATGTAACTTAGGGTCTTGGGAAAACAAGAAAAAGCCAACCCCAAATCATCAGAAAGCAGCAATTAACCCAAAATTAATGACATAGAATGAAACAAAAAGTAAAAAAAATACAAAAAAAAATGAAAAAGAATTTGCTTTTTGAAAAGATAAATAGGATCAATAAATTCTTAGCCATATTGGCCAATAGAAAGAGATATGGCCCAAGTTCATAAAATTATAATTGCAAGGAAATATTAAAACAGATACCATACTTTAAAAATTTATATTCCACTAAATTAAAAAAACAAAAAAATTATGATTTTCTAGGTGCATCTGATCTAACAATATTAAACAATGATCTGATAAGCAACATAAACAGATTCATGGCAAGCCATGATACGGAAGAAGTAATAAAGACTCCCAACTCAAGAAGGCACAGGCTCTGTCTTCCGTCCATATATTTCTGATTTTTTTGAATCAGACAGAATTTGCACACTTAAATAGCTGTTGCAACAGCTTCCCTGGATGTGAAAGGGGTCAGTTTAGGTTGCTTGGTGCTCTTTTGTAAGTAAGGTTGTTGCGTGCCCAAGGGGTATGTGAGCCCAGCTCTGGTTTAGGGGGTTGACAGGGTTTTTGTCTAGTTTTATCTGGGAGGTTAAAGATTGGGCATCAGGGTTTGTTAGATGTTTGAATTAAGTGTCACAGCAATTTTAAGAAGATAAAACAGGGCTGGAGAGATGGTGCAGGGGTTAAGACTCTGCCTCCAAAGATGAAAGTCCTGAGTTCAGATCCCAAGTCCCATCTAAAAACACCAGGTAGAAATTCTGGCAGCCTGCCCTGGTTGGCAGAGTCTGGGAAATCCTAGAGTTGAAGCAAGAAGGTAAAAGCAATCCAGCATGATTCTTGAAGTCACCCTTGGCCCTCCACACTGACACCCAATACCCTCTTACACACACACACACACACACACACACACACACACACACACACACAATCAATCAGTCAATCAATCAATAATAAAGATTTAAAAATACTGACAAAAGAAGGAAGCTAAAGCAATATGGGTATGGTAGCTAGGGGTTGGAATTGAGTGGCGTATGGAAGGTATTAGATGGTTAGGGGTATGTGAAGGTGGATGACTAAGATCCTGAAGGGGTGGGTGTGTATTGTTAGAAATCTTGTTTTGATGACTATCATTTGCAGTTAAAAGTAAAATAAAATGGTATACTTTTCTTAGAGTTAGATGTGAAGATTATCTTCTGTTGAATGGTGAGATTCTTGGGGCCTTCAGTTTTATGCAGTCGGTCTGCTAGTTCTTGCCCCGTGGTTTCTGTGGCCTCTATTAAATTTTTGGATTTTTTTTTAATGATTAGTGGTGTTGGGGGTGGCTGGATAGAAGCTTAGGTTAGTTAGGTAGTGAGAAGACTGAGTGAGGTTAGGCAGTAGCTGGTTCCAGCCAGGAAACATGAAACAGATTCCCAGGTAGGATCCCTGAAAAACAAGTATATAATGAAATGGGACCACAATAGCAACTGGATCCAGCCCTGGAAAGTGGCATATGGGGATTTTTATGATGTTTTCTTAGTGTTTTGGGTCCTCTGCCTGATTCTCTTGTACTTTTTTAAGGTTTCTATTGTAGAATATATGTTGATCATTCATTTGCTTAATGCAAAAAATAGAATGAATGATATCTCTAAAAACCAAAAGAACACATAAAATAAAAATGCTCCCTAAAATGACAAGATGAGAACCTGCTCAGTGTAATGGCTGACCTGTCCTAAATGAAGGTGAGAAGTGCTGGCTTAGAAATCTATGGTGAGAACTGCTTTGGCCCACTGAATTTTTAACCAGGTCTTTCCACCCTGCAATGGGGGTGATGGGAAACACTTCCCTCCACTGAATGAAGAGTGCCATGAAAACCCAGGACAGCTATTCTTGATTTCTTAAATGCTTTTCACTGTTTTGTGAGTTATGATTCTGTGAAATTACTTAGTTTTAGGATTCTTTCTTCAATCCCTATGCTTTTCTGTCTTTTAAAAATGTTGCATGCTCTTACAAGCTGCACTGCAAATGAAGTTATGAGAATTGTTAATAATAATAATAACAAATCCTTGATTTTATACATGGTTTATTGGACTCCGTGGGCAGAGGGAGGAGAAGATTGCTTAGCTTTTTGTGTTTGATTCCATGGTAGATAAATAACCATCTAAGAATATGCTCGTAATGATCTTTTGTTAAGCCATTGAAATGTGTGTGCAAAAGAATTAAAATTAAATATTTATTAAATACTAAAAGTGATAAATTTGCTTATTACAAAATAAGGTTTATTACTGGCTATATGCTTCCAGTCCTCTGCTATTGACCAATAACTATTAGAATTAGCTGGCAGGTATCCCCTCAACCTTTCTTACCAATGGGGATTCAGAGTCCATCTTTTCAGTATTTCTTGGCCACCCCCCAAAACAACCAGTGTTCACATGCCCGAGGCCAGAGACTCTAGCTATCCGTTTGTCACTAAGAGCAAATGAACACCTTGGGACACAGGTTACCTTGAAGCTCTCATTTTATTCCCTTCTGCATGCAATGATTTAAAACCCCATAACCAAAGTCCTCTAAATTAGGCTTAGTTTTTGAGACACTTTTCTACAGATAAGTGCTAAAAATACTCTGAAAGCATTTCCAGGACATTTTTCTGTAATGAGCTGGGTATCTTCACCTTTCTTTCATTACATCCCAGTGAATGCCTTAAATGTATTTCTGTATTTCCCAGCTACTTTCTCCTGTTTCCGGCCAGCACATGCTGGTTTGCTCAAGGTTACAAAGTGAGTTAGGTGCCTCTTTGAGTTGTCTTTAGAAACCTGTTGAGGGTGGAGTCACAGATGTTGTCCTTGGGATAAGGATTTATGGAGAGTTACTTTTCCAAGTACTTCTGAGAAATACAAATCTCCTAAGGCATTAAGACTAGTTCTGCAGCTCTCAAGGATGGCAAACTTTTTTCAGAGACATTTGAAGTACATCACATTAAATCAAAAGGAAATTTCTAACCTTCTGATGCCAAATTTGTGTTTCAGATGTGAGGGAGAGAATGTTTCAATATTAATGTCTAACGCTTGAAAATACTGTGTGGAAAGTAGAAGAATTTCAGTATTTGACATTACTGGGCAGGTTTGATCCGTTTTCACAACAAACAGCCTGTATTTTTAAGTTATAAAACCAGGTGATGTCTGTGGGCCACATGAACTAATATTTAAATATTCTCAACGTAAGTGAAAAGTTGCTTGAGTAAGTCTATATGTTTTGTACTCCTTAGTTGCTCATGCCTTAAAATTTATTTCATAACTTCCATTATGGTTATGCTCCCTGGTCACATGCAATGAAAATGGTGATTCCTCTTGATGCTCTAATTGGTTCAAAGTATAAGCCCAGGATTTAGTTGAAATTTGCCTACAGTTGCCTGAGATTTTTAAAAAATATACCCATTCATATATAGTTGGCTTAGGAAGAAGTCCCTTTAATGTTCATATATCACTTTTAATTGAGTAGTCTATACAATGTACTTTTGAAATGAAACACTGAATATTTTTCTAACCTTTGAGACCTGGATGTTTTTATCTTAGTGTTTCTCTTTATTGAATTTGAGTTATCTCTTCCAATGTCCAGTGGAAGGATAGGCATGTGCAAGTTCATTGTTTCTTCCAGCACAACCCAAGAAACTTCTTAAATCAGAATCATCCTTATTTCAAATTGTGCATTCCTAAAGCTGTCTGAGAATCATTGTTCTATAAAGCATTTCATAGATTTCTAATGCACAGAGGACTGTAATAGAGTCACAGAGTACATATGACATCAGCTTAGAGAAGCGCCCTCACTTCAGAAGAAAAGATTCTTAAAAATCAGCACTGTTAACAGCAGCAAGTGTAACTTCTTCTACATCTTAGAATCATGTGTTTGTCACTAAAAAAACAAGACACCAGGAAAGTGGTTGTAAATATTCCAAAACATTTCATCCTCCATTGTTTTTAATTATTTTAGATATGCTACTTGACAGATTTAAATTTAACTCATAACCTATCTGTGAAAATTTTCCCTAAATTATTAGAAAGTTCTACTCAAGGATGAATCATTTCTATATTCAAAAGATCATATTAACAGTAAACTCCTTCTAGTATAATTATTGTCAGTTAACAGTGGTTGTGGGGAAGTGTCGTTTCTTTTGCTGCTTAGCTGCCGATAAGTTGCCAGGGGGGTCCAGTGAATGACTTGTCACTCACACTCAAGAAACTAATTAAACTCAGTGTTTCATACACAGAAAAGGCATAAAAGTAATAGAAGTACATGTTTGGAAGAAAATGGGTAATAAAAATGACCTTAATCACTTATATGAAGCAATTATAAAAAGCTGAAAGTAGAATTACCATATGACCCTGATGTACCACTTTTTGAATGTTCACCAAAAAAACTCTAGGTCAACATACTAGAGATATTTTCACATTCATGTTATTGTTGATCTATTCATAACAATGAAAAAAGAACTCTTCTGGATGCCCATCCACAGTCCAAGGTGAATAGGTAGAAGGGAAAGGAGAGAGAGAGAGAGAGAGAATATGAATTAGGAGGAAGACAAAGTCTTATAACCTCCTAAAGAAATGAACACAATGTCTTAACGCTTACTTCAAGGCTTCATGTTTTAAAGAACTTTAGCATTTGCTATGTGACACTTTTTTAGGAAAGATACCACACTACCATCTATTTACCCCACATAGGGATTTAATAACACATCAAAGTATCAATGATAACAGAGTGCAACTTGGAGAATCAATTAGATTGTTAGGATTTCTCTCAGAAGCAGGGTTGGCTCAAAGTCAGTTACATTGCTTTATCATATGAATGTCAGGTGGATTTTAATTGATAAAATCATAGCAGCTGTGAAACTCTTTGAGGAGATCAAAAACGTTAACATATGGAATATAAAGAGTAAAGGATGTTTCCACAAGAGATAACTGTGATGGGGCTGGAGAGGTGGCTCAGGGGTTAAGCCTCCGCCTTGCAGGCGGAAGGTCCTGAGTTCGGATCCCAGATCCCACGTATAGACGCCAGGCAGAAGCGGGGGGCGGCTTGTGCTTCTGGTCCTGGTAGGGGGGAGCCTGTGAATTCCGGGGCAGAAGGAGGTGGAGGCGCCCATGGTGGTTCGTGAATTCGTCCGTGGTTCTACACATACACACACACACACACACACACACATAGAGACACGCGCGCACGCACATACACATGCATATGCACGCAGTTGAATAAATAATAATAAAAAAATTAAAAAAAAAGAGATAACTGTGATTAGCAAGAATGAAAAGAGGAGTTAACACTGTTAATGTAGGACCTTGTGTTTCAGCATCCTTAGTCAGCTCCTTAAAGTTCTCTGGAAGCTCCACTAAGAAATGTCTGGAATTACACTTGATCTGCTGTAAATTCACATTGATAAGAAGCCTTGTGACATTTTCTGTTTACCTAAAGACACAGTTGCTCAGCTGAGTTAACTTCACTAGTTTCCTAGGGAAAGAGAGCTTGATCTTAGGTGATTTTTCATTTCACCTATCACCATGACCTTCTCTTATTCACTATTAATCCATGCCATGGTTTAACATCATGCATACCCTTTTAAGAATCAAATAACCACAATAATCATAATCTTGTCTTTGAGATTATGACCATTACGTTATTAAAACTGGATTAATGCATCCACTCACCTATGACCGTCCCTTTGAATCTTATTTTGTCAAGGAAGAGTCACACTCCATCACATGGAACCCTTGAGTTTTTGAGCGATATAGACAGAAAGTAAGGGCAAGAGGGAGAGGAAGAGGGAGAATATGCATAAGTATGTCATGGCTCATAAAGAGACAACTTTTAGAAGTAAGTTCTGTCCTTCCACTATGTGAAATACAGGCTGCTAGAGATAGAACTCAGGTCATCAGGTTTGTGTCTAACATGCTGAACTATCTTGCTGTCCCCGCATTGTATTATTTTACTTACATCTATTTTTTTAATTAAAAAATATATTTTGGGTTACATTTATGCTTACTATCTCTTTTTCTTTTTCTATTTATTTATTTATTTCTTCCACTCATACAAAGTTGATAAGTACCTCATTCTCCTCCCTCCCTCCACCCCTCCCTGAATCTCCTTGCTACCTCCCGCTTTTCCCTTTCTCCCAGTGCTCCCTCCCTCCCAACCATTCCTGGAGCATCCTTTAGTGTGCATGTCAAACTTCCCTCTGGGTCCTCTTCTCTGATGAGGTGTAAGGACTTAGTGGCATCGCCTAGAGCTCTTTTTTGTGTCCCCCTTTAGTATAGGAACACTATTGTGGCTGTTAATCCCTTGCCTCTAAGACTCCTAGTGACTGTGATCCGTGCTAGACTTTGGGGGGCTCAATGATATGTTGGTAACTACTTACATCTATTTTTAAAAGAAGTGTTGCCAGATGATCCTTTAGGTTAAATGTAGCAGAGCCTTGTAGATGGTCATTAGGTTTAGAAAATAAATAGAAATATAATTGGTATATTACATAGTAAATAGAGTGAATAATTTACTCTGTGGAGGAGCTAAGATGTCAACTTTTACCAACCACAGCAACATTAGTTTAAAAATAAGAGCATATCATCCCTCATATTCTCAGTGTTTTTCCAAAGAGAGCCCTTCTTTGAGAAAAACGTGATCTCTTTGTCATAATCCAAGGTCCCTTACCCTGTAAAACTACCTGAGTCTGCTTGGCACCTGCTGTTTAACATACTACTATCATAGGCATAAGCATAGACATGACCAATAAATATGGTGGAATTAAGGGTCATTACTATTCCTTGTAACTAATTATATGCTTTGGGGCTCTAAGTGTTTGTAATCCACTTTCCATTTCTTGATTTTTAAAAATTACATCTGGTAATCTTTTCAGTATTCCAAAAATTTATTCCTGCCTGTCTCATTTCATCTTTGTCTTACATTTGAATACTAACCTGTGTCTGTTTAATTTGATTTCTCTTCCTAATTAGTAAGAGCTTTGGCTATGAAGATAGACAAAATTGGAATTTTAATTCTGAATTATTGACAATTTGGTGAGGACTTTTTATGAGGATTAAAGTAGATCACACATATACTGGTCTAGCATAACTAATAGCATACCTAGTATATTATTTCTCTTCTATGTGTTTACCCCCTTCACGATACCTACAATCTTGCATGACAAGCACAAACCATTGTTCTTTGCTGTGTACTATCCTACATTCTATTATATTCATTGATTTCGTTTTGATAGACATCTTTCTGGGCTGTTCCAAAGCATACATTGGATGCATCCTGGTATAAAACATAGGTAGAAATGGAACAAGTAAAACATAACTGTTTCTGCTCTGTCAAAGAAAATGGAAAATGCTTCCTTTTGATAAAGATCAGTAGATATCCATTTGATTCTGATTGCTCAAAGAAAAAGTATAGGTTTTGAATGAAACATCCAACCATCCAATATAAATTTCCACCTCTTTGAGTTATTTTATAAATTAAACCTATAATTTTATGGTATAAAGTAAACCATAATTTTATGGGTATCAATATAGTTTTCTGAACATATATTTCATTATGCTATTCTCATTTGTTTCCCACATTTTTCCTTCATAACCTGAGACCTCCTCTAAATGATCCCATTTCTCCCTTTGTTTTGATACAGACATATTAATTACCTTCCCTTTTACCTTCCATGCTTCCTTCCCTCCTGTTCATGGATCTCTAAAGAAGTATCATTGCTAATTCTTCTATGAAGGTTTTATGGAATTTGGTATAAATCCATTTAATCCATGGTTGTGGGGTTTGGTTGTTGTTGATATTGTTAAGAGGTGTTTATATTTTCATTACCTTCTCATTCTAGTACTTATTATGAATTCATTTAAGTTTAATTTAATATCAATAGATCTGTAAATGTTTATATTCATTTTATGGATTTTGTAGTTTTTTTAAATATAGTTTTCAAATATTTCCTCATGATTCTCTGGATCTCACTGAACTTTGCTGTGATGCCCTCTCTTTTAGATCCCACTCTTTGTTGGTTTTATTTGTACATTTCTCTCTTAGCCACCGTTTCATAAATTTGTGCTCTGGTCTTTATATTTCTTGTTATTCTCAGTTTTAAGAGTTTGTTGATTCTTGCATTTCTTTTTTTATTCATTTGTTCTACTTTTACAAGACATTGAGTATTCATCCCACCTTTCCTCCCTCCCCTCCCTCCCATTCCCTTCCTTCCTTTCACTATTCAGCCCACTCTTCTGCCTGTATGTTTCTATGGACCTTAGGGTTCATTCTGGTTTGTCTACTCCTGTGGGGATTCAGACCTCTGTAGTGTAACAAGTTAAGTCTCTTCAGGCAACCCCACTGGTATATACATTTCCCTTCACTCATCTAGCTTTAGACCCAAAGGTTTACACTGTGAGTTCCCATTCTATAGGTGTAACAACAACTGCCTACAATTATGCTAGAAGTAATTGGAATGCAGCACTTCCTGGTAAAAGGTTGGTCAGAGAGGTCTTAAAGGCTTTTGCCATTGCTCTTGTTTGCTCTTCAAAAACTGTCAGTAAGACCTTATTACTGAAGATGTAACACAAATGGATCACGGCACATGAGCAAAATATATCAACTGGAACTGGCCTGAGGATTTTCTCCCTGATAGATAGCTTACATAGTACCAAGAAATACTGTAGAAGCTGCTGGGGGAGAGAAATAATTATAAGCCCCATCAATGGCATGAGATCTGTAAATTGCAATATAAATCACCATGGCAACAGATGACCACCCGTATAATACTGGCATGAGTACCAAGAAGACAACCAACAGCTTTCTGATTGGACTCAAGACCCACTTGTCACGTGGTACCCTGTTACTGTAAACTAGAACAAGAACCTAAAAAAAGGTAAGAATATAGATTAATAGGGAAAACAGTCAATAAACTTATAGAGAGGGAGACAGTACATCAAGTTGCATTTCTTTTGTTAACATTTTTTTTAATTCTTTTTTAGTTTTACAAGCATATTGAGAGTACTTACCCCAGTTCCCTCCATTCCCCCTCCCTCCCATTCCTTCATCAATCCATCCCATTCCCTCCCATCTTCATGCTTGTCTGCTTCTATAGACTCCAAAGTTCTGTCTGGCTTGTCTATTTTTGTGGGAGTTCAGGCCTTTTGTGGCTTTAGTCCCCAAGGTTTCCACTGCATATTCTTATCTCTCTAAATTTCTATATAGACCATGGGTGCATATTACTATGTCAGTCATTATGCAGGTCTAGTAAGGACAAGTCTCATTGCAGTGAATTCCTAGATGCAGCAGTCCTGCCTTGAATGTAATATCTTGTCCAATAGTGGACCTTCTCATCTTTATGTTCTTATAGTCTTACTACCCCCTCTTCAGAGAGGTTATCAAAAGCCTTAGAATGAAACCTCAAATTACAATATTAGATGTCTCTGATTTTTAAAGTAAGCACAAAAAGTTTTAACATTTCCTATGAGAACTGCTTTGGTTTCATACCAGAGGTTTTTATAAAGTGCACTCTATTTTTAGTTGATTATTGGAAATGTTTAATTTCTTCCTTGATTTCTTTAATTATCCACTTTCATTTGCAAGTCTGTAAACATTTGTTTAGTTTCGCTCTTTTTTCTTGCTGTTGATTTCTAGGTTATTCTTCCATAATCTGATTATATAAGAAATAATTTTAACTTTTTTGTTAAAGCTTACTTTAATGCTGAGAATGGGTTTCATTTTAAAGAGGTTACCATGGAATTGTTAAAAAGAATGTATATTCCATAATCTTCTGGATGAAATATTCTATAGATGTCTTTTGTGTACATAGGATCCAGCATCTTTGTAAATTTTAGTTGGGTGAGCTATGTGGAAGAACTGGGATTCTGAAATTGTCTCCTATTTCCATACCAGGATATTCTGGCCACTAGTATACGTTTCATGAAACTGAGAATTAACACACTTAGTGAATGCATATTTATAATTGTTATACTCTCTGGGTGAAATTGTTCAATTTATTAGTATGAAATGAACTTCTTTATTTCTTCTAATTTAGTTTTGTCTACTTAATTAGGTATCAAAATAATTATACCAGCTTGTTTTCAGGTTTCCTTTCTGGATATGTTGAATGTTGCCCAATTTTTCTAAGTCTTCCATCAATGAGATGTTTCACACACACCTCAGATAGTTGAACCTATTTTTTAATCCTGCCAAATAATCTGTGTCTGTTAATAATTAGTTGAAGTTCATTTATACTTAAGATGGATTTGTTAATTACTATGACATTTTCTGCTGAAGTATTATTTTCTTCCTCGGGGTTAGTATTTATGGATTTGTTGGCTTGTTGTGGTAGACATGATGGATTCCTTTCTAACTCTTCTTGGTCTATATTTGTGACAAAATTGATTTTGCCTGTGATTTTATAATCTGTGTATAGTATTCCTTAATTATTTTCTGCAGTTCTAGTTTGGTAATTATGGATTGTCTTAATGTTTGCCTAATGTTCTTATGTATCCATCAATTTTAAAATATATGTTTTGCAACATATAGCAGTTAATTATTTGAAGGGCTAGACATATATCATTCATGTTTTCCTGGCTTACAGGTTTCTTGATGTGATCTTATTTTGCTGTTTGACTTTTTAGATGAGTTAGCATTTGTACCTTTTAGTAGTATTTTCTTTGCTTTGCATTTTTGATAATTTCTCTGTAAATATACCACAGAGAAGACTCTCTTAATATTGGACATTCTAAATACCTCTTGGATTTTAATATGTATTTCATTTGTAATATTTGGGAAGTTTTGCCCTGTATCATTATTGAATACATTTTGTGTGTTTTTAATTTTTTATTATAGCTCCTTCCTTGTAACTTGTAGATTTCTGTGTCACATATAAAATTATCCTATGATTTTTAGAGATTTTACTTCTTTTGTACATAGATGTCTAAATGTGATATTATTTCTTCCATGATATTCTTTTTCTGCTGTATGAATTTTTCTATTGGTAATTTTTTGTTGTGGTTTTTAATAGTCTTATTGGTCTTTTCATTTCTAGTGTTTTGTCTGTGAGTTCATATGATTCCTCCATGTGTTTGTTGTTTCTTTCTTTAAAGTAGGATTCTAAGTCTTTTTCTGGTGTTCAGCTTATTTTGTTATTTTCAAGTTTAATTACTGGGGACATTGCGCAGTATCAAAAGCATAATAGTTTGGAGGTGTAATAATGACTTTATCATATCTTTTCATTTTTGCATATTTGTTAGGATAATGTCCTCCAATTTTTATTTTTTCATGTGCTTCTTGCTTGTTTTTTTCAGTCGTAATGCTAAAATTACTTTACTTGAATTATGGTCTCCCTTAACGTTTACATGGGGAATCATCTGTAGCAACAATATCAATTGTTTGACAGAAATTCCAAATTTAATTTCTATACTTCAGTTATTTCTCAGTAAGATTCAGAGTCAGAGGTACTAGGATATTGTCAGGAAATGTGAAGTTTTTAGTTTTTTAGAGTTAAGGTCACTACGAGAATTGGGAAGTGGGTATAATTAGGATGCTATTGTCATATATGCTATTGTCAATGAATAAATTTAATAAAAGTTACTATAAGAAGAAGCCTGCAAAGGAAGTAGTAAAGAAAGTATAAAAGAAGGAGTAAGCAGTAACGAAGGAAAGGCATGTGCATTATACACATGGGAAACCATCCAGAAAATATTATAGAATAGGGGTTTAATAAGAAGGGATAGCATAAAAGTTTGGTCAGGCAAGATATAGCTAAATCAAAGCAACTAAATAGCAGAGATATATAAGTGTACATTTGTAAAACAAAATAACTAAATGCAACTAAATAGAAAATGTTTTTATTTCTGGTTGGGATGACTTGTTTCTTCTAGCTTCTCAGTTTTCCTTTGAAACTTGCTTTGTGGGTGGAGGCAGGGGAGTTAGTCTTCAATCACATACCTGCTGAGTAGCACATCAGCTTCCAATGGTTAGTTCCAAACGCACAGTCACACAGAGGCCCTGGTTAAACTCTGTGGGTCTTGAAACAAAACAAAAAGATATGAATTTGGAAAAAGGATGTGTAGGGCAAGGTGAGAACAACAGGTAGGAGAGAGATGAAAGAGGGTAGGACTTCACAGTTATCAGACACACTGTATACATACATGAAATTGTGAAAGAACAAAGTCAATAAGTTATTTAAAAATCACAATACACTCCCGGCTGAGGGGAATTTCTGTGTTTTTTTCCAAAAGCATTTCCCATTGAGTTGAACTTCTTTAAGTGACCGTGTGCCTCCTATGCCAGGCACTCTGGTCAGCTATTTTCAGTGAGTCACTCACTATATGAAGGATTGTGGAACTCTACGCGAGCTTGTATTTACCTTTGCTAATGTGTGTACGTTTCTCACCCTGATGCTGGAAGGTCTTTTTATTTATTTACTTTTCCCAGCAGTATCTCACAGCCCTGGCCTAAGAATAAAACTGCCTCTGTCCAGTAGAATGTGTCAGAATCATGTTACTGCTCAGTCTCTTGTACTGTCGCTCACATAGACAGGGTGGTGCTGCAGATGGAGTTCTCCATGAATTCTGCAGGCTACTCTCTTTGTCTTGGATATGAAAGCTTCTGCTGCCTGGATCCTCTTTGCCCATGGTGCTCTCCAAACAGAGATTCAATGGAACCTGGGTGAGGAAGACCTAGTACCTCCCTAATAAATGTCACTGTTCATGGTTTTTGCATGGGTACCAGCAGGAGTTCAGTAGGGGTCAGTAGCCAGCAATTTTCACAGTTTTTAAAATGTATACTGGCTTAAAATATACCTGTTCTTTATTTTCATTTTGCACGGTACTGGTGGGAGAGCCCAGGACCTTGCTCATGCCAGACTACCCCTACGTATCTTTAGCTTCTTAATTTTTATTTTGATGAATTAAATTTTAGGGAAATCATTAAAATAAGGAACATAAGAATATAGGAGTTAATATGGACTTCATTTTTTATTTTTTATTTTATTTTTGCATGTGTGCATGTGCGTGCATGCGTGCGTGCGTGCGTGTGTTTGTGTGTGTATGTGTGTGTTTGTGTGTGTGTGTGTGTGTGTGTGTGTTGTAGGGCACTGTGTATCTCTGTGGAAGACCAAGAGTGTCTTTGGGAGTCATCCTGGATTGGTTTACCCGTACTTTGTTTCACTCTAGGATTTCCCAAACATTGCCTCCCAGAACCATTTGCAGGCCACTATCATTTTTGCCTGGTGTTTTTATATGGGATTCAGGATCCAAACTCAGGTCCTGCTGCTTATGAGGCAGAGGTGTAACCCCTGAGACAATTTTCCATCCCTTAATGTGGATTTAGGGTGACCAGTTGCTTTTGGAAATTGTCTTGTATAATATTCTCCCCACAGAGGCAGATATTCAGAGTGGCCTTTTTTGATGATCTTAACAAACATGTCAGCCTGCCAACAATAGCACCAAGAACTGTTCATAGTTCATTTTTTTCTAGAGCTCATGAAATCACATTTGTCATCAACTGCTATTTACCTGAGGTGAAATTACTTCCTTAATAAAGAAACTCAGATGAAGATCAGGGTCAAAAAAAAAAAAAGTCATGTGTTCAGGAGGTAATTTGCAATCCACCAGGCTCTCCTTCATTAGCTTCAATTTCAGCTGTTCTGTATAGAATACTTTGGGAGCTGTCAATGAAAAGTCCCTCATAGGTGTTTGAATGTAAGGAAATATCAGATTAGTAAAACTTGCATCACTGCAACTGGCCAAAGCTACTGAATAAAATTTAAAGCTGTGAGTGCAGGCCAGCCCAGATTCCTAGCTGTTGGGGCTTGAAGAATCAATTCACACCCATGAGTTGCAGACTGCCCATGTCCACAGTCCACATCTGGCAGTGCTGGAGTTAGATTGGTTAAGGGAGGTGAGTGGAGGTTTCAGGGGGCTCAGCACTGCACTTAATTAGGGTCAATGTTAAACAGACATTCAGTCACAGCTCTCCAAATCACCAAGTGGTAGGCTTAATCAGAAAGGGAAAAAAGAATAGATAGAAAAGAGGAAAATGTTGTTAGTCTAGTAGTCCATATTTGACAAATTCCAGTAAGACTAATAGGCCCTGAAGGAGAGAAATGATTGAATGCTAAAGGGTTTTATGTGTATTTTAACTTGACCATGCTCTAGATTAGGGGAGAGTTCACAGGAACACTGTCAAAAATGACAAAATAGAAAGAACAGCAGGTGAAAATTAGTTGGCTTTCCATTCTGTGTTTGAACATACTGGCTGTTAATTGTGTGAGCCCAGAGCAGACCATGAATTTTTTTCTGTATCCAATCAAAAAAAAACTATCACTTATCCTCTTTCAACAGACAGTGAGAACTAAAATTACAAAAATACAATTTTATGCAGAGAAATGAGGTCCTTGGTCTCTTAGGTTACCGTGCTTCCATCATTGTAAGGTTTTTTCAGGCTTCCAGTTTCTCTTTTCTCTGGATACTGTATTCTGTTGAATGTTGTCAGTAATGATTTGTTATTATTGTTAATGTGAGGAGCTGACAAAGCCATAAAAGTTTTCATTTCAATCATTATAAAAGTGATATGTAGGGTGTTTCAATAACAGCATGAACACTAATGAGTTTGACGGCAGGTAGATAATAGGTGATATACAGGTAGATAATAGATAACTGATGCACAGATTTAAAAGTAAGTGGATAAGGCAGACAGTGCCTTGATACTTATTTCATGTCAAAATGAAATCACTAATTTGGTCCTTGAAAGATTATATTGTCATTTTAAAAATTAGAGGACAACAACTCAATATATAGCAGAAATAAATTTGAGGGATCTAGTGAAAGGAAAATACTAAGAGATATGTGTTTTATCCATGAATCATGTAACTCAAATATAACAAGATAAAATTCTCCTGTATTCACTTACTTCAATGATACACTAAGCTGAAAGTAAGGACAAGAGTTGGCATGATTTAGGAAAAAAACTGGTGCATTTGGTTCTAAGGGAGAGACCAAAGAATAGAGGAAACCATAATGAATTCAGTTGAAAAAGAAAACTTTGAGAAGTGGATCTTTTATTTGGAGTGAAAACAAGCAAACTTTTATGTAGTCTTTACAGACACATTGCAAAACTCAGTGGATCATGTAAGCTGAGAATTTGTTTCTGACTCTATAGTCTGTTGCGTTACATACTTACATCAAACATGACTGCCACACTATCTTGATTTTAGTAGCTTTGCAAAACAATTTTCAGGATTGTAGTTGAGATTGTTTCGAGACCGTACATCAGTTTGGAAAGCTACTGTCAATTTAATGTCTGTGGCATATCTCTTGATTCCTTTAAGCTTTTTAACTTGAGTTTCCTCTATGATGTTATAGTTTTAGTTATTGCATACCTCCTATTAAGATCATTTTTAGTCATTTTATTTTCTGTAATTGAAAATGAAGTCGGTTTTATTTATTTAAGTTCATTCAATTTATTTTTATAATACTGGCCTCATACTAGTCAAGTACTCTATCATTTACAAAGACCATTTATATGTGAGTGAGTGTGTGTGTGTGTGTGTGTGTGTGTGTGTGTGTGTGTATAAATATATATATATATAATTTTTTCAGGAGGGAATGAAAATATCTATATATTTCATGAAATGTTTGTTTTTTGATAATACCCATAATCACTGTTTTCATATTGTGTCTGATGTTATTCTTGCTGCAAAGGTAGAAGTGAGTGGTTCTAGTAGAAGCTTTACTGCCTAGAAACCTAAAATATTTGATGTCTGCTTCTTGCATTTAAAGGAGTTTAACACTTATTACATGGAAATGCATGTGAGTTTTCTATATTGGACTCCAAAATCTACAACTTTGTCACATTCACTTACTGATTCATAATCCATATGCATTTTAATGCCTTTTCTTGTTTCCCTGTATAGGACTTTTATGATAAAATTATGGAAAAATTTCTTTCTTCATGATACTTTTTTTAATGAAGAAATTCCTTTTTGTTTTTGACTTGCTGAATGTTTATATCCACAAATGGATATTGAAGTTTATTAATACTTCTGCTGAATTTATTAAACATTTTTTCTCATAGTAAATTATATTTAAAGATCTTTGTATGTTGTAATGATCTAGCATTCCTGGTACAATGTCATAAAATTATCTAGGTATGCTGGCAATGTCTGTATCATAGTTGTTTGGAGCATGAGACTATAAGATTGTGAGCTATAAAGTGAAATTTCCTGTAATAAGTAAATATAAGTGCAAGAAGTATTATTGAATTTGATTTGTTAAAATTTTAAAGTTTTTCATATATATTACTTAGAAATACTGTATTGCATTTCACATTTCCTTGATGTTTTTGCTGTTTTTAAAAGTGGGCTTCATAAGATTAATGACAAGTGTTTTTCCTCAAGTTTCCAAAAGAATTCATGTATATCTTCCTACTAGAGCAATCTGATCCCAAAAGGAGTAGAAGGGAGGAGATTAGCAAACTAAGGGAAGAAATATCTGAAATCTAGATTAGGAAAATGATACAGAAAATCAACCAGTCAAAAAGCTGGTTTTTTGAAAAAATCAATAAGATTGATACACCCCTAGCTAAATTAACCAAAAGCAAGAGAGAGAAAGCCCAAATTTACAAAATTAAAAATGAAAATGGAATTATCACTACTGATACCCAAGAAATTCAGAGAATTATAACATCATATTTCAAAAACTTAGACTCTGTGAAACTTGATAACACAAAATAGAAGGATGAATTCCTAAGTAAACACAACTTATCTAAATTGGATCAGGAAGTTGTGAATTATTTAAATAGTTCTATAATATATCAGGAAATTAAGGACGTAATCTCAAATCTTCCCACCAAAAAATGTCCCAGACCAGATGGATTCAGCACAGAGTTCTACCAGACATTTAAGGAGAATAACGCCAATACTCCTTAAACTGTTCCATCAAATAGCAAAGGAAGGAACAATACCAAATTCCTTCTATGAAGCTAATATCGTCTTAATCCCAAAACCTAATAAAGATACATTTAAAAAAGAAACTATAGTCCAATCTCTCTGATGAACACAGCTGCAAAGATTCTCAATAAAGTCTTAACAAATCGGATTCAAAAACATATCAAAAAGATCATCCACGGGGTTCAAGTAGGCTGCATCCCTGGGATCATCCATGGGGATGAAGTCGGCTTTATCCCAGGCACACAAGGATGTTTCAACATACGCAAATCAATAAGTGTAATTCACCATATAAACCAGTCCAAAGTTCAAGACCACATAATACTCTCGATAGATGCAGAAAAAGCTTTTGAGGAGATCCAACAGCCCTTTATGATCAAAACCCTAGAGAAGGTTGGAATGGAAGGAACCTTTATCAATATAATAAAAGCGATATACAACAAGCCAACAGCAAGGATTATACTCAATGGGGAAAAACTTGAAGCATTCTCACTTTGATCAGGAACTAGACAAGGCTGTCCACTGTCATGTTGAATAGAATTCTCCAGTAATGCCATTGGCAGGTAAATATTTCTTTAGAGTAAATTTTGTAGGAAAAATTAATTATTTTACAATTTTTTAAAAATTTAATTTATATATTAATTTTTGATATGGAACTGTTTTTTCTTCATGTCTTTTCATAATTTATTTGGTTTGTTTGGGTTTTTAAAGTATTGGCAAATGTTATGTATTACATTTTCTTATTATTCTTTTAATGTCTGTGGGTTCTGTGGAATTGCTGTTCATTTCATTATGAATATTGGTAATTTTATATCTTTTTCATAATTTAAGATAGAAATTTACTTTATATTTTCAAGTAATCTGTTTTTGCTTTAAAATTGCAATTTCAATATAATTTTCTTTTAATTTTATTGGTTTATCTTCATCTATTTTGATTAGTACTGTATTAGTTTTTTTATTTTGTTGAGAGAAAGTTAATAATTTTCGATTATTATTGTAAAACTATTCATTTGCCTTATGTCAGTTTGTTCTTGGTGCATTTTGAATTTGATGGCAAATGTACAAATTTTGCTTGTTTTATTTCACTAAATATATCTTTAGCATTGTGAATTATACACTCTCTATTTCCAATGATATGTTTTATTATGAAATCTGTTTTAGGTAATATTAATGTAGTTACTCTAAAACTTTATTTGAATTTCTTTATTTTAGATCATTTTATTCATTGCTCTATGTATTTTATTAACCATCTTATTTTTGACAACTCCCACATCCTTACTGATTTAACAAACATATTTAAGCTTAGTGGGTTATAAAAGGAGTGATATTAGTCATATTTTTGTCTGGAATATCTTTTTATTATGGTTACTTAGGTTATGACTTCATCTTATTCTAAAAATTCTCTTTTCATAGATTACTTACACTTCTAAAATTTTCAATCTGATGATTTATGACATTTAATTATAAGTGCATAGTCCCTTAATATTTTATCCAGTTCCTAATTCTTATGGATTTAGGTCTAACTTTTTTTCTTTATTGTTTCAGTTTTATAACTTTGGCTATCCTTTTATAACATCCTATTTTACATTTTCCATTTACTATTCACATATTTTGCTATTCTCTTTTTGATTTTCCTGTTTGTTTTTAGCTCTATTTCTTTATATCATTTCCCTATGTATTTTACTAACTGTATAATTTTTCAGCTCATTTACAGTACTTACTTTCCTTTCTGACAAAAAAAAATCTTAAATAAATCTCTAATCTCGTATGTCCATGTACTACCCACTTTCTTCCTTTGTGATATAGTTGCATTATAATATTACATTATAAATATCCAAAGGAGACACAAGTTTAAACAGTTTTGCTTGTAAAATTGAGAATTAGAGACATGAACAATAATTTTGAGTACTCTTATTTTACTTGTGCTATATCCATCCTTTTTATATTCTGTTTCTAAACAATTCCTATAGCAATTCCTTTTGCCCAAAATTCTCTATAATTTCAGTTACATTAACATAATGGATAGTTTTCAGTTATTATCAAAAAACTACTCTTTTTATTTATGTCATTTTTGCATTATGTATTTTGACTTTGGTTTCTTCATTTTGATTTTTTCTGGTCCCTGAAACTTCAATAAAAAAATCAGTCACAATTTTCCCATTTTTTTCTCTGTTTAGTGGATTTTTTTCCCTGCTGTTTTCAAAATGTATTCTTTGTCTTTTTCATATTCATTGTGACATGTTTTATTAGCATGGATTTTTTGTTATTTTCTGCTTCGCATTTATTAACATCTTACCTTCATTAAGTTGGGGAAAATAGGACATTTATTCTATTTTTTTCTCCCTCATTATCTCTTCTATTATTTTAATAGCATTTAAGTTGAACCACCTGTTATTAGCCATATTTCCCTCTTGTGTTCTTCACCATGCATAAGTTCAATAGATCTCTCATAAATGTTACATTTTTTTTCTTTTTATTTCCCCAATATCCAGCTATCTTTGAAGTCTACCAAGTATAATTATAAATATTTCAATAACGTGCTATTGTATTTGTAAAGTTCCCTTTTGATTTTTTATTTCTTTTCTTTTCTCACTTACAATTTCTGTATCTCTCCCAAGATTTACAAGCCTTGAAATGCATTTTTCACAAGTCCATTGATAATAGTTGAAATAAATATTTGAAAGTATTTAAGCTAATTCTAACATCTAATTATTCTCAATTAGAATTGATTGATTTATTTTCTTTTGCTATGTGTTCTTATTTTTTGATTTATCATAAGTTAGTTGACTTCAGATTACTTCCTTGGCATTTTACAAGTTAAGTTGAAGAAAACATATTGCTTTTTCTTAATTTCATAGGTGGGTTTGAAAGGCAAATATTATTTTTGGGAGTCACCTTAAGTCATATATAAATAGTTTTGAGTCGAGATCAATTTTTTAAACTTCTCCCACCCATTGGTTCTTTAGGAATCTGTTAGATTAGACAAAGTTGATGGACACTCTCTGTATTTTGTGGCCACTTTAATCTTCAATGAATGTGGTGTCCAAGCTTTGCTCTTGGTTCCTGGCACAAGAGCTGCAGTGTCTCCACATATGCTGCTTATGTCATGAAGACAGTCCATGAGCTGCAGAGCATATATTCAACTCAATCCTGAAAGTGTAATACTATTCTCATTTCATGGATCTTATTGTTTTTAAGTGAATAAAAGTATTTTATCAGTTAAATTAATCCTTTGAGATAATGTAATAACATGATCTTTGGAGTCATTTATAATTTGAAGTCATATTTAATAATCCATTGGATAGCATGAAAATAATTTAACCTTTTGAACTTTAGTAATATACTATGAATAAGTGTGAAAATGGTATTATACATTCAATTTTCATTATTCTTAATTGTCTACTAAGATATACTTTTGTAACTGCGACTATTGTAGTTGCAATTGTAAACCTATCTCAAATTTTTGTAATGAATGTCAGGTTGTCATTAAATATGTGTAAGTTTCTCACATTTGTTTTGTAGCGTAACTGATTTTTAAAACTGATGTCACTCATTTCATTTGTGTCATTCTTTATAAAAAGATAAAAGATTAAGAAGTAGTTTATAAAATTGTGGGGACCAAGATATTTGACTTTTAAATTAGTTGCAAACATTAGACTTGTCAACTAAACAATTGACCCCCCCAAAAGTTAATTCTTCTATTATCTTTCCTTGTTCATCAGATAAAAACAGGGATAAATCAGCATACCTAAGAGTGTTTTATTTTCAACATTAAATAGAACAGGGTATTTAAGAAGAGCTGGGTCATTGCATTTTTGACATTTCCAGTTATCACGAAACTTCCATCACAGACCAGGACATGGATCAGGATGTTCAAAATATATGAGAGCTGGGAGTTCAGACATAGAAATGGTGACAAGGAATTCTTTTATTACATTAATTTCACTTCACTTTAAAATTAGCTATGTATAGGATGGATTTTATTGGAAGTATACACTCCAGGTTTTAATATGGGTACGTTTAGGACCTGTCTTATTTCTTCTTGTGGTTCCACAATAAATATGTTTAAGGGGCTGGGAGGTGACTCAGGAGTTAAGCCTCTGCCTTGCAGGCAGAAAGTCCTGAGTTCCGATCCTAGACCCCACGTATAGACACCAGGCAGAAGCGGGGGCAGCCTGCGTTTCTGGTGCTGGTAGGGCGGAGCTTGTGAATCCCGGGGCACAGTAAACAAGGAGGAGGTGGAGGCGTCCATGGTGTTTCCTGAATTCGGCCATGGTTCTACACACACGAACATACATATACACACATGCATACACGCACAATTGAATAAATAATAAATAATAAAAACTTAAAAAATAAAGAATAAATATGTTTAAACTTATTTTTTTGTGCATTTCTTTTTTTATTTCTTCCACTCATACAATGTTGATAAGTACCCCATTCCCCTCCCTCCACCCCTCCCTGGATGCCCTTGCTCTCCCCCCCCCTTCTCCCGGTGCCTCCATTTCTGGAGCATCCTTTAGTATGCATGACAAACTTCCCTCTGGGTCCTCCTCTCTGATGAGGTGAAAGGACTCAGTAGCATTGTCTAGAGCTCTTTTTTATGTTCCCTTCTAGTATAGGAACACTATTGTGGCTGTTAATCTGTTGCCTCTAAGGATCTTAGTACCTGTGATCCATGCTAGATTTGGGGGGTTCAATGATATGTTGGTCATTGTGCAGGTGATGAAAATTACTATTATGATGACTTTGGCCCTAACTTGTATGGACTATCTTGTATATCATTGCTCCTCCCCATCTTTAGGCTCTTACAATCTTACCGCCACTTCTTCCGCAAATTTTCCTGACCTTTAGGATGGGGAGAGATTAGGCTGGTCTGGTTTCAGGTGGTTGATGTAGAGTCTCTGATTTTCTGAATTATGGTTTGTTGATTTTTTTTTTTTCAGTTTTGTTAATCCTGCACTGCCCTTGGCTCGATCCTGATGGGGATTGGATGTCAACCCCTGGCCAGAGATAAAAGGCTGTTAAATTAGAATCTTATTATAAGAGTAGATTCAAAGGTAGACGGAATAAGAGTAGGAGACCATGGTGAGGGGGCATCAGTCTCCCAGCCAGACTCTATGCCCTCCTTTCTGGTGAGATCATACCACATCAGTTGCAAGTGACCAGGAAGGAAAGTCTGTGAGCTTAACCAGATGTCTCATTACTTACTTCAGTTCTTGATGGAGGCCTATTTTCTTTGCTGTAGCATGATCCCCTCTCTCCTTGTTTCTGGCGGCATCCTCTTTCCCCTTTCCTCCCTGCTCATAATCTTTGCAATTACTATAGGTATTAGAGAAATTTATCTTTGAGTGTGTCACTAAGTGGATTTGGTACTAGGATCCACTTATTAGGGAGCACATGCGGCCCTTAATTTTCTGTGTCTGGGATACTTCACTCAATATAATTTTTTTTAATTCCATCCATTTCCCGGCAAATTTCATTAATTCATCATTTTTAATGGCTGAATAGTATTCCATTGTATAAATTCCATTCCTTATCCAATTGTCAACTGTTGGGCATTTGGGTGGATTCCATCATTTTGCTATTGTAAACAGTGCTGCTATGAACATGGTCATGCTTGTGCTCTCAAGGTGAATTTTTGCTGTATGGGGGATTATTCCCAAAAGTGGAATAGCAGGGTCACATGGCATGTTGAGAGGGTGGTGTTGAAATCCCCAAGAATTATTGTTTGGTGGTTGATTTCTCGCTTTAGATGCTTTAGGGTTTGCTTAATGAATGTGGAGTGGCCCATATTAGGTACATATATGTTCAGTATTGTGAAGTCTTGCTGGTGAATTGTACTTGTGACTAAAATGTAGTAGCCATCTGTGTCTCTTATGATTTTTTTTTTGGTTTGAAGTCCATTTTGTCTGATAGCATAATGGCTATACCTGCCTGTTTCCTGGTTCCATTAACTTGCAGAATTTTGGACCAGCCTTTTATTTTTAGGATGTGCCTATCTTTTGTGGTGAGATGAGTTTCCTGAAGGCAGCAGATTGATGGATTGTGGTTTTTAATACAGGTTTGTAATCTGTGTCTCTTGATTGGTGAGTTAATTCCATTGACATTTAATGTTATGATGGAGAAATTATTTTTAATTCCAGAATTTCTTATGTTTAGTGGCTTTTGTAAGTGTATTATTTGGCTTTTAGATTTTGGTGGTATTATACTTCTCTTCTGTCCTCCTGGATATGCTTGTTTTATTCTTAAGTCTTGAGTATCATTTCTAGCATTTTTTGAAAGCCTGGTTTGGTAGACATGTAAACCTTCAAGTTGTCTTTGTGCTAGAAAACTTTTCTTTCTCCCTCAATCATTACGGATAGGTTTTCCAGGTATATCAGCCTGGGTTGACATTTTTGCTCACTCAATACTTGAAGTATGTCTTTCCAAGCTCTTTTTGCTTTTATTGTTTCCATTGAGAAGTCATTTTGTTATTTTAATAGGTTTACCTTTAAAAGTGACTTTTTTTTTTCCCTTGAAGCTCTCAGCACTTTGTCTTGAATGTGCAGTGTTTTGACTATTAATTCCGTGGCGAGTTTCTATTTTGGTCATATCTGTTTGGGGTACGGAATGCCTCTTGTATTTGAATGGGCCTCTCTTTCTTTAGATGAGGGAAGTTTTCATTTATGATAGTTTGGAAAATTTCCTCAGGTGTGGTATTTTGGGATTCTTGCTCTGGTATTTCATGAATACGCATGTTAGGCTTCTTCAGGGTGTCCCATAACTATTGAATGTTTCTCTCACGTATCTTTTTGGCTTTAACAACCTCTTGCATTGAGCTGGTTAACATTCCCACTTTGTCTTCAAGATCTGAAATTCTATTTTCTGCCTTGATAGTTCTATTGGTAAGACTCTCTATTGAGTTCTGGGTTGAGGATAACTTGTCTTTTAGTTCAATTTTAAACTCTGCCTGAGACTGTTTTAATTGCTCTATGCCTATTTTTGTTTCTTGAACTGTTTTTCTCAACTCCTCCAGGTGTATGTTGTATTCCTGTTCAAAGTGGTTGATGCGGATATTTAATTCCTCCTGGATTTCCTCTTTCATAGTATTGATCATGGTAATTATCATGCTTTGAAAGTTGTTATCTTGGGCCTTCTTTTTTTTGGTTATTTTCTGTGAATTTGTTATGGTTGGAATCTGTCGCTATGGAGTTAGTTCTTTCCGTGGGAGATTTGTTTTCTTGGGTTTTGTTTGTCGTGGATCTATCCTTTGACTTGGGCATTGATGTTTTGTCTCTTGAGTCTTTACAGTTTCTATGTATTTTTGACTGAACTGAATTAGTTGGTATAACTGCTCTCTGTCAGTTATTACTAGTGGTTGCCTTGGAGTTGGGCGCCTTTGTCTGTTGTTATTGCTATTTCCAAGATGAGGCAATTAGACTGTTAGTACATCAATTAAATCAGTTTTAGTAGACAGGGGGTATCTTACCTGGTCTGCCAGCAAGTGAGCATGTGTTCACAGCAGGTGGAAGGGAAGAGGGGCTAAGGATGATAGGTGGGCTTCACCTGGGACCTGGAGCTTGACCAGTAGTCCACCCAAGCCCTGGCCAGCTTTGGTGCTGTTCAGGCTGGATGGTGGAAGGGGCTGGGAGAAGCAGGTGACTTGGGTTCTGGTGGGGAGTACCTGGGAAGCAGGGTGCCTTGCCTGGACCATGCAAATGAGCATGAGTTTAGGGCCAGCGGAAGGGGTGGCTTTAAACTTATTTTTGACAATAGAAAAATTTTTAATCTATGGCAATCATTCAAGATACAGCAGGTGATCTTAGATATGAACTTTTCTTATTAGCATTAAGTTTAGTACCTCTGTTAAGTTGTTAGAAGACATCTTTGGCCTGACAAGTTTATATGATTTTGAGAGCAGTCAATCTCTTTATCATTACTTTGGATGCACATATGCATGCATGTTTACATGTGTGTGGGCACAAGTGTATGCACAGGTACAGATGTACATATATGCACATTAATGTCCAGGCCAGAGGTTAGTGTTAATTATCTTTTTTGTTACATTTTCACATATATTGAAGCAATTTCTCTCACCTAAACTCAGACAATGTTGATTCCACTGACTTAACTAACAGCTTGTTTTGGGGGGATTTCCTGACTCTGCCACTAGAGTTTATGATTATAGGTGAGCCAACATGCCCCCCTGAAATTTACGTTACTGTGAGGCACCCAAACTCAGGTCCTCATTTTTACACTTCAAATGCTTTATCCATGGAGCCAATTTCCAATTCCCACAATAACCTTTTATAAATATTTCATATTCAAAATAAATTTTTGTTCGATTATATATGGTAGGAGTAAGAATATATTCATTTGGTCAAGTAGATCTCTATGAACATTTTTCTTAGGTATATTAGGTTCAAATTATATAAAATGTGGCTAAATATCTTCAAATTTGGAAAAAATCAATTTCACAATTATCAAATACAGAATATTGTCTAATAAGACAGTTTATTTATGAATTTAGTGCTGATCTAGTTTGAATATTAGTAGATTCAAGGGAAATTAAAGGTGGTCACTTTTTAAAAGAACGTTCAAGATTCTCTAAGGGTTAATGGATGAAAATTTTAGGACTGTTTTTGAACTGTGAGAAAGAAGTAAAATCATGCACATGCCACAATACATTTCACATATTACATTAGAGGTAATTGTTACTGGACAGTATGACAATCACTTGTATTTGAGATTATTTTCAGATAGATCCCAAAATAAAGTATCTATAACATATTCATATCAAATTTGTGTTTTTGTTAAAAATCTAACATTAGCTATACATTTCTTTTCTGAGATAGAGCTTGCATATGATTTTTTGTAATTTCTAAAACAGAAATTTCATGTTAGGATTCTTCAATGCCATATATGTTCTAAGCTATTTTTTCTTATAAATATCATTACTAAGATAAATGTAAAGAAAAAAATGACATGATGTCTCCTTTATTTTTACAAAAAAGTTCTACCATTTACCTCAGAAAATTACCAAGTAGTAATTTAAAATTGCTTAAACAATCGTAAGCATAACTTACCACGCTTTCACAATTGTTTATCATACACAACATGTGACAAAAGAAAGACTCTGATGGTGTATATTTAGTAATTGCCAGAACTTTTCTTCAATTCCTGCATTTATCCACTTAGAATCAACCAGTCTTTTGATCTTTCTGTTTGCAGATAGAAACTCGCTATGTAACCCAGACTGACTTTGGACCCACAGCCCTCCTTTCCTTAGTCTCCTGAGTAGTGAGAATACAGGCATGTGCCATCTTGCCTGACTCTAAGAGTTGCTATTTTTAATATGTAGCTCTGTAGATCAAGTCCACACTTTTTTCACTACAGCAAGATAGAAGGAGATGGAGCACAGGGAAATATACAAAAGTTTTTAGTAGGCCAATCAGGAAAGTGTTTGTATCATACCTGTCTTCTTTCCATGGAAGAAAACATTTAAATAGTAATTTCCAAACTCGATGGGATCTAGATAAAAATGGTCATTGCAACAAATAAACTGAACACAGATATTATTTGAAGGTGTTCTCATGGTATAAAACACTTGAAACTGCTGGGTTCAGCACAGCCTTTTCAAGACTTTTACTAGGATTCTTTTTGTTCACTTGAAGAAATTGAAATGCATGTAACAATGACACCCCCATAAAAGGAATAAGGAGGAGGGAAAGAAAATAGGACACAACTTTAAACCCAAAAATCACATAATAGCAAGCATAATCTGTTATGAACCAGAACACAGAGGAGATAGATGAAAATATTTACAGATCTTCTATGGGACATAATATCCTATAAAATTTTAAGCCACAGGCTGAAGGGACAACCTTTCTTGGAATATTGACACCTGCAATTATCATAGGTAATGCTGTTAAATTTTCTCCCCAATGGAAGATTGGGAAACAAATTCAAACCTGTGAGGAAAGAGGTTCAACCCCCAGTTTTTGCAGGAGGCAGAAAGGGCAGAGTGGTGGGTTGGAAGATACGTATATGGCAATTGGCTTGGCAACCATTAATTGAGACAGCTGGAAGAAACGATTAAATGCTAAATCACCACAATTCGAAGTTGCAATAGACAGGGTTGAACTGTGAATCACACAGCTCGCCAACATATCCAAAATGGGAGTGTGGAGCAGAAATATGCCCCTAAACAGATGGAACCACTGATTTGATCACAACCAGGTCGGAAATAACAAATCTAGATGGAAACTGTTTCTGCTTTAATCTATTCCCCACAACTGCTCTTTAGCCTCAATCCCTCAGCAACGATGTGTAACATCTCTCTCATTCAAATATGAATGGCAATGAAACTAAACCAGACAGAGTGCCTTAGTACTATATTGGATTAAAAAAATGATTAGGTATCACAATTGCAGCAGAACTTTGATTAATCTACAGAAAATCTACAGGAAGTTATTCTATGAAGATAGTCTAATGTGACCAAGATGAACTTGATAAAAGAGTTGCTAATGTAATTTTTGTACCGTTTATTATCTATTATTATTTTCTATTGTCATTTCTTCTAAAACTATCCATTTAAATTTTTTGTCCTAAATTCCTTCTTTCAATATTGAAATATAATTCTTGTGAAAATTATTACTCTACTAAAACTATACACAAAGAAATAATGACAATGATTTCTTAGGATTCTGAAAATGGAATCTAATTATACTTCTTTTCTGAACAGTTAAATGTCTTTTAATAATAAAATATTGTTGAACTTATGTGTGATAATTTCAGCATGATAGAAAATATTTTTAATTTAATATAATATTTGTAAAGCAGAAAATCTACCTTTAGACTCATGTTTTAGAATAATATGAATTGATTTCCTTCTTGAATTAACTAGCATAATTTTTAATGGTGTATCATATTTTCATTGTTGCTTCTACTTTAGACAATTACTTCTTATAAGTGGTAATGAGGGATAAATTTTCAGGTAGTAAGAAAGGACTTAACTACAGAACTGTTATTAAAATTAACAAATGTCACTGTTAGACTTTGCATGCATCCTAAATGCTAATCATCATTAAGGTCTTAAAACATTATCATTTTTCCTAAGTTTTTTTGTGACCATAACTAAGGTTAATGAAAAAAATCAAGAAAAAGTCAAAGTCTCATAATTCTGAGCTGATTTGAGAATCAATTAAATATTTTTATGTAATGTGTTTTGAATTTACCAGCATTGGAATTTGCTCCTGAAACTGAAAATTCAAGTAAGGTTACCATTAGAAGCACCATCTCCTTCATAATCTGTCTCTGGGGTTTTATGCTGTTCTGAAAAATAAAAAGTTACAACAAACACATAGCTTTAAGCTCATTTCATTTTATTTCAAGTAGTGATTTAATTTTCTCAGCTCAATCCTAGACTTGTGGATAAAGATTATCAGATCAATAGTCAACAACATTTACTTAAACTTCTTGTGGCTCAATCAATAATTCTATCATCAATTAGCACCCTTATGAGAAAAAACAAAGAGCCCAAATATAACCCATACACCTGCTTCCCCAAAAGTGATTTCAGGTGGGCACAGCCATCTTTTTCAGTACACAAATCATTTTCCTATAGAGTGAATTACACAGTTGAAGTCCTTTTCCTGTCACATGGGTAATAAAAAGTATTTTTACTTTCTACATTTCATCTGCAATGGCATTAGGTGGCTTTTAACTCTAATTTAGAATACAGCATAATATTCTGAGAGGCAGGAACATATCACTTTAAAGTCACATAGAATTAGATTAGCTATTTCCTTTCTCAGAGAGTATAGGCTATTTTATTAAGATTGCAGTAGGAGAAAATGCATGGCATACTTGATCACTTTTACATCATTCAGTATTGCATGAAATTGTTTCTTTGGAGTCTAAAAAAAACAACAGTGTTGTGTATTAATTGTTAATAATGGAAGTAAAGAGTTTCATCCCATGTGGGATGCAATGCCAAGCAGACAAGGATGTTTCTCTAACTGATGGCTGGTTAAATCACTTTATTTTCATGACTCCACAGGGTTGGCCAGCATGTTGTCAGTCTGGCCTCCCACTCTGATTTACACACATGATGCAGAATGACTTTGGAGGGTTGTGATATTCATGGATTTATGGAGCATTTGTGTGTGGGATTCACATCTCTGTACAGCAACCCTCTCGTTTTTGTGACAGAGTCTGTTTGACTGGTTTTGGATTTATGATGGAAATAATTTACAATAGCATCATAATTTTCCCTTGGCAATTACACTATCATTTGATACTTTGTCCCCAAGGGAAAATGAATGTGTTGGGACCTGTACATGAGTTTAGGAGCTTGATATATGGAACAAATCAAGGTCAGAGAACAGGTGTGGGACGTGTGACCACGGAATTCTTATTCCGACGCTCCACTTTGAAGGCTGCTTTGTGTGGCAGCTTTACAGTTTAGAAAATCCTATTCTTAACCTTACACTCTCAGACCCCTCTAGATTTAAATTCCAGTTTCCCCATATTATGATGGAGGAAACCAAGACTGAAAGATTGCCTTTTACAGGTGGCTATTTACCAAATAAATACTTACAGATGTATGCCACATGGAACCCTCGTGATAAAAAATACAAGGGAAAATATATTTTAAACTTTTATCTTGGCTTTGTTTTGTCATTTATTTATGCAAATTCTAATTACTTATTTTGAAATTTATGTGAAAAATTCTAATTGTGCACAAAAATTGGCAAAAAGAATGTCATAAGTCTTGAATTTATCACTTTGCAATGACAATTACTTACTCATGGTCATTTATTTCTTTCATATCCCATTCAAGTGTTGATGTTGGAGCAAATTACAGGATTTATGAAAATAATTTTATTAGATCTCTTAAAATTATTGAAAGTATGGATAATGTACTTACAGTGAAAGCATGATAACCGGAGTTTAGATCCATGGAACCCTTACAAAAGTCAGGCAAAGTGGTGGATGACTTTAACCCCAATATTCCTATGGGGAAATAGAAGAATCCCCCAGAAGCTGGAGTTCCAGTTAGTATGAAGTCTTCCATGCAGTGGCAAGCAAGAGAGATCCTGACTTAAACAGGATTGATGGTGAAAGGCTAACACTCAAAATTGTCCTCCTAACATGCATGTGCCATGGTGTGTGTATGTCCTTATGGTTGTGCTCCCTCATACTCAAAAGTGTACACACACACACACACAAATATAAATATTTAATAATTATTGAATGTGACCAGCTTGATTTGATGCTGGTAGATTCTATTGACCTGTTTGAGTTCTTTCAATGGCTTTTCCAATGAGGCTTCATTCCCTTTTTAATTATGCCATTACTCTCTCAAATGTATTGAATTTTAAATGTATCCACTTTTGGGATCAAGATAATATCTTCTTGCTTAATTATTAACCTTTCTTTCCACTTAGCATTTCAAGTCTAGCTGTATGTTTAGAAAATTACACATATATAAAATGCTCATACCCATCTTGATAAACTGAAGTAGACCTTGTTAAGAGAATTGTTTCTGAGATTTTTTTCCCTTTAACTGAGGTAAGGTATCGTTTGGAAAAGGAAATACAAAATATTGCTACATGTTTTGGAAGTAAGAATACAATAGACAAAAGAATACTGGGTATAAATACTAATATTACTCTTCTTAAAAAACATGACCCTGGGGATCTGTGGAAGTATTTCTGAATCTCAGTTTTGAACTGCAAAATTGTAATAATAATATTGCTCTGAAATTCTGTTAACATTACGCATCCAAAGCATTGGTAGCTAGGTGAATATAGAAGGATGATGAATTGGGCAGGTTGTTTCAGTAACTCTCTAATGTGCATGATTCTCCTCCTTTCTTTGACACACATTGCTCTTTGAGAAAGATGGAAAACATGAACTTAGGAATTTCACTCACCTCATGAATTCTAATTTGAACATTCTATCCATCAGAATGTGTGACAGCATTGTGTAAAAAGATGTTCATAGCTTTGCTAACTAAGATCTGGGAAAAAATATAAATAAGTATTAAATAGTGGATTAGATTTTATTTTTTTTCAGCAGAGATGTGCTAAAACCGATCTACAGGTCATTCTGAAAAAAAATTGATCACATGAAAAATTATAGAAGTTAAATACAAGAATTCTCACATGCATTATAATAAAATCTATATAAAAAGCAAAACTTTTGACAAATTTTAGACTGGAGGAGATATACCTGTTATTTTTAAGTTATTTGGCTTGAGAGATGCTTATCTCTCATCTGTTCACACATTTCTCTAAAAGCAGCCATAAAGGAAGTTGAAAGCTTCTTAGATTAATGGACCTTTGGGTTAATGATCTGATATCCTTATTGCAGAGACCTAACCTCTGCAAAATCCAGCTGGAATTTTTTTTTTATTCCTCTTGCTCCCATGTGGTTTTTTAGATCATTAGAAAACTTCACTGTTGAATAAGCAGAATTCCACACTAACTTTAGGAATAATTTTTTCCATATAATCAAAAGCCATGTGAATAATTTTCCTGTATTTAATTCCCTTTATTTTATGTGTATAAATATGCTACTGACTTTGCTAATTAACCAAAATTGGAAGATGCAGTTTCCTGTATATAAGGTTATTATTTTTAAATGTATTCATGGCTTTAAGGATTTATCAGTGACCTTCTCTGTAACAATTCTTGGTAACAATTAGATGGTAATAAATAATGCAGGAATGAGAATTTAAAATCTGTGCATCTGATGCTTCCAAAAACAGATCTTAAGCATATCCATTCTCAAAAGGTATTTGATTCTGTTTTATGTCATCCACTTCACTCACTAAACACAAAAATTTGTAGTAAGGTAACTAACTACAGTAAGAGAAGTTGAATTACGAAATTGTATTTGACTTCATTCTACCTTGATAGACCATGTGGCATTTTTGAGTTTGGTCTACACGACAATTAGAGTCAAGGTTTTGAAATGTGAATCAGATCACATCATTTCTCAGTTCAGAATCTTCAGGTACCTTTCATTGCCTATAGGAATCTATTGCAGTGATTGCTATGCAATGAAGGTCTGGGCGGTACATCCTTGTGAGACCCTTGCTGGCTTGCAGTGCTGGTACAGGGCTGATGGGTCTGTACTAGACTTCTTCAGCAGCCTCAGAAGCAGGAACTCTGGATAAGAGCACCTTTGCCAAGTTGGACAAAAATGGAAATAATGCCTTGGGACAGGACGCCTGACTGTTGGGACCAAGGACTGACAAAATGAAAGGATTCTCTGTAGCTGAGTTGGCACCTAAGTAGAATTCTAGTATTTTCTAAGTCAGAAGGGTTGACATGTACTCTGCAGGTCCATCTGCTTTAACACCTTGTCTTCAGCAGTGTTTTGGGAGGTTGTGGAATCTTTCGGAGTAGTGGTGGGTAAGTGGAATTGGGCCTTTGAGGGTTACAAATGGTTTTGACTCTGCCTAGTGTCTCTGCTTCCTGGTGGGCTCCATGATTCCATGTAACTAGCTTCCTACATCTTCCTGCTAAGCTTCACTATGCCTCACCTACCTCAATAGACTGATACCTCTGACCATGAGCCAAAAAATAAAAATGTCCCTTCCTCCTTAAGTTACTTCAGGCAAATGTTTGGTCACAAAGAAAGATTTGCCATCACTGGAGAGCCAACACTGAAATAAGGCAGAATGTGAAAATCAAAATAGACAAGAGCAGAATCATGAACTGTGCCAAAAAAAAGGTTAGATAATAAAGTGGGATATCAAGTGGGAAAGAAGATGCTGTCTAGCTAAGCACTTGGCTGGATGGAAGAAGAAGGAGTTGCCAGTTACAAAGAAGCAGGTCAATCGAATTTTACAAAGAGCACCTGGCAAGATGAAGGATAAACTCGGATTATACCAACCTCCTCTCCACTATATCAGTAGGCTGCTGGAAATATGGGTACAAATAAGTTGAAATCAATGCTTTTTAACCAGTCTGTGCTGGTTTGCAGGAGAGTTACTACCAGACATAAACCAGACATCAGAACTCTGATTTATCTAGTGCACTGGGTCCATCAGGAGAAGAAGGAATGCTTAAGAAGCCAGGAGGAAGCCACCAGTAAGACAAGCAGAACTCCCACCAATACTAATTGCAAAGAAGTAACATTTTTCTAGTAAGAAGCAGGATCACTGAAATGTAGCATTAGAAAGTGGAATTAAAGGAATTATATAACCTTAGACTGGTCTATACTATTTTTTGTACTTCCTATTTGACTTCTACTGATCATAGGATCTTTCTCTTTCAACACATTTCATCATTTGGTGGACCCCCATGCTAACAAAGTCATGGAGCTAAGTGAGCTAAATGTATTGGAGAGGAGAAAGTAGAATGACAGCAATAGTGAGGCCAAATTATAAATTGTCTAGATTACAACATTATATTTTTCTTTTCTCCTTTGACTAGGCAGTTTGATTTAATCTGGTCTAGTTCTTGTTAATTTATCATGTATGAAGACAGAAAAGGAGAGAAAATATACTTCTTTTTCTTTTGATGGCACTTTCAATCAATATAATACGAAGTTTTCTTTGCATGAAACCTGACATTTTTACTTCACTATCAATGATAAATATATATTCTGATTAAAAAACATAAGGTTTTATATTTACTTTTTATTTTCTAATTCAAGTCTTTAGGATCTTTCTGTCACTGACCTCTTCAAAGTCGTTCTCTATTCCCATTTCTACTACAGTCATGGAGGCCTTCTGGTGTTCTTTCAATGGCCCAGCTTTCTTCTACTTCAGGAAATTTGAACAAGCTCTTTTCTCAGGCAGAATTATCACTGTACTAGATTGTTTCCTTTTTTCTGTAATTTTATGCAGGCCAGGTTTCCTTTCATCCACCTATTAAAATGATTCTCCCTTCCATTCTCTTCCTAGCAAGCTTTTGTTATCTTTCTTCTTGATATGATAACATGCTTGACATAAAGTAACTTAAGGGAGAGGGATTCATTCTGGAATCGTGGTTTTACAAGGTCTCTGTCCATGGTAGTAGGGAGAGCATGGCTTCAGAACAGCTCAGTTGATGAAACAGAACAGCTTGTTCCTGCTTATTATAGCAGGTGTAGTCTATGAGGCAGACAGTATGGTTTGGAGTTACAGGCATGTGACAAAGACCCTTTATGAATGACACTTCTTTCAATGAGCTCCCATGGTGGAAAGGTGCTAAAACCTTTCAAGTCAGTGTGACAACTGATTACCAAGTGTTGAAACATGTGAGCACTTTGCCTCAAACTATAGCATTAGCCACGTTTGCTTTTCCTCTTCACAGCAGCTCATATTACATTGTGTGTTTATTTGTGCATGAATACAAGCATAATAAATGTAAACATATGTTAAAAGTAGGAAGAAAATATTGAAGATTAATTTAAAATGGTATTTTGAGAGGCAGCCTCATGTGGTGAAACCAGTGAGAACTTTCCTGTCAGTATTTACTTTGATTTCTGGCTAGACCACTTAGCTAGGTGAGCTGGACACAATGATTATCTCCTGCGAATTTCAGCATTTTCATGTAAAATGTGCATAATGATAGTGATTTTGAAGTTTAGCATTGCTATTCTTAAAAATAAAGAGCTGAAGTAAACTTAGCAATTTTCCCATAGCATAACTGTCATATAACAGGTTCTTAATAAATGTGGAATAGAATGATCAAAAGTCTTCTAAAAGCTATTTATCTTTGCACAAAGCTGAGGCTTGCTACTTTTTTGGACAAACAATTGATGTCTATTAACTTTTGCAGTTGATGCTTACATACTGATCCTACTTCACTGATATTTTATGATATCTAGTGAACATGCCCTATTAAGGTGAGGATTGACTTCATGTGAAATTAAGTTTGGAAATAATGAATCAATGTGAAGAAGGAAAGCTTGTTGGATGCTTACATGCTGCAAAAATGTGTCTCATTGTTGTATTTTCAATTACTGAATATTTATTGAAGAAAGGAGCAGAAGAAAACATGTAGTTCCCCTGTGTCAGGTACTGATAAGAAAGGAGATATCCTAGGCCTTCATCAGCGATTTTAAATCTTTAGCACTGCATGCTAGTCTCCATGAAAGTCAGTTGCTGGTTAGAAAACAAGGTCAGATGGATTCAAATAATGTCACTACTTTCTTACTCATTATGAAGCAATAAATCTTGCTGTATTCTGACTTATTCAAAGTGGTTGAACACATACATAGCCTTATCATTTGTATTTGTGTCAGTAATAAAAATGACAGAATAAATATTATAGAACACAGACTACTAGACTGTGTTCTATATATGTATAGAACACAGTCTAGTAGAATTCCTACATGTTGCTCCTACTTTTAACTGTTGAGAATTTTTTAAAATCTGTTTTTATTTTTATTTTTATTCAATTGTGTGTGTGGTGTGTGTGTGTGTGTGTGTGTGTGTGTGTGTGTGTGTGTGTGTGTTTGTGTGTAGAACCAAGGACGAATTTGGAAACCACCAAGGACTACCTCCACCTCTTCCTTGTTTACTCTGCCCTGGGATTCACAGGCTCTGCCCTACCAGGACTAGAAACGCAGGCCACCCCGGTTTCCGCCCCGTGTCTATACGTGGGATCTGGGATCTGAACTCAGGACTTTCTGCCTGCAAGGCAGAGGCTTAACCCCTGAGCCACCTCTCCAGCCCAACTGTTGAGAATTTTAACCAAATGATATTTATTCCCAAGGTTTTAATGAACTTGGCATGTGTTCTTTTTTTAAAGTGATACAATATTATAGCCACAATATAAATCTTAGGAACATTTATTGAGTGCCTGCCTAGTACTAAGTTCTACATCGTGCTATGTGGTAAAAAGATGTGTTAAGATCAATTTGTTTTCTTGAACATCTAAGGCCAGTGAGTAAAAAAGATATTATGATAAAATGATAATATATTGTATAATTATCATTTTAAATACAAAATTGGTTGAAGTGCTATAGAAGTATAGAAAATAGGTGCCTGTTTGCATTCTTATATTGGAAACCTAGAAGAGTAGGAAAAAGAGGAGGAAGAGAGAAAGAAAGGCAAAGAGGTGGAGCAGAAGGAGGAGAATAAGTAGAAAGTGGAGGAGAAGGAGAAGGAGGAGAAAGAAAAAGTGGAGGAGGAAGAGAAAGAGGAGGAGGAGGAGAAGAAGTGGCAAGAGAAAGCTGACAGATCTGTTCACTCTGAAACTTCTCATATTCCTAACTCCATAGAACTACAAAGGCTGGTTACTTTTTTTTCCATCTGTGTAGAAGAAGCTCTGTTCAGCACAAATTGGACCTTTCTTCCCAAAACAAGAAATGTACCATTGGTTGGCAGAGATATTTTCTCCATGTTAGTCCAATTTTCACTGTAAGATACTGCAAGTCTTACTAGGGATTCTAACACTCAGAATCTTCCTACACAGTATATAAAAGTCATCTAATAAATATCACAGAATGACACAAAAAATCCAATAAACTTTTAAAATTAAGAGTTCTAGCAAGTGTTTTAAAAATCTTTGCCTAAGGGATAGCAATAGCACCTTTTGCATATGTTATGAAATATGTAGTAAGCTGTTTATTACTTTGAATAAACATACAATGTATGAAGACTAGAGTGTGGATGTGAACAGTCTGAGGATTCTTCTTTCTTCACTCTCTTACCTAACAAAATTTTTAAGCATAGAAGAATCAATTATCTTTGAAGAAAAAATCAGTAGAAATAGGTGATTTATGTTAAAGCTGCCTATCACAGGAGATTAAAGAGTTAACATTCCCTCAGATTCAGAACAATGTTTTTTTTAAAAGCAGGTGAAAACAAAGGCAGTTAAGATCAGAGCATTTCAACATCAGCTAATACAGTCTGGTTTTAATCTCCTCTTATAAAAATGCCGCCTTGTATAGCCTATTTCCTTGCAAACTTCAATAAATTGGAGGAGAAACGAAAGGCATGGGGGCTGGCAGCAACAGCTGTGTGGCTGCATATGGACAAGCTTTTTATCTATGTTTTTAATGCTCTCACTTGTTTTGATTTCCGCTATCTCTTTTTTGAATACTATGGTGGTCCCTGTCACAGTAATGGATAAAATAAAACCATGTAAAATCTCCTGTTAAAATATTAATTATAAAACACAATTACACACGGAATACTCTGAATTTGCGAATTTGCTATTTCTTTCAGGAGGCTAAAACATTTCCCAGGGATGCTGAAAATGTAAGGAAGCTGAATGTCAGAATCAGGAAGCAAAGTGTGCTCCCTCCTGGGTTGATTACTTCAAGTTAATGCAGTGTTATATTCTCTAGAATCCACACACTTCCTATATTGATTGCATTATCAGTAGTAGTAATCACAGATATCATTACCAGCCAATTACACAAACACACATCCAAGCTAGGCAACCTATTCTGCAACATTATCTCTTACATTCCTTCATTTTGTAATGAAACTGATCATCCTCTTGGCCAATTAAGGTTAAGCTACATATTTTGATCTAGCAGACTTAAATGCAAGTATATTGAATTATGTAGAAGGTAATTACTTGCATATGTTGGTAGCAAAGCAGAATAAGGGTAATTGGAGTGTAATCTGTTTCGTATTCTATTTGAAAACTGAATTAGAGAAGGTTAACCACTTTAAAAAATAGACCCAGCCATGTTTTTGGAGCAAACAAAATGGTAGTTAATTTTTTTCTTGGGTAACAGGACTGTTAAGCAAGTGAATAGCATGTGATTCTTTCAGAGTTTTTGACACGTACAAATGCACACGTACCCTGGCAGTGTCTCACATTCATATCTGTCGGTAAGATCGTAGTGCCATGATCATGCCTAAACACCAAATAGACCGTGAATGGTAGTCTGTCCTGGGAAGAGGAGAGAATTTGGGTTTAGTATGCAGGTAGCAATTCCTGTCATAAATCCTCAAAGCAGAACTTGCTCCATTTCCCTATTTAATAATACTTTACTTGCCTTAGCATTACTTGGAGCTTCTATCAGGCTAGCTTCCCTCTTTTTTCCTTTGCTTAATACTGTGCCAGATGTCTCCTTTCAAAAAAAAAAAAAAAGATCTAAGTCCTATCTTCTCTTAGATTTGCATATATTAAACAATTGAAGAATGAAAAATGTGAATTTTTATAACTTTTTGAACTTATAATCTTTAGCAGATTAAGTTGTAGATGTATAGGCTATAATTAAAATGTTGAGGCCAAAAAGAATGCTTTAGCTGGGCCTTTATATCCCTTTAGTCAAGGCATGGAGATTTTTCTATAATTGTGCAGGGAGAGTTAGTAATATATTCAAACTCAGGCCTATCTTCATTTCAAGTCAATTTCTGTAATACTACCTGTCAAATTGTTGTAGGGAATCATATTGGCTACTAAGAATGACATTAAAATGTTCATTCATTTATGGAAATAAATAACGTGATAAATTGCATTTGACATAACATTATATATAAATCTATGAGAATAAAACTAAATGTCATAAATTTTCTAACTTTATTTGATATGTAGTTAGCTAATTTACTGAAGATTTTTTTCTTAAGAATACATTCATTTTCTTGTTTTTTCAGCAAAATAATAATGGGTTCTAAGTAAATCTTCATCTTTAAAATATGTATGTTGGGGCTGGAGAGGTGGCTCAGGGGTTAAGCCTCTGCCTTGCAGGCAGAAGGTCCTGAGTTCGGATCCCAGATCCCACGTATACACGCCAGGCGGAAGCGGGGGCGGCCTGCGCTTCTGGTCCTGGTAGGGCGGAGCCTGTGAATCCCGGGGCAGAAGGAGGTGGAGGCGTCCATGGTGGTTCGCGAATTCGTCCGTGGTTCTACACATACACAGATACACACACACACATACACACACGCGCGCACATACACACGCACATGCACACAGTTGAATAAATAATAATAATAAAAAATATTTAAAAAAAAGTTTCTTTAAAATATGTATGTCATAGTATAAGTAAAGAAGTAGTAAATGCATGACAACTAATTACTATGAAGAATTCAAGGTACAAGTTATAAAATCTGAACTGTTAAAAGTTGTTTTTTCTATGGCACAAAATTTTACTAAAATTATGTTCTTTTAATAGCAACAATTCCATGAAAGTTAAATGCTTACTGAGATGGCATCCTAACTAACAGATTTATACAATGTGGTTAAGAATTTAATATTGTTCCTAAAAGATTGAATGCAATTATATCTGCATGTACAAAACAGCAGAAACCTAATGTACTGTAAATCCCAGCTTCGTAGGAAAGAGTTAAACCTGTGTGAATTTAGGATTATTTCACATTTCTTCTCATGTCATATGTGAGCAGTGTTCATCTAGATTCAGGACGCCTGAATCAGAATCTTTAGAGCAACTCATATTTCTATGCTACAGTTCAGGTAAAGCTGATCTACCATCTTCAAGATTGGTTTTATTTTAAGAACTGGAAACACAGCAATAAGCTAATATTTGCTATGTTCACTTACATTAAGGATTATCAAATTAAGGGCCATGCATTACCAGAAACATAAATGAAGATAAACAGAGACCTTGCTTTCTCTACGTCCATTTTCCACATCATGCACAAATATAAAAGCTTGCTCTAAAAGGACAACGTGAAACTCAGATAAGCTAGCTGCTAGGCTCTCCCTGCTTTCATATTTCATTGTTCCTTATGTGAATAGTTTGTATCCATTTGATTATTGTCTTCGTATGCTTAGGTTGCTGTAATGAAGAACTTTCAGCTGTGTAATTTAAAAACAAAAAATTTACTTACAGTTCTCAAGTCTGAGGAGTCCAAAATGAATGTTTCAGGAGTTTGAGTGTCTACTGAGGGCTCACTCTCTGCTTTATGCAGGAACATTTTTTGGAGTACTAGTCTCATGATTCAATCATGACTTAGAAATCCCCCACCTCTTATACCAAAACAACAAAGCTTATTTTATTCCTTCATTTTAATTTTGAGGCGATAGCAATATTCATAGAATAGCAATAATCAAGGTAAAATAATCTAGAAAAATATTAACACATAATGTTACTAATCCATTTGAGTCAACAAAAAAAGATCATCTTTTAAAATTATTCTTGACACTTTCATACATAAATACAATGAAATTTAGTGTGTTTCATTCCTTTGTATTTGATCCCATCCCTGTCTCCTGTCCCACTTCTTACTTTAATCTTTTTAGCCAGTCTCCCTCCACTTTCATGTCTTTTTACATGTGTGGTCCATTGAGCTTCTTCTGGAGGTCTGTGATGGTAAGTATCTGTGTACTTGCTGAGACAATGATTACTTATAAGTGGATAAAAAATTGAGTAAAGAAACTCCCTGCAAGATCATCTGTTGATGTACTTTATTAAACTCAATGGGTAACACACACACACACACACACACACACACACACACACACACACACACTGACATAAAGTGGGAAGGATACTAGTTGGAAAGAAGATTTTTCAGTAGGGTGGGTTAGGGGGGAGATGAGTTAGGGTAATATTGAGTAAAAAAAGTCAAAAAATTATTGTATATATGTATGAAACTGTCAAAGAATGAGAGTATTAAAAGACTTTGATTTTACAAGGATATTATATGTACTTTATGGGAGAATCAAGATATATAGATCTTTTCTGGCTCTTTTTTTTCTCAGTAGTATCCCTTAACTTGTAGATAATATACATTGCAATAACTTTTAAAAGCTTTGTTTCAACATGTACTAAAGAACGTGATACTCATCTCCAGGTGGCACAACATATGTACCAGAAGGAAAATAATAATGGAGAAGATTCTATTCTTTGAAACTTCAGAAGTTAAACTTCATTAAACTTTTGTAGATGTTATAGAAAGCACAAAAATTGGTTTGAAGAAAGCTTGCATTATAATCTTTCTTTATCTTTAAAGTTGTAACTTGATACTTTGACTAGCATTTAGTAAAACAAAATGGGTATTAATTATTGTTGAGCAGACCTATTCAAAAAGAATGTGTGAGTCTCATAAATGAATTATAGGAGGGCAATGAGGGCTTTCAATTGTCTGTTAACCTTGAAGAATTTCTGGGAGGGAAATGCATAGGTTTGGTTTTGTTTAAATTCCATAGTTCTTTTCCTTTTTAAAAAATTCATTGGGATGTGTTTGCATTCTTAAAAATTTTATCTCTCCATCTCTGAATACATTAAAGGACATTGACATCCTAAATAGCACTGTTTTAAAAAGTGAGTAATTTTATTTTTACAGCACTGTGTAAGCTTTCCTCATACTGTGATGAATCCTGCTTTTTGGCTTTTATTTGCATAAGTAAAGTCTTCAGGTTTTCATCAATGTGTATCTTTTCTGCATATAATTAACATTAACTTTCTTTTGACTGTTCAGGGCTGGCTATTTGCCTCAGAATATTCCCTTGGAGATTATCAGATACCTGTCTGAAGAGAAGGATTTTCTTCCTTGGCATGCTGCCAGTCGAGCTCTTTATCCTCTAGATAAATTACTGGATCGCATGGAGAACTACAATGTCTTCAATGTAAAAAATGCATAATTTCTGCTTTTTAGTTTTCAGAGAACTAGTTTCCTCATTGTTTACTAAATGCCATGAACCCTAATATTTCAGTTCCTTTTGCTGACTTATGTTATTATTTTTGTCCTGATTTTTCATGCAACATCAATGAAAGTTATTTGATGAGTAATTCTATAGTAGCTACCTTTTATTCTGACCTAAAATTGTCAATTAAACTTAAATGCTTCAGAATTTAGGAAGGAATGTGCATGGCAAAGCCATAAAGTTCAAACTTACTTTCCAAGAATGAAAGGGCTCTATGTTCACAAAGGACCTAACCTGGGCAGAGAGAGCCCACAAACTTAACAGGATATATAGTTTCAAGAAAGACTCTTAGTCATTATTTGTATCCAAGAGGGCATGGTGAACCCAATTCACCTCCTTAATTAGCAAGGATAAGATCAACATGGAGGCAAAAGCCCATCCATAATTGGTTCCAAGGGGATACAGGGAAGCAAACAACAGATAATCCAAGCAGACAGGAAGGCATGACACACATTTCAAAATGGTACCTGACCAGATTTTCTAAGATCAAAACTTGTAAACCAAAATTACATTGTCAACACCACACAATTAAATTCAATAATTGTTTTGAATAATAATGGGATTAAGAATAGCCAATTAACTCTGGATTCCTAATTTTTATCATTGTTACTTTTGTGCATCACAAGCTTTTCTCTAGCTATTTTAAGAAACTGCTGTGTTTTATGAAATTATTTTATGCCTTATGATATACTGACTAATTAACATACAAAATGGAATCATTCAAACCTAGATTGTCTAGATATGTGTTCTTAGAGCCATCTGGCTTGTTTGATGTTGTTAGAGCTATCTCTTTATTTTGTACCCTAATATTTCAGAAAAGTTTATTTATTGGTTTATTTTTAAATGATAATAATCCTGACTTGACTGATCATTGTTGTGAGTTTCCCTTATGTCCCCAGCAGCAGACATGCAAAGAAATGTCTTTAGAGTTACAGCACACTGCTAGACAAAGAATTTTAGTTTTCTTCCCAATACAAAGATGTTGTGCTAAGAAACTCCTAAAAAACTAAAATATATATTTTTGAACCTCTTTGTACTTTTTAGTACTGTATCATGTCAGACATCACATTTATAGTAAAAGAAAATAGCTTTTGCTAAAATTTTTGTTCTTTTATTCTTTTGACAAAATTCAAAGATGCCATTCAAATAAGAGAAAGACTATCTTATATCACCATTGATATTTAAATACATTGTAGGTTAAATAGATTGTTGACTTTGTAATAGTATATGGCTATATGGAAGTGTTATATGTATCTTGTCTTCAAAAATACTAAACTATTGATTAAGCTTATGTAACAACTTTGCAATGAATATCCTCTACTGATATAAATTGCATGAATATTAGATGACTATTTTTCTAAACTGTGTTTACATATATTAGAATATATGAAAGTTTGGATACCAGCTTTAATATTCCTGTTTTTCCTTATTCTATTACAAAAATGGTTATCTAAAATATTTAGTGAAGTAGCTTAATTATTCAGTCAAAATAAAAGAATAGTTTCTAAATTTGAAGCAATAAAGAGATTAAAATGATAAGGAAACATTATCCTGCTTATATACAGATATTTAAATGTAGACACAGTTTAAATGTATCAGTTATATTACAGACTCTTAATTACTAAGATGGAGAAGTTGAAACTGACATTATCTTGTTTTCTTTTATTTCCCATATAGGAATATATTTTGAAACAAGTTTCAGCAATGTACATCAAACTTGGATGGCCGAAAAATAATTTTAATGGATCTCTTGTTCAAGCATCCTACCAACATGAGTACTGTTTTATTTTCTTGTTCCCTTGCCTTCCCCAGAATTATACCGTAACACAATCTAGTGTTTCTGTGGCCTTTGCAGCATGAGTCTTCCTTCTAGACAATTCAGAATTTTGCATTTCACTTTCCCGAGAGGACTGTCTCTGAGCAGATCAGATTTAACCACCTGATAATAAGAATAAAGCAAGCCAGTGCTATTTTTCAATAAGAGCTGCCTTCATGGTGATATTAATATGAGAACCCAAGTCATTCACTAACAGACTGCCTCAGAAAAGACAAAATAAGTCCAGTACTTCAATTTATGGGATAGGGCCCTTCACATCCAGATTCAATCTTTCTGGACACAGCAGTTATATTCAGAAGTTTATTCTTAGGTGATTCTAAAGTCAGTTTACTTGACAATGGAGGTTAACCTTCCCATCTGCTATTCATCTGTGTATCATCTATGATCTCACGTTTGTTTATTATCTCTCTATCTGAAGTTAACTAGCCTGACTTTCTCTCCAAATAGTAATATTATTTTTACATTTTCCCCTTTGACAATGTCTAGAGAACTCCGGCGAGAGGTCATAATGTTGGCCTGCAGCTTTGGCAACAAGCACTGCCACCAGCAGGCTTCAACGCTCATTTCAGATTGGATTTCCAGTAACAGAAACAGGTAGGTTGAACTCAGACCTGTGTTTTAAAATTACTTGTTTTCAGATGTTGGTAGATGTGTTTCAGGTATCAACTGGAGAAAACAAAAGGAAGAACATTATGTGGCAGACTTTTTCAGGTTCAGTGTATGGGGCAACAACCTAAAACTCACAATGCCTCTGTTCTCTTGCTGAACTTTCTTGGTTAACTTTCTTAATCCGGACCCTCATTCTTGATATATGGAAAGTGTAACCTTCTGTCAAGTTTGAAAACTCTCCTTCCTGGTGAGAAAAAGACAACATAATTCAGTTAAAGTCTTTGAAGGTTTTTACATAAAGATTAAATTATTTGTTAAAAATACCTGCATGTTATCAGCAATGTAGCGTAACAAATGTTAATATTACAAACTGAAAGGTTATGAGTGAGCTCTTTACTCTTTCAGTGACCCCTGGACAGTGACCTTAAACTTGCATCTTATCCTAAAAGTTTATGATGCATAATTTTAATACAAATTGGAAATTATAATGTTTCTTTTAAGAAAAAAAATATTTTGGCAAATGTCATGTTTTAATGAAAGGAATACTACATATTTGTTTTTCAAAGTCAGAGACCACTGCTCTTCCAACTATGGTATTTTTCAACCTTAATATTTTTTTTGTCATTCTAAGAGGCTTTATGTTCTTTTTTCCTTTATGCTTGGGGCAGCCATTACTTTTTAATCTCTCTCTAGTTGCTAACTTCCATGGTTAAGCAGACTTTCATATTTAGGGAAGAGGAGCTACAGGCCTTTTGAATAGAGGACACTGTTTTTTGTGAAGTGTGTGGTTTTCATGACCCATAGAAAACAGAAATGGCAACAGCTATCCTCTCAGTTTTTCCTACCCCTTTGAGTTATACCACATATATTTAGACTTTGAAAATTTACAAAATGCAACACACAAAATTAGGATATATATCATATATAATAAAGAAATATCTGAACTATAATATTTATAATTCAAAATCTTGACTTCCTTCATTTTTAGTTTTGTATTATTGTTTTGTTTTATTTGGCTATGAAAATCGGACTGAAAACATCATGTCATCATGATTTCCCTTGGAAGAATTCATGGATAATATAAAGCATTGGGACAATGACTTAAAATAATTCATTTATTTGGGAAATTTTTCTGAGCATGTCTCAATAGCAGCTGCTGGCTAGAAAGCAAAGATGTAATGTTGAAATTAATGAAAGACAGAGTTTTATAGTTGCTATGTATCGAGGTAGTATTTTATAAATTATAGTTTTATCTATGGCAAAAACTGAGCACAAGGCAGGGTATGGACATAGAAAAGGGAGGAATTCCTGTCTTGAAGGAGTCTTATTCTCACAAGTAAAAGATGAAAAGGACTTTGCTGTTTGTACTCGAGGCAAGAATGGATTTGTACCAGAACATAAACTAGGGAATAGGGATTCCAAGTGGCACACATATAAGTCATGTAAGTGTAGTAAGTGTTGACTCATAAATTTATATAATTCATCTCTTATCAATGAAAGTTTTTAAAATTGTCAGCTTATTTTAATTTAGAAAATGTTTTTAACTTTATTTATTTGTTTCTTTAGTGTGTGTGTGTGTGTGTGTGTGTGTGTGTGTGTGTGTGTATGTGTGTGTTTGTGCGTGTATTAGAGGGTACTGTGTGTCCCTGTGAAGGACCAAGGATGACTTCTGGGATCATCCTGGATTGTGTCTACCTCTTGTTTTTGCTTGCTCTGGGATTTCCCAGGCTCTATTCACCAGGATAAGTAGGACACCACTGTTTCCAGTTGTTTCTTCTTCTTCTTCTTCTTTTTTTTTTTTTTTCTTGTGGGACCTAGGATCTGAACTCAGGACCTTTTGCTTGTGATGCAGTCTTAATTCCTGAGCCATCTCTCCAAAAATCCCTGTGTTGATTTTTAAAAGCTGTGCCTTTATTCATAGTAAAAATAATAAAATTGGGGTCAAACATTTTAAGATTCTTATTGGTTCCTTCACTGCTATTTACTTCTCTGCTTTGCTGCCTTTTGAATCTGGACATGTAAACATGCTAAGTGGAATCAACTGTATGAGTGCTAAGATTTGTTTAACCAACCATCAGACATATCCAGCATCACAAGCAAGCTGCCACAGCCAGAGAACATGATACCCACTGAACTACATGCATGAAAAGTCAGATGTTTAATAATAGATCCACAACATAATACTATAGTTCATGCTGAGTTTAACGTTCTTAAATTAAGTCAGTGGGAGGAAGAACAAGATTGCTTTTTAAAATGTGCCTGTAACAACAATCTAGTCAGTTATATATTTTTTTCTTTTTCTATTTTTTTCAACTGATTCTTTAACTGGATTTGCAAAGTAGAAACAATTATCTAGTAGAAGAACTATAGAAGTAATAGATGTAAGTAATGCATGGAACATGTTGGGAGATACATATTTATGTTGAAACATAAAGAACGATGAGTCATAGAAGTAGCAGGGATTGCAGATAGTTGAAGGTGCTATAGTGCTGTGTAACACCATCTCGACATACTGGGCAGATGGGTAAAATTTGAGACATTGGAATCAGGGAGATGGAACAGATGTGAAAGTTGGTGCAAGGAAGCATAATGAAACCAAAAAGCACAATGAATAGCTGAGATGATAGCAGTAGAGAGAAAAATTCAGGAGTTACAGTGAGTGATAAATCGAATGAGTCGACATTCTGATCCCTGTTTAAATATTCAAATGGTACAATGTGTTGAATTGTGATGGTGATGTCATGCATAAAAATGGATTGCACTACATTTAGGTCTTGTTAGGCTGCAATTTGCAGACTAAGTTCAGCAGAGTGCCACATTTCAAAAAGGAGACTATTCATCAAGCAGTCAGCCGAGAACAATGCAGTGATGAAGAGATCTTGAAAACATGAGCGAGGAATGGACCTTGTGAGACACCCAAACTTCACTCTTGAGGAAGAGAAGTGAGAAAAGAAAAGAGAATTTTGTGTGTGAGTGTGTGAGTTTATACATAAGTAAAAAACATCAGATGAGGAATCGAAGGTGGTTTCTTACATTTGCTGATACAAATAAATATGAAATAAAAGCCTATGTTTCATTGCATAACATACAGGTCATATAATTACCACAGATGAGTTGCTACTTGAAAATTCTGTAATATAGTAGAGGTTGTACAATTGACCACATAGGGATCATAATGCAGTTTTAAATGCTTTATCTAAGTAAAAAATATAAACTGAACTTATATGTATCTTAATAGTGATGTGTTTTTTTTCAATAGTGTTGAAAGTCCAAATATAGCTTTAATCTAGTACAGTATGATGGTTAATACAACCATCACTGGACTGGAAAGATGGTTCCAGGGTTAAGATTCTGCCTCACAAGTGGAAGGTCCTGAGTTCAGATCCCTTATTTCATGCAAAAACACTATGCAGAAATAACAGTGGCCTATATTTCCAGTTCTGGAAGATAGAGCCTGGGAAATCTCAGAGAGAAGCAAAAAGGAGGAATACAACATGATTTCTGAAATCATGCTTGGACCTCCACACAGACACACACACACATAAATACACACATATATACACACACACAAAATACAACTGCCATTGAATTATCCAAGTCATAATACATAAGCCATACTAAAAAATTCTCTTATGTGCTATGCATAATTATTCTAACTGCTTTGTTCCTCTAGAGAACATTTACTCATCACAGATTAAATATTTAACATTTTAAGGGTTTTCTCAGTAGAGACATAGCTTTCTCAAAATATAAACTGGAGACTGGCATGTGCTCTCTACTTTATATATATATATATATATATATTATATATATACATATATATATTAATGTATACACAGACACACACAAAATATAACTCAGTTGGTAAAGAGTTTGCTGGTCAAACATGAGTACCTGAGTTTTATCCCAGAATATTCATGTATGTAATAATGTGTAATTATAATCCCAGTACTGAGGAGGTGGAGACAAGTAGATTTGAGGGACTCAATAGACAACTGGCCTAATCTACTTGATGAATCCAGACCAGTGATGAAACCTCTCTGAAAAACACGATGGGAGTTGAGGAGATGGCTAAGGACTAAAAGTCTTTGCCATGCATGCAAAAAGACATGTGTTTGGATCCCCAGATTCTGTTGCAGTTGGTCTGTGTTATTTCTTATAAATTCATGACTACATAGCTTAAGGAAGCAAGGGGTTTTATTTTGGCTTACAATTGTACAATTATAGTTTCTTGTCCAGCCAGCCAGGAAAGCCCATACCAATACCATTTGCAGAGGGTCACACCAAATCTATGTAAGTGCTGAGAGGGACAATCCTCACTTGCCAGACCGTCATGTCTGGCCAAGTATATAGAAGAATGCTAACTTTTTCAACCAGCTCTCTCCATTTTACTATGACAGATTCCAAGTTAAAAAAGCCCTGTGGAAATGGAGTGGGCCTGCACTTCCTACCTTGGAAGCCAGAAACTGTGAAATACCAAGCAAAGCAATAAGGAGTTGCGCAACACAGGATGATTCCAGAAGTCACCTTTGGCTTTCCACGACACACATACTCAAGTGCCCTTTGGTACACACACATACACACAGATTATAAAACTCATAAGGAGAGTTTTGGGAAGATATTTTACAATAGGAAAAGAAGAGGGGTAAGGTAAACTAATATAGAGAGAAAAATGATAAACTTTCACTGTATGAATATACAAGTGTCAACAATTTTTAAAAAATTAAAATTTTCTTTGAAATGAAAAGATTAAAAGTGATCTACAATAAAAATCAAAGAGAAGAGCCCTTCTTGAGCTTATGCAAACTTGATTCAACAAGTTCCAACCTTGTATACTTATTTATAATGTTATTAATATTAACATTAATCATTAATGTTGATCATAATCAAAATTATATTTATCCCACATTTTAATGCTTGTTAGATTTCCTGCACTAGGCACATTTTATATATAATTTTATCATCATTTTTATTTTAATTTTTTTCCCAAAAGCAAAGGCAGGTCCTAGAAAGTCTCTGCTTCTCAACGTTATAGCTTCACTCTCCAGCCTAAGCCTAGTCCTGGTGCATCTTGTTCACTGGTAGATCAATTATCATTTATCATTTTAAGACAATTTAAAATATTGGAAAAATTAATGGAGCACACATACCCTCTACGGTAAGCATAAGTAGCAGCTATCATTATGGTAAAACAAAATGGAACTTCTGGGCATGAGACAAGTTTCTCGGCTTAAACTTTCATCAACACTGTCAGAGGGCTTTTTTCTGGACTTGTATAGTTGCTGATTCAGTGGGTAGAGGGGCCCAGTAGGATATGTTTACCCCAAGTTCTCAACTAATGGTGATAATGCTGCTCTGGGGACTACACGATGGGAACCACTAATATGTGCAGAGGTTACTGTCTTCAGAGTAAAGCTGTAATGTAGACTACTTATCACTGGCAGCACCAATAATGAGAAAATTGAAGTTATTCAGTTATATAATCTTGGGGAAGTACCTTAGCTTCCTCATAAGGAAAATGACAATCATCTTATGAATCAATTCAATAACATTTAGTAAATGTCTTCTATAAATACTAACACTTACAGTTTTAAATACAAAACAAGGTATTATTACAGAGCTTATCCATTTGGAACAGGAGAACACTTGCTCTTTTGTCCATAGTTTAAGAAGACCCATCTTGCCTTACAAGTAAATATTACATTTTTTGTACTCTTCATAATTAATTGCTAGTTATGGCACATGCACCTTCATTAGTTACCACTTATCACTTTTCATGTAGAAAAAATGTCCACATATGTCATTTTCTTTGTGTTTGATCTTTGTCCAGCAGTGGTTGCATTTAATGAAAATATGAAGTGGAAGAACAGAGGGTTTATTGCTGTCACTGCACATGTTACTGAATGAATGCAGTGCCTAAATATCTATGTGGAAAGGGGCACTTATTCTCCATTACAGATCTTAGTTAAAGTTCATCAGCTTGGCAGAAGAATTTATATCAACATTAAGAAGACAAGAGAATTGGTCATACCGTCTTCACACAAAGAATTGAGAGAAGGACTTGAATTCCTATATGCCAAAATACTGAATCAGTTCTTTCCATGTCACCTCTCTTCCCAGGGAATGGTCCATTCCACTCTGGTCTGGGTCTTTTTATATCAATCAGATAATCTCCAACAGACTTACTCAGGGCTTACCTGAACTACTATTTCCTGCCTAATGTGTGCAAAGGCTCCACCCTTGATTTGCAAGTTGACACCTGTATCTAAGGGACACAGGTCTCTTTCCATTATGGTATGTGTTTACCTTTTTCATGAAAGGTATGTTTTCTTTTTTTTCTCTGAAGCACAGCCTCTACCATACTGTACATGTTCCCTAGATATTCTGGTCCTGCTCCTTTAGAGCTCTTTCTAGTCTCCACCTTGAAAGTTCTTAGGCTTATTCCCTCTAGACCTGCCTTTTCAGAGTTTCCTTACCAGCAGAGCCATTGTGTAGAGGAGCAAGCATAGTAGGAAGCTTGAATAGTAGTTAAAAGCAAAGGGCTGTTCAGTGAACGGAGTTAAGGAACTAAGTTTTGCCACAGGTTTTTTTTTTTTTTTATAATCACTGGACAGATGTGGCTTTAAAAAAGTCAATGACATCCTCAGATGTTATTCAGTGAGGAGATGCTCCCAAGCTTTCAGGGCTAGCATCAGATTTTCACACCCACTGTGTGAACACCTCATACAGACTCTCTACATGGGGTTCAACAATGGCTTTCTTTAGCTCAGTTAATGTAAGGACATATGTTTATTTAAGCACCCAAATCAATTTATGCTGAGCAGCTAATTGGAGTTGAGCATTGTGTTAAACACTAAAATAATACTGCTTTTTCTTTCTCCTTTGATAGCAGTGGTGTTTGTTTTTTATCAGTTGTTGAATACATGGTCCTGATTTAAAAACCTTAAAGTCTAATAGGGTGCTGGCAGGGTAAGAGGGGCAAAAAGTTGCTCAAAACAGTGACACAAAACTCAAAATGAAATTCAGATAAGTATGACTAAGGAGAAATTTGTGGGAGTAGGAAAGAGTTTTAATATGGAAAAGTAATCAACTTAAGGATATCAAAAGTTTTCATGAAAACTAGTAGTAGAAAATGAAAAAGGTTGGAGATATTTGAGCATTGTTAAGGAAGGAAGAGTGACAGGAGTTAATGATTGCATTCCTGAGTAAAGGAAAAAGAAGGCATTAAGGGTAATTTACTGGAATAATTCAGTAGGTTCAGCTTTTTGCCTATATAGCTCTTAAAATCATATGCTTTATCTGACATATAAAATCTCGAATCATGCATTCAAAGGATTTCACTTCCAAGACATTTCAAAGTGTGATCCCTGCACATCTTCTAAATGAAACCAATGAAGTGTAAATGGTTATTTTGGTTATTATTTTGTTTAGCTTATGATTAGTCATTTAGCATATAACTTGTTTCTTACTAATCATAGATTCTTTGCAATTCTTCCCTTTTCTCAAAATAGAGTTATTTAGGAAACATTTATGAGTTATTTTTATGTACCACTGTACACTTTGTGCATGTTTGTATGTGCAGATACAAAAATGAATACACATATATGTCTATATGTATCATTGTAACACTTAACCTTAATTCTATTAATTTAGTTATCATTAGCACTGACTTCATGAGTATTTTCAAATAACAAAAGTTAAACTGTTAAACATAAATATGAAGATTAGTTTTTTCAAATAGTTTATATATTAGCAAATAGCATTTCTAGATAAGAAAATTTTCAGTCAGTTTCATTCCTATTTTTATGCTAACTGCTGAGAAATTGTATATGAAGAATAGGTATATGAGAATAGGTGATTTTTATAGCAATGTGAAGCAATTCATAGTAATCTTTGCAAGTTTTTTGCAGTGTATCACATGGCAATCAATACTGAATTTTAATTATCATGTGATAACTCAGGCCTTCAAGTTTTAGGAATGCAAAGAATTTAAAAATTACCAAAGCATATTTTACATACACCAATACCAGCATTAGAGAGAAATAAGTGAAAATTATTTTTACCTCATGAGTTGGAAGATACAGAAAGACATTTAAGAAAAGGAACCTAATATTTTGGAACATGGTGCCTTTAACTCACCTGTTTCCTCACCACCAGAGAAATGAGTACACCTTGACCGTCATGACAGTACTGCATGGTAGAAACTGAAAAAGTGAGAAACAGAAAAGAATATTTAACAGAGAACATACATAGAAGAGATGATGAAGTTCAAGAATTGAAAAATCACAATCCTATGCAGCTCTTTGATATTTGACATACATGTGACCATCAAAAATTATGTCATTTTTCTTTCAGTCTTCATGAAAGTTTTTCTATTTCATTCGTTAAAAATCATTTTTATTAAAATTCTAGGACTTTACCTACTTATTCAAGATTATCTGTGGCTATAGATACAGATATACAAAATACTTATTCTAATACTTGATGTCCTGAATTTGTAATTATAGATACTCCTGGGCACTTTTTATGAGTCTTGATTTTCTTTTTCATTCATTTTAAAATATTGAACTGAATGTACCCTTGTCTGACTGGAGGGTTTCTTGTTAGGTTAAAGAAAAGACTGGACTCAGAGCTAAGCATCCAGGTTCTCCATGAAAGTGCGGGATATTGTTTTGTGTGGGGATTTAGAAAAAACATTTTTAGAAGATTCTAAAAGTATTTTTTCTTAGTTGCAGTACTGAAGTTAATGATAGTTTCTTCTGTTATCTGAAAAGTGTACATTCCACATTTTAATAAGATCCAAGAAAACAGTTCCTCATCTTTGGAAAAAAGGAACATTAGTGGCATCTAAAGTATACTCAATGCTTTTTTTTTTAATATAGTAAAAAGAGTCTAATGCAATCCCTTCTGTTTTAGGAATATAAAAACATTTTTAATAAATAATATTCCCTTGTGTGAGCTTTTCAACAAAAATGAAATAAAGAAACCAGATATCCATGATTTCTGTTTAATCACTGTTGAGGATTACACTTAGGTCTTTTGTTTGGAACAGGGAAGGGGCTCATGTTCCCTTTGGGCATGATACAGTCAGGGCACTAACAATTATGTATATTAAAACTTGATTATTTTAAATATGATCATTAGTGCTACTATAAATATGGTACTGAATTATAGTCTCCATATATGTTTCTTATTTGTAATATTTTAGAGCCTCTTAAACATATAAAAAATACAGTTACTAAAACAGCTAATTATTTCCTTGTGAAAGGAAGTGGCTTCAACTATTTTTACCTGTTAGAATCATAATAAACAAGGTACCTGGTGTCATAACCTAAATGTTCCATTGTTAGTAACAATCTTGTTGCCTTGCATTTCAGTTCAATTTTATTTTGATCAAATAAATATATTGCGCCATTTATGTTATGCCTTTTCATTTTATGAAGTTTTGTCAGAAATGATTGAATCAAAATGACTGCTAGCAGAACTTGTACATTACAGTAACTCAGTACTAGCAGAAGAGTTCACCACTAGTTTTATACTGAGGTGCTGAAGTTGGAATAAAGTTATATATATGTATAAACTATTGTGTTCTATTTTTACAGTATAAGTAGAACATCTATCTAACATGTTTAAATATTTTACATGGAGTAGTAATTTATTAGTTAGCTAATATTGTTTTTATAAATTTTGTATTTCTTTACATCCTACTGATTTATGGCATAGAAATTTTTATTTTTCATTAGAATATCAGAAAGTATTTAATTTTTAATTTCTAAAGTTTTAGAAAGAATGTAATTTTTAAAAGTGGTTATATTCTACTTGAATATATGTAGCTTGAAATTAAGTAGCTTAAAACTGAGATTATGTTTGGTCATTTGTATTTTCCTTATACATGAAGCAATTCAACATCCTATACTCAGTTCTTCTTGATAAGTTTCTATTCATATTTTGACTAGTAGGGGATGCACTTAATCAGATAACTGTGTCCACACATTCCAACATTACCCTGGAGATTTGCCACTCCAAATGTACTTCATTGCAGGTGAATTAGTTTGCCATTTAGTGAGTCTGGAAATGTCAGTGAGCAACATTGCTTCTACCTTTTCTTTGCTTCACTTTGGAATTTCCCATGCTCTGCCCACCACGCCTGGATTAGCAGGCTGCTGCCATTTTCATTTGGCATTTTTACCTGGGACTTGAGATCCAAACTCAGGACCTTCTGCTTGTGAGGCAAAGTCTTAATCCCTGAGCCACCTCTCCAGTCCTACAGTATAGATTTTAAAGCATGTTTAGCTAGTTTCCCCAGTTTAAAACTTGGGACACAGGGGCTGGAGAGGTGGCTTAGGGGTTAAGCCTCTGCCTTGCAGGCAGAAGATCGCAAGTTCGGATCCTAGAACCCACGTATAGACCCTGGGCGGAAGCGGGGGCCGCCTGCGTTTCTAGTCCTGGTTAGGGCGGAGCCTGTGAATCCCCGGGCAGAGTAAACGAGGAGGTGGAGGTGTCCATGGTGGTTCCCGAATTCGTCCGTGGTTCTACACACACACATACATACATATACACTCGCGCACCCACACATACATGTACAATTGAATAAATAATAAAAAAATAAAAAAAAAACTTGGGACATAGTTTTTTGTCTACTTGAATTGAATGATTACAGAGAAATAAGATGATTATTGTCTTCCTTCCTTTACCTTTCTTTCCTTTACTTTAGTAATTTTACATTTCCTTGAAGTGACTAGTCATGCTCTGAAGTGTTGGCTACAAAACTAATGCAAAAAATAACCCCTAGATTAGTCGAATTATTGCAGAAATTCTGTCAGTCGCAGTATCATCAAAATTGTGACCTATAAATACATCTTATCAATTTAATCCTTCATCATGTTTGTGCCTAAAATAATCACAGCTTTTAATAAAAATACATTTTTCATGTTTTTCCATAGTTATATGTATACTTACCTAAACTCTTCCAGTCTTGATTCAGATGTCAAACATTAGATTGCAGATTAGATTTAGGACACCAGAGACTGATATGTCCCAAAGTCCATTCTAAAAGACAACAGGCATCCAATGATGAGTGAGGAAACAGGATTCATCTATCACCATACAATGGAGTTCAGCAACATGCTAATTACATGCCAGTTGCACAAATAATGGAAGATTTGACTGTGACAAAAAACCAAATGGAAGTTTTACAAGGAAAGGACAATTTTACCACCTTAAGAATGACTCAAACAAATCTGTAGTTAACCTGAGCTCCATGGTAAAGAAATAAACAATTTAATGAGGTTGTAAAGGAAAGTTGTTAAGGGAAGTAGCTGTGTGAAACATGGTCTTTATTTCTGATATCATTTAACACTGGATTCCTAGTATTTTGAAAAAAATTAATTGATAGGGAAGAACCCGAACTTATACAAGAACAGCCTCTAAAATATTATGAGTTTTTTCCCAATTAATATGCTTGCTTTGGATTCTTTTGCAAAAAGGAACAACAATCTCATTTAATTGATTATGCTTCTTCTAAAAGCACTCCATTCTATGAAGTGCCTTGCCACACAACCACTGTGCAAAGCTATGTAGGTAGAAGGAAATCAATGCATGGGAGATAGTAAGATTGCTATTTTGAATTCCTTTGTCAAACTGTCAGTAGCCAATAATCACTACCCAATCTAATCTTTGTAACCAATCATCATTATCTCATTTCTCATACCCTAAGATTACTTAATCTATGATTATATCTCAATTTGGTAGAGGTATTTGTAAATTCTTCCCCTCCCTGCCCCTGTACTTCTTTTGGACCATAGTGAAAGTGCCACTTGTGCATATTAACTGGAGTATTGAATTCATGCTAGTGTATCTCTGAGCAAATATTTTACTGATTAACCTAGATGAGACTCTATCTAACCTGGTTGTATTTTCAATCTACATTTTAGGACATCAGAGACTTTAACATAAGCCTCTAGAATTAATATGACTGCAGGAAGTTTTTTCTAGTCTGAACATATTAATTAGTGATCTTGTATTGTACTCTAGATACAGAAATAGTTATGCATTTGTTTTTCTTTTTCTACCAGTTTATGGGTTTACTTGACATTTTGCTTTAAAAATTCTATCACTAACTATAAAAAGGCTAATATCCAATATAATTTTTTCAAGGCATTTTAATTTTTACAGAAGTATGCCTTTTGAAAGAGAGTTTATTTAATTTTTTTCTTCACAGTATAACCAATTTTTCCTCATTTCTGCCAATAATAATTTTCCTCATGTGCTAGTATTATTTGCCTAATATTACACTGATGTCAGGCATAACACTATTGAACTTTTGTGTCATCTATCATAAATGAACTTATTGATAAATTATAGAATAGCCTTAGTTAAGAAACCTGATTATCAATGAACAAGTGGATAAAGATTTAAATGAACAACCCAGGGAACAGTTCTGACTAAAGTTACAGTAGCAACAATGATTATTTGTTAAACTAAAGCTTAACAGCCAACACATAATTCCCTACAAAATATAATCATGCTCCAAATAGATATCCTGATAAATTGTTATCAAGAGTAAAAGGTTCATAATAATGATATTGACAACTATAAAGATGATTTCTTACCCATTTTTCCAAAAGAACATACATGCTGTTGCACTCAGTAAGGAGACCTCTTCAATGACACCAGTATATGTATATATAATCCTTCATCGAAAGAAAAGAACTTGAAAATAATCCACAATAACCTTTAATTAAAATGAAATATTTAATATCATATTTAAATAAGTATGTTATAAATAGCTGATGTTGTTTGCTGCATAAGTTAAAATATCTGAAAGGTGTGAAAGAACTTTGATGGAGTTTAGTTTTCTGACAATATAATTAAAAATAGCACAGTTACAAATTGAATAGTGATCTCTAATGAAGCTAGTTTCTTTGTTCTATTTGAAAATATGGTTATACTTAGAAGTGAGTTCTTTTCAGGAGTAATAATTAAAGTTAAGGAGCTCCACTGGGCTAATAATCCTGGAGTTAGGAAGATTGCTCAGGTAGTGACAAATATCCTTGTGAGAGACAGAAAAACTTAACAGGTCTAAGTTAAGAAAAGGTAGAGCTAGAGATCAGGCTTAGTGTGTTGTTGAGGAATATGAAGTATTTTTGCAATAACTAAGGTAGAAAAGAGGCATGAGACAGATTCTGAGAATATAGAGGATGATCAAACCATGTTGTGCTTCAGAATTCTGTAATCAGGCCCATGACAGAATAAGCTACTGAATTTATGGTATTTGTCATGAGCAGACCTTTGCTCTCTGCTGAATATTAAAAAAATTGTATCATTTTCTATGTTGTTTTTCTTTGGTGAAATAAGAAAATAACGGAAATTAAACTTTGACATTAATTAAGTTCATCTTCTTATTAAAATTTTCAGGAAGGAGGGTCAGTGATATACCTCAGAGGATAAAGATCATGCTATCAATCTTGAAAACTTGAGTTGATCCTATATGGTGGAAAAAGAGAATCAATTTTCTTAGGTTTTTCTCTCACTTCCACATATATGCCATGGCATGTACTCTAATGCACACACACACACACACACACACACACACACACACACACACACACGCAAATGCACATGCACACACACAGACACAACACAGACAAGATAAATGAACAAGATAAATAAAATTTTAAAAGACTTTCATGAAGTATATGAAGGACAAAAGTAGAAGACACTGCTCCTCCCTGTTGCTCACAAAATTCCTAGTATGCATAATCACCAATTGTAATCACATTATTTTTGGTCTGAGGTGAAAATAAAAGCCGTGTTTCACAGTTTAAAGATGTATAGACAGAAATTGACAGAAAAATTCTCCATAGACAGACTTACAGATCTCTTCACTTGGATGTATTTAGTTTGTTTTCATTTCTGATTATTAGCACTATTATAATCAAAAATTAAATAGAAAAACATTGAATTTTACTTAACTTTTACATACATATAATTACTTTTCCTGAAATATAGAGTGCAAGCTTTCAGTATATACACCATGTCCTCAGAGTGCCAGAAACAGGTAGTCCTATAGCCCAGGCCTGGATATATGTGTCATGGATATATGTTGAGTATTTTAGTTGCTCAATAAAACAGCAAATTTCTGTGCTTTCTCCAGTTACAGCATTTCTCAAAGTAAAGTGTACATCTTTGCCATATTTGAAAATTCTTGATCCTCTCAAGTTTTACTGGAGAGTCTAGATTGTTTTGCTTTCAATAATTTTATATTACTTTATATAACAAAACTGTGTTCTTTGTATTGATTTGAAATGACTAACTTTCTTTTATCATTTGTATTCCTTAATACACACACACACACACGCACACACACATACACACACACACACACACACCAGCTATTAACATGAATTTCACAACTTTTCACTCTGAAGTATAAGGGGACACAAAATATAATTCAAGAAGCCCATGGGACATTTAAGTTTTATGTGCATAAAATCTATTCTCTAGCTTTTATAAGTTTTGTGATTTTGTTATGCATTACATATATCAATTAAACCAATAAAACCTGAAAATTATATTTAGAATAGCACACATATATGTGTATATATAATATATGTTTACAAACACATCATCAATAATAACATTTACTTTTGCTGACTTATTTTTGATTGAAGACATTTCAAGTGAGAAAAATACTCATCCTTTTCTCATGACAGCTTCTGCTGTTAGGACAAAAGACAAAAAAAATCAGTTTATGATATTCAATTCTTTCCAGGCTAGAGAATGAAGTGGTCTTCCTTGATTTATATTAATAATGAAGGTAAATATTACTTGCTCTGATCCTTTAAATTTATTCTACAGAAGTGGTACTTTGATGGAAATAAAAAATTTCAGTCTTTCTCTGAAGAAGACAAAAGATTACAGATATTACTATAAATCATTCCTTGATAACAAATGCTATTTGTTGAAGGGTAGCTGGAAATAATCCCGGGCTATGATTTGGACAACATTGCTTTTGTACCTGCTATTGTAGCTGAAGTGAACTTATCATTCATCTTTGATCTTAACAGTTAAGCTGAAGTACTGATTCATAATTATTGTGATCCAGATGGCATCATTAATACTTTTGATATATGTAGGTTCATGATAGAGCACACATTTAGTTAGATTTATGGTGATCTGGCCAGAGCTCAATAAAGAATCCTCACATTTTGCTGGTATAGAGCAAATGAGATGGAAAGCCATGGATAACATGCAGGCGAGACACAAGGAGCATCTTCCTCCTTTTTAACCCAAGCACCTATAAATAGGGAGATTAATCAGCCACTTCACAACTTCTACTACAACTGTGTAACTCTTAAGTTTTAAATTATGCTATGTTCTTACAGCTATTTATATTAGCAGCCTGATGCTCTGTTTTAGAGTGAGTCATCACAGAATTCTTAATTTTTCAACTTTTATTATAAAACATTTAAATTTCTCATGGTGTTACTGACCCTGAATGTATTATAAGCAAGCCATGAGGGCTGTAAAATATTAAATGTTATTTTTCTTAGCTTTCCAGAAGGTGATCTCAAGATCCAAGCCAAAGAAAAAAGAGGAGTCATATATTCTCCTCCAATTACTTATTATTTCTGTTATAGCTTTTTGTAGGTTTTTGTCATTCCCTGAGTGTTTAGCCATATACAGTTTTCACAGAAGTGTTTTCTACTTTCTCCTTGATAGTGTCTTTCCTTGCACTATTCTCAAATTGTCTGAATCATTCTGTTACATTTGTTAATATGAAGTAATCATTATATTTTATAAACTGATCATGTAGCCCAGAAATTCAGTCCTTGTTACAACCATATTCCTGATCACCTAATTATATTATTACTATACAATAATACATTCCTACAGAGCATAAACTTTTAATAATAATATAATATTCATTATTTTAGCATAAGATAAATGTCCCTTTTAAAGTAAATCTCATTTAAACTTAAATCTTCAAGCTACTTAAAAGGGGTTCAGACTTCTTAAAATAAACACTCACTAGGTAAAGAGTTAAAACCTTTTCCTAACATCAGTTTTTTCTATGTAGAAAGAGCAGCCTATGCCACTTTTAGACTTGCAGAATTAAAATTTCAGGAAGTATCGAGCATCATCTCTGAGCACATAAGGTCTTTAAGCATATTTGTTCTCTTCACTACCAGGTTTCCCCAGCGTTCTTCTTTGAGGTGCAAAGGGCATTTCAGAATGTTTTTGAACTGATTTTTCTTTGTTCTGAGGTTTTAATATTCCTTTTTGTTATCCTTAAGGTTCAGCCAGAATGAGCAAATCCTGGGCATAAATGAGAACTTCCTAGAGGGAGAGTCTTCCCCAGCTATGATACAAAAGGTGCTTTACTAATGACAAGGAGTCCTTCACACTACTAATAACTTCACATTTTGTGTGGGGTTCTATTTCCATTCCTGAGGAAATTGTATTACTACTCAGAATCAGACTTTCCCATTGACTTACAGGGTTGTTACATGAATTCCTGTAGGCATGTTATTTGATTAAGTCTTATTATAAGAATGTGGTTTATGTATTATTTTAAATGAGATGGTTTAAAATAAGTTATTCATTTAGGTTTTGATTATTTAAAAGTTGTGTTGTTCTTTGAAAGACATTCCATTATTCATTTTGGAAAGATAACATATTTACTGTTACTTTATCCTAAAAATTGGAACTGAGGTCAGAAAGGACTTACCATGCAAGAAGGAGAACCTGTTTGAATCCCAGCACCCACATACACAGGAAAAGTCAGGCATGGAGGTGCACACTTGTAATCTCAGAGCTTGGGAGAAAGAGACCCTCAAAGTCCCTGGGGCTCACTGGCTAATCAGCCCAGCATACTTGGTGAGCACAAAGTCAATAAAAGTTCCACAATGATACCAAAAGTGATGAGATAGAGGTGACTCATAATAATATTTTGTGGAAGTTCTCTACATTTCCACCACATGAATAAAGCTAATATCAGACCATAATATGCACTGGGCAGTGAAGCAAGCACTGTTCAGATGTTTTCTCATTTCATGATTATTACAGTTACTCTCTTTACTCAGATGAGGAAATTGATACTTTGATACCAAGTCCCAAATTCTTTTTAAGCAGCTTTAAGTTTTCCCCAGTGAGGGATTCTTGGGAGCAAAGAGGCTGAAGCACGGAGACTCAGAGGGACAGGTCTAGAGAACAAGATCGACCTATGCTAATAAAAGTTGTTTTTTGGTTTAGTGTTTTAACATCATGGACTGTCTGCCCCAGATGAGAGAAGGACTTTTAAATCAGAACAGGACTTGGAGTGTTGTCAAGGAAGCTCCAACCAATGCTTTTCAGATTTAGAGTAAGCAGATGATCTTTCAAATAAGTGAATTCATTGCACATTAATTAAAATTAATTAAATGTTGGAGCCCACTCTATATCAATGGGATGTGCAGTGTCACTGGAAGGAGGAGTTGCTCTTAAATCAACTCGCAGTTTGAGCAATAATTTTCATTGTCTTCGAAAATAATTAAATCCACATTTCAATGTTAATGCAATCAGTAATGAAAAGGCTCTTGTACTAACAGAGCAAGAAGAGACTTTAGAACCCATGTACTTTGGCCCTGTCCAATTAGGATGAAAAACGAAGTCCAAAGCAATGACCTTGAGTTACCCAGACTCCAGCAGCTACTGGCCAAATTAGCTCTATGGAAACTACTCAGAAACAAATACACATTTTGTTTGATTAATTATCAAAATTTATATCAAGAATGCTGTTTTTCCCTCTTTGGTAAGTATAGTTTCCTATAGAAAATATTTTAAATTATTAGAAACATTTCTGAATATAAAACAAAAGTTTATATATTAAATACATTCTATTCTAATAATTATAGTCTTATCTTAACAAACATAATTATACATTTGATTATTTTTAAAGTAATAGCATAAGATATGTAATTACTAAACATAAAACATAGGAGTTAACAAAATTGCTAATTATCTATAATGGCCAGACCTTAAGGCAGATGTTAATATTCTTTTCTTTATCCTTGTTTATTTTCTGTGAATATATGCACACTATGTTTTTTTAAAAATTTTATCATAATGGCATTATGTTTATAAATTTGCGTAGGTATGACATTCTATTTTTCACATATTCATATGTTAATATTAATCTATGAAATAATTCTCAGTTGACATTTGTATAAGGACTTCTACCAGTTTTTAATTTTCTATGATTTCAGGTTTGTTTTTAACCTGAAAAAGTAAATATAACAGCAAATCTTTGATAGCAAACTCTTTTGAAATTTTCTTAATTTCATCAATTCACTAAATAATTCTAAACTGCCATATATAACTAGCATACAACTAAGTGTAATTTAGCCTCATTTCATCATTGGTATGAACTGGATTTTTGTGTCCTTCAAAAATGTGTGTGTTAAAATTTTTGTCATCAACATGTTTGTATTAGGAAGTGTGGTCTGTGAAAACTACTCAGGTCATGTGGTAGCGATGACATTAATTGAATTAGTGTTTTTATTAGAGAAGCTCCGTGAATTCTCTAACACCCATTTTGCCATGAAAGGTAATGAAGGTCCCCTTCTGTGCTTCTGGAGATGAGCCTCAGTAGAATCTTACCGTAGTGGTAACCTGTAATAGACTTCAGCTTTCAGAATAGTGGGAAATGCATCTTTGTTATAATACTTTGTTACAACAGTTCCAACTAACTAAGACAATGGTCATTATTTTTTACTGTAGTTAAAAAAAATCTTGAAAAATGGGGCTGGAGTGGTGGCTCAGGGGTTAAGCCTCTGCCATGCAGGCAGAAGGTCCCGAGTTCGGATCCTAGACTTCACATATAGACGCTGGGCAGAAGCGGGGATGGCCTGCGTTTCTGGTTCTGGTAGGGCGGAGCCTGTGAATCCCCGGGCAGAGTAAACGAGGAGGAAGTGGAGGCGTCCATGGTGGTTCCCGAATTCGTCCGTGGTTCTACATACACACACACATACATACACACACGCGCACACATGTACACACGCACAATTGAATAAATAAAAATAAAAATAATAGACTTTTTAAAAAATCTTGAAAAATATGGTTTTATATTTCTATTTACCTGTAAAACATTCGGTTTTCAGACGCTTGCTTTTAGCAATATAAAAAGTAAAATGAACTGCTGGAATGTGAAAATGAATGGTTCCATAATAATATACTGAAGTTCTATGCATTCAAAACTTTTATCATAGAAGTGAACTCTGTCGTAACCATATTTAAAATGAGAAAGTCATAAAACCATAGTACAAGTTACACTAATTATGTGATAATTTCTGTAATGTTTCTATTCTAAAAAAGACAAAGACATTCCATTTTGACTATGCATTATCCCATTCATCTTCCATGAAGGCGGCCAAGATAGGCTGTCTCTTTGTCCATCATATAATGCACCTAGAGTAAAACAAACAAAGCTTCCTTAGCTACTGATAAAATTCCATGAGAAGATTTACTTCTGCAATAATTGAAAAGAAATGACCATGGGGTATGAACATCTTCATAAGCAATTGTGTTCACTATGAAGGGGCTTTTGCTCCCGCTAATCCTGATACGCAGTGTCTCTCAGGACTCTTCTGTACCACTCACAACTATGGGTTCTGTGGGTTTCTTAACTTATGTTTTACAAACAAATGAACTTTTTCATTTATTCCTAATGACTTTGGTTTATATGAAGAGATCTTAAACTGTCCCCAGAGTAATCATTTTGCTAAAACGTTATTAGAACATCTTTACAAATTTAGAAACAAAAGGGGGTTTCATTAACAATGGAAGTCATTGGGAATTGAGGGCTCTTGGCATATTCAGGGTTTACCAATCTTATTTGCACTAATGAGTAAAAATGATCTTGTGAACTATACATTGATTCTTTTTCTGGTGGTTTGGTAAGGAAGATGAGAAACTAATGAGGTGGAAATAGATACTAGAAAAATCATAGCTTTCTTTGGATTATCTCTCCATCTTTACTCTGTAAGGAACCATTCGAATGTGCATTTATACATCCTTGCATCTTTTAACAACCATAGGTTTCCTGAGATTTGGAAGTTTTGTACCTGAGAATGAGAATCATTTTACAATGTACCATCAACAGCTTCAGATTATATATGTAGACATATGAAGACATTTTGGTAGTCACCAAATTTAATACATGCCCTGTGTGCAAATGTTGCTAATAAAACTTTACAATTTAGTGTAAAACATGTGCACATTACACAAACTTTGCTTAATTTGCATCAGCCAATATTATTGCAGAACCTATACATATTCTAAGTTATTTTGCCTTCAAATGTCTTTCCTGGATATTTAATTTGTTTTTTTTTCAAGGTATTGTTTATTTTATACAAATACTTATTGGTAGATGTGCATTCAAGTTTTGTTCTCATTGCTCTATGTATGCCCATCAAATTGTGTACAATAAGTCCTTTGATAAACTGCTAACTTATATACTTCTCCATCTTTTAAAGGGTGTGTTTTAATAAGAAATGGCCTCTGTGCTGGTAAACATAATGAACATTTGTTGTTGGAAATCCAGTTATGCTAATGCCAAATATTTCTTAAAGATGAATTATTAAATTCTTCTTAAAATATTATTTGAAAGCATATTAGAACTGACATCTGTGGCCCTCTGTACACTCAGAAGATTTATATGTTCTCTGTTTTGGATAGCTTCAGCTCATTCATTATGCTCAGGATTTTAAAATTGTTATCTCTTAAAGGATGCACCAATCCTGTAAGATGTCAGTAAGGTCCCACCTTCTTCCCACAAACACACCAGTTCATCAGCAAATGGACAAAGTTCCTTCGTGAAATGTCCAGAAAGCAATGCATTTACTCTAACATTATTGCAAAATGGAAAGTGAGAATCATCAAGTAAGGAGATTCAGGTTGTCCATTCACCAGGATTCCTATACAATCTGCCACAACATCATCTGATCAGGAACAGACCTCCCAGGTCCTAAGCTATTCAGGGAGAAAGAAAAAAGTTTGTTGATACATCAGGCATCCCGATTGTTCTCAAAAGACTTTACAAAAGAATGATTTCTACTTTCCTTCTCCCCAGTTCTGAAATGCCTGGTATCTTCTGTCCACATGATGGAAGACTGAAATGAATGTTTAAGCTCTAAACACCACAGAGAATCCACCTGCCAAGCATAGAGTTAATCAGATAAAAAATGGAGTTCTCAGCTACCTCCAAAGATGGAGATTTTATCTATGTATTTAATGCTTCTAATTCTCCAAGATTATATATAGACAGAGGTAGCATCTTGGAGCTCTAAGACCTGTCAAAACTCAGTGACCTGAGAGAGAACACAAAGAGCAGTTTAGAATAAAAGATGCAAAGGATCCTCTCTACTGCTCAGTCCAGTGCTGATGCTGAGTGTGGGTGGGGGAATTCCAGCTGTTAGCCTCTTTCTGGAGGGGAGAAGAGTTGAACTCTATTTACAATGTTCCAGTTTCTTTGAGATAACCACAAAGTGAGCAAAGAGTTCTGAGGTCACTGATAAAATATAGCCATGTAGGACAGAACACAGATGGTGGTTTGGGCTGTTAGCACAATAGCTTCTCCCCTAGTTCACCACAAAATAAGCAGGCAAAAGCTATGGCCGTTTTCTGTCCATGTAGGAACTAGTTTCTAAGAACTAGGGAGGGGAAATGTGAATCTCCAACAGGATTGATTGATATGGCCCTTCCCTTGCATGAGGCTAATCTGTGAAATGGGAAATGAACTCATACACAGACATTCACACAGAGATAAAGGAAGAAAATGGAGAATCATGTGGTAAAGTTAGTACAAACAAAGTAATCTCCAGAAATTTACTTGTGATTTACCTAATAGAAAACTTAAGATAACTGTCATAAGCATGTTCACTGAAGTAAAGAGAAGATGAAAGAAAAAGAGAAAAATAAATAATGAGATTAAAAATAATTGAAAGCATCATAAGATTATGGAAATGCATGACCAAGAAGGAGAATTAAAGATTTCACTGGACAGAATCAACAGAAAACTAGTCATATGAGGGTAACCAAACTAAAAGACAAATAACCAGATGTAATTTGGTTAAAGCTTAACACCATGAATAGAAGTAGCAAAGAAAGCAAAAGGGACTTCCAGGACACTATCAGACAATCCCATAGAAATATTGTGGAAGTTCACAAGGAAAAAAGTAGATAAGAAGGACAAGAAAGTTATATCAAAAATATAGTGACGTGGGCTGGAGAGATAGCTAAGGGGTGAAGATTGTTGTTCAAGCGGAAGGGACTGAGTTTGAATCCCAATTTCCATGTTAAAAAAAAACAAACGAAAAAAAATGCCAAGAGAAAATGGTGGCATTCTGTACTTTAGACCGTGGTGGGTGGAGCCTAGGAAGCAAAGCAAGGAAGTTGAAGCAATCCAAGATGATTCCTGAAGGCACCCTTAGTCCTCCACAGGGAAACATAGCGCCCTCTGATTCACACACATACACATACACACACACACACACACACACACACACACACACACACACACTTGTGTGCGTGCATGCCAAAAATAAATAAAAACAATATTTTTATAAATCTTTTAAAAATATAGTGGCTGTTTAAATAGTCTTATATCTTTGGTTAGGAGGTGACCTTTGATACCAATCAAGATACAGCCAAGGGCAGTGCAGGAAAAACAAAACTGAAAATAATAAACCATAATTCAAAACACCAAAGACCCTACATTAGTCACTTGGAACGAGACTAGCCAAATTTCTCCCCATCCTAAAGCTCAGGGAAACTTGCAGAGAGGTGCAGTAAGATTGTTAGAGTCTAAGATGGAGAGGACCAACAATATGCAAGATACTCCACACAAGTTAGGGCTATAGGAGCCAGAATTGGACTTTGCCTGACCTGCACAATGGCTGACATGTCAAAGACCCCCAAAGTCGAGCATGGATCATAGGGGAGAAGGATCCAGGCAGTAGGATCCTTAGAGGCAAAGGATTATACAGTCATATTTCCCATATTAATGGGGAGCCCAACAAAGAGCTTTGGGCTATGCCACTGAGTCCTGAACCCTCCTTGCTAACGTGGAGGACTCAAAGGGAGGTTTGACATTCTCATAAAATGATGCTCCAGGGGATGGGAGAGAGGAAGGGGAAGGTATTGGGAGAGGGGGAGAAAAGGAGGGGGTGAAAGGAATGGAGGGAACGGGAAGAGTGCGATGGGCAGATACTGGGGAGGGGAGGGGAAGGGAGAGGACGGGAGTACCTATTGATCTTGTATGATTAGAAAAAAAATAAAATGTGTGAGAAAAATTTAAAAAAATAAAACAATACGTGGCTGAATCTTTCTAAATCTGTGGAAAGAAATAAACATGCTGATCCAAGGAGCTCAAGGACACTAATTATAATTCAATAATTCCAAAGAATTGTATACCAAGATGCCCTGCAACATTGACATTAGTATCTCTAACTTGAAAAGGCAAGGACAATCTCACATACAGAATATTATCAGTGAATTTTTCAGTTTTAGAATTCAAATCATGCGCTTTCCTACAGAGCCCCTTCTGTGCAAGATCAGCTGGTACATAGAGGTTACCATATAGACATTAGATACAGACAAAAATCACAGTGCAGATGCTGACAAGAATGTAGCTCACAACATGCTATTATATAAAATGTTCTTTTCTCTGTCTGATTCCCAATTAGCCAATTTACAATACTTCAGAATGGACAAAGTAGTTGTTCATTTGCTTATGTGCTTTGCACAGTCCAGCTGATGAGGCAGTAGTAGCATGGTGGTGACTCTAGTGTGTGACACAACTCATATTTTCAGTTAACATACTTTAAAATGTGCAGCTTGATTTTCTTGCTATTATGATTTCTCTAAGCTTTTTCTACATGAAACTGTTAATACAAAGGCTACTTCTATAGACAATAGCAAATCTAGCTCTCTAGTTTGATCTTATTTTTATATTAGTACCAGTTTAATTTATTTTTCTTTCCAAGTAAACTGTTGCCAACATAAATGATAGGAAAATATTCAATGAATATGGACTAGTGATACCATAAGATGTTTTACTAGTTCTTCCTGGTATGACTCATTGTCAATATCTTGGCCAGAATCATACAATATTTCAGAGTGACCATCTGTATTCTGCAATCTTTGGAAAAAGGATTCATCATCTTTTTATAGCTGCTGATATATTGAGGTTAGTGAAAACAGAGGCAATTCTGTGTTCTTAACTGATATGTACTAGAAATTAGTAGTAATTTTGAAATAAACTTCAAAATCATATAACAGTAAATTCATTAGTCTTAGACCAGCAAGCTAGTCATAAACAGAAGAAAGAAAACTGTGTCACCAACTATTGGGGATGTTTTTGATCATAGATTCTATAGGGGATAAGCTAGAAGCAAGAAGTTATGAAGCTTTTTAATGGTTTAGCCAACATCTGTGTTCTTTTTCTATAGTTTTTTTAAACCACTGGGAACAAATGAAGTTAATGCTTAACTTCTAACCCTGAGGTTAAGGGTTCCATATCCTACAAGTAACCACAGTTTGTTGCTTTACAAAATATTTGGTCCATCCAACTGGTAGCCATACTGACTTGCTCTTATTTTCTAAATACTGTTTTAACAATATCAGTGTTTCAGCCATTAACATTTTAAATATTTAAACAGAATTGTTCTTTCTGTTATCCAGAGAAGACAATTTTGTAGTCATAATTCAAATTATTAATGGTAAATTTTAATAATAGATGAATGAATGCTGAAGAGAGAATTAAATTTTAAACTTTTAAAAAAGTTTCAAAATATTCCTTCAGTAAATATTTTAAAAAGTCAGTAAATGTGAAGTATATTCTGAAAGTGTAGAAACACTATTTATTAAAAGAATCAGTATGTCACTGAGTTTGAAATTTTATGATTAATTAATTGCTAATATTGCTATATTAACTCTCTTTGTTCTAATCTTTTCCACTCTTTATTTTAAATTGAAGTCAAAGAAGTATTTTAATGTACTTCAATCACCATTATTACAGCCTGGAAGAAAAGTATTTTTACTTTCTTGTAATTTTATAATTTAAGTTTTATTATTTAAAATCAAATTCATAATTTGATGTGTTTATAATTTTTGAGGAAATTACCTTTAGAAAATTTTATCTGAGAATTTAAAAGGAAATGTTGGTTCTTTATAGAAAAAATTTGTTACTTAGTTCTTTTGTTGTCATTTTCTGGGGCTATACCTTATGAGAACAAAAATTTTAGAAAATAAGTATATTAATGTCAGCAAAATTAAAGTGCCTTGATTTGGGTTCTTTGTGAGGTTTTGGGGGCTATTTTGCTTATATATAATTTTAAGAGTGTGAACAACATTATATTCGAATCTTCCTTTTACTATAAGACATTATTCTATTCTAGTTATTAACATTTAAATATGATTATTGCATAGTTTTATTCGTTTTCAGGGAAAATATAATCAACAAAAGTCATCTTTTAAGAAATTGACTGTAACAGGCAGCATCTGTCTTTATTTTCAAAATCATGAAGCTTTTAATTAACAGAAAACCACCATGGCTTTCTTTTCTAGAATACCACTAAATGTTAGAGACATCGTCTATTGTACAGGAGTGTCACTGCTAGATGAAGACGTCTGGGAGTTCATATGGATGAAGTTCCACTCTACGACTGCAGTTTCCGAAAAGAAGATATTACTAGAGGCTTTAACCTGTAGCGATGACAGGAATTTATTAAATAGGTGGGTCCTTTAATATTCCATATTTATTATGTAATGCAAGAATTGTCTCAATCAAACTGCACCAAAATTGACTTTATTCCTGTGAGTATATGTACTATAAGACATGCTATTGTAAAATATATATCCTAAGGATAAAAATCCTGCATGTTAGCATGAATAAAACTACTTGACATGAGAAGCATCTTTCACGATAAATTATTTTATTGAAGTTTAAATGTATTGAAGAAAACATTCCATCACAAAACAAAATATTTGCCGTGAAGAATTTTGAATAGGAGTTTGGGTAATAAAATCAGCTTAGTGATTTCCCCACCCAACAGATTTTTTAAATTTAATTAATATATTTAATGAAAATGCTGTTAATTTGACCTTCTTTATCTTAGAAATAGAAATTGTCCTGTAAGTTTGTTCTGACAACAATCATGACAACACAGATCATGTAATTTTATTAAGATTATAAAATGATTAAGTTACAAAAGTAAAAGTTTTCCCACAATTCCATCCTTATAGACTCCTAAATCTATCACTGAATTCTGAAGTGGTCCTCGATCAAGATGCAATTGATGTCATAATCCATGTAGCTCGAAATCCTCATGGTCGGGACCTTGCCTGGAAGTTTTTCAGAGACAAATGGAAAATATTAAACACAAGGTAGGAAGAGAAATTAATTCATAACTGAATGAGTGAAATAAGTTGACATTTGGGAAATAGAAACCCAGGATTTGTGTTATTGCTAATATTAAAAAAAAGGAATTTAATTTAAAAAATTTAAGCTAAGGTGGGTGTTGCTATTCTTTACATTCATGACTATTTTAACCATTCTGTAACATTACTCATTTCATAAAGATTGATAAACTCAATTAACAGAGACATATTGAGAGTATAAAATATTTAATGGAGCAACTCTCCTGAGGGTTTCATCAAAACCATCTGAAGTTGAACTACAAAACTTCTAGATTCTATACATACAACTGAAAAAAACCCATTAAATCAGATATAAATTCCATTCTAGAAAGAAACTTTACTACTCTCGTATAGTTTCAAATTCTCTTTCAATGTAAACATCATCAAACACCTAAGTAAAGGAAAAGAGAAGAAACATTATTCTCTGGAATCACTGTATTATTCCAGTTGAAGTAGAATTAATTCCCAGGATATCTTGTTTCATGGTGAGAAATCTTCAGCTTCAATTTCAGAAAATATTTCATTATGTATTTAAATATATTCTAATGCATGCTAATTTATTTCTCTGATAATCTCTATGGCATTTGAAAATTAAATCTATTATAGAGCATGTAAATGCTGCATGTTTTTCTGAAACATAATTTTTCCCAGATAGTATGCAGACCTAACAGTTGGTTTCTTTAAATCTGATGTGAAAAGTATTATATTTAAGCACAGTTATCCTTGCCTCATCAGTTCATTTGGAATGGTAGTCATATTCAAACACAATTCTACCTGCAGATATTTCATTGTCAGAAAACAGTTCTTTCTATAACTGCATTGCTCTTTTCTTACTTTTTAAGTTCAGAACTTTTTCTTACTTTTAAGTTCAGAAAGATTATAACTCCCTTTGCTGCTGTGTTTGTACTGAGTCATGATAAGCTGTTCAGGACAAACTAATACATACTAGCATTTCATTTTAAAAGATGTCAAACATCTGCCAACCAATGGTATCTTTGATATGGCAGATCAGAGTTAAGAGAATCTGTACATAGACACATATATTTTATCTCTTCTCCTCAGGTGTCTGGTTCTAAGTATGCTTATTTAGTTCTGAGATTCTGTAACCACAATTCTAAATATAGAAAGGTTGAGATTTCACTGTACAAATGTGTTTATCTTCACAAAAATAAGCACTTTTATCCCCTACTGCCTGTCTATTAGTCCTTGATTGTTGGTGCTCATGGGGTCCTTCCCAGGATAAAATCTAATATCTTTTTGCCTTTGGTTGATGTGTGCTCTCATGATTTCTGTCACTCCCAAAACTATCTCTGACTCACACATTTCACCTGGTTGTTGCTCTGTGATAGAGACATTCCCATTGAGTTCCCCTATTAGAGTGTACCTGCACGGCTACATCTATCATTTCCTGTTCATCAGCTTTTCCCAGGTAAATCAAGCCACCTAATTCATCAGTTGCTCAAGTCATATACCTGGAAGTCTTTGTAGGCACTCCAGTGACTCTCACCATATAGATATTAGATTTGAGGTCTTTTCAGTTTGACAATTTATCCACGTTTCTTGACATCTCCCCTAAGACATATTTTTGTCTCTTCTGTCTTTCTCAGTGGAACCTTTGTCTTACTGCCTCTGCAATTATGTTTATCATTAAACATACCCTCTTCCATTATTATCAAGAACATCCTAAAACATAATCATGATAAATCTGCTGGAAAATTACATTATTGTATGCCATACTGACATATCTTGGTGTAACTTTTCCTTTACCTCTCCTCAGCCTCTTCTGGCTTGATTCACAGTTTATTTCTCTTGATATCAACCTGTAGCTGTCTTCATATGTCGGTTCACAGCATTTCCTTGCTTTGTTTACATTAACCCTCTAACTAAATTAGCTTTCAGAGAATGATAGTTTGTTCAGTTTAGATATATCATTTCTTAGAAGCCATATCTAAGATGCACAGAAAGGGTTTCTCTGAATTTGTGTTTAGTTAACCAGTATAACTTTTAGTTGCATTGTGAGATTATCTGTTCATATATCTAGCTCTTCTGCTGATAAAATATGCACACAACAGAGACTACTTTTTTCTTCTTAGGTGGTGATATGAGTTAAAAAATAGAAAGGTTTTTTTTTCCTTCTTAAACGATAACCACATCTCTAAGAATCACTTATGCTATTACTGAGTTCATTTGTTTGTTTCTGCATAATCCAAGACCTCATTATGTAGATAAGTGTAGCATTGAATATTGTCTCCTGAGAGTTGGAACTACAGGCATGTATCACTATGCCTGTCAACTATCAGTATCATTGAATTTCTGTCTGTTTACTATTACCACTATGGATTTTTCCCATAGAATAGTTCAATTTTAGAAATGTGATAATCATGACAATAATTTCATTTTCCTCCTCATTATAGATGAGAAGACTATGTCTTTAAGCTGCTAAATTACTGAAGTTCTCACAAATACTTACCTTATGACAATGAAAATTGTCATAAATTGCAGTTTTATTATGAGTATACTTATCTTTCTAGGAGTTAATTAGAAGGATACCATTGTATGCTATGACTGATCAGATTACAGATTCTATGTGAAACATTAATTATGTTCAAGCTGTCTTGCAGTCCTCTTCCTTTGTTGAGAAATTTCACCTTAAAATGAGTCATGTTGCTTTAGACTAGAATGTTTTAAAATATTTCCTTTTCAAGTTTTCACTTGGAAATAATAATTCTTAAATTCAATTCTAAAGAACTTCTCTTTTGAAAAATGTACTAAAACTTAGACTTCTCTGAAGTCTAAAAAAAAAAAATCAGGTGAATCTGACAGCATCTCAAGCCTCACACACTACTCTGTAGCTCTTCTACTCCTTAGAGGGTTGATCTACAATGTTGAAATCTGATGATCTTAGACAGCCCTAGCACATGGAACAATTGGGAAAGACACTATAAAATCTTCATCACAAGATTTCTTAAAGTACTATTTGTGTTGAGATTAATACATAATCTTTTGCCATTGCAGGTATGGAGAAGCATTATTTATGAATTCTAAACTTATCAGCGGTGTTACAGAATTTCTTAATACTGAAAGTGAACTTAAAGAGGTAAGTACAGTGCTATAATTTATCATATAAATGTGAAATTTTTTATTTTCTTCAAGTGTATATTTGCTTTTATTGACAAATTATTTTTCAATTTAATATAAATAATTTTGTTACATATACACTGAGAAGCATCTGAATAAACTCTATACCTATAAAACATTTACATGTTCAGTTTTAGAGACATAAGAAAATAAAATTTCCTGAGCATGATAATCATTTCACATAACCAACTAACATAAAATCATTTATCTACAGGGCCTTTCTGATTGACTTTTACATCTATGCCAATAATTTCTTTGCATCTTTTTATAAACACATGCACATAGATACACACACACACATACACACATCACAGATTAAATAATTTTCTTTATATTTTACTTGCAAATATATTGCTCATATCTGAAGTATAGAATGTCGGTGTCAAAGACTGTTTGAATACCTGTGAAAAGTGTACGAATGCCTGTGAAAATTCATTAAATGTAATGATTTCCCAGAGTAAAGACCCAATATCCATTTCAGAATATTTTAAACCAATTATCCACCCTGGAAAGGATTTTGTGAACCTAGTTTAGATTCCAGTAACCAATAAAGGAACCTACCAGTGGCTTAGTACATTTACAAAGGACTGAGCTTGGTACTGAGTTATAGGATAAGAGTCTAGCTGCTCATAGAGACAACACTCAAATCAATAAAAGGCTATGAAATGCTAACTAGCCTGAGAATAGGAAATAATTCATATGTGTGTGTGTGTGTATGTGTGTGTGTATGAAGAAATATATATGATTATACATATGACAGCAGTAGTTTGCTTAAGTATCTTGCTTGTTTCAATCACATATTTATTAATGAAAACTAGCTTTCTTTTTTTTTTTAAATGAACTAGTTCCAAGTTAAGAAAGACAATAATTTCCTTTCCCCCAAGTTTATTTCTCTCAATATGTAAACCAGTTTGGTGTTTCCCTCCCCTGTCTAGTACTTCACATGTAGAATAAGGGATGTAAAACAGGGATGGCTAACTATATATAGAAAAATAACAACATATTTTTGTATCTGATGAGCTACACTTCAGATACTGAGGAGACCTAGAACCCAATTTTGGTTTTCTTTTAGTTCTTTTTAAGTATGTTTCTTCACATGTATGTAGCTTTCATAATGTGGCCCAGTCAGAGCTCCTCTATGGCTCAGTTGGAGCTCCTATGTGGCCCAGTCAAAGCGCAGCCATTAGCTCTAACTAGAGACAGGCTGGGAGTTTGGAATGCGGTCCCATGTGCCTAGCTGAGTATGTGAAAAGAACATTTCAGCAGACTGGAGTTGCCCACCCTCTTTCCTCCCCTTACCATAAAAGTCTATGGGCTGCCCCAGGGCAGCACCTGCCTGGGCATAGGTCAATCGGAGGCCAGCAACCATTTGTCAGAAACGGAAGAGAAAATCCCAGGTGTTATGGGATACCCAGGTGTTGTGGGTAATAAGGTTGCAATTCAAACTGCTCACAGACAAGGTGGGGGACCAATCCCCGCGCCAAAGCTGTTAGCCAATCATGTAACTACTAAGTTGGAAGCCCCCTCCACCTTGCCAGTAAGCTATAAAACTTCACCCAGACAAAGGACACGCTCTTCCTGGCTGGACACCGCTGTCTGTCAGTCTTGAGCCCAGGTTCGAATCTGCTAATAAAAGCCGTCATGCGAATTGCAGCGGTATGGCTCCTTGCTGTTTTTTGGGACCCTAGAATCTGGCCACAACAATACTTACTGCCTTTTCCTCTGCTGACTCCATATCTGCCCCTGAAAAATGCTAATTTCCTTAGTTTTCACTGATGGCTTGTTGGAGGCCCTGACCTGTCCCATGGCTCTTTCTCACTGAGCAGCATTTCCCTACGTGGATCAAACCTGAAAAGCTTATGACATCTAAAATTGCCCAGTTTCCTGAGTTCATCCCATGTACTAACTTGGAATCTATCACATGGTGAGTTGAGCTGAGCCAAGGCTCTGATTCCAATGATTCGAAATTCTGTCTTTATCTCTTCTGTGTATGTTCTCAGCACTGAAGGACTTAGTTTTGAAATCCCAGAACATTTTTTGTTACTATTTTAAATGAAAGAAACTAAATGGAATGGACTTTTGCATGTCCATAAGAATCAGAAAGAAAGAATAATGAATGATTGGTTATTTTCTGTCTCTGAAAGAAGCACTTTTGATGTCATGAGTTTATATTTAATAATCTGGGGAAGAAAGATTCATTTAAGTCATAATTTATACAGCCATTGCTGTGACCACAGAAATGAAAGATCTCTCCCTTTCTTTCCTCTTCCCTCCTTCCTTTCCCTTCCTTTATCTATACCTTCTCTCCTTTCCTTTCCGTTTTTATTTCCTTTCTTTCGTTTCTTTGTTCACTCTTTCTCTGTTTGTCTTTTGAAATATTTCAGGCCTGTTTTCCCTGTAATCCGCACCACCAAACTGCTAGGCTAATTCTTAGAATAGAAAGGAAAGAAAAAGCAGCACTTGAAGGTAGTGCAGTAATTTTGTAGTTTTAGAACTGTGAATGGGATGAAGGACAGAGGGACAGAAATAAAAGGCTGCCCAACAGGATAAAATTTGGCTGGGAGGGTAGGAGGGGAGTGGGGTCCATTGTTCAGTCCAGGATTAAGTGGTCTGATCCTATTGCCACAGGACACGTGACTGAGGACCATGTGATAAGCTGTTATAAGGCGGGGCTTGTGCGAGGGACCAATGACTAGAAGCTCCTTTTAGATATGGACCTTGGCTGCCTGGGAATGAGTAGATCTATCACCTTTGAGATATTCCTTGATTTGATAATATAAAGACCATGAAAATCCATCTTCTAAATGGATATTTAATTGATTTTTATCACCTATAAAACATTTTGTTTTACACATTTCACTTGCATTTTTATCTTTTATTTAATTGCCATTTTAGATGTTCCAAGGTGCCCCTATCATAAAAGGTGTAATTTCAAAACTGAAACTAAATTGTGGCTTTTATTCCATTATCTTCAAAGCAGCTCTCTTCACAATGCAGGATCTCAGTGGAGCCAGCAATGAGTCCCTTCTGTGGATTTACTTGCTTTCATTTTCTAATTTAACCATTTCTGCCTAGGGCCTTTCCATTCTTTGATCATCTAACTTTTGTCTGAAAGGGTGGAGAAGTGCTCCTTCCAGGAGGGTTGGTGTCTTTAATTAGTGTTGTGAACAACTACATTCCTTAAACAGAAATGGTTAAGTGAAGTCTAATTCTCTTTTCCACAACCTAGAGTGGCAGAAGCAAAAAACCTAATATCCTCCCTTTATTTCTAAAGGTCAACAGTTCTGGAGAAAATCAACATCTTTATGAATTCCAAAGATGTCTTTGATATTTTAATGATTCTCATCAATTTCAGAGGCATTTAATACAGAAACACTGTTCTGTGATCCCTTGCCCCAAACTATTCTCTAGTATTCTCTAGTACCTAAAATTGGAGATCATTCACTTGGTAGAAGCACTTCCTCATGAGACAATGTATTGCTTTCTTAATTTTAAAGGACTTAAGTTGTGATCTTACAGAGCCTAAGAGCCCATTGTCATTGTCTACTTTAGGCAATTGTCCATTAAGCAATTTACCCAGATACCTTTTTTCCCTTGCCTCTTGAAAATTTATATATAATCCCTTTGAGCGGATCATAGCCAATTATACTTTTAATTGTCAAGGCATCCACCTCATACCAGGACAATACCCAATACTTGGGTTATATTATATTCTGAAATTCACTCATTTTTATTTGTTTACATGTCTGATCTTAAACTTGTTGTGTAGATAAAGAGGATCTTGAATTTCTAATACTCCTACCTCTACCTCTCACCTGTTGGGATTATAGGTGTGTATGTACTGTCATATCTGGCTTCTTCAATTCATTCTTAAATTGCTTCATTTTATGATGTGATCTAGAATAACATGAGATAAAATTTTTAAAATGCTGAATGACTTTTAACAAATAAAGTAACAATTTGCCTTAAAGTTTTTTAGATACTTTTTTATGGTTTGAATATTGTTTATTATCTGAAAATTTTACAAAAGTGTGTCATGCATCTTAGTCATATCCTCCATTCCCTGTTCCATTTCACTTTGACTCAACCAACAACACATTCCCAGGATTCCTCCTGACTTCATTTCTTTTATCTTTTTATTATCTGTTGAATCCAATTAGCGCTGTTCATATGCAGTTGCTTGGGAGGCCATCCACTGGAGCCTGGGAAACCTACCAGCACCAGTTTTGTGCTGAGAAAACCAAAAGACACAAACACCACTGGCATTTTTCTAAATGTTATTTCATCAAAGTGTCTAAACTTATAGCATTTAAAATAACATGACAAAAATATCTAGGAGATACAATTAAAGTGAAAAAAAATGAAACAATAGCAGCAGAAAACCTAACAAACAGCTGAAGAGATGTGTGCACTAGAATATTAACTATCCCTTTCTACTCCAAACTTCTACAGTGAAGCAGGCTCTGTCAGACCCTGCAGACCCCTGTGGGACCTGCAAGACGGCTGCTCTAACCACACATTAGCCATAAAAATTGCAGAGGAATGCAGGCCATAAGATCAATTTATGGCAACTGTGGAAAGTAGGCCAGATGTGTTATGATGAATAAGCTGCTCTTCAGATACATGACTCACCTCAGGCTAGCTGAGCTCACAAGGGAGAGGTTTAGGGCACTTAAAAAATGATTTAAAATATGAATCTCTAGAGAACTTACAGTTACATTGTCTATGGAGAATTCCTTTTCAAGATCTGACTTTCTTTCCTTGTGTCAATAATAGTTCATATTCAAGTCCACAGTTTGCCTTTAAAGAGGACTTTAAGTGTGTGCTTAACTGGTTTCATAAAGAAACCAAGAACATTCTCCACAGTATTTGAGTTGAGTTGTTAAGGGACATTGATTACTCTCTTTCATATTCAGCAAAGTGCAGAAAACATGTGATAATCCAGAACATATTTTCAAAGAAGTAGCTATATTTTTGATTGATATTATGTAGATAAATATACTGTAATACCATGTTTTGCAATGAATTATAGATCTACTACAAAATTCAAAACTGTGCAAAACCCACTATTCTGCTGTGCGGTTATAGAATGATTATATATGAACAATACAAATAGAAATATGTCAGCATATTAATCAGTTAAATTTAAATTATAAACTGAAATACTTCCATTAGATATGTGTATATGTGTGTGTGTGTGTGTGTGTTCACCTGTTTGGGATTGTTTTAAAGTGTTGAAAATTTTCAAAAATACTCAATCCATTTTTCTTTTTTAGAAAGTATAAGCTTTGTCAAATATAAAGCTGTTTTATATCTGACAAAACTGTTCATTTTTAGTTTTAATTAGATATGTTTGTTTTAAAATATGATTTTGCTATTTTTCTAAACTATTTATTTTGCATGTGAGTGTATGTGTGTGTGTGTGTGTGTGTGTGTGTGTGTGTGTGTGTACCAGAGGGCACGGTGTGTCCCTGTGGAGGACCAAGGGCAATTTCAGGAAAGCATCCTGGATTGCTTCTAGGTCCCTTTTGCTTTGCTTTGGGATTTTCATGGCTCCAACTCATTGGGATCTCCAAATTCAGGATCCACTTGGCGTTATATGTGGGACTGGGATCACAGCTCAATGCCTTCTGCTTTCAAGGTAGTCCTAATCCCTGAGTCATCTCTGCAGGCCAGTTTTGTTATTTTCCTAAAGGATGTAGTTCTGAGATGATCTCCCACTACCTTGCCAGACATAGGTGTTTGCAGAAAAATAGTTGACAAAATTTAGGAAAACCTATCAGTATCTGCTATTCAAAGTAATGCTGTCAGAAACCAAGATATTCCATGAACTAAAATAAACACTAATTTAGAGAGCTATAATTAACAGCATTTCATCACCTCACTCATTCTCTCACTCCCAAGCTTTTCCTCCTTGCAGATCCTCCATGAAACATGGCCACTTAAATCACAGTCTGCACCAATTACATCATATAATATTTCTGTGTTGCAAGTTGAGTTTTCACATATGTCTGTTAGTATTGTAGCTGTTGGTTGGTTGCCAATTTCTTAAAGCATGAGGAACAGAAAGAGAAACTGCTAGTATTTCATCCAGAAGAAAATTTCATGAGAATTCCTAGAATATGTAAACTCTAAACAAAAGTTACATCAGTAAAATATTTCAAAGCACTTAGGAAGTCATCACTTCAATCCTCAAATTCTCAGTGAAATGAGACCATATTTCTTCTGTATTTATTTTAAATCTGGTTACTTGGCTGATTGCAATGTCATTCTTCATCCATTCATAGCATCATTGCTGCAGTCAACAAGTAGACATTTTGGCAATCCCTTTACATTGAAGATACAAGTTTAGCTATATATTTGCTTATTTGTCAAAGAATAATACTTTTTATTCAAATAAAAAATGAATGTTAATATGTATATTCAGATTTTAAGGCTTTTTCATATACTGGAAATGTTTTGCAATTAAAATTTCTCTATGCGGATAGTACATCAAACTATCTGAAAATATAAATGAAATGTCTCATTGATTATCCATGAATGAAATGAGAAGCTTAATTTGAAGCCATTGTGAAATTGGAAAACCTATACATTTCCCCTTTGTATTCCAATCTTAGTATAATATCACATTTAATCACAATCTATAATGTTTTAGTTAATCTCAAACTTTCTCTACAGCATTAAATATGTCTCCTACAATGACTATGTTACTAAATCAGGCCAAATTTTTCCCAAGGAGTAACATATCAATCACTAAAAAGATGAATTTTGGTTTTCTAATGAGAAAGAATTTATTCATGGAGCAGCCATTGAGGAAAAGATGTTTTGAACACAACTTTCTAAGGATATACTTTGGTAATATGTATGGGATCACAAACAGAACAATTTAGATGGAAAGTATAATTGGAGGTAATTCAGCAGTGGTTTATTCGTGCATAATTAAGCTTTATAGCTTTTCACAGGGCACTTGTTCAGAAAATTTCACCCTTAACATGGTCTGAGAGAATATTTTGGTCTCAATAATAAAAATGTTATATGTAGAGCACCTATGTAAGACCATATAGGAAGTTAGTAATCTAAATAAAACTAATCTTCATTCTCCTAAAACATAGATGTAAGCTCCAGAAATTCTAATGGAGTCTAATAATATATCATTTCTTGAATGACCTCTGAAATTATTAGAGATTTATGAATGAAATTCAAAACAAGTGATGCTCAAGGGTTTATTTTATTCTAGTCTTCACTTGGTTTCAGTGTGGTACTTTGTTTTAAATGCATTCATCATGGTGTTGCACACGATTTCATTTTAAGACATGTAGATTCAACAATTTGTAATTTCTATTTCCAGCTAAAGAACTTCATGAAGAACTATGATGGGGTAGCTGCTGCTTCTTTCTCAAGAGCTGTGGAAACTGTGGAAGCCAATGTGCGCTGGAAAATGCTTTATCAAGATGAGCTTTTCCAATGGCTGGGGAAAGCAATGAGACACTAACATGTATCTCTTATAGACAGTTCAGCTCCCTGGGAGAGGGAGAAGACCTATTTTAAAAGGAATGAGGAAGATGGCCAGATTGTCAGTGTTAACATGTGGGAGGATTTTTTTTTCTGCTTTTTTTTCCTTTTTTTGCTTTGGGGGATTTTTGTTGTTGTTCATTCATTCTGGTTTGTTTCTCTACTGGGCGTTCTTCTGTAAAGAAACACTTGCCATGGTTGCTTCGATCCTCGCTGTACAGAACCAAATATGATAGTGATGCATGTTGATGTTATGGTCAGTTTGGAAAATCATATACAGAATATTTTGTGCATGGATGTGTTGTCCTGCCTGTGCTCCAGCATGCTTATTTAAAATGTCCAATGTCATATGTGAATATATGTTAAATCCAGGATGGGCATTATACAAAAGCACAAAGATTATCTATGACAATCAGTGTCACAGTGAAAGAAAAGAAAACATGAAAGGGAAATCTATTCTCAGTCATGGACAATGGGAGAGATAAACAGTCCTTTATGTAATTTCTGTCATTTCTTTTAGCACTTGGATTGTCTGGCAATGATTGTTCTGGGACTAACTCACTTTCTTTGAGTTAGAGGTGTGTATACACTTTAAAAGGCATACAGTTAATATGTACATATAACTATGTGCATAGGGGAGCCCCATATGTATATAATAATTGTACACTGAAAACTTGCAAAGAATCTCTTTGGATCAAAGAAAACTTGTCTCTTTTTATAAATGTTTGGACACATGGAAAAGGTTCAACAAATTTATCTCAATATTTTCCTCCTGTTTCCCAACTGTATTTCTTGAATGATGTTTCATATACTTCTGGAAGAAGAGTCTATTCTAGTACATTAAAATGGAATTTAACAATGCTTATATATACACCAACTGCTCTTCTAATTCTCCAGAATCAATGGCAGCCATGCATTATGTTCTGTCATTATGTTGGTCAAATTTCCTATTGCATAAAATAATTGCAAAAAATTAGAATTATCAGTATCGAGAAAATGATTATTTTCCACTTTCTTTTGTGCTCCTTACCTGGGGTAGTGAAGAGATAAAAGTTCTCTGTGTTCATCTTTGTATGTGTGCTACTCTAATCATTCATTAAGCAACCATACCTCAGTGGGTCTAATAGCATTTAATGACCTTTTTATGCCAATTGTCCCATCCTTTAAGGTACAAAGTAGCTTTTCTTGTGTTAATGCATAGAGCATTTTGGCATTAACAGTTATTTCTACTTGTGACTTTTGAAGAGCCATTTTCATGACCTTGTGTAACACAGACATAGTTAAATGGTTTTCTCACCCAGTAGACCAGCTCTCCAAACATTAAGTGTATATGATTCAGAGTTAGTATGTTTTAAGTTTACCATTACAGAATACTGATACAACTGGTATACCTAAGTAACTGTTTGTGGAAGCACTTCCTGTTTTTCAAAGGCGTTCCACTCTTTGGAATACTATACATCACCAAAATATGAAAATATGAAATTGCCATTGAATACTGAAAAAATTATACATTTGCAAAATGGGAACCATGGAATTATTTTAACTTTGTAGAAGAGAGAAGTAATTTTCCAATCCATAAAATAAGTGAATTTTATCACTAAAGCAAATAATGTATATTGCTTACTCCTAAATTTTAAGACATGTCATTTAATTAAAATGTATGAATTTTAAATATTCGGTGGTGTGAATAAGTAAGGTAATGCTTAGTGCAAAATCTGAAAGTTATGCTACCTATCAGAAATGATATGATTCAATTAGTACTGGTCACTTGTTCAAAGGCTATCAGAAGTCAGTTCTGAAGCATGGTAGTAATAAACAGCATATAGCCATTCTGGCCTGAAATATTACATGATCAAGAAGCTCATGAAATAGAAATAACAAAAACATAGACTTGTATATTTCCTTTAGTGTCATGAAGCTCTGAAACTTCTTAGTGGTTATGTTATTCTTCTTCAGTAAATCATTTCTGACTTTGATTTAGAAGGGATTTGTAGTTTTATTTTCCTCCCCACTGTTAATAGTCATGCTCCTCTTTCAGTATTTTAGTGGCCTTGAACAACTGGTTTAGCTACAACACAAAATCCTAAGTGTATAATTATGTGCAATGTTTAATACCTCATATAATACTTGTTCAACAAAATAGTGGTACCAATGGCATTAAGATGGCATTTTTGTTCTACATATTTTTTCAATAACTCTTGCTTTCCAATGTTGAAATGATATCAGGCTTTAAAGATGTTTAGTTGTTTAAATAATTCATATTTTCAAAATAATAAAATAACTAATGGTATCTCTTAAATATTCTGTAAAATGTAGCTATAAAATTATATTTTCTACTTAGAGTTTTATCTCTTCTCTCTTCTTTGTCTATTTTACAAACCACATATCTACATGAAATAGCAAATTGTTGAAGTGTCCATCATAGAGTCTCAAAAATTTACTGTGCCAATATTTGTATAGTAGAAAAATCTTGTTTTCATTTTGAAAATACTGAATTACTTATCATGCTGGATATACATTATCTCAAGTTGACTTGTAAATAAAACATTTTCCCCACTTTTACACAATTTTCATAAAATTTCTTGTAATATTTGAAGCTTTTAAAATATATAATTTCAAACTTAAAGACTAAAATCTATAATGTCAGACCTATTTCTTGAAGTTCAATAGCATGTATTTTTCACTGGGCCTTAAACTGCCTCTGTTTTGTATTATTTTGAGCATATTTACATAATGTAATCAAACTTTTGTGACATATATAAATAGAGCATTATGAAGATATTATGTTTATACCATGAATTTATAGAGTGCATGTCATCTTCAAATCTTTTACACATTATTCTGATTCTTCACAAAACACAATACATTTTTTACTTCTTTATTATGAGGATAAAAATGAGATTCAGAACAGCTGTTTGAGCTATTTAAAAGCTACATTTATTTTAGGAACTTAATCTGTCTGTTCAGCTTTTCTACAACTAAAGTATAAATATACCGGTGAAGTGTGCCTGTTGATTTTTTTAGTTTTAGATTTTGAAGCCAATATCAAAGACTAATATGAAAACACATAGTTATACACTTGCAAGTTTATATTATTTTTAAAATCTGTTTCAAATTTGCATGATTCCAAACTATTACAAAATTATGTTATTTATTATTTACTATGGTCAGTAAAAGAGTCAAATATGGAGTGATAAAATGTAGTCTATTGGTTAAATTTTCTTTATTTTATATCTTTTGTTGAACATTGGTAAAATAAAATATAAAGCAGTGCTGATTTCCTTTACTTTCAACACAAACTTCTGATAGTGGAAGGATGTAACGAAATGCAGGAAAAAAAATGCTGCTATATCAATCAATGAAAACAGTGTTCACTAAAATGTTAATGCTTGTATTATATAGAAAGATACAACGTTTTGAAATTACAAAATTTAAACTATAATACTAGTAAATATAAGTGGGACAGGATTTATCCTCAAATTTGGTAAGTTGCAGGAACAACATTCAATACTTTTGAAAAGACAGTTCAAATTTGCTGAATTACTTTTAACATGTTTTGTGAATTTTAAGTTAATCGTATATTCTTTCCAGCAGGTCCAGCAACACTTATCCTAGGCAACAATTTATTTCTTCAAATTAATATATGTGAACTTAAGTGCAAAAATATTCTCATGAACTATCCTACTATTTCAAACTTTAATTATCTGAAAGTAGCCTTGATTTCTATGGCCTTGAATTAATTAGAACGTTTTAAAGTAAAATATTTTGGTAATGTGGGACAGATTCTGCAAAGTCTAATCAAAATGCATTGTGCTAGTTTCATACCATGAAATTACATCTCAAATTTTAATAAGGAAAGTTTAAAAGACATCATAAGCTTTTTAAAAGAGTAATTAGAAAACAACACATTCTAAAGTTAAATATCCTGTGTATGTGTCATTGTATGTGATTTTTTATTATTATTTTTTGCCTAGTTATACAAGCTCAATCAGTACCCCCTCCTTCCTTCTCTTCCCTCCTGTTCTGCCCCCATCCCACTCTTCCCTCACTTCCCTCTTTCTCAGCTCTCTTTCCTCCATCCTCCTCTCTTGGTGTTTCTTGCTTGCTCCCTCCCATGCTGTTTCTATAGGTACTGAATTTCCCTCTGAGTCATCTACACTAATTAGGGTTCAGGACCTTGGTGCCCTTTCTTGGGCTGCCCACTATTATGGGAACTCTGTTATGTCTGTTTAACACCTTGCCTCTAAGGATCCTTCTTCCTGAACCTTCTCCCCCTGAGATCCATGCTAGACTTTGAGGTCTTGTTGACATGTCAGCCATTGTGCAGGTCAGGCAAAATCCAATCACATTGCAGTGTACTCTGACTGCTACAGCCCAGACTTGTGTGGAGTTTCTTGCATATATAGTTGGTTCTTCCCATCTTTAGGCTCTTAGAATTTTGCTGTCCCCTCTTCTGCAAGCTTCCCTGAGCTTTAGATGGGGAGAGATTTGGCTGGTCTGGTTCCTTATGAACATCGTAGGGTCTTCTTTGGTTTTCTGAATTAAGGTTTGTGGTTGTTTTCAGTTTATTGCATGTATTTATAATTTAAGCCTTTGAAAAAGTTTTGCAACTATTTTAAGAACATAGTATGATTTTCCCTTAATTTTCAAAACTTCACTTTGGAAACTTTTATATTACATAGTTAATGCTTTAAGAATAATCCATTAAAAGATTTAGTTATTTCTTGAACAGGAGTAATGTACAAACAGAAATAGCAAGAAAAGGTATTCATTTTTATACAAATAAAATAAATGGATCCTAATTCTATGATATATGAGTGAATATAGGCATGGGATAAAATGTGGCTGTCTACTAAATTTCAAGGATTTCATAAGCATTATCTCATTTAATAAACTCATGAAATGTCATTAATTCTAATTGACCAGTGAGTATCTGAGTCTAAAATTGTTATTAAATTCTGTAATTAATTACTGACATTACTTTGGCTTCAATCCAAATCTTACATATCTCAATGCCATCATTAATGTGCTTCCTGCATGCTGGAAACATTTCTAGTACCTACAAATTGCTCTCAGTAGGATATTTAAATACTTAACTGACTTCTCTCACTTCATCATTGTTGGATGAACTTGTTAGACACAGTGCTAATTAGTGCATTGTGGTCTACTTCTTAACAAGGCTACTTCATAAATTTTTGCATAAAGCTTTTATCAAAAACATTCTACATTTTGTTTGGGTGAGATTCTTAAGCTGCAAATAATTAACAGATACTCCCAGCCAATGACGCATAGTGACAAGTGAAAGAGAGGGTGGATTGCAGAGCTCCTTATGAGTAAATCACAAAGTTGAGACTACACCTGTCTCTAAATGTAGAGAAGACCTATTAGACCATCCAGAATTTTCCTATTGCCTAGTAAAGAGGTCTTTAAAGTATTTCTCTCTTCATGTATAGAACTATAGCTGGAAGACACTGCTTCATTTACTTAAAGTTACATTTTCAATGGCCCTGCTGTGTGAAGCTACAGTCTAAGCTAACTGCTTTGACTTGCATCTGCACAGGTCAACTTGCTTCTAATGGCACACATTTTTCTTATGTCATGTAAGTAAATGAAGGGGTAAAGCATTTGTAGAAAATATTACCGCAGACTTTAGAACATCTGCCTCAAATGCACAGAGCATTTATTTTCTGTTAATCATTCAGGAGCTATCTTTTAAACTCCTGCAGAGTTGGCAAAATTGCACTCATTCTTAGGGGAATTCTCTCCTTCTGTCCTGTAACTTGTGACCTACTGGGTGAGAAATTCATTAGTAAGTCTTTGATACTTATTTTCATTTAAAATGGGTTTATTAGTTGTCATTTCTCAAGTATAAAACATTTCTCCAGTGACTTTCTCCTCTGATGTTTTATTCCAGCTTTTAAAATGTTGTATAATGGGAACCTCAAATTGCTTTATAAATTATACTTATAATATTTTAATGTTTTTGATATCTTTCATTGCTTTACTTTAGTTCCTCTTGAATTTTTATGATACTTGAAAACAGGTTAATGTATGTGGCACAACTACGCTATATAAATACTATAAATTTATGCATTATTCACTTATTTGAACATTAAGAGAGTTTTTATCTGTAGATTGGCTTTCTGGAAATCTCTGAGTTTCTCAGATAAATTAAAAAGAATGATAGAGACTACTCTAATTAAACTCAATTTTATTTACTTGCAAAGTTAATTTATTTAAGTATGTTAAAACCACATCATTTAGCATGTATCACACGGAAGCACTTTTCCACCTTTCTAATGTTTTATAATTTAATAATATAAAGTAAATGTTCTCTTAGTAAACAGAGATACTAAAGGATTTACCAAATAAATAATCTATGTTAGTTTAGCAGATAAAGGTTTGCTATCTTATGGCTTTAATATCATTCAGTAAAAATTGAATTGATATGTACTTAACATTAAATTTTTATTCCATTCTAACCAAACACTAAGAAAATGAATTTTTCTGCATGAGAAAATTTGTCTTTTCTATTTCTATTTGTCTGCAGATCAAATTTGAATTTTTACCTCTGATAATAAAATTTTGTAAAATAATATGTAATTCATCACTGTCTTAATCTTCTGATGTGTGCAGATAAGGCTAAGATAGTACCTCCTGTTTTTATTATGCCTCAGTTATCAATGTGAACCTGTTTAAAATAATTTAAGTATAGTCAGTATAGAGATCCACAAACAAAAACGGTTCTCTTCTGACATAAATTATTTTAAAAAAATACTCATGCTGAAGCTGGAAAGGAAAGCATGTATTTGCAATACATTGTGTAAAGTAAAAGCTCCATTTTTATTTCTAATTACATGTCTTTAACATAAATGAAGTGATCTACACTTCCACAAAAGTGGTTTCATCTAAAAAACTTTTCAGATTGCTTCTTAATAGTTGTTCTGCATGCGTGTGACTGTCAGGCTCCTGGAATTTCAGGAACAGTTCCTAAAAACAACAGAACTATGAGATATATGTAATCATGACACATGAGTATTACTCAAAATGTATTTTTTAGTGCTTCTGGGGTTTGCCTTCTAAGAATTGGTTGGAGAACATTGGAAATAATTTTACATGACCCTCACTTTAGCCATTTTCATAATATTTTATTAAGCTATACATAATGCTTCATTGCCAAGGGCATGATATGGGAAATACAGACTTCCAAGTTAGAATTGAGAATAATCTATACAGAGGAGATAAAGTAGACTTTCATAAGTATTCAACTCCAATTGCACACACACACACACACACACACCACACACGGCATTCTATCTGGCCTATTTTATATGTATGTAAAATATTTCCTGTGACATACACATATATACATGCATATGTATTTATTAGGTGTGCATATGTGTCCATATATTTCTTTACTGTTCAATTAGTTTACTGTACTGTAACATCTATACATATAAAATTGGCTGAAGTAAAGATCAACATGAAAAACAAATCATGAATACTCTTTATGCTGGGAAAGCCTGTGCAATGACTATTAAACCGTAAGTTTTTTGAGTAAAGCATGATTATCATCTCTGAGCAAAGAATGGGCACTACATAAGTTCAATGGTGGAAGGAGAAAATTAATTTCAGAAAGTTGTCCTTTGACTTCCATCTATGTGCCTTGGTATATACTTCTCTCTCTCTCTCTCTCTCTCTCTCTCTCTCACACACACACACACACACACACACACATACACACAAAGTTTAAAAAAACCAATGATCATTAAGCTTCACTGGCATGGGAATTTATTACTCTGCCAGTGATGGAAATCTCTGGTAGAATGCTACCAGAAAGAAGTGCTCATTCTTTCAGCAATCTAAAAAGTTGCTATTTTTGTTTAGCATCATCACCCAATACAGAAGTCAAGAATGTGTTCTCAATTAACCTAATGCGTCAGTGTCGTGGTGTGTAGCTGACAGTTGTTTAGCGACACTTGCGTAGATGCTTCTCCTTCCCTGTGTTCTAACGCAAGTATTCTCCTGTCATTCACCATTCCCTTCTTGTGTCCTATATCCATATTTGCTATCACTCGCCTTTATTTTTCTCCCTCATGTGACCTGACAGCTGAGCACTTTTTCAGCAACAGATACTTACATTTTCACTTGACATTGCAAAAGGAATAGTGAAAATCTCAAACTGTTTCTACATCAGTATGCATAACAGAAAGTGACATGTGTTACTGGTATTGTCAAACAAGACCCAAAGGGCATCTGGATTCATTGAAACTGCTTCTTTGTGGCCCTGTAGTTTCCAGCTCATGTGTCAATGCTTTAGTTCTGAACTCCTTTGGGCTGTTAAATTTTGCTTCCCTTTCCTAAACTCTCCAGCTAATTAGATATTTCAGAATGCAAAACTTTTCCAACATAGAAGGTAATTAGATATACAGTTACCTATAGAACACTTTACTAATGTTTTTAGAAGTGAGACATTTGAATGCAGAATTCTTGAGACAGTTTAAAAAAATCTATCAGATAACTGTATTTTCACATATGACCTCCTCCCTATGTGTAACTTTCTCCATAAAAACAAATACTTAATCTGTTTTCACAGAAATAAGTTAATTTTTTCTGCAACATAAAACCTTCCAAGTTAACAGAGTTTTATTGTTATCACAATTTTTATGACAATTCCATTCACTGGGTATATATAAATGTCAGGTCTGCTCAAAATCTCCAACAACTGCCAGACAATGGCTTAATGAGCACAGACCTAGGTGGAAGTCCAGCAGATGTAAGTCTAAACAGAAATGGTGCTATTTTAATGTTACTGGGTAAGATATGCACCAGAACTCAGCATAAGAAACTAGGGACTGGAAAATAGACACTCCTTATTTAAGAAGGTGTTGGATTTCAGCAGACAGAATACATACAAGTGCTGCAAGTGTATAAATGCTTCCAGTAAGTAATTTAAGTATATCATGAACATATTTCATAGGTAACCACTTGTTTGGTTTACCCTAACATTTCCAGGGTTATTTGAGTGAAATAATGAAGTGAAGTAAATCAAATATTTCTGGTAGTAAACTCCAGTTCCAAAATAAATATTTATTTTAATTCCATTGAAATCATATATGAAGAGCAAAAGTGGACTGCCTACGGACTATATATGTAGGGGCATGTGTATATTTGTGTTGTACAACTCTAAATAGTACATATTCCCACATAGACTAGAAATAATGCTGCATATCATGCCCTCAAAAGCAATTGATTTAATTTGTTAATTTGGAACTCTTATATGCAAGATTATACTCATATATGCAACATGATCTATTAAAGACAAGATTTATGTTTAAGTTAGTATTATTTTTAGTTCAACAGAAAGTGACATGAGATTTCAGAACTGTCAAATAAGATTTAGTAGTTATTTGGCTACATAGAAACCGTGGGTACTTTAGTGCACAAAAGGAGATATGAAAACTTAACTTCAGATAAGTGAAATGGAAAAATATCGAGCTGTCCCATCCAGTTCATAGAGAGATTATGAGTGTCTGTCTGTCATGAGCATTTTTCTTTGCCTATACAACAAGATACTTTATTAATGCAGCATATACACACAAACTAGGAAGGAATAAGAAATTTACATATCTAGATCAGAACAAACAGGCAGCAATTCAACATCTAAGCTGGACAGGATTCTGGAAGAAGACAGCAGATGATTAGATTTCCAAGGGTAGAAAGGGTGCCTTCATAGGTCCGGGTGCAACAACTTTTCGAATCTTCTCTCCTCCTCGAGCATCATGAGAGGCACTCCACTCAAGGGGAAGTGTGTTGATCTAGTGCTCTCCCAGAAGGTCAAAACTCTCAAAATCTAGAGGATCGCAGGAAAAGAACTTCTCAGTTTCTGGATAGGTGTCATCAGAGGCAGAAACAGAGCTCTTTGCTTTCACGGTCTTCTCGGTGATCTTTTTCACAATGAAGGATTCTTGTTTTTGCTTTAAGAGTCCATGAGTCTTTGCGTGCTTTTCTGTAACTCTTTTGACAGTTCCCAAAGGCTTTCTGCCAATTCTAGGTAAGGCTGTTGGAGCAATGAATGTTTTGCCAACGTGTGGGGTTGAAAGCTGAGATTTCATGTTTAAGGCTCTGATGCCAGAGCCCAGCTTCAGCACGTCCTTAGGAGCCACGCGGGTGCCTGGTTCCCCATTATCCTTATCAACAAAGATTAGAGTAGCCATGCTGGATTAATTTGCATCTTTCCAACAGCTGTGCTCACCAAACCCTCTGACCTGTCATGAGCATTTTTAAAACTCAAGTACTTTTGTGATAAATGTTACTTGAATCAAATTGACTAAAGACAAGTATTTTGTCTGACTTTTGCTGATATGAATCTCATTTGTTGTGACAATGGATGTTTACCTTACTTAAGTAATACACTTATCATGTTTGTCTTTGCAGAGTATATATTGTATACATAGACTAAATTGCAACAACTAAGCAAAATATCACTTCTTTGTCCATAGGGAATTTACACAAAATAATGCCTTGATTTCATGTAAAAGTGAACTTGACCTCCATAGCTCTTAGACTCAAGTGAAAGTCCAAAGTTTGAATACTGCCAAGCCAAGAACCAGTAAAATACCAGCTGGACTTTCTCAGCCAAGACAAAAAGTAAATATCTTTTTAAACTTTGCCATATGTGAATTTTGAAATTTAATTTTTCCATCAACTGTAATAACAGCTTTCCCTATCTTTCATTTAATGTATATATAAAATATGTACATAAAACAGAAAAAATATGAGAGACAAGGAAAGCCATGATCACCTTCATTTTAATTATGAAATGAGACCACTTTTTTCAGACATCATTATCTTTAATAGATAGGCATATCCAATAGTTGGCTATGTTTCTATATGATTTTAACTTTCAACTTTATATCTTCTCTAAATATAATCTTTTCTGATAGTTCAAATAATCCTTACTTCACATTTGTCTGATATTTTATATTAATATATTTTATCTTCCAGTAAGCATATACATTCATCAAGAGATAAAATGGGGTGTGTTTCCATTCTTGATTTAGTATAAACTAACTGCCAGTGTGAAATCCACTAGCTTTCAATATGAGCAAAATCAGCTCAGAGCACTGCACTGAACCTACAGTTTCAGGTTTGGAGACATAACTAGAAAAAAAGTGTTAATCATTTTAAAGTATTACAAAACTAAAGCTTTAAAACTCACTTTATTCCTTTAATTTGTCCAAAAATATCGCTTTAGAGCAACACTTGTTATCGACTTTGACCTGCTTGGTGGAGAAAGTAGAAGAAGAGAAGGATAATAAGATGCTATTTCATGACACATCTATTACAGTAATTCATTTATAGTGTGGGACCTTTGCCAATGATAAATGCATGCTACTGTGGTGCAATTATGAATGTACCTTGGCTTTTCAACAATAAAGCTGCCAAAAGGTTGCAGAATGCACAAGGGAGAAAGAAAATTTAGTTGAAGAACTGAAGTAACTGAAGCATATTTTTTAAGTGTCTGTGGCTTTTTTAAAGAGGTTTTATTCATTGTGGATAGAGATTCTGTGATTTTATTTTGGCAAAAAAATTTACACTTTCCATTTAATATTCTACCAGCTTGACATCTACTTGACTTTTGCATGCATGTTCTCTTCCCAAATTATCTTTGTATACAAACACAAGTATCTCGATTATTGACATAAAATCTAAATCTGTTTGCAACCTTATGACATTTATGACAAATGAATTCTTGGAAAGATCTTAGCTTGAAAATGAAAAATTATGGTAAGACTTTGGTCCTTATTAATTTAATCTACAAATGATCAGGTGTGGGACTTTTATAGCTGGCTGGTTCTCATGCCACTAGTATGTTTTTAGTGTCTATTAAATTTTAAAAGCCTCAGCTACTATCTCTGTGGGACTAATGAATAAGAAAGCATATTGACAATAGTGTGTTCAATCCTGAGTTGTTTGCCAGGTTGACACTAAAGATACTCATGACAGACTTTTCCAGCTTGGAAGAAATTTTTGTTTGAGTAAATGACAATTAGAGTTGACACAGAATATCATAAAAGAATATACAACATATACAATAAATATTTTGCTGAAAAACAAAATTGAGTTCCTCAAAAAAGCTTTAGTAGTAAATGGAATAGGCCGTGACTGACCCATTAATGTCTTCAATGAGAAGTGCTGCAAAAGTGAAAGCTATCAAGGTGATAAGGTGAGTCACAATCACGAAGGGCAAACTAAGTAACGCCTTAGAATCCGCCTTATTTATTTTCTCCAGGAGCTCAACGTACAGAAAGATTTTCACTAGTGTGACCTGATTCTTAATAGTCTGATGAAGGTACATTCTTTTTATTCTGAGTGCTATTTTTGGAAAGTAGTTGTTATAGTGGGGACAATTTAAACTGTGGAAGAAATGTCTTCTCAAAAGAGTGATTTAAATACATGGTAATAAAGAAAAGATACATATAAATATATAATACTTCAAACATTCCTAATTTCACAAGTATTAATAAAATTTAAACAATTAAAATTGTTATTGAATGATTATAAGACATATGTGTTTCCTGGTGCTTCCTTCACTCAGTCTCTCTATGGTTTTTCTAATACTGTCAATTCAAACTCCTGTAGCACATTTTTTTATCAAATTTACTGGTTCCTTATGTTCTGTAAGAAAGTGTTCTTTGCTATAACATTCACATTCTTCTCTCTTTTCCTCTGATATTCTATTTACTTCCATTGCTTTCATTTTACTTCTGCATGCTACATTTTAGGTATGTCATTCTCCACTCTTTTGCAAGCATTCAGTGTAGTGGACATTTAGAAAATCCTTGTTTGCTGTGAACTGGCCTTGGTATGTGTCTCTTTACCAAGCCCACAATGTTTTCCCTGGAGTCCTTCCTCCAGATTCTGCTGCCTTAGCCATGTGCTGACACAGATAAGGAGAGCCAGGCTCATTCTTCTCACAAAAAAATATAGTGTTGAGGGCAGATAATATGTAAAGTAGGGATGTGAGGAGTGACAGTAAATTGTAAATGAGACAAACTGAGTTTAGGCCCTATCAGAGGTTGAGCACACAGGAAACTCCCAATCCTGTGCAATTGGATGTGGGAAAGACTGGCACATATTAGGAGTGACTACTGCCCATTGGCTGCAGGGCATAGAGGCAAGACAAGTAGCTCATCTGGCACCAACAGAGCACATCAGAGTCTTAGCTTGTAGACAATCCATAGCTGCATGTGTTCCAAAACCCAGCTTTGCTGACCTCCCCTTTTGGAGTTTTGTTGTAGTTTAGAAGAGCTTGCCATACAATTCAGGCATCTCTTGTTGATTTTTGCCATCAATTTATTTGCCATCAATTTAGAGCTATTTAGAAATTATTTAGAGATAGCAACATTAAATTGGTTCTGTTGCTGTAATCCTAGACTCTATTTTTCAGAAATACTCTACAGAAAAGCCTTGCTTTTTTCCTAGGCAAATAAAGGAATTCTAAAGGCTCCTAAAAGATCAGGAAATATGTTTGCAGGTTCCTATGTTGTTATTTCTCTGTCTTATTATTTCTCTGAATACTTCTTTCATGACACCCTTCTGAATGATATTTATCTTTAAGGCTTTAAACACATTTCCTTGAAGCATGGCACTTGGGTGTTAATGTACTTTTTCGTAACTGAAACACTGTATGAACATGACCCTGTGAGTGAAAAATCTCTGCTTATTAATAAAAAAAAATCTAAAGTTTAACAAGCTTCGCAGGCATCTTTTAAATATTTAGAAGTTTGAGAAAGCCTCTTCTAGTCAAAATACTGAGCATTCTTTCACATTCCCTAAAAAAGCAATGCACTTTATCTGTCTTTGGAATATCTAAAAAAATGTTTACGTTTGTTCCTTTTCTGTAACATTTATAATATTCTGTCCTATAATTTGTTATAACATAGTGATCTATGAATTTATTTTATTTCCTCTCTATTAGACCTGCACATTCCTCAGAGCATCCATGTAGAGCTTGGCTTTCAGGGATGCTCAATTCTTATCTCTAAGAATGCATGAAATGCTACCTCCAGGCCTTTCCTTCTGTTTCTGTCAAGGCACTGTGAGCATAAGCTACAGTGTAACTCCAAAATGCTTGTACCATATTAAAATAAATGAACTGCTTAGAAAACCTCTTGCTTGAACTAAGCTTAGTTTACAGAATTTGGGTCCAGATAAATGGTTGACTCAGGCTTTTTTGTTCTCTGTAAATCTCCTTATCAGCAGAAGGTTTATTTTTGTAATTCCTGGCTCAATGTAGTGAAAAGCAGTCACTTGAATAAAGAACTGAAGAAGGATTCATAGTTCAGGTCATAAAATTTACCTATATGTCTGTCATTGGTGAATCATTTATGAATGATGTACTCAGTACAGTCTGCATTTTCAAAAGGTTAACTTTGATGTGTATTTTTAAAGAGTGGGTGTTTGCTTAGAATATGTCAAGCTACACAAAAGGCATTTAAAAAGCTCACTGTTTAATTTTTATAAATTCTAAGCAAAGGAGGAAAGCAAGTTTAAATCAAAGATAAGAACATGATTTGAACCTCAATTGAGTAGCAGCAATTACAATGAAATAGTTCCTTGGTGTTTGGTTTTAGGGAAATCAATATAGGATCTGACTGTTCTCAATATATGTAGCTATGATTAAATAATTTTAATGGCCTTAATAATTTACTTTATTTACCAACGTGAAAGAAACATATTTTTTATTTTTAACTGATTAAGCAAAACCCAGTAAAAAATATACATACACACACACATACACACTTATTTGGTAAAGGTACTAATGAACAATCTTGAGTCCCTGAGTTTGATTTTCAGTTCTCACGTGTTGGAAGGAAAAGAATAAATTCTGAAAGCTGGTCTCTCTATAAGAGTTCTATGACACTCACATACCTTCTCTCTCTTTCTCATCGTCTCACTGTCTCTCAAATAAAAGATAGTTTTTCTTTGAAACTTTCATATACAAATACGATGAATTAAAATTGCTTTTTTCCCATACTACGCACCCATCTCTCTTCTATCCCCATCTGCAGGTTATCTATTCCATCCAGCCTCTCTGCCACTTCTAAATTCCTCTGCATGTGTGATCCACTGGGCCCCAGCCAGGATGCCTGCATTAGCAAGTTCCTGGTCATTCAGTGGAGCATAAATGGCCTACTAGTGGGAAAACTATTGAAAAAGAAGTTCCCACTCTCCTACAAACCAATAGTCTTAAACTCAGGGTAGAGCCATATCTCTTGAGATCCTCTCTCCTCTGTGGGAAAAGGTTGATAGGCCAGAGGACTAGTGAAAGTACCATCATTGCACTGTGCTCTTGGACATAGCATGAACAGAGACTACTGTCTGGTAGTACCTCTCCCATCCTTAGGCTCCCATGTTCTTGTCTTCCTCCCACCTCACCCACCCTGCCTGTTGTTGGAGGTTCCCTGAGTCATGGGATGAGGATTTAGATGTCTTTTTTAGGGCCTTAATATCTACAGTCTCTTACTTTGCACTTTGTCCAGCTATGGTTTTCAACATAATTCATCTTATATTGCAAGAAGATACTTCTTGATTGAGTGCTGAGTGCGTCATTAACCTGAGTGTGATAAGTGATTATTTGATAGCAGTTTTTGTCACCTATTTCTTGTTAATATTAAGAAGTGCATTCCCAGCTAGGACTTATGATCTCCCTTCCCTTCTGTAGTATTTGACTATTGTGCTACTGGATGTCTCTTAAGTAAAGGGGTCGAAGATAGAAGGGAAAGGAGAAGTAATATTTAGTGCTATGTATGAAAAATATAACCAGACAAAAAACTTGTACTACATAAAGCTATCAAAATATAAGGGCTGGAGAAGTGGCTCAGGGGTTAAGACTCTGCCTTGCAGGCGGAAGGTCCTGAGTTCGTCTCCTAGACCCCATGTATAGACGCCAGGCAGAAGCGGGGGCGACCTGCGTTTCTGGTCCTGGTAGGGTGGAGCCTGTGAATCCCGGGGCAGAGTAAACAAGGAGGAGGTGGAGGCTGTCCATGGTGGTTTTTTAATTCGCCTGTGGTTCTACACACACACACATACATACATACACACATGCGCACACACGCACAATTGAATAAATAAATTTTTAAAAAGCTATCAAAATACATAACTTACAAAAAATGTCAACCAATATACCTTATACAGGGGAACAGAGGGAAAAGGCAAGAAAAGAGAAATTGTCCTGAAATACTCCTACCAGAAGCCATGGTCTGTTTAATAAATTTACCAATACTAGGAATGTAATACCTCCTAAATAACAGCTATGAATGCTACAAGCTATAATACCAACTCTGTCAATTAATAAAATACTTTAAAAAATAGCAAAGAGAAGATTGTTCTATTTTGCTGTGTTGTAATAATCAATTGAACATCCCATGCTACATTTAAATGAAACATTAAATAGTGAAATTATATTATTAAGTTACACTTTAATTTATAATTTAACATATAAATGACATCTGTTAGACAAACGGTATTGAAAACTTTTTTACAGAGGCAGAAGATATACATTTGAGATTTTTGCAGACATTTGTCTTTCTTAAATGATAAGAGCAGATACCTTTTAAAGAGAAAACATTGAGGCAAGAAACTATAAAGTTGAAGATCTAAATAAAAAGTGAGTATAATATTTTGAATTCAAAGAAAATTAACTTATCAACATGCTATCAAAAAGTGATAAAAATACAGAAAAATAAACTGTCAAATGTTAACAGTCACATGTTTTAGAAATATAAATTCTCTCCACAACCTGATAAAATTGCAGTGAGGTTACTAGCAAATCCAGTATTTTCCGGACAAGCTTTAATAAAGTCTTTACATTATTCAGGCTCAAACGGGTCTTGAATTCCTACCAAATATTTCTAAGTATATCTCCTTGGGTAGTATCTTCTCACCCCTTCCTGCTTCCCCGCCAAAATGACCATCTTACATATGCCATTTTTCCTTATCACTCCTCTGCTTTCCCTTAACTTAATTTGCCTTTCGCCAATTCTTAAGCTTTACTATGAAGCTAGAACTCATCCATTTTGTTAGGCTCATTGGCCAGCAAGTCTCAAGGCTTCTCCTTTGTCTAGATCACTAACACTGGAATTTAAAAAGCAGGAAAATGAACCTATAATTGTACATAGGTGCTGGGGATTCAGTCTCAGGTCTTCATATTGACAAGGTTAGCACTTTACTCATTGAACTATTAACCTAGCACTTGACTTTACATTTTTTTAATTTTTAAAATTTACTCTGTGTGTGTGTGTGTGTGTGTGTGTGTGTGTGTGTGTGCATGCACGTGTGTCAGAGAGCACAGTGTGTCCTATGGACGTCCAAGGATGACTTCAGGAATCATCTTGGATTGCTTCTACCTCCTTTTTTGTTTCACTCAGGTATTTCCCAGGCTCTGCCCACCTGGGCTGGAAATGTAGACCTCAGCCATTTCTACCTGGCATTTTTATGTAGGACTGGGATCCAAACTCAGTACTGCTGTGTGTAAGGCAGAGTCTTAGCCCCTGATCCATTTCTCTAGCTCCTGACTTTATTTTAAACTTTTCTTAAATTAATGAAGATATCAGTGAGGATATCTTTAATTAACAATAATGGAGTTAAGATATTCATTTCTGATGGGAATGTGAGCTTGTACAACTGGTGATCAGTCTGGCAGCTTCCAAAAGGTTAAGGATTGAAATGCCATATTACCCTGCTATACCACTACTAGAAATAATCCCCCCAAATTCAGCACTTCACTACAATGACATGAGTACATCATATTTACTGTAGCACTATTTCCAATAGTGAAGCCATGGAATCACCCCAAATGCCCAACAGTTGACAAATGGGTAATGAAAATGTGATACAATGGAATACTACTCAAACATCAAAAAAATGGAAGAATGAAATTTCCCAGGAATTAGAAGAAATTATACTGAGTGAAGTATCCCAGGGACAGAAAGGCGCCATGTGCTCTCCCTTATAAGTGGATCCTGGGGCTGGAGAGGTGGCTCAGGGGTTAAGCCTCCGCCTTGCAGGCGGAAGGTCCTGAGTTCGGATCCCAGATCCCACGTATAGACGCCAGACGGAAGCGGGGGCGGCCTGCGCTTCTAGTCCTGGTAGGGCGGAGCCTGTGAATCCCGGGGCAGAAGGAGGTGGAGGCGTCCATGGTGGTTCGCGAATTCGTCCGTGGTTCTACACACACATACACACACACACAGACACACACACACAGACACGCGCGCGCACATACACACAGTTGAATAAATAATAATAATAATAATAAAAAAAAAATATAAGTGGATCCTAGTTCCAAACCCACTTAATGACATACTCAAAGGCAAATTTCTGTAATACCCACTATAACCACAAAGGATTAAGCTTGGAGGGAAGGGAAAGAAGACTTCAAAAGAAAGGAGACAAAAGAACACACTTCAATAGAGAAATTAGGCTATGGTAATGAGCTGCATGTAAGTAAGCAAGACATCCAATGCTGTGCACTCTCATTTCTCTTCCTGTTTACTTGGGACTGGACTGGTTTGATTTCCCCAGTCGGGGAAGGGATAAGGGCTGGCATTTAGCAGGTAACCAACTGGCAGCCAGGAGATTGACTATACTCATTACTGAATTTTACTTCTATTCTTCCATCTATCTTTAAGCCTCTTCTTACATTAAGACCTTCATTTAAACGGTCTTTTATCTTTGGTTAATAGATGACCTGGACATCCAATCAGGATGCAGCCAAGGTCAGTGCAGAAACTTCAAAACTGAAAATATCAATCAACCATAATTCAGAACACCGAAGACCTTACCATGCTCACCTCTCCTCATTCTAAAGCTCAGGGACCCTTGCAAAAGAGGGGGCAGCAAGATTGTAAGAGCCTAAAGATGGGGAGGATCACCTATAAGCAAGATACTCTACTCAAATCTGGGCTACAGCAGCCAGGATATTGCTACAATGTAATTCAACCTTGCCTAACCTGCACAGTGGCTGATATATCATTAAGCCCCCAAAGTCTAGTATGGATCTCAGGGGAGAAGGCTTCAGGCAGCAGGATCCTTTGAGGCAAGGGGTTAAACAGACATAACAAAGTTCTCTGTTAGTGAATAGCCCAAGAAAGGGGCCCCAATGTCCTGAACCCTCACTAATGTAGAGAACTCACAGGGAAATTCAGTGCCCACATAAACGGATTTACTGGCAGATGGGAGGAGCAGGCAGGAAACACCAACTGAGGAGGAGGAGGAAAGAGGGCTGAGAGAGAGGGAAGTGGGAGAAAAATAGGATGGGGAGGGGGAGGAGGGATGGGAAAGGAAGGGAGTATCTTTTAAACTTGTATAAGTGGGCAAAAATAATTTTAAAAAGATATCATAAGTCACTAAGTATCTCAAAGATCCAATTATAGACAGGGCTACTGGAATTGATGATATAAATTTGCTTAATGAAGAAAAGCTGTAAAGTTAGTGAATATTCTCAAAATAATATTAAGTAAAAGATCTACCAGACATGACTTGCACGTCTGTGAACCATTTGTATTACTGTCAGATATTGTACCACATCCTGGAACTATTACATTCTCTTAAGATACAGCATCAAAAGAAAGTTCTTGAATTCTTGGAACTTCTGTGTGTGTGTGTGTGTGTGTGTGTGTGTGTGTGTGTGTGTACGTGCACACGTGTGTATTGGTGGACGCAATCAATTATTGAACAAATAAATATATAGTATGACTTTTAGAGACATGTGCTGCCAAGACAGAAGTGCCAAGCAGGGCATTAATGCTAACTCATGCAACTGGGGCTGCTAATTTATGAGGTTATCAGAAATCACCAATCTGCTCCAGGAATATTTAAGCAGAAAACTCAAATGAAGAAATGCAGGAAATCACCCAGTAGAATATAGACTACAAATGCCCATGGTATAAAATGCTTCAGAAAGAGACCCGTCATGGTGAAAAGGAATGAATACCAGGGAAAGTTCTGACAAACAATCATGGAATTAGTACTGGAGCCTGTTGGCATAGGGAAATCTTCATGAATTTTTAATCCAATTTCATATGTTGACTTTTTTCCCTAGCAAGATAAATGAGCATTACTAGAGAATTTGAGCAAAGGTGTAAGATGATATGACATGGTAAACATTCTGTTCTAGTTGATAAGAGCTAAATAGTCTTAAAAAGTCAAAAATAAAGCTGGAAGACCAGGTGAGAGATTATATGAGTTAAATTAGGTATTTAAAAAAAAGAAGAAGGAAAGAATGAAAAAAAGGAAAGGAAGCAGAAAAGAAGAAAGGAGGGAAGGAAAGGAAAAAGGAATGAAGGGAAGAGAGAAGAAAGGAAGAAAGGATAAAAGAAGGAAGGGAAGAAAGAAAGAAAGAGAAAAAGAAAGAAGGAAAGGAAGAAAGAAGGAAAGGAAGAAAGAAGGAAAGGAAGAAAGAAGGAAAGGAAGAAAGAAGGAAAGAAAGAAAGAAAGAAGAAAGAAAGAAAGAAAGAAAGAAAGAAAGAAAGAAAGAAAGAAAGAGAAAGAAAGGAAGGAAGGAAGAAGAAGGAATGAAGTAAGGAAGGAAGTAAGGAAGGAAGGAGGAAGGAAGAAATGAGAAAGTTGATATTCTAACTGATTTATGAAAGTTATATTCTATTTTCTTCTTTCATTTCTAAGGACAAGTCTCTTAATATACAATTTCATTGTTTCTCCTAAGACTTCTACTACATAGGCTTTGTTATACTCCTATCTCTTACAGAAACACTTTGAATGTGTTTTGTGATCATTCAAGGAATTATTAAAGGAAAGATTTTTCTGACCCCTTTGGCAACATTCTTTCAAGAAATAAACAATTTTTCTGGAAACTAAACCATGTTGCTTAGAAGTATGAATGCTAAAGAGTTTCCTTTAATTTGGTGTTTGGCTTTAAAATTCTATTTTTTCAATCTTCAAAGTATGTTTATATGCTTAGGAAATCTGATTTTCTTTTAAGTAAATTTCCCAATTGTTGCTCCATTGAATACATAGATTTCTGTGATGTTTTGTATATCAATGCTTTCATGTGCAAATATATGTCATGTATATACATCATAAATATACATATATATACACACACATATATACACGAATTATGGTGTACATGTGAAGGTCAGAGGACAAATTTCAAAACTCAGTTCTTTCCTTCAACCAAATGCATTTCTGGTGATTGAACTCAGTTTGCCAGATTTTTTTTAAATTTTTTAAACATTTTTTATTATTATTTCCACTCATACAAACTTAATAGGTACACTGGTTCCCTCCCTCCCTCCTTGTCCCCCCCCACCTCCCTGCTCCCCCTCCCCTCACCCCTCTCTCCCCATTCCCCAATGCCTCCCCCTCAATCCCTGGAGAATCCTTTAATGTGCACAACTTAACCCATTAAGCTATCTTGCCTTCCCAATCATATCCATTTTCTCTATCTATCTATCTATCTATCTATCTATCTATCTATCTATCTATCTGTCTGTCTGTCTGTCTGTCTGTCTGTCTGTCTGTCTGTCTGTCTGTCCTTCCGTCCATTTGTGGTCTCATGTAGCCCAGGCATTCCTCAAAATTGCTATGTAACTGAAGATTACCTTTGATTTTCTAGTTTCCTTCCTTCTGTCAACAGAGTGCTGGAATGCAGGCATAAAGCACTATCATCATAGTTAAGCATAGGTGTCAACTTGATGGTTGAGGGTTTGAGCTCTGGGCACATTTGTAGAGAATTAGTGGTTGAGTTCAGCCCATAGCAAACCTGCAAGAGAGTGTCTATCTGCTGGGTAAGGCCCAGCCCATGGTGGTGGGACTAGGTCCTGGAATAAATTACAGACAGCTGGTTGAGAGAGTCGGCATCCTTGTGTACACTTAGCCAGACATGCTGGTCTGGCAAGTAAGGATTGTCCCTCTGTCAGCCATTATATGGTGATGGTGTGGCCAGTTTCCTTGGCCCTGGTGTTGGTGTGTGCTCTCCCATTAAGTTGGACTATGAACTATAACCAGTAATCATAAGAGACAATAAAATCCTTGTTTCCTTAAGCCACTTAATGGTGATTTATCAACAACCATGCCCAAGGATAACATATGCAGTATATTAAAAAAAATTCGGGGGCTGGAGAGGTGGCTCAGGGGTTAAGCCTCTGCCTTCCAAGCAGAAGGTCCTGAGTTCAGATCCTAGACCCCACGTACAGACGCCAGGCAGAAGCCGGGGCGGCCTGCGTTTCTGGTCCTGGTAGGGCGGAGCCTGTGAATCCCGGGGCGGAGTAAACAAGGAGGAGGTAGAGGCGGTCCATGGTGGTTCCTGAATTCGTCCGTGGTTCTATACACACACACACACACATACATACACATGCACATACATACATACACATGCACAATTGAATTAAAAAAAAGGTAAAAAAATGCATTGCGAGAAATGGATAACTTTGCCTAACAACACAGAGTTTCTGACATCTAAAGATGAGATTTGATCTAAATCCTACTTACCTTGATGTATTTGTCATTGGGAAACAGGTACATGCTGTATTTCAAAACTTAGAATCTGGAGTCAGAAGATCTGAATATATATTTTACTTCTTTCACCGTATAGCATTTGAACTTGACATAATAATTCAGAAAATCTGGGCTGATGTGTTCCTCCTTCAGTAGTTAAGAGGATCATGGCAGTTTAGGAATTTGAGACCATCCTGAGCAACATGGCAGATTCCTTCATCAAAAACTAAAAAAAAAAGTAAATTAATTTAAAAAATAAATAAATGTCAAATGAGATAAAGTAAAAAAATGAATGAACGAATGAATGAGTGAGTGAAGTAAATTTGATTACCTCCCTATGTTTACCCATCTGTGAAGGGAATTACCAATCTTATTGAGTATAGGAAAGTGGAAATGTTACAAACAAGAATTCAGAACAATACAGAGATAAAACAATCTGTATGTTAGCTACTATTATGTTCTAAAACTGAATAGTAGAAGCTTTGAAAGAATTTGGAAATACTGGGTTGCAAATTTATATATGTAAGGTATGGAAGGTGATTATTAAAGTCACAAAAAGAAGAATCTTTTGGGGGCTCTGCCAAGAGACTACCATACTCTATGTGTTCATACCAGTAACTCATCTCTGTCATTATGTTTTCCATATTGAATAGGAATGATATGTTTATTTCTTTCCCTGGTGAAGAGAAAGGGAGCTTGAGGAATATGTATTTCTCATTGTTGTGATTAAATACCAAGAAAGCAATAGTGTAAGGGCAATAGTGTATGTCTCGATGAATAAAGTCATTTCCTGCCAAGCTCATAGAACTCATAAGGTTGAAAGAGAGAATCAACTTCTGCACATTGTCCTCTGGCGTCCACATATGTGCTGTGGACACACACACACACACACACACACACACACACACACACACACAAAGTGATAATTTCATACCATTGCTTCTGCCATCATAAAGGAAGCCACAAGCGATGACTAGATTTCTCACTTTCTTTCTCTTATTTATTCAATCAAGGACCTCAGCCTTTAGAATGTGACTGTCCATATTTAGCATGGGTCTTCACACTTCAATTAACCTGACCTAGAATTCTCCCATAGACATCCCGGGAGGTTTGTCTTCTAAAGAATATGAAACATGAAAGGCCCTGGGTGACTCCTACCCTTCCATGTCTGCTGCCTGCCCATCTCACTCCATGCATGCAACTTCCCTTGGTCCACATTCCACTGTAACTTAGGCCTTACCATTACAACCATTACAACTTTACAGGTGACCTATAGAGTCAACATAGAATTTGTCATGTTTCAAATTTTCTGGTCTCAGTGGCCATATGGTCTGGAACTTTGAGACAATCCAACATGATTCCCCACAGTTTTGCATCTATCATGACTATAAATTAAGTGTCATGCTAAAGAAGCTGGCAAGTTCTGTTGCCAGCTCAGAATATATTCTGACTTGCTTTATGTCCCAGTGGCATCAGTCTCTGTTTGCCTTCCAGGATGACCCCAAGATGCCACTTTCTTATGGAATGCCTGTGGTATTCTCAGTTCAAAATCTCTCCTAATTCAGATGCATTGGGATTTTCACAAGACAATGTCTTCTATACATGTGATGTTTTTCTGCTGTCCCAGGCAGAGCAGGAAGTTTCTCTCTAATGGTAGTGATTTCTAATAATTTCAGAACTCCCACCAAACTACATTTTTCATCTTTTTGCTTTCTCTCTCTCTCTCTCTCTCTCTCTCTCTCTCTCTCTCTCTAACTTCAGATAAAATAGTTAAGTAATAGCTATGGCACAGCCTGAATGGTTTTCTATCTTGAGATTTCCTCTGCTAAACAAATTAATCTATTATTGTTCTATTCAGTCTCATGTACATTCTTAGGACATGGCCAGAATGCATACAGATTTATTTCTTTTGCCAGAATATAACATGAATGGACTCTAGGTTCTTAAAGGACCTTTGAAATCCCTCAGAAACTTTGTGGGCTATGTCTCCAAGCTGCACATCTCTCAGGATCCTTTCACCAAAATGTTCCATTAATAGAGTTCTGATAATATCCTAACACTAATCTTCCATGTTCCTTCTGTAAACGAGTTTCAAAGATCTAAGAAGGGTACAGTTAGTTTTGTCACAGTGATTGACCCCACTTATTGATACCTATTTTATGTATTGGTTGCTCTTCTTGTTGCTATGACTGAACACTTGATAAGAAACAATACAAACCAGAGGGCTTATTTTGGCTCATGGTTTGAAATTACACAATCTATATTGTCTGGGAAATTATGCCAGCAGGATTTTTAGCAGATGCAGAGAGAAATGAGTGCTAGTAATCAGATAGATGTCTTTTTATAATTTAGTTTAGAACTCTAATTCATGAAATGGTACTTTTCATGATTAGGATGGGCATTCTAACATCACTTGACTCAATGTGAAGACTCTCTCACAGACATTCACAAAAGTTTGTAGTCTAGGTGACTCTAAATACTATTGAAATGCCAATCAATACCAGCCATCACATAAGGTAAGGCAATAGTCTCTATGCCTAAATCTTAGCAGTACGCATAGACTATCAGTCATTGCAGGGGCTTAATAAGGTGGTCAAATAGATGCATAGCAGATCAGTACATTGAACAGAGAGACGGAAGTTAGGGAAGGCTGTGGTATTGCTAGATTTTTCTATTGTGGACTTGTGAACTTATCATTTTTCTGCAGATTTTAAAGGACAAAAATAAACTGGTATCATAACCAAATAACTCTACCACTTCATAGTTATTTTGATTGACTAATTCAATAAGGCATGGATATTTTTGCTTTTTCCTTGCAAAAAAATATTAGTTTTCAGCTGTTTTCAGAAATAATTTGTCATGTCTTATGCAGTCCATTCACCCCAGCTCAGATATTGCTCAAATGTATGCTTGTATGCAAGAGAAAATATTTCAGAATTTGTGTCTATCATCAAGACTAATAAACACTTTAAGCTGCAGTTATGGTAAAGCAACTGAGAAAGCCAAGGAATGTTCTTGCTCTGTGCTTAATTTTAATTTCAGACATTATTTTACAATAATCTCTATCTGTGCTGCTGATCATCCCTTGGAAAATGGTGAAATATCTAAAAATTCTAAACAGTACGGTCACTGTGAGGAAAAACTACTGTAAACCCAGCTCCATAAGGTCTCCAACTGGTGACTGAAGGAATGGGATTTTGATGCAAAGGGATCTGGGAGCACAGGGAGACACCTGCCTTGCTGCATATTAAATATGTTATTAAACATAGATTATTTTTCAAAGAAGAAGTAGAGATTAATACAGAAAGCTATTTTGGAACATGAAATGAGCCTGGTGAAACCACTGACATACAGACTCAGCACAAATGTCCATGAAATCAAAATACTTGTTAAATGATTAGTGAATCATCAATTTTAGAGCAAAAATAGCCTTAACTTACTGAAACAGACACTGTTATCTGAAGATAATTTCATTAAATTTTAGACATTTTTAGACAAATTCTGAAGATGTTTGCATGATTTTTTTCAGCTTTTTAACCTAACAACTTTCCACTAATAATGAGTTTTACATAGTCATTAGGAGAAAAAAAGTAAGATTTTTTTTATACTTTTGTGGATTTCTAATACTCTCTCCATCTAACTTGCAATGACAATATAACAAAAGTTTAATACTGAGGAAAAAGTAGTCTTTTTAAATTAGCTCAGTGTATATTTTTTCTCTCTGTAAATAAATACTGGGTTCTCTAGAGGCTTAAAGTCTCTCAAGAAAAAAATTACTCAACCAATGAATCAGTTAAAGTTATTAGGGGGAGTGCACTGACCAGCTGTTCTGCTCCTCAGGAAGAAAGATGGGAAGAAATAGACTTACATAGGAAATGGAAAGTTATAGGGAAAGGCATGTTTCTGATGACAAGGCTAACTTAAGCTTCCCCAAGTGCAAATGTGACCCATTGGCTGCATACTAGCTTGTGACCTCAGAAGAGCCTGACACTGCACCTTCCTCTGCCAAGTGAGACTCCTTGGAGAATTCAAACTTTCTCACACTATGCATAATCAGCTTTAAAAAGCAGGATGATAGTATTTAACTCTAAGAGCTGTTGTGCAATGTGAAATGTATGACCTACTATAGACAGTCAATAAATAGTAGCTGTGATTATTGATCTAGAAACAAGTGAGTTCATATCATTTCAAGGTAATTTTTACCAACATTATCAGTCTAGTTTTTAATTGGAGGTAAGAAGCTTTGATAGACAATATGCAAAGTGGTTTTTAGGAAAAGTAAATGATAATGACCATTTCACCTTTAGTAACAGGAAAGAAAATTCTCACTATTTCCTGGAGGACAAAACCCATTTTGCTTCCGTGACATATTTCTTAGTATGATCTAGTCAGTATCTTTGCTAATGATATACATGTCAAGTTGATAATTGAGAAACAAGCCTTTAGGTACACATATGAAAAAAAAATTTTTTTAAATACAGCAAACCCTAAGCAAGCCTGTGGAGTTTAATCTAACTGAAGTTGAAAGACGCATCCATAGTGAGAAATTTTCAATGGGTAAGTGGATAAGATGGAAAAATCTACATCAATGTTCTGGCGGCTGGTGTGTTTGGAAGTATGTCTGTCTTTCACCTTTTCCTGTGGATATAGTATGACTAGTTTCCTTAGTTCCTGATGTTGTATGGACACTTTTGTCGTGCTGATTAAAGAATAACCAGAAATTGTAAATCTAGACTAAACCTTTGAGCTGGGGAGATAACTTAGTGGCTAAAGCCTTTTCCTCTAAAGCCAAAGGATATGAATTTGGATCCCTTGAACACCACATAAAAATGGAGGTGGAATATGGTATTATTTTGGAATTCCTGGTGGGTGAAGCCTGGGAAAAAAAGCAATATGAAAGTAGAACAATCCAGAATGATTCCTGATGTCACCCTTGGGCCTCCTCGGGCTCACACACATACAGACACACACACACACACACACACACACACACACACACACACACATGCACAAAGAATAAATTAAATAAAGGAATAAACCATTGGTTACAAAAAGTTGTTTAGGTTTTGTATTCTTTCATCAATGGGCAATTAAACTAACATATTTGCCACCCTAATTTATAATCCTGGATTGGATTAAGTGCCAAAATTTTAGTTAAATAACAAAATATATTCCTTTAGGAATATATTTGTACCTACGTAAGTATATGCACACACACACACACACACACACACACACACACACACACACATATACACACATACACATGCTCCCAGTGAGCTGAAATTATATTCAGTATGTAAACTTAAAACTATTACATTTTGTTAAGCTTAGTATTGTGGTGACAAACTATGAATGTTTAAAAGAATATTTTTATTTTCCATTTTAATATTAATTATGTTATTTTAGGAAGAATAAGTCCCAACCTTTTTGCTTATTTATATTTGAATGAGAAACAGTTCTACTCTTCAAGGTTTTTTTTCAATTAAAGTAAGTATTTAAATTATATCAGCATACATTGTGTGCACAATGCTGAACTACACACTTTGAAAATTATACACTCATGATATGAATTTCAAAGTTACAGCAAAATACACCCCAAAGTACAGTAATTTAGGAAAGGTTTTAATGATACCTCCTGGCTTTTTGTGTAAGATGAAAATCTCTATGGTTTTGTAGCACAATTTCTTCTTTAAATGGGTGTTCACTCTTTTATAAGTAAAGGTGGCAAATCCTCCATTCATTGTTTTTTATCTGGAATTATTTTCCTTTGTGTGGCATCCTTTAGCATTTCTACATGAGAAGTTCAATGATGTGCATTGATCCAGTCCTTTCCAAGAATATGCAAATAATTAAAATGTATTTAAAATGTTCTCCATTTTGTCTCAAACACTGAAGAGATGGGAGAAACAATGTGACATATGTCAATGACACTGTGAAGTATTTGTGGAAGGGGAAGATTGTATGTAGAAGAAGCTAAACTGTTAGAGGCAACTCTTTATTTCTCTATTTCATTTATTATATCATATCATTCTTTCTTCAAAAATAATAATGTATAAATGTGTTTGGTTTGGCGATTACAGTTGAGAAAAAAATGCTCTTGTCTTACCTGATGATGTGGTCATTGTAGGATGGTGAGGAAGAAGAATCAACTCACAGAAACAATGTGTGAGGTCAATATGGAGATCCATTAGAAAAAGCTAACACCAGGGCCCAGAGACTTAAGAATTGCGAGTTTTATTCAAGCTCAGAGCCTGATGGCTAAGGGAGCCATAATGTTGCCTTAAGATAGGAGAGCAGGGCTGGAGAGATGGTTCATGGATTAAGACTGTACCTGAAAAGGAGTTGTTCCTGGGTTTGGATGCGCGTCCCACATAAAAATGGTAGGTACAAATGGCAGTGGCCCGCATTTGTGGTTAGAGTCTGGGAAATCCCAGAGCGAAGCAAAAAGGAAGTAGAAGCAATCCAGGATGATTCCCCAAGTTACCGTAGAGTGAGAGGTCAGGAATTTAGGATGTGTTATTTGTTCAGCTGAATTGTCACATTCCAGTTAGGGTGGAAGAGTTTTACAATGCCTATAGATAACAATAATTATTAGAACAGATGCCTATTTCTAATATCTTATCAAGGAATTCATAATTTTAGATTTAGGTTTATTCTTAGATGATTATTGAAAGATGCCTTGGATTTGCAAGAACGAATAAACTTAAGTAAGAAGTAAATAATGAGTGAAGAGTTTTATTGCCTGAAGATGTACAAGCAACTTTGAGAGGAAGGATGACATTTAAAAATAAATTGTTTGATATAGAAAGCTTATAGTACCTCAGAAAAGGGGAGATGATAAACATTGAGTGAAGGCTGTTGTCCAGATTGCAAAGGATCTTGCTTCCTAATAAAAAGTTAATATTTATCTTAAAGAAAATGAAGAGTATGAAATGCACATTGATGTTTTATTTGAGTTTCATTTGAGATATGAAAAATGTAATGGAAAAAGTGAGGATGGGATTTGGGTAAGAAGTCAAATAACAGCTGCTTCACCTGTCCATGACAGCTGTGAGTAATGTCTGGAGAGTACTGTGACAGGGCAGACACAGCAATGGAACGTCCTAGAGAAATGATTAAAAAGCAAAAACGGCAAAATTCAATCTCTAATCAGTGCAAGGTCTGCAGGATGGAAAGAACTGCTAGTCACAAGAACCAGAGACATTGGCATCCCTGGGCTTCTTGTGAGTAACAAGTAGGAATAAGTGCAAATCACATGAGGACCTTAACTGACCAGTAAACAAATGTATCCATTTCAGAACAAGGACCACTTTGATGGGAAGAGAACTGATTTCAGGAACCCCATCACTTTTCTGGAATCAGAAAAAGTTCTTTTTTTTTTTTTTTTTTTTTTTTTTTTTACTATGAAGGAACTCCTTTAAGAAAAACAGTCAAAATTATCACTGCATTAGGTTTATAAACTACTGGGTCCCTCTCTAAGTTTCAGAGGAGTCCTTATGTTAGTTGCTATTAAAATTTTTTGTTGCTATTAAAATATACCTGGAAGGTTGGAAAAGTGTAAAGCCTTTTCCTTGCAAACAAAAGGAAGTGAGTTCAGATCTCTCAGACCCCAAGTAAAAATTTAGGGCGGGTGTGTTGCCAGCCTGTAATCTGGCCTTGGAAGGCAAAGTCTGGGAATCCCCAGAATAAGCTGACAAGCCATACTGGCCTTAACGGGGTGCTCTGGTTTTAAAAAAGAGACCTGCATTCACAACAATAAGGGGTAAGAGTGATCATGGATGATTGCTGGGATCACTCTTGGATCTCCATATACAATCTCATGCACTCATGTAACATATACTCTCCCACATGCACACACTCACATGCAAACACACACATAGCATGTTTGCATACATATGTGAAAGGAAAAAAAATGTCTGGAAGTCAGTATTTTGTAATGAACAGTTTTCTGGGTGAGTCATAGTCCTAGGGGTCTAAGATCTTGGCAATGGCATCCGTCCATGTCTAGTGAGGAGCCTGTGCTGCTTCAGCTCTTGACAAGGAGAGAGAAATAAAATCAACAGCTTCTTAAATCTTGCAGCTTTTTCAGTGTCTTTTTACCTAATATTTAGTAACCGTACCAAAAACAATTATTAAAATAAAAATTTATAAATACTGCAAAAAATGAAAGGAAAGTGGAGGTTTACTAGTGTTAGTGAAAGAGGAAAAATTGGAAGTTAAGCCTCGTTTTCATGACAACCAGTCACAGAAACACAAAAACTCAGGATGGAAGGCATTCATGCATCCAAGAAATTGAGATATCACAGCACCTCTCACCAAAACACCTATTCTCTTTATATTTTTTTTATCTCTTCCTAAGCATTAATGGAAGTGGTATCAATGTTTGTTTTATAATGTTTGCTAATTTTCAGTATATTGTACAATCATGGATTTTTGCATTCAACTCCATTTATTAGTAGGCCAGGCTTCTCTGATTCACTGTGGAAGTATCCTTTGTCTGTGGGTATATACACAGATACTTTGAAGGTAGTTTAATTATGAGGGCTATGCCAATTTGGCCAAACATCATAATCAGCTCTCTCTCCTGGCCCCAGATCCTGAGAATTACAAGTCATTGCTTTTTGAATGGGTTAGAGTATCAGAAATGAATTCCCTCCTGAAGCAGACCTTAAATTCAGTAAGAGAATTGTTGGTTACCTCCTTAATCACTGTTGTTCCTGTGAGAACATCATGCCTGGTAAGCTATCATTGTAGTTCATAAAGTTTACAACTGGGTGAGATGACCAATGTTTTTAATGCCCTAGCATCCAACATAGTGCTCTGAACTGTGAAACTAATTGACAGGAAAAAAGATTTTAGTTTATTGTGTGAATGTTTCCCCAACAGATGATATTTGAAGATAAGCAGGATAAGGCCTGGTTAGTACTTGGTTGGGAACATTCTCCACTTTTTGCAGTTTATCCAGAACCAAAACACAGAGAACAGTCCTTACAAGATGGGTCTTCCTACCTCAATTTACCTAATTAACACAATCTTTTACAGGCATGTCCAAAAGCTAAATGATTCTTAATGTAGGCTTGTCTGCTAGATGATTCTAAATCCTTTCAAAGTTGACAATTGACACTAAACATCATACAAGCGAAGAAAGAATGTTTGATATTAACTAATCCAGCACTCTCATTTCTTTAGGAGTAATCTTAGGTTCAAAGAAGCATAAATAAATTGGTTTATATCATTCATCAAAAAAAGTCAGCAAAATATATACCAAGTTCAAAAGTCTTCCTTTTATTGTATTCTATTGCTATTCTTTTAGAAATAATATGTTTTAGAGATTTTTTTCCTATAGTCATTCAATTTATTTTCTGAAAAATGATTGAACTATTCTTTGGTGTCTTGGTTGAGTAAATTATGTCAGAGTTGATCAGGAGCTACACAGATACTCAATTCAAGATTAACAACATTTTATTAATAGTTTAATATTAATAGTTGATTGGCAAAAGGTTTCTGTTGCTTTAAATAAATATCAAAAAGTCATGAGTATTGGTAAGTACCTTATTCCCTATTAGTAAGTAGCCTTTTAATGAAAACTTTAATATAAAATATGCATAATCACTTCATAGGTTCCTGATAGATTCCCTTAATAACTAGCCCTGTAGATGTGCTGCACAACAAATTGGAAATCGGATTTTAACTTTTATTTCAACTTTGTTATTTAAATTGTTTAATCCATTAATGTCTAAATGATAATTTGCATATACGTAGATCTGTGCTTTTCTCTCTCAGTAAACCTCAAGTTAGATCTCCCAACATGATTGTGATCCCATACCAGAGGGAAAACACAGATTCATTTTAAATCAAGAGAACAATCTAATTTGTTCAGTGATTCGGGTCAGTAGTGGTAAATATGTCAGGATTAGTTAGACTAGAGTATTATGAAAATACAATAAAACATTTCTATACATGGATTCAGATTTATTTCTGGAGTTTTTTTAATTAAAGAAAGAATGTAAATTGAGGCACACATGACCAAAGTAGCAAGGTAAAAGTGTTTCTGGTTCCTCAGTGCCCAGAAAAAATACTAATGGGTAAATGCAAAACAAATATAAAAATATAGCAGTCAATAGGTGTCTAATGCTAGGTGTTAATTCAAAATACCAGAACTTATTCAAAAATCTTCAAGATGAAACACGGATTGAATTTTTTGTAAGTTTCTTCATTGTAGTAATTTCACATACAGGCATTTTTTGTTTTTACATTAATAAAAATTGAACCAGGATTTGTGTGTGCTAAGAATGCATGTACCACTGAACCATATCCCCAGATTTGTTTTAGTTTTTTTATAAAACCTTTATTTGTATTTATTCATTCATTTAGTGTGTGCATGTGTGAGTGTGTGTGTGTGTGTGTGTGTGTGTGTGTGTGTGTGTGTGTGTATGTATCAGAGGGCATATATATCCCTGTGGAGGACCAAGGGTGATTTAAGGCATCATCTTGGATTGCTTCTACTTCCTTCTTGCTTCACTATAGGATTTCCCAGACTCTGCCCACAAGGACTATAAGTGGAGGCCATTTCTACCTGGTGTATTTACATGGGACCTGGGATCTTAACTTAGGACCTTCTGTTTGCAAGGCAGAGTCTTAACCCCTGAACCATCTCTCCAGCCCTCATTTTTTCCTTTTATTTTTGGTTATCATTACGTTATGAAAACTGGCCTTGAATTCATTCTGATATCTAGACAGGTCTTGAACTTGTGATTCTGCTACTTCTGTCACTCAAGTGGCTGATGTATGCCTATGCCACTACATTAAAGAGACTTTCCTAGGGGACCAAGAGCCTATAGACTCTAAGTGTGCATGCACTTGTGTATTAGTGTGCATACATGTATATTAGCTTGCTTTATATAACAAGGAATGTACAGTCCAACCATGCCAAATACACAGGAGTGAAAAGGAACCTGGTAGTTCCTTATCTACCAAGCAGAATTATTCAGCAGCTCCAATCAGGCACTGAAGATCTTGAAATTTGCTGGTATAAAGTGCACATTGAAAGACTGAAGATTCTGGAGAATGATGTAAGCAGAAGATGTGAGCAGAAAAAATACATTTGCTCAGGATAATCAAAGGCAAGTAGGCTACATTGTCTTTTCCTAGAGTCTCTTAATATCTGGTTCTCTTACTAGATGATACAACCCATTTTGCTGACAAATTTTCCCTCTTTAGTTAGTCCTTTCTGGAAACACACTCAGAGACATGCCAAGAGGCATGATTCCTGGAGGGCCAGATCCTTTTAACAATCAGTATTAAATATCTCAGCCATTATGTCAAACTCCTTACTATTCTTACTAATAAGAATGCAACAATGAGCCAAATTCTGTGCCTTCCTCAACATTTACTCTGTTGGAAGGAGAGGTAAAGTGTCTCTATCAGATGGTAAGTAAGCATTGATGGGGAAAAATGCAAATTTTTAAAAAGGTAGATTTGGGCCTGGACAGATGGCTCAGGGACTAAGCCTTTGCCTCCAAACCAAGGGGCTGAGATTAGATCCCAGACCCCACATAAAAATTCTGGGCAGGAACAGCAGTGACCTGCTGTTTCTGCCCTGGAAAGCAGGGCCTGGGAAACCCAGTGCACCCACAACAAAGGCAGATGGTTCCCGTAGTCACTTCTGGGCCTCTTCAGGCACACACCACACACCACACACACACACACACACACACACACACACAGAAGTAGCAAGATTGGGACTCCAGAAGAGTACAATTTAGGCAAAATATGTAGAGGATGTTTCTCTCTCTTTTTTTTTTTTTTTTTTTTTTTTTTTAGGATTTTGAAGAAGTAAGTCACACAAACATGTGGAGAAAGATATTCTAAATTGAGGGAAGGTGTGTGCACAAATGCTGAAATGAAATACGTTTGGCTGGGTTGAATCCCATTTTTTTTCTTTTTTTATAGTGTATTTATTTTCCACTCATACAAACTTGATAGGTACCACATCCTCCTCCCTCCTTCCACCCCTCCCTGGATCCCCTTGCTCCCTCCCCACTTTTCCCCTTCCTTTCCCTTCCCCCCTCCTTTTCTCCCAGTGCCCCTTCTCTCCCCCCCCCCCATTCCTGGAGCATCCTTTCGTGTGAATGTCAAACTTCCCTCTGGGTCCTCCTCTCTGATGAGGTGTAAGGACTCAGTAGCATTGCCTAGAGCTCTTTCTTGTGTTCCCCTTTAGTATGGGAACACTATTGTGGCTGTTAATCCCTTGCCTGTAAGTATCCTAGTGCTTGTGATCCATGCTGGACTTTGGGAGGTCAATGATATGTTGTTCATAGCGCAGGTCATACAAAGTCCTATTATGATTACTTCAGCCTCAACTTCTATGGAGTATCTTGCACATCGTTGCTCCTCCCTATCATTAAGCTCTTACAATCTTAACGGCCCCACTTCTGCAAACTTCCCTGAGCTTCAGGATGGGGAGAGGCTAGGCTGGCATGGTTTCTGGTGATTAATGTAGGGTCTCTTATGTTCTGAATTATGGCTTGTTTTTTATTTTTTTGCTTTTTTTTCTATTTTCCAGTTTTGCTGTTCCTGAATCACCCTTGGTTCCAACCTGATGGGTATTGGATGTCACCTTCTAGCCAAAGATAAAAGATTGTTAAAATAGAGTCTTATTATAAGAGTAAATTCAAAGGTAGAAGGAATAAGAATAGGAGATGATGGGGGGGTCAGTCTCCCATTTGCAGGATGGTTACCTTCTATTGGTCAGACTCTATGCCATCCCTGTCTGGTGAGATCAAACTCCATCAGTTGCAAGTGACCAGGAAGGAAAGTCTGTGAGCTTCACCAGAAGTCTCATTATTTATTTGCAGTATTTGATAGTGCCCTATTTTCTCTGCTGTAGCATGATCCTCTCTGTCCTTGTTTATGGCGGGGCCCTCCTTCCCCTTCTCTCCTAGTTATAACCTTTGCAATTACTGTAGGTATTACAGAGATTTATCTTTGGGTGTGTCACCAAGTTGGTTTGATATTAGGATCTACCCATTAGTCAGTACATATGGTGCTTAATTTTTGAGTGTGTCACTAAATGGGTTTGGTACTAGGATCCACCTATTAGGGAGTACATTCAGCACTTAATTTTCTGTGTCTGGAATACTTTGCTCAACATAATTTTTTCTAATTCCATCCATTTCCTAGCAAATTTCATTAATTCATCATTTTTGATGGCTGAGTAGTATTCCATTGTATAAATGTACCACATTTTCCTTATCCACTCGTCAACTGTAGGGCATTTGGGTTGATTCCATGACTTTGCTATTGTAAAGAGTGCTGCTATAAACATAGCTGTGCTTGTGCCATTGAGGTGAATTTTTGCTGTATGGGGGATTATTACCAAGAGTGGAATAGCAGGATCATATTGCATTTCAATCTTTAACTTTTTCAAGAATCACCAGATGTTTGCCAGAGTGGTTGTATAATCCTGCATTCGCACCAGCAATGTAGGAGAGTTCGCTTCTTGCCACATCCTCTCCAGCATTTGGTGTTGTTTGTATTGTGGATTTTTCCCGTTCTGACTAGGGTAAGATGATATCTCAGGGAAGTTTTGATTTGCTTTTCCCTGATGGCTAAGGATGCTGAGCATTTTTTAAGATATTTGTTAGATATTTCATTTTTGTCCCTGGTAAAGTTTCTTTTAAGTTCCAAGGCCCATTTTTTAATTGGGTCATTTGTTTCTTTGGTATTTAGTTTCTAAGTTCTTTGTACACTATGGATAATAGAGCCCTATCAGATATGTAGTTAGTGAAGCTTTTCTCCCATTCTGTGGTTTACCTTTGTGCTGGAGTTACAATCTCTTTATCTGAACAGAAGTTCTATAATTTCAAGAGATCCCACCTGTTGAGTGTTGGTTGTATTGACTGTGCTATTGGATTTCATTTTAGGAACTGGTGGCCTAGTCCAATCAGCTCAAGGGAGTTCCCTACCCTTTCAACTAAGGTTTTTATAATCTCTGGCTTTATATTGAGGTCCTTGATCCATTTGGAATTAAGTCCTGTACATGTTGACAAGTACAGGTCCAGTTTTAATCTTCTGCATGTGGACATTCAGTTTTGCCAGCACCATTTGTTGAACATGTTGTTCTTTCCCATTGGATGTTTTGGGCCCTTTTGTCAAAGAACAAATGGTTTTAGTTGTGTGGACTTATATCTGAGTCTTCAACTTTATTCATTGATCTGTGTGTCTATTTTGGAGCCAGTACCAGGATACAAAATAAACGTACAAAAATCAGTGGCCTTCCTATATGGCCAGAATTAAAGAAGTGAAAAAGCCCTGAGAGAAACAATCCCTGAGAGATTTGTAGTATAGATTAAGGTTTGGTATGGAGATATCTCTAGCAGTGTTTTTGTTACTCAAGATTGTTTTTGTTATCCTGGATCTTTTGTGCCTCCATATGAATTTTGAGATTGTTTGGTCAACTTCTTTGGGATTCAGCACAGAGTTCTACCAGACATTTAAGGAGCTTTGGGATTTTGATTGGTATAGCATTGAATTTTATATGCCTTTGGTAGGATGGTCATTTTTATGCTATTGATTCTGCCAATCCAGGAACATGGGAGGTTTTTCCACCTTGTGGTGTCTTCTGTAATTTCTTTCTTTAGGGTTTTAAAGTTTTCATTGTATAGGTCTCTTAATTCCTTGGTTAGGTTTATACCAAGGTATTTCATTTTTTTAGGGGCTATATTGAATGGGACTGTTTCTCTCAGGGTTTTTTCACTTCTTTAATTCTGGCTGTATAGGAAGGCCACTGATTTTTGTACATTTATTTTGTATCCTGCCACACTGCTGAAATTCTGTATTAGTTCCAGGAGCTTCCTGGTGGAGTTTTTGGGATCACTCAGGTATAAGATCATGTCATCTGCGAATAGAGATAACTTGACTTCTTCCTTGCTGATTTGAATCCTTTTTATCTCCCTTTTTTGTCTTATGGCTCCAGCTAAGACTTCAAGTACAACATTGAATAGAAGTGTTGAGAGTAGACAGACTTGTCTAGTTTCTGATCGAAGCGGGAATGCTTCAAGTTTTTCCCCATTGAGTATAATCCTTGCTGTTGGCTTTTATTATATTCACAAAGGTTCCTTCCATTCCAACTGTTTCTAGGGTTTTGATAATAAAGGGCTGTTGGATCTTGTCAAAAGCTTTTTCTGCATCTATCGAGAGTATCATGTGGTCTTGAATTCTGGACTGGTTTATATGGTGAATTACATTTATTGATTTGCATATGTTGAACTAACCTTGTGTGCCTGGGATAAAGCCTATTTGATTCCCCTGAATGATCTTTTTGATGTTTTTCAATCCAATTTGCTAAGACTTTGTTGAGAATCTTTGCATCTGTGTTCATCAGAGAGATTGGCCTATAGTTTTCTTTTTTAAGTGTATCTTCATTAGGTTTTGAGATTAAGACGATATTAGCTTCAGAGAAAGAATTTGGTAGTGTTCCTTCCTTTGCTATTTGATGGAAGAGTTTAAGGAGTATTGGTGTTATTAGCTCCTTAAATGTCTGGTAGAACTGTGTGCTGAATCCATTTGGTCCAAGACATTTTTTGGTGGGAAGATTCGAGATTACTTCACTGATTTCCTCATATGTTATAGGACTATTTAAATAATTCAAATCTTCCTGATTCAATATAGGTAATTCATCCATTTCTTTTGTGTTTTTTCAAACTTCTCAGAGTATAAGTTTTTGAAATATGACATTGTAATTCTCTGAATTTCTTGGGTATCGGTAGTGATAACTCCATTTTCATTTCTAATTTTGTTAATTTGGGGTTTCTCTCTCTTGCTTTTGGTTAATTTAGCTAGAGGGTGTATCATTCTTAATATTTTCAAAGAACTAGCTTTTAACTGGTTGATTCTCTGTATCATTTTCCTTATCTCAATTTCAGATATTTCTTCCCTGATTTTGCTAATCTCCTCTCTTCTACTGCTTTTGGGTTCAGATTGCTTTAGTGTCTCTAAGCTTTAAGCTGCATTGCTATATTATTTGTTTGTTATGTTTCCCTTTTTTTGATGTAGGCATTAAGAGCTATGAACTTACTTCTCAGGACAGCTTTCATTGTGTCCCAGAGATTTTGGTAAGTTGTATTTTCATTATTGTTTGCTTCCAGGAAATCTTGAATTTCCTTTATAATTTCTTCCTGAATCCAATTCTCATTCAGCATCACAGTGTTTAGTTTTCAGGAGTTAGTGTATTTTCTGTTGTTTGTTGCATTGTGGTGGTCTTTAGACCATGGTGGTCTGATAGAGTACAGGCTAGAATTTCAGCTTTCCTGTATATGTGGAGATTCATTTTGTGGCCTGATATGTGGTCTATTTTGGAGAAAGTTCCATGTGCTACTGAGAAAAATGTGTATTCTTTGGTGTGTGGATGAAAAGTTCAATACAGATCTGTAAGGTCCATTTCAGTAAGAGTTTGATTTAAATTCCAATGTGTCCTGTGACTTTTTGACCTGTTGATCTATAGCATATTGAGAAGGTGGTGTTGAAATTCCCATGAATTATCATTTGGGGATGGATTTCTTGCTTTAGATGCTGTAGGATTTGCTTAATGAATGTGGAGGAGCCCGTGTTAGGTGCATATATATTTACTATTGTGAAGTTTTCCTGGTGAGTTGTACCTGTGATTAAAATATAGTATCCATCTGTGTCTCTTATGATTTTTTTTGGTTTGAAGTCCACTTTGTCCAATAACATAATAGCTACCCCTGCCTGTTTCTGGGTTCTATTAGCTTGCAGAATTTTGGACCAGCCTTTTATTTTTAGGATGTGCCTGTCTTTTATGGTGAGATGAGTTTCTTGAAGGAAGCAGATTGATGGGCTGTGATTTTTAATCCATGTTTGTAATCTATGTCTCTTGATTGGTGAGTAAATTCCATTGACATTTAATGTTATAATGGAGAAATTACTTTTAATTCTGGACTTTTTTTATACTTAGTGGTTTCTGTAAGTGTACTTTTGGCTTTTAGGTTTTGGTGGTATTATACTTCCCTTCTGTCCTCCTGGATACACTTGTTTTTTTCTTCAAGCTTGAGTATCATTTCTAGCATTTTTTTGAAGTCTTGGTTTGATAGACATGGAAGCCTTCAATTTGTCTTTGTGCTGGAAAACTTTTCTTTCCTCTTCAATCATGACAGATAATGTTGCCCGGTATATCAGCCTGGGTTGACATTTTTGCTCATTCAGTACTTGTAGTACATCTCTCCAAGCTCTTCTTGCTTTTACTGTTTCCATTGAGAAGTCATTTGTTATTTTTATAGGTTACCTTTAAAAGTGACTTGTTTTTTTTTTCCCTTGAAGCTCTCAACACCTTTTCTTTGTCTTGAATGTGGAGTGTTTTGACTATTATTTGTCATGGTGAGTTTCTATTTTGGTCGTATCTGTTTGGGGTGCAGAATGCCTCTTGTATTTGGATGGGCTTCTCATTCTTTAGATGAGGTAAGTTTTCATTTATGATAATTTGAAAAATTTCCTCAGGTTTGGTTTTTGAGATTCTTGCTCTGGTATTCCATGAATGCACATGTTAGGCTTCTTCAGGGTATCCCATAAGTCTTGAATGTTTCTCTCAAGTATCTTTTTGGCTTTAACAAACTCTTCCATTGAGCTCATTAAAACTTCCACTTTTCTTCCCAATCTGAAATTCTATATTCTGCTTCATTAGGTCTGCTGATAAGACTCTCTGTTGAGTTCTGGGTTGCAGATAACTTCTCGCTTAGTTCTATTTTAAACAATGCTTGAGACTGTTTTAACTGCTCTATGCCTATTTTGTTTCTTGAACTGTTTTTCTTAACTCCTCCAAGTGTCTGTTGTGTTCCTGTCCAAAGTGGTTGATGTGGTTATTTAATTCCTCCTCAACTTCCTCTTTCATAGTATTGATCGTGGTAATGATCATGCTTTGAAAGTTGTTAGCTTGGGCCTGACTTTCTTGGCTATTTTCTGTGAATTTGTTCTGGTTAGAATCTATCCTTATGGGGTTAATTCTTTTGGTGAGAGATTTGTTTTCTTGGGTTTTGTTTCTCATGGATCTGCACTTTGACTTGGGCATCGTTGTTTTGTCTCTTAAGACCTTTCAGTTTCTGTGTGTTTTTGACTAAACTGGTTTACTTAGTATTACTAATCTCGGGCAGTTATTACTAGTGTTTGTCTTGAAGTTAGGTACGTTTGTCTGTTGTTATTGTTATTTCCCAGATGGGGCTATTAGACTGTTAGTACATCAATTAAGACAAGTTTAGTAGACACGGGGTGAATATTAGTGTGATAGTGCACTTTTATGATTTAGTACCTTGGTGATATGTTACGGTGAGTGGTACAGTCCCTGAACTTGTATATGTTTTGGGGGTGGCTATATGGAAAAGTTAATCTATAGTGATTAATAATTGAAAGGAGTATGATGGCAAAAAGGGATTTACTTATCTTTGGGATAGATATGAAGAATTTCTCCCATGTGATAGGATGATTTTAGAGGACTTCAGATGTATTGCCTTTGTCCCTTAGAGCTTTGCTTGGGTTTTCTTTGTACTCTGTTGAATTCTGAGGAGCAGTGTGTCCTCCTTGGATCGCTTGCATCCCCAGCGGGCAGAAAGTGCAGAGGGGGGTGGAATCCCATTACGAAGCTAGCGTACTTGGAGCAAAGCAAATAAAAGAAGTTATACAGATGCAGTAAGAAAATAAAATTCCTCAGATTCCAAAGGGCCTGGTACACTACTCAAAGCACTTTGATTTCACTCTGCAAAGTGTGCCGGTTGCTGTGTGAAGCAAGCAGAAAGATAAATCTGAGGACAGAGCCAAGGTCCCAGGAAAGAGATGGTAGTGCAGATCTTTGTGAATAGAAGTGGCTGTGAGGGGGCTGGGGAGGTGACTCAAGGTTATGTCTCTGCCTTGCAGGGGGTAGGTCCCGAGTTCAGATCCTAGGCCCCACGTATAGACATCAGGAGGAAGGAAGCAGGGAAGGCCTGCGTTTCTGGTCCTGGTAGGGTGGAGCCTGTGAATCACCGGGCAGAGTAAAACGAGGAGGTGGAGGCGGTACATTGTGTTTCCCCATTTGTCCGTGGTTCTACGCACAACGCACAATTGAATGAATAAAAAAAACTGGCTGTGAAAAGAGGTGATGATTGAAACAGAGCTAGGACAAATTAAGAAGATAAACATTTTTTCCTTCAATTGCCTATATAGGAGATAGCATGATTTGAATGTGAGGTGTTCATCCACAGCCTCATGTGTTTGATATTTACTTGGTGTTTGAGAATGTTATGGAAACTTTAGGAGGTGGAACTTTGCTAGAGGAAGGAAGGTCACAAGGGATGGGCCTTGAGGTTGGTTAGCCCTGCCCTGCTTCTGCTAGGAGTTTGTTTTTGTAGTTTTTTGCCCTCTCAGTCTCCATGATGGATGTGATTTAAAATATTACCAGCCTCTGCCAGATGCACACCTTTTCTGCCATAGTGAACTGTATCTCCCTTCTGGAACCCTAAGCCAAATAAATCTACCTTTCTCCCCTAAGCTGTGATTGAATTGTCTTGCAGCAACAGAGAGAGTAACTATAACAGGAAAACTCAGAGACCTGAGTTAAATTGAAACCTCTCAGAAAACCAGTAAGAATAAGGTTAGGAACAATAAAAGGATGAGGTTAAAGATGTAAATTATATTAACACTTTGTCCCTGGAGACTTAAATTGGTAAAAGAATATGAATCAGTTCAAAGTAAAAAATAGCTGTGCTGTATATTAAGTAGGATAACAGTGGTATCTTAACGGTTTGACCAGATGAATAACTGGGTCTTTCAACAAATGCACTTGATTAATTGTGTTAGTAGCGACAGAAATGAATAGTGAGATATATTAGAAATTCTGACTCTAAATCTCCAGTATGGAAAAATGAATTGATCAAATGTTAGTCAGAGTAAGATTGAAGAGTGTAAGGATAAGCCTGGTTTTTATTTCTTTTTGTTTCATTGGTTAGCACAGCAATGAGATGGGTCTGGGGTTACACAGAGCTGGTTAGAGAAATGGAAATATATGAAGCAGTAATAAACCTAGAATAGTAAATGTAGTTAGGAGTGAAGTGGTAGAGTTTAGAGATATGTATTTCTAAAAGATGAAAAGACTAAGAGAGTTCAAAGGAAACAAGGATAAATACCCCAGGGCCTCCTACTTTCATTCTTCATGTAGAACTAAAGCTTCAGCCATCTGCCTTCCAACAGTAGCAGTTTCCTTTCCCTGTCCCCTAAATCGCTTCTGAATTGGTTAGACCTCTTCTTTACTGTGCAGAACAGAAGTTAGCATTCTAAACTTGCTAAAAAAATGAAGCTCAAGATACTGTCTCAAGAAATAGGGAATCTAAGGAATAATTTAAAAACTTCTTTCTGATGTATATCAGGCTTTACTTTGGTATTAGATTTCTGGACGCATGAAAACTACAGCTTTTATCAAATAATTAAGAAAATATTCAGCATATTTTAAGTAGTATCTCTGCCATCAGGTAGAAATAATGAAGACATATTACAATTTCTCCTCATCTCAACACTTAGTACAGGCAGATGATGCTACTGCAAGAGATTAAGACATTTGCCTTAGGAGCTAAATTTAAAAGTGTTCAACTATTTAAAAAATCAAGGTGATTGATATTAAATGCAATATTCAAAAATCTAAATAATGTAAAAAATTTTTTGAGAAATAATAAAACAAATGATCAAAATATTACAGCATTTTAAACACTGACTAACAATACTGTGATGTTTTTCCTTCTCTGGTGAAAGAATAGTCACAACAAAATATGATAAATGTACTACAAATTGTGTTTGCATAAAAACTATTCCCAGTATATAGATGTGAGATTTAGTTCATGTCTTAACTTATTTTTGAAAACACTAAAGCATTACCTGATAAATTTTGTTTTCATTGAGACTATTAAATAAGTAAATAAGTCATTGAATACCTGAATTTAATGTCATTTCTTTCACATTTGCTATTAAATTTCATGTATCACCAATGTCAATAAAACACATTTTGAACATTTTTTCATGGGATATTTTGTCACCAAGTTTCTATAGCTTAATTTTTCAAGACATGTTGTATATGGAACTGCATGCAATTTGATTATGCTGTTACAATTACTTTCCTCCTGTAAAAACTATACATTATCCACCTATCAGGTGCTCACCAAAAGGCTTGTCTGCAACCCTTTTGTGTCTACCTGAAACCAAAATTGAAGAGTCCCCAACATCAGCTTTTTAAGAAAGATAAAGAAAATATATAACATTAAGGATTAATTGCTAGAAAGTGTAGTAAATGATTTTATATAGTTCATGAATGTCATTAAATTAATTCTTCCCTAGATTCCCTGCCTTGTGACAGTCAATTTCCTTAGCTAATACCTCACTTTTGACTCTTTTTGTTCAAGGAAGGATCAGATTCTGTTTCCCTCCTTTTCTTCTTCCTTCTATGAAAAACTCAACTTCAGAATGAGATGTGGTCCACTACTATGAGTGAACTATGTGAAGTGCATAAGTACATTTAAAAAAATTGACTGCTCCTCTCAAATTAAATTTCATGTTTCACTATATTGTTATACATTTCTAAATACCAGAATGGTATTCTAGTATTCCTTGTAGAGTGTGCCCTCTCCTCTGGAAATAGCAATGTTTGGCATTTGCCTGCAATTTCTGTTTCTATTATCCCACTCTTCTGCCCTTTTAGCTCATCTGTAACTGTGTTTAAAAATATAACTTGCTATTCAAGTTAACTATGTACTTGAGCTTGCTCTCTCTCTTTCTTTCTCTCTCTCTTTCTCCCCCATCCTGTGTGTGTGTGTGTGTGTGTATGTGTGTGTGTGTGTGTGTGTATGTGTGTGTCTGTTCTAGCACATCTTCCAATATAGTTAAAATACTCCCATTGCCAACCATGATGCTTACCTAGGTGTCAATTTATAAGAGAGTTTCATAGAGATTCAGCATAGAACTCCACACCATTCATTGTCCAGAGAACTTTTCTGCCCCATCTCCTGTCAGGACACAAGTCTACTCTTGAGCATATACTTGGCAGTAAACTACTCCAGATGCCCTACATCCTAAATGATAATATAGATTAATTCATCATGCTTGTCCGTCTCTCATTTTTCCAACATTTACATCTGAAATACTAAGTTGTGGTTTTCTTTGTAGAAAATCCTTATCTTAAGATCCCTCCTCTAGATTGCCAGTGCTCTTTATAATTCACATAGCTCTAGGAATTCCTTTGTGTTATCTCTGAACCTGCCAGGTACTAAGACTTTAAAGTCATAATGTTGGATATAATTTCTGTATTTGGTTAAATGGTTAATCAGTATTGCTAACTGGAAGCTCTTGTATTGGCCAAGCCATTGGAAACATCCCTTAGAATCTTCTGGGAAGTTTTTTCATAGAATTGAATGATTAGATAACATCTCCTTCCTGGAACTTAGTTTGTGAGAATAATCAGGAAACGCAATCATGCTGACTTCATTGATAACTTCTTTGAACTGAACTGCAGCCTTTAATTCCAATACTATAACCTCACTCTTCCATCTGTGTTTATTTAGGAGTTTTGACTCTGAGACATCTCTTCTCAAATTAATTTTGCTAGCAGTGAAAAATTGAGGAAATCTGTGATCTTTCCTGATCTTACAAGTTCTATCCATTGTAAATGACTGTTACACTAACTCTCACAGAGCCTCCATACAAAAGGCAATAAAATCCTGACAGCGATAATCAATGATAGGTGTTCACAACCTTGACATGTAAGTTTTAATATCTACCTGTATTACCAAGTAATTTTGTGATTAATGTAAGATTACATTCTATAGAAAGGAGGGAGAATTTATTTAAAGCCAGGTGGTGGAAAGGCAGCTACTTTCCTCAACAATATACTAACTTATATACCACCCATGTTTCAGCAAGTGTTCAAGAACAACCAGTACAAGCAATCCAGAAGAAACCCAACAGACCACACATACAAAAAGACCTAACAGTAGGAGGAAAGGTGGATGGGAAGAGAAGGTTTGCATTCAGAAAAAGAAGAAGGATGTAAAAATGTAGAAAGGGGCAAAAGCTCCATGAATTCATTGTATTTATAAATGAAGTTCTCAAAAAATAAGAATAAAGTTTAAAAAAATTCTCACTTGTGGGGTATGGAAACATACATAGTTTCTACAAGCATTATACATCTTATTAATCTCTGCTATGTCTCCACTTCAGAAGTTTTACACCTGTGATAGTTAATCCTGGGTGTCAACTTGACATATCTGGCATTACCTAAGATCAGCTGAGACCACACTTGGCAAGATCAGCTCAGATCAGTTTTACACCTGTGATAGTTAATCCTGGGTGTCAAGTTGACATACCTGGCATTACCTAAGATCAGCTGAGACCACGCTTGGCAAGATCAGCTCAGATCACCTGAAGACATTATCTGCATAATCAAAAACCAGCCCTAGATCCCATTGGAACCTCCAATAGTGTACCAGATAAAAGGAACTACTGAACAGAAGACTGAGAAAGAAGAGATACTCTCCAGGAATCCTTCAAACTTGCCCACTAGCCTCTCAGATGGGTGTGGTATAGCCTGTCTTCATCTTTAGTTGGCCACCCAGCCATGCCACTTCCACCATGAGAGACCGTATCTCTCTACTTGTACCATGAGATGAATTAATTTCCTTTTATCCCTTAAGTTATTTCACTTTAGGTGTTCTCTCACAGTGCAGTTAAGAGTAACTGTTACAGCACTCCACTAACATGTCAATGGTATGTTGTAACCACAATTCAGATCTTCTCAAATCCCTGCTGTTTCACACCTTCTCTTTCACCCAAGTGTCTAGTTAGGGGGTTGAATAAGTTCTCTACTAAACAGTGGTTCTAATAGAGTTTTCAATAACAGCCCTGTTACAGTTAATAAAGCTGATTGGAGCTTGTAATTAACTCAACCATGTGTGCAATATACCCCATTTCTTTTTACTTGATACATTCCAATTTCCTAAGAAATTATGTCAAGCTTGGTTTAAGCACAAATTTGTAGATGGATAGTTCATGACGGAGTTTCATTGTTCTAACAAGCTCACAAAATACTCAGTATGTGTGACTCACTGGATGGAAAATTCAATACACAACTACATATTGTTTCAAGGACTTTTCCACAGCATTCTTTTGACTTTCAGTTTCTTTACTGAAGAACAACAATGAACCTATAAAATCAATATCTAGCATTGACCAGGATAGACAGCCACTAAAAATACTAATGTGACTGTCAGTTTTATGTGATGGATATCTAGATGCCTTTTGTAGACAAGATACATACTTTAACAGTGTGGATGATTTATCTCTACCCATAATGAATTATGATTTTTCACTGCTGATAGTTATTTTCAGAGAATATTTAGCCACTAAAGTATATTTAAACTTTGCCCAGGTTTTCATGTGGAAACTTTATTTGTTTTAATTTCAATAACTATCTCCACTCTCCACTTTTCTTTCCTGACCCTTAATTTTGCCCATATGTAGATTCTGAGTATGTCTCTTCATATGTCTGCATCCAGGAAGATCATTAAAAATAGAGATATGTATTTGAACTTTTAATAACTTATTGAGTAGAGAATATTTAGGATGCTGAGCCTGAGATATTAAAAATATTAGAGAAGAGAGACAATGGAGATAAAGAAGAATGAAATGAAAAAGGAAGGAGGAAGAGAAGGAAAAGAAGTTTTCTTTTATCAGGAATGAAGTTACTAGAGCAAGTAAAACAATGTGAGACTGTACCATAGAAATCAAAACTGTTATGAAATGATTGAAAAGAGAATTCAAGCAGACTAATGAGGGGCCATAAGGAGCATAATAAGAAGCACAAAGGGATTTAAAAAATGGATAATTGATTCTGTGTGGATATTGCTTATGAATTTAGAATATAAGCATGTATAAAGATGGGTCATAAGTAGAGACTGGGTAGAGACTGGCTTACTGTGAAAGGAGAGAGAAGGAGAGTGGGAAAAGGAGAAGCGAGAGTGAGAGCGAGAAGTATTTTCAAATAATGTCTTCTTAACTTGACATGTTCTTTGAACACATGAAGTCATGACAGCTATGGTTACCTGTACCTGCATGTGATTGGACCTTTCAGCATTTTATTATGGATGAAGAAGAGCACAAGATTTCCACCACTTCCTGAGGAATCGTTGACAATTAGTGCTGGCTGAAGGAAACAGTGTCACTTTCTCCAGTGTTATAGCCACTGATTAATTGCCCATGCTACAACATCAAGGTTGGAAAGTTTTCTGTGGGGAAAATAAGGGGATGATTTAGTGAAATGTAGGGTTAAATGACTATAATTCACTATAAACGTGTATGAAACTCTCAGATAATAAACAAACTAATGACAACAGGCAGTAGGGAAGCAGTATCAAATCATAATGAATAGAATGAGGTTATTGTTAGCTGAGTATTCACATTTAACAGTCTATATTCTTTACTTCATGAAGTAAAGAATCTATAACTTATCTATAACTTCTTTTTGAAAACTTATGCTATAAGGAGTGGTGACACCATTTCCAATCTCCAGAGGATATCCGTGAAGAGTAGTCACATTATCTTTACTAATTTGTTGTTGTTGTTGTTGTTTTATGCCACTGGAACATCGTAAAGTATTTCCAGTGTTGCTTGTAAACCTTTTTAGATATTTTTCTTCTTTTTCATGAAAGAGCTTCCAAAAGTGACAATATCTTTCATCTTCTAATGACTATTGCTTATGGATATAAAGCCTGTCCTCCTTGCTATTATTCTAGGAATAGAGCAAAACAAAGAAAAGAAGCCAAATAATTTCAGGTTTATTATATTTACTGTAAAGCCAGTCCTCCTGAGAATTTCCATTTATGAGTCAATAAATTTCTTTATTGTTTAAGGATATGCCTTTTGATGAGAGTTTTCTCTCACTTTGGTAAAAAATGGTGACCCAATACATATACAAAAAGAATCAAACATAGTAAAATAGAACTAGAGCCATAGAAATATAAATAGAAATATTTGGACAGCTTCATTTCATGGAGTAAGCTATGCTTGTCACAGATCTATTCATGGTTGATTAGCTTAATTCCCCAGAACACCTGTAGGTACCTCTTATAATTTTATTTTTTGACACTTTCATACATACATACAATAAATTCATGTGCTTATTACTCAATCCCATCCCCCATCATGTCCCACTTCATACTTTGTCTTTTCTAGACCTCCTACTTTCATTTACTTTTGTGTGTGTGACCAATGGTGTTTCTTCTGGCTTGTCTGTACTAGCAAGTGCCTAAATATTGAAGTACATGTTGCCCATTGATTAGTCATTTATCTTCAATAATAACTCTGGGAGGATTAATGGTTCTTGAATATTTCCTTTTCATGGTGAAATGTTCACAGGTAAACTACGGTATGGGTCTTATGGAAGGTGACATTGTTGCAGTGAGTTCTTGGGTGAGATGTCCTGTCATCATGACTAGAGCATGCTATCTGTCAGCATCTCTTCCCTCTTCATGCTCTTATATTACCACCCCTTTTCCACAAGATTCCCCAGACCTTGGGATTGAGGGACTTTGATGTCCTTTTTGGGACTGAGCATTCCAGAGTTACTTATTTTCTGTCCTTTGACTGCTTGTGGTTCTCTCTGTTCAACACATTACAGTACAAATGGATGTTCCCTGATTGAGTGTTGAAAGTTTCTTTATGGGTATAATTAAAAGTGTTTAGATGGCAGTTTACTATGAGGAATTTACAATTAAATCTTAGCAGTTTCTTTCCCACTAGGGTCTACGGTCTACCCTTCCATAAAAAAGTGGATCTTAAAGCTACTCAGAAAGCAATTCATACCCCATAACACACATGCCATTCTTGTGCTAATGGTCACCTTTTGACAGAGTGATTATATTGTTGGTTTCAATAATCATAGATGGAAGTGACTGTTAATTGCTTTTCTCCCCTGCATCATACCTTCTATTACCATATGCAGCAGTTACTCTGCATTGTTACAGATAAATTCATCATCAAACAGCTTAAAAGTGGTAAAGGAGGTTTGTATTCTGGCTTATATTTCTTGGTTACAGTTTTATCATCCAGCTTGGCAGGAGAGTCCACACCAATACCAGGAGCCAAAGGAACTGGCCACATCATATCCACATAAAAGTTGAGAGAGGGACAAGCGTTACTCACCAGACCAGCATGTCTGGCCAAGTATATAGAAGGATGCCAACTTCCTCAATCATCTCTCTGTATTTTATTCACCTGTCAGGACCTAGTCCCACCCACTATGGGTTAGGCCTTTTTCAGCAACTACACAATCTTCTGCAGGTTTGCTCTGGGTTTAACTACTAATTCTCTACAAATGTGCCCAGAGCTAGAACTTTCAACCGTCAGGCTGACACCTGTGCCTAACTGACACCATGGAAGGGGAACAGTAAACAAGGAGCTTTCGTACCCACTGGAGGAATGTGGAGAGGGCCATGCTTTCCAATTTGCCAGTCTGAAAAACTCTGAACCAGCTCTCTCCATCTTATCCAACTTTGCAGAAAATTATCTTACCCACTGTGGACTGGGTCTCTCTTTATCAATTAGATAATTTCCTGCAAGTATGTTTAGGCTTGCCATAATTATTTCTTCTTAGATATGCCTAAAGATTCAATTGCTAAGTTGATACTTGTATTTAATTGGCCCATGCATCTCATATAAATAGATCATATCTTAATAAGAAAAAAGTAAATATCATGTAAATAAATAAAATTGTGTTCTTTATAAAGGAGTTATTTGAAAGGAGTTTTGTTTTTGGCCTTGTAGCTCTCAGAGTATTAAGGGAAATTGAGGATACCACACCATAAGAATATGGCAACTTGGGCTGGAAAGATGGTTTGAAAACAGAAGGACCAAGTTTGAATACCATATTCCACATAAAAACATCAAATGGAAATGGAAGCATCCTGTACTTCCTCCCTTAGAAGGTGGAGCCTGGGAAACCCCAAGGTAAAGCCAAAAGGACGTAGAACCATCCAGAATGATTCCCAATAACACCCTTGGGCCTCCACAATCATACACAGTTCTCTCTCTCTCTCTCTCTTTCTCTCTCTCTCTCTCTCTCTCTCCCTCTCTCTCCCTGTTTCTCTCTCTCTCTCTCATGCACACACAAACACACACGGACACACATGAAAAAAAGGAGATTATGACTAGCGCTATTTTGCCAGTATTCCTAATCAATGATTAAAATAAGGAGGAATAAATTGCCAGAATAAAAAGAAAACCAAAAATTGCATGTCTATAACTAGAGCACAGATGCTTTACTGTGGCAAAAATCATTCTCAGGAAATGAAGCAAAGTCATTTTATTTGTATACAATTAAGCAGGTAGATTGTTGTATTACTATTTTCAATGACTCCCTGCAAGTACAGTGAGGTTAAAGATATTTACCCACTGTCGTGCTGACTTTAGTGTCCTTCCCTGGAAAATTAGGCTGGCCAATAAAATTGGAAGAGGAACTGGAGAAATCATTGCTAGCCTTTGCATCTTTCTTCACTTTCAGTTCTGTTAGGTTACAATGACACTGTATTGTTAACAACACTTTATTGTTGATGTTGGATGCCTGCATGAAGGCATTATGCAGTATAAAGCTAAAGATCATGCTCAAGAAGATATATAAATCAGAAACAAAGTTCTCTTATGGCCTTTATTTTCTGCTATAGAGCAAAGAGATTTGTAATTTTTATTGAAGCCTAATTGAACACACTAATAATACACATTCAAACATATATACATCCATATACATAAACATACACAATAATATACATATACTCACATGTGAAAATATACATATATATACACATACACACATACATAGATATTCTTAGGATCTAAATAAGATATTTTAACTAATTTCAAGAAGCTTCACATAAAATTCATAAAAATTGCATGCATAAAAGAAATAATGTGGTGCACGTAATTAGTGACTGAAGCATAATGAAGATAAAATTACACCCATGTTAACAGTCAAAAATAAAATTTTGCGTCTCTCTGCCCTACTTGGTCTTCATCCAATGGCTCCTAATGTGTAAATTTCTTCCAGACATTTCTGGAAATACATTTGGACTATTTAAAAGGCAGTGCAAGATTAGTTTCCTTGGTTATCCCACACTACTGCCATTTTCCTCCTTTCTGGCTCAGCTTGTTGCACAGATGTCTTCTGTGTCTGCCAATGTAAGAAAGATGATTTCCATAGCTAGTGCACACCAGGGGCACTGTCACTGTTGTTGGTGTCTCCTGGAGTCTGTGCTGAGGCTTCTGATGCCAGATATCCAGGGAGTTGATGTCTGCACAAACAGCATGGTTTAAGTCCCTGCTACAGTGGCAATTACTAAGTAAACTGCAATCACAAGTTCCTTATGCCACCAAATCCTTCAGAAATGTTTCTTTCCTTTCTCCTCTCAGCATGGGAATAAGATAATTCTATATTAATGGACCAATATTTCTATTTAGTATTTAGTCATCCTTCGCCTCTTTGCTAGTCCTAATCCTTTTGAACTCAACATTTGTAACTTTACAAATTCATTCTAATTTGCATGTAGTCACAGTGCATTCTACATCTAAGATAGAATTAAAAATAAGAACTAAATGTTGGCATTCCAGAAGATGATAGTGTACAGGAACAAATGAGAACTACATACGAAACTGTAATCTGGTTAACGTTGACACATTGTAGGAGCGTAACGAGAGACAGTAAAGTAGTGGTAGTAATCAGAGTAGCTGTTCCTGGAGAAAAGCATGCCTAGACTTAAACCTAAGGCACTGGAGGAATTACCACACCAGATGTCCAAAAAAAAAAAAATCTCAGGAGAAAAGAGGGAGCTGTACTTTCAAAGGATTAGAGCCAAGGGAAAAATGTAAAGTCTGGAGAATTGAAAATCAAGATGACATGGATGGCTTCATGAAGGCAGGAATTTCTGAGGGAAGAAAGCATCACTGCACATGTTAGAGATCAACCCACCACATAGTAATTACTCAGAATGAAAGAATGCTCCAGATGCTGAGATACTAAGACTCACATGATGTGTGGGTATAAATTTTAATGGTATTAACAAGACCATGAAGTCATTGTCAGGTGTTTGAAGTATTTGGTAGCCAACAATAGCTTGATGACATTTTACATTTGCATTCTGTTGAAGCTAGAACCTTTTTCTACACAGGAAGTCATTAACCAATAAATATTTTGTATATGTTATGAATCTAGTATTATCCTAAATGTTATGCATATATTAATTTATTTGACCAGTAGAAATCAACGCAGAAGATAACATAGTTTTACATTTGTTATAACAAAGGAATATGAATCACAGAAAAACTTTGTAGCTTGTTATTATTTTTAAGTATAGAATTGATCATTAGATATGTCTAAGAAAGTTGTCAGAAAAGAAAAATTAAAATAAATTTGGGAATAGCTTAATTAAGCAGATTGGCGAAAAAAGACAACATGAAGCCTGCAATCCAAGTCTGTAGCTTAAGATAATGAGGAAGCCTGAGCCACAGAGATGACTCTAGGTTTAAGACTCTGACTTCAAAGCAGAAGAACCTGAGTTTGGATCCCAGATCCCATGTAAAGCCAACAGGTAGAAATGAGCTCTATGAGCTCACTATGAGCTCTGGAAGGCAGAGCCTGGAAAATTCCAGAGTGAAATAAAAAGGAGGATAAAAGCAATTCAAGATGATTCCCAAAGTCACCCTTGGGCCTCTATGCTGAGCGTGGTGAGGAATGGAGACAAGATCTTACAAGATGTTAAATTTCAAGTGTGAGCTCAGCATGAAGTAATGTTGAATAGATAGTTAAGCTACGAATGTGCATGGAAATCTGGAATGGAAATTAGATATGTCATTGGCTTCAGCTGGTCATTAAAATTATGCATATACATTCATTTGAAAATTATTCAGAGAAAGAAATAAAGAATATAATTTTGATGTACATGAAAATCAAAGGTCTCATGAAAGAAGCAAATGAGTCAACTGAGGAAAGTATGATGTCATAAAAGAATCAGGCATTTCAAAAAAGAAGCAGTCGTCAACACTTTCAAATACCACAGAGAATGAGAATGAGAATTGAATAAGAATCTCTAAACCTCCAGTAGATTTAACAGTAAAAAGATAACAGAAGAAGATAACAGAAGACTGTGAAAAAGCTTGGGTAGAATATTGCTGGTAGTAAGAAATTTTCAACTTATATTAGAAGCTCCAAAAAGTTTAACTCTTATGTAAAAATGCTAGGGAAAGAAAAGAGTCAGGCTAAGAACAGAAAGTTTGGGCTTATATAACTCTTTGGGTTTCAAAAAGCAGGCATCAATTTCAGCTAGCGTAAAAACATGGTGGGGACATTTTTTAACAAGTGCTTGTAAGGTTTATGAAGGGTTTCTATGCAATCCAGGACACAAATGCAGCCAGATCTCTAGAAAAAAAATATTGCCCAGACTCCAAAGGCCTCTTTTGATTCCTTTCTCCAAGATTGCATGTCTTTTTTAGATTTCTTCCCTTGTGGACAGGGTAGATAAATAGAATGTAATGAAGGGATGAAGTTATGTCCAATGTTAGATTTCAAAACTTCTCTGACATTGCAACATGTCTTGATCTATTCTGTTCTCCCTCCCTCCCTACTATCTTTCTTCCCTTTCTTCCTCCCACCATTCCCTACTCTCTTCTTTTCTGCCCCCTTCCCTTTCATCATTTACTCAGAATCTAGCCACTGTAGGTGGCCATAATCTTCTTTTTTTGGAAGGGGTATGAATGGAAAAATATTAATCTTTGGTTTTATGAATCTACACATTTGAAGATCAAAAAAAATGCTATCCAAGGAGATTTACTTTAAGAAACTGTATGTGAAAATCGTCTTTTGCACAAGAACCTGTTTTACATAGCTTTTGAGATTTTAGGCTGACATTGTTATAGAATGACACTTTGGGGGACAAGTGGAAGAACTGTAATGAATTATTGGTGGCCAGAAGACTGACTATAGTAGCAATCACTAGTGCTGGTGAATCTTCTCCTGGTAGTCATACACTCTGGAAATCCTCCTATCCAAAAGTAGGGGTTGGCCCTAGTAACTATTTCCTAATGAGCAAAATAGAACAAAAGTGATAGGATTATAAATTCCCAGGTGGGTTACAAAGAAGACTGATTTTTTACTCTATGCTCCCTCAGAGCCCTATTTCTAGTAAAAACCATTGTGAAGAAAGTTAAGTGTCCCTCAGGAAAGTTCCTGTTTCTATCCATCATGGTTTGAAAGTGCAGTTCTTACCATAGACTCAACATGTCTGAAGCTGCAGTTGCAGTTAAAGTGTGGGAAGGTTTTGGCACAATTAAGATACAAAGTTCCGAGACTGGAGAGGTGGCTCAGGGGTTAAGCCTCTGCCTTGCAGGCGAAAAGTCCTGAGTTCGGTATTCCAGGTATAGATGTCGGGCGGAAGCGGGGGCGGCTTGGGTTTCTGGTCCTGGTAGGGCGGAGCCTGTGAATCCCCGGGCAGAGTAAACAAGGAGGAGGTGGAGGCGTCCATGGTGGTTCCCGAATTTATCCATTGTTCTACACACACACACACACACATACATACATACATACACACACGTGCACACACGCATACATGCACAATTGAATAAATAAATTTAAAAAAAAGATACAAAGTTCCAGCTCTGTTTCCTCTTGCACTCTTGCTTTTTTATGGCTACAGAGACTTGAACAGGTTTCCTACTTCTGCCTCTAAGCCATGCTTTCTGCTATGTGATTCTGCCATGATAGAATATATCCCTCCTGGAACCATAAGCCAAATAAATACTGTCCCCCCTTTTTCTTTATATGTGTCTGAGTATTTTCTCACCACATAAAGGAAAGTGGTTACAACAACACAGAAGTGAACGCTTAGGCTGATAGCTGAAGACTTAGAACTTAATAACAGTTATGAGTGACCAGGAAGGCAAACTTATTGACCAAACAGTGAGAGGACTATAAGCACAGTTGATCCCTTTACTTAAGTACAGCAAAAGATGCTAGAGGATTCTCAAGTTATGTCTTATCTAGATTCTGGAGCCACAAGAACTACAGGATATAATAGATATTATTTCATTAAGTTATCTTGTCCTGAAATAATTCGTTATGATATATAACAAACAGAAATAATTAAGAACAAAGGAGTACAATTCTGAATAATTTGGTTTGATTGACTGTTCGTTTGTTCTTTCTCTTGTTCCCCTTTTCTTCTCAGAACAACAGGATTGAAAATGCAGACACTGTAGGGGATCATATTCTTGGGGAACTCCGTGGCAACATAATAATATCTTGTCTGTTTTTTCAATACTGCATATGATCAAAAAGGCAGAATCACACTGTTCACCAACTTTACTTGCAGTTAAGGAGGAATTGAAGACATAAAAATGTAAAATATACAATGCAAGTATGTATTTTAAAGGAGGATCTATGAGGAATTTCCTAAGGCCTGCTCTTACAACTCATAGAGTTAACATTTCCAAATACAGAGTGAGTTAAAATTTCTACATCTCTCCAACATAACAATTTTCATTATGAAGTTTAAATCATGTTAGATCAGTCATCTATGTGGTTTTTTAATTGCTTTCTGCATGCCTGGGGAAACTCTTTCCTGAAGTCAGAAATTAGCATCATTTTCTAAAATATTTAATACAAAGGGATGCTAATCATTCATGATCTGAACTCCAGAGACAAAAAAATGCTCTCTTGATAGATTATGTGGAAATAATAGTAAAATTAAGCAAAAAATAGGGCCTTTCTTATGCCACATGTTGAAAAATATCATTTTGAGTAGCTGAAGGCAACAAGTGGGAGTTAATATTTATCCACCCATTTACAAACATTTACGTAACAAAAGAATCATGTAGAGTAGCTACAGACTAAACTAAGTACTCATAGATTTTAAAAAAATAAATGTACTTGATATGCTAATTTCAAACTTGGATCTGTAAAGTATTAAAAAGCACAGAGAACTGAATTGCAAACAAATTTACCTAGTAACACAAAAGCATAGATGGGTCAGAAAAGAGAAAACTCAATTGATGCACATTCTTCCTGCTTCTCAAATAATTTGAGATGGAGGACAATAATACCTTAGGTGCAATAAACCTTACAACATGTGTTTATAAACCAGAGATTTAAAAAGTCAAAGGCTCAACAAATAGTTGATATCTTGTAATATTTTCAATATCTTGAGTGTTAAAAATAATTCATTTCAATTTTAAATACTTTATTTTTATTCTGCCCTCAAGCGATATTATTTACTTACTTGTCAAGTATATCTTTTTGTTATCTCTTCAAATATATTGTGAATGAGTCAGATGCTACATACCTGCATTATTTGTATATTCTAAATTTTTTCTATTAAAATAACTCTCTAGAATTATGAAGAATTTCTGGCCTTGAGCAAAAGAAAGATAATGGGATTGCAGACAGTATATTTTTTGAATGTTGTGTGTGAGAGTTGAGTACTTTCTCTTACTATGCCATTGATGACAAAATTTCCAGATAATTAAGAAAAATGAATACTGTTATTTTTACTGAGTTATTCTTTGCAATTAAGAATTCTGGAAATGGTGAAGTTTATATTTTGATACATTGATATGCTTCAGTGTCACAGATATAGTTGTCAACTTGACAGTTGAAAGCTTGTAGCTCTAGGAACATTTGTAAAGAATTGGTAGCCAATTTAAGAACCAAGCAAACTTGCAGAAGATAATCTGAGTATAGTGAAACCCAGCCCACTGTGAATGGGGCTAGTCCTTGTACAGGTAAATAAGACAAAGGAGTTGGTTAAGGAAGATGGCATCCTTCGATATACCATGGCCAGGCATGCTGGTCTAGCAAGTGAGGATTGTCGCTCAGAAACCCTGTGGATATATAATATATGAATATGGTGTGACCAGTTCGCTTGGCTCCCAGTATAGGAGTGAACTTTCCTGCTAAACTGTATCAGAAGTATAGCTGGACATTAGTAAGAAAGAATAAATCTTTGAAACCAATTAAGGTCATGAATTTATTAGCAACAATACAGAATAACTGCAAAAATATTTGAACATTTGTTAAATTATTCTAATAAACTTATTTTAAAAACACACAAAGGCAGATTATTTATTCATTCATTCATTTATTTATTTATTTATGTTTGTTTGTTTGTTTGTTTGTTTGTTTATTTATTTATTTATTGTATATCTGTGTCTATGTGTCTGTGTGTCTTGTGTATTAGTCCAAATTCCAAGACCACATGATACTCTCAATAAATGCATGAAAAGCTTTTGACAAGATCCAACAGCCTTTTATGATGAAAACCCTAGAGACAGTTGGAATGGAAAGAACCTTTATGAATATAATAAAAGCTGTATACAACAAGCCCACAGCAAGGATTATACTCAATGGGGAAAAACTTGAAGCATTCCCGCTTTGATCAGGAACTAGACAAGGCTGTCCACTCTCACGACTTCTATTCAATACTGTATTGAAGTCTTAGCTGGAGCCATAAGACAAGAAAGGGAGAAAAAAGGGATTTAAATTGGCAAGGAAGAAGTCAAGTTATCTCTATTTGCAGATGACATGATTGTACACTTGAGTGATCCCAAAAACTCCACCAGGAAACTCTGGAACTAATACAGAAATTCAGCAGTGTGGCAGGATACAAAATAAATGTACAAAAATCAGTGGCCTTCCTCTATGCCCAGAATTAAAGAAGTGAAAAAGCCTTGAGAGAAACAATCCCATTTACTATAGCCCCTAAAAAATTGAAATACCTTGGTATAAACCTAACCAAGGAAGTAAGAAATCTTTACAATGAAAACTTTAAAACCCTAAAGAAATAAATTACAGAAGACACCAGATGGTGGAAAGACCTCCCATGTTCCTGGATTGGCAGAATCAATATCATAAAAGGCAATATAAAATTCAATGCTATACCAATCAAAATCCCAAAGCAATTCTTTAAAGAAATTGACCAAACAATCTCAAAATACATATGGGAGCACAAAAGACCCACGATAACAAAAACAATTCTGAGTAACAAAAACATTGCTGGATGTATCACCATACCAAACCTTAATCTATACTACAAATCCATAGTTATAAAAACAGCCTAGTACATGGCTCCAAAATAAGGATTGAAGACCAAGATTTAAGCCCACACAATTACAGCCATTTGATCTTTGACAAAGGGGCCAAAAAAATCCAATGGAATAAGAACAGCATCTTCAACAAATGGTGCTGGCAAAACTGGATGTCCACATATAGAAGATTAAAACTGGACCCATACTCGTCACCATGTAGAAGACTTAATCCAAATGGATCGAGGATCTCAATATAAGGCCAGAGACTATAAAAAATCTTAGTTGAAAGGGTAGGTAACTCCCTCAAGCTGATTGGACTAGGCCAACAGTCCCTAAATGGAAATTCAATAACACAGTCACTACAACCAACACTCAACAAATGGGATCTTATGAAATTAAAGAGCTTCTGTTCAGATAAAGAGTTTGTAACCCAAGTAAAAAGGCAACCCACAGACTGGGAGAAAAGTTTCAGTAACCACATATTTGATAGAGCTCTATCATGCAGAGTACACAAAGAACTTAGAAAACCAAACACCAAGGAAACAAATGGCCCAATTAAAAAATGGGCCTTGGAACTCAAAAGAAACTTTACCAGGGATGAAATTGAAATGTCTAACAAGCATCTTAAAAAATGCTCCACATCCTTAGCTGTCAGGGAAATGCAAATCAAAACCTCTCTGAGATACCATCTCATCTGAGTCAGGATGGCAAACAACACCAAATGCTGGAGAGAACGTGGCAAGAAGGGAACTCTCCTACATTACTGGTGGGAATTCAGGCTTATACAACTACTCTGGTGAGCAGTCTGGTGATTCTTAAAAAAGTTAAAGATTGAGAGGCTGGGGAGGTAGCTCAGAGGTTAAGCCTTTGCCTTGCAGGCGGAAGGTCCTGAGTTTGGATCCTAGACCCCACATATAGACGCCGGGTGCAAGTGGGAGCCATCAAAAAGATGAATTAATGAAATTAGCTGGGAAATGTATGGAATTAGAAAAAAATATATTGAGTGAAGTATCCCAGAACAGGAAATTAATCACCATATGTATTCCCTAATAGGTGGATCCTAGTACCAAACCCATTTAGTGACCTACTCAAAAATAAATCTCTGTAATACCTACAGTAATTACAAACTTCATAAACACGGAAGGGGAAGGAGGGCCCCGCCATAAACAAGGAGAGAGAGGATCATGCTGAGAAAATAGGCTACCATCAAGTACTGCAAGTAAGTAGTGAGACATCTGATTAAGCTCACGGACTTTCCTTCCTGGTCACTTGCAACTGAGCAGGGGAGGGCATAGAGTCTGGCAGATAGATGGTAACCATCCTGCCAATAAGACAATTGCCCCCACCCTCATGGGGGTTACTACTCTTATTCCATCTACCTTTGAATGTACTCTTGTAGTAAGACTCTATAACAGCCTTTTATCTCTGGCTAAGAGGTGACATCCAATACCCATCAGGATGGAGCCAAGGGAGATACAGGAACAGCAAAACTGGGGGAAAAAACAACATAATTCAGAACATCAGAGACCCTACATTAATCACCAGGAACCATGCCAGCTTAATTTCTCCTCATCCTAAAGCTCAGGGAAATTTGCAGAAGATGGGGCAGTCAGATTGTAAGAGCTTAAAGATGGGGAAGAGCAATGATATGCAAGATACTCCATACAAGTTAGTGCCAAGGACTTTGCATGACCTGCTCAATGACCGACATATCATTGACCCCCAAAGTCTAGCATGGATCACAGGCACTAAGATCCTTAGAGGCAAGGGATTAACACCCACAGTAGTGTTCTTATTCTAAAGGGGAACACAAGAAAGAGCTCTAGGCAATGCTACTGAGTCCTTACACTTCATCAGAGAGGATGACCCAAAGGGAATTTTGACATTCACACTAAAGGATGCTCCAGGGATGGAAGGGAGGGGGTACTGAGAAAAAGGGAGAGGAAGGGGAAAATGGGGGAGGGATAAAGAGGATCAGGGGAGCGGTAGAGGGAGGGAGGGGACCGGGGTACCAATTAAGTTTTGTATGAGTGGAAATAATAAATATAAAAAAATTATTTTACAAGCACACATAAAAGTAAAGAAAAGCATAATTTTTAAAAAGCCAAAAAAAACATACAAAGGTAGATTATCTATCTATCTATCTATCTATCTATCTATCTATCTATCTATCTATCTATCTATCTATCTATCTATCTGTCTATCTATCTATCTATAGTGTGTGTGTCTGTGTCTGTCTTTTGTATCAGAGGGTACTATGTGTGCCTGTGGAGGTCCAGGTGTGACTTTAGAAATCACCCTGGATCGTTCTATTTCCCCTAGTTTTGCTCTGGAGTTTCCCAGCTCCACTTTACAGGATCAGAAATATAGGTTACCACCCTTTCCTTCTTACATTTTTACTTGGGATCTGGGATTAGAATCTTCTACTTGCGAAGCAGAGGCCTAACCCCTGAGTTATCTCTGGCCCCAGGTAGACGTTTTAATGTGAACTCTTATTATTGTTCAGATTTTATTGCTATTCTTCCCTGTATTGTAATGTCTCTTATAGATTCAATGTTGGAATGAATTTGTTTTTATCATTCTACAAATATGGGTATATTTATATTCATCTCCCACTGACTCTGAAGTGTAGGTGTAGCCTAATTAATATTTGATTCTGTCACCTGCTTTATCTAAGCATTGTTATTCCTCTTTAAACTGGAATTGGAGGCTGTCTCTAGTTCTTTTTTGTTGTTGTTGTTGTTCAACCACCTGATAATATAGAAGAAGCTACTTAGGATTTAGCCTAAACTCAACCCTTGAAATCATTTAAACTATTGTATTGGAATCATACCTTATTCAAATAAAGTATCTTAGAAATCTGATTGGAATGAGCTAATAACTTCAAAAAAATCGTTCTGAAAGCTGTAGAGTCTTGCCTTTTTGTATTTATTTATTTACCTTTTTACTTACTTACTTATTTAGGTGGTTAAGCCTAGGTCTGGCATATGCTAAGCAAAATATCTATTGCCAAAAGGTTGAAAGATGCAGATTCTTTAAATGTTATGATATAATTCATGTCCTGGCAATTTTCTATTTTCAGTCTTTAGTTGTAATAATATACTTTTATTCACTGTTCTGTTTTGTAGTCATATATTTTCAGTTGAGGAATAATTCCCTAAAGGAAGTATTTCCAAAAACTTGTGAACATGATCTTATCTGGAAAGAACTGGCAGTCTTTTAAATTGTAATCTGTAATCCAGGAACCAGTAAAATGGTTTAGTGGCTAAAGGCATTTGCTGTGAGATTTATGGTCTGTTTTGAATCCTTGAAATTATATGAATATGAAAGGAGAGAACAGACTCCACAAAATTGTCTTCTGTTCTCCACACCTCCACATATACACTATGTTTTTTGTGAACACACACACACACACACACACACACACACACATACAAATTTTAAAAATGTAATTCAGCTAAAGCTATTAAGGTGAAAACACCATAAATTGGTTGGATGTGTCCTTAATCCAGTGTTTTAAGAAGAAGCAACCCGAAGGGAAATGCTTTGTGAACATAGAAGCTAGGTTAGAGCTAAGTAGTAGGAATCACAGGAAAATCTGCTGTCAACGGAGCTGGAAGAATCGAGAAAGGACTCTCCCTGATGGCCGTTGATGGTGTAACAGCTTTGCAAATTCTTTGATTGCAAAGCCAGACATCAAAAATAACACATTTCTGTTGTTTTTCAGCCACTCAGGATGTGTTAATATTACAGAAACCATGAAATTTACAAAGCCTTTTCTGCTAAATTCTGCCTTTTCAGGTAGTATGCAAATCTTTCCTGTGCTTGAAGGATCTCTGCAATTATTAGGGACTGAGGTTAGGAAAGAACAAATTAAAACACATAAAAAAGGTCAGGTGATGCATATTCTCTTGAAATCCTTTCATTGGATCATCAGTATGCTTACTATGCCCTTGGAAAAGCAACTTCTGAGTGGATTGCTTCCTTCTTTCCTTTGTCAGCTCAACCCTGTGGGCTCAATCCACCTAACCTCACTGAAATTGTAAAGTTTGCTTTGTAAAACAGTAGATTTGATATCTGTGTGAGCAGTAGTGTATGTGAAATTCCTTTGTGGATCCTTTCTTTGGTTGGTTGCAAATTGTGAAATACTTAATCAGTAGTCAAAACAATATAAGCAAGAGTTAAAACTAATCTTTGTCTGACTTGAGAGTTAGAGATTTTTTTCACAGTTTAAATTTTCAATTGTGGATAAAAATCGATATTTTAGAACCAAATATTTTAGGTAGTATTTTATTTTGCTCTTTTTAGACAATGGTTGATAAAATGGTCTTGCTTATATATGTTATTAAACATAAATATAAGCACCAAAATATAAAATCTTGCTTGTATAGAATACCTGTTCAGCCTGAATAAGAAATCAATAATAGCATAAAATTTAGAGGTTCACTGTTTATTAGACGTGCTTATGATCAGTTTATTTGAGCCTCCCTCCCACAGTTCACTGTGACTATCTCAGACTGTCCTGCTTTCTACATAGCTGGTGTTTTTATAGACGGTTAGATCGCATTCTGCTGATTGCTTACTCTACCCACCTCACACACCAACTCATCAATTTGTTCCAGAACAATTGAAATTCCTACTAGAGGAGACTCTGAAAAAAATATGCCAGGACTAAAAACATATGATCTTCTTAATAAGATCAAAAACTTTTTAACATATCTAGTGCTGTATTACTGAAATATATTCAGTGGTATGCAGCATGAATTCTTCAAAGTGATGCAAAGGTCTATAGGGGATGCAAAGAAGGTTTTACCACATATCCACAAGGACTGGCAAAAACCCAGGTCTGTTCTGATTTAACCTCTTCATTAATGATCTGGAAAGGGGTGGGAGTCAACAGCACATTAATTAAATTCACATCTGTTTCTTATTTGAAAGGGGTAGCACATACCAGAAAGTAAAACACACTCAGGTTAAAATGAGACTATAGAAAAAATATACACTCAAGCAGGGGAATAATCTAAAAATTGAATGCCCTTGGTTGAAATACTTGAGATGGTAATTTTTATCGCAGTCATTCTTGAATTGAAGATAACAAAATATGTCAATACTGAGACCAATTTTAAGTATTGAGGAATCTAGCTTAGGAGAAATGAGGGCACAAAAAAGGTCATATATTTTTCTCTTTCCACTTTCATGTGAAACTGTTTGTATACATGTTTGTAAGCACACATATATGAGTGCTGCTCCTCTTGAAGTCTGAGTTTGATATTGAAAGTCAGCCTCTTTATTCTTTTTGAGAGAGTACCTAATCAAGCCCAGAGTTCAAAGATAGGGTTAGTCTAACAAGCTTGCATGTTATGGGAATTTCCAATGCAGAAATTACAGGAAGGCCACAGTAATCATTATATACATGGAAGTGGATTCTTTTGGTCTCATTGGCATAGGCAGTCTAGCTGTCAATATCAAATAACTCCAACCCAGGATATTATATTCTCATAGATTCAAATTATTCCTTAACAGATGTGCTCACATCTGTTTAATGTAAATGTAATACAGGATCAGTTTACAAGCATAGAAAAGAAAGGGTGGCTGAAAGAACTAAGGACTTATAAAAATAATAAATTATGTATAAGTATACAATACATTTTCACTTTCAAGGGATCTTGTCAGATCATATGATCTTAAAGGATGCTCAAATTTATTAGTAAGGAATTTAGCACCAAGAAAATCTAAGGTATGCCAGGGAGATTCCTTAATGGATAAAGTGTTTGCTGTGTAAGCACGAGGACCTAGGTTTGGATCACCAGGATCCACATAGAAAAACCAGGCATTGTGAAACACACACATGTAACTCTAGCACCAGAGACATGACAGAGACAGGAGGATCCTTGGAAGTTTGCTGACAAGCTCAACTCATAAAAGGCCATCTCCATGTTCAGTAAGAGACCCTATTTCAGAAACTAAGGTGGGAAAGTGACTGTGGAAGTTATTTGATGTTGACAGGTAGACTGTCCATGCCAATGAGACCCAAAGAATCCACTTCCATATCCTTCTTTTCCATCCTCAGCACTGGGATTGTAGATGTGCACCATTGTACCTGGCTTTACCATGGGCACTGGGAAACACTTTACTGAGTTATTTCCCCAGTCCTATTCTGATCTTTAATTTAGCACATTACAGGTATGGAGGCTTCATTAAAATCCATACAAGTTATAACTCTATACAAGATTGTTGGGAAAGTAATAGGAGCAGAGAGAGACTCTTTTAAAGTGGTAAATGGAAGAACATTCATTCATGTTAGAATCTTCTCAGCAAGTCAAGTAACGATATGTGGCAAATGATATGTGGGTAACGATATGTTAGCACCATAGTAAGAGTTAGATGAGTTTGAGGCTGTAGTTCAAAGATATAGCACTTGCCTAGCATGCATGGAGCCCTGGGTTCAATTCACAGCACAGCAGGAAAAATGTAATCAGTCACATTGATTCTGTTGGAGAAGTTGAACAATTATTTGAATGCTGTGATTCTCAAGTTCTAAATTTGCAAATGAATGTTAGCATATGTGTTAATCTTGTGACAAGATAGTATATCGTATTTTAAGGAAAAATTACAAGAATTTTGTGAAAGAGAAATTCCATTAAAATTAAAATATAACTTTTCCAGAATACTGATTTATTGGTATGCTCTGAATTCCCAAGCAGAAGCTGTTCAATTGTGGATATGCGATTACAAAAAATCCATCCAGAAAGAGGGCACAGATGTCCTCTACTGAAGATGTCCTCCACTGAAGTGCAATGTTTCTAATCATCCTGACAGTCCTAATTTGATAATCTATATGTAATCAGTAAGAAAATGAAAGGCTTTTAAACTCATTGACAAATATTATTCAGAAGAAATAAACCCAGATTCTATGTATATAACCAAGCAAAATACAGAGAAAACAGCACAAACCTTAGAGTTAAGAACATCCTAGTTTGGAATACTAGTTTTACCTTTATGAGAAGTAATACATGGGATAGTCATTCAGCTTGAACTGCTCAACATTCAAGAGGAATAATATCATTTACATTAAAATGTAAGGACTATGGGATCTAATATAAATTATTTAGCACAATACTGGACCAACATCAGAATCATAGATAACAGTCACATTCCAAACCAACTGTGAGCAATTTCCTATAGAGCAAGAAACAGTGTAGGGAATTATGGTGATGTCATCTTCTAAGATATTTATTTAAAAACTCGAGACTATGTGCAAAAACACAAAGTCCAGTCATGTGTCTAGTTTAGCTCTGTCAGCAGTATATAATCATACTGTGAGAAAATCTTGTCTGCACAAAAAGATATTATTTTAGATGATTTCACAAGTCTTTCATGTTTCTAATTTTGTTTGCTGAGATTTCTGTTAAAGCAATAATTCAAACCCATGTTGTAGACCCTTAGAGAAAAGATTGTTCAACTAACCTTTGGCTGTGCTATTAGTTCCATTAAAACTAACTCATTAAATACAGGCAGGTTGGGTCTTAGGCAACAACAGAAATCAGAAATGATGTGTCAGATCTTTTAGGTTGTCTGAACCACAAAATAATGATGATTGTCCCAGTGCTAACTGTTCCTTTGCATCCCTCTCACTTATGAATCATTATGTTATTGTTTTTCTCCTAATGTCTGTTATGCATCAGTGGTCATAATGGATGAAGACTGATGGGGAATTGAGACTGAGCAGCAACTTAGCAATTAAAATGCTCAACTGGTCTTTGTTCTAATGTTCCCTGGTGGACATGGCCCTGTTCATTAATCTGCATGTTGATTACAGGCACTGCGTGCTATTGATCTGTATTCCCAGCCCTGTGATTGTAGGAGTATTAAGTTGCCATGGGCATCTATAGCAACTCGTGCTTCTGAATTTAATGCTGATGACTGCTATTCAATGGGAAAATTATAATCACCTTTTGGTCTGATTTGAAGGCAGCTAGGCAGAATTCTGTAACCTATCTACTTTAAATTATTTTAATAAGACAAAATGAAGGCTTATTATACTTAATATGAATACAGGTTTTAAAATATATGGAGAGTAAAAAAGTTTTCTTATTGATGTGCTTTGTAAATTCTCGGTAAGTTTTGTTTGAATGATCAATTATTAGTCATTCCATTGTATTAGTTATAAATTTCTTCCCTCTATTCTCAACCATTTCACCTCTATCAAGTGGTTAATTATGTGTGAACCAGCACTTAGGTAGGCTGAGAGCATGTCATTTCAAAGAATACAATCATGAATCTATTAAATGACCCCAATTTTCTTGAAAAATCTTTCTTTATTTTTAAAGCAGAGTATACTTCAAGATCATTGGGATATGGGAATTAAAATGTTTTGATTGACACAAAAGAAAGTTTCACTATAGATTGATAAGCATGATTTAGTAAAACACATTTAGAAAAATCTCAACTAATGCGTAGGCATTAAACAGGAATATGGAAATATTGTTTAGCTTATAATCATTGCCTGTAAACAATTCCGCTAAGATGTTTGGTTTAAACACTGGTGGTTTTTAAGAATGTGGTTAATTCTATGTGTTCTACTTGAAAAAGACCCATAAACAGTATCTTTGCTTAAACATTTAAATTTCCTAATGATCTGACTTGACCTTTGTAACGTGAACTTGATAGAGTGATAACTACTTCCCAAAGTAAAAATAAAGTTCACTTGAAGTCGAAAAGAACCCATTTTAACATGAATTTTATGCCTGCATGAACAACTATACTATAAGCTTTGTACTTCATCAGAACGAAACTCTTGCTCCCAAATGACACTACCTGGTACACTTCTGTAATGAAAATAAAGGGCAGGCTACCAGATTTTGAATACATTGAAAACACAGAAAAGAAAGCATTCTGATCCCTGAAGCAACAGTTTGAATATTGCCTGGGATCTGCTCTTAACTATGATATAACCCCATGCTTTAAAAAATCTTTCTGTCAAAATCCAGCCTTTAAATCAAGCTGCTCTGTTGGATATAAGATCACTGGAAAAAGGAAGACAGCTCAGTCTGTATTTCAAATAATCAGATATTATGTTGTGTTTGGAAAAAAAAAAAAAAAAAACACTTGACTAGCTTACATTATCCTTCGAATCACTTAATGTGTTCAAAATACTGTCTACATCCCTTGTTTAGTCTTTGAGCAGTCATCTGGGTTTTAAATTCAATTTCAGTGTATAATGAACTTTAAGTCATATAATGACCATTCATTATCTGAATTCCTATGACTTCTGCTACATTCAGCAGAGTTGCTGGTTGCACACATAGAGACATTTAGAAACAATTCTGATATGATTGAAGTGTGGTAATTGCTTCAGTGAGGTGTAATTTCAGAAGTATCTTAAGACTTTACTTTTCAACAACAGTAACACAAACACTTGGCACTGCCTGAAACTTCACTGACTTTTTAGCAAAGTTTTTGCTTCTGTGGGTAGAGATTTTCCCACTAGAAGATCCTTGTTTCTTGCTCAAGTGTTTCCCTCCATCTTGTAGGTATCCTTAACCCCCACTCCCCTCTCCAATTCCTCAACAACTTTTCTTGCCCTTTCATGATCTCTTATGTCTTGCATTTGGTATAATATCTTCCAGATCCATCCATTTTCCTGCAAATTTAATAATTTCATTTTTCTTAAGGATAATAAAATTCCATTGGGAGAATAGGGAGGGGAAAAATGGGAGAATCAATAAAACTAAACTTATTTGAAAATTGCAATAATGAACCTAATTCTAACTGTGTTAATAAAAAGTGAAATATTTTGTAAAAATGAAATAATGTTTGTAGCAGTTAACCTGCATGGTTGCTGATAAATCAACATCAGACAGCTTAAGGGAACAAGGGGGTTATTTTCTCTTATAATTGTCTGATAACAGTTCTAGTCCAGCTTGAAAGGAGAGCTCACACCAATCCCAGGGCCAAAGGAACTGGCCACACCATCTTTACATAACGGCTGAGAGAAGGATGATACTTACTTGCCAGACCAGCATGTCTGGCCAAGTATACAAGAGGATGCCAACTTTCTCAACCAGCTCTCTGTATTTTATTTGAGGGCCTGTTTCCACCCACCACATCTTGGGCCTTTCCCATCAGCTAAGCAATCTCCTGCAGGTCTGCTCTGGGCTTAACTCAAACACTAATTCTCTACAAATGTGCCCAGAGCTCAAATCCTCAACTATCAAAGTGACACCTATGCCTAACTATGATAATGTTTATATCTGGTTGGAAGTAAAATAAAGTTTACATGAATGTTTAAAAAAAATAAGGAAAAAGAAGGGAATATCCCTGCTAATTAACATGTATTTATCCCTTGGCAGAGAAATAAGTTATGTCCCTCACACTAGAAAAGGACAAGGAAATGGGTGAAGGAAAAACATTTCTTCTTGGTGGGAAGAAATCTGAGAAGGGAACTGAGAGACTTAAAAAAAAAAAATAAAAGCCTGTGAAATGACCAGAAGGTAATAGCACTTGTTTGGAAACCTGGTTACTTGTGTTCAAACCCGAGCGAGTCCACATGGTAGAAGGAGAGAATTGACTTCTGAAAGTTGTCCTCTGACCTCCATATGTGTGCATGACCCCCCCCATTCCTCTCTCTTATTCTTTCTGTCTTTCCCAAACAAGAAGTGAAAAACACAAATGGATGTCCTATCTGAAGAATTTTACTTTTTTGCAGTTTTTTTCTAGCATCTCTCATAGTTGTTCCACACCTTACATCTCTTTTTACTCCATTTAGTCTAATTAGTCCAATCAGAAGAACTCTAATTAACATTTAGAGCCCAGAATATTTATGGAGCTATCATATGCTAGATTTAAACTAACATGAAGATGAGAGTTTCACCATGTAACTGGAAGTAGCTGTACTATACCATACCTTGGTATAGTTTGAGAATTTGGCTTCATAATCTATGTTTTATAGACAATAAAAACATTCTGCAGACAAATAAATCAATACTTATTCCACTAATGCTTTCAACTCTGGAGTCAACAAAATGAAATCTTTGCTTCTTATCATTCCTTCTATATCTGAATTTATTTAATCCAAATTATTTTCATGACAATAAAATAAGAAATAATGATATTTATATTTGTGAATTCTATTTTATTTTACTCCTTTTGACTCAGAAGCCTATTTAATATATTATTTACTTTTCATATATGTCCATGAACAAGCAAGGTAAGTATTAGTCAAATATATTGCTCATCTGCATTGCATTCTCTGAATAAGTGACTTTATTTATTGTAATTTACTGCATATAAACATGCATCTTAAGAACAACTGTTGTCTAAGTCAAAAAATCTATCCTAGTTGTTGCCAACCTCACTTGACCCTCACCTTAATTTCTCCAGAGACCAACTGAAGAGCCAGTCTGCAAGATCATTGCTGATATTCCCATCTGCTAAAAAAATAGAAGCTCTACTAGTCATTTTTCATTCAAGATCCCTATAGTACCCTTCATCACAATGTCCTGGTAATCAGGAGCTAGAACTATCTCCTTCAGCCTTTGGGACCTAAAACTCACAGACATAATTCCTCTTGTAGAAAAGTTGCCACATCAACAATTATTTGTACAATGTCTTGAGTGGCAAGAGCCACTATAATTGCTGATAGAATTTATGTTCTTCTTGGCAGTCTTTCATAGACCCCTTATAAATTTTATAGCATCCAAACTATGTTCTTGAGTGTCTATTCTCTGAGTAAAGCATTACATGAAGAATAGCTTATTACAGACATTCATTTTTGTGGATATTATAAAGACAGTATCTTCTTTTCAGCATTTCTGGATGTGTGTTGACAGATAAATAGGAGTTGTTCACTATGTAATGCCCCTCAGCATTGAGGACTACATGAACAAAGTTTAACAGGGGATGGCATTGTGGACTTTAACCCACAAGTTTTGCTTTTATATGAATGATGCTCATGAATCTTCACTTCTCATGAACCTGACTCTGAAAAGTTGAAGCTGTCTAATATAGCCTTTCTTTATTTTCAGTGATTAAGTGTTAGCCTTAAAGCAGAGTCATGGAATGGATGGTGGGAGATATTCTAAGTTGTGTAGCTGCAAGCCAGTACGCAGATGATGTGTTTCATGAAAAATTCACAAGAAGATTAATATAGCTCAAAGATCAGATCTCGAGTGTTCTCTATAAGATAAATATTTTCATTGAAGACTTATTTTTCAAGAGGTATTAGCTTAAGTTTCATTCTCTTAGCAGGAAAATTCAGAGAAAATAGAATAATGCAGTTTGAGATTACAGGAAATAAATCAGCAAATGGGAAAAGATAGAATAGACACATATTATTGCTTACCATGACATTGGCAAAAGGAAAATAAATAGAAATAAGATTGGAGAAATAGACAAGTTAAGAAATACAAAGCAAGAAATTGAATGCATTTGAAATTCGAGTCCAAAGCAACCAGTACAAGAAGCTGATGATAGAAATTATATCAGAAAAGAAGTGACTACAATAATAATTGTCACAGCCAGATTATTCTAATGTCAAACTATAATTTAAACTGTAAGATGATATGAATAAATATAGAAGTTAATATCACTAAAGGTAAGTTGTGCAGTGATAAAATAAGGTTTTAGAAGTAGAAACCATTTGTCAAACTGTGACTAACTCATCAATATTAAATAACAAAACCAAATAAACAATTAGATAATTTATAATTAATATGAATATGACATATACATTGTCTTCAAGAAATATAAAGTCTACTGTAATAGACAAATATATCTGTGAGCTGTACTTTTAAGAGGTATAGACTGTATTGAGATAAAAGGGTGTGTCTGAGCTATTCCTTTAAGAGGCTTAAAGTAAACTGAAACAGATGGGTATGTGTGAGCTATTCTTTGGCATAATAAACCCATGCAAAATTGATTTTCTTATAACAGGCAAGTGATAATAAAAGAAACATTTCTGCAATGATCAGAAAATGTCTGTTAAGTTGAGCTGGGATCAGCTTCTCCATGTGATAGCATTTGGCTATGATGTTGGCTGCCTGGCTCTGGATTGCCTCCATGAAGGTCACTAAACTTTACTACTTGTGTTGGTTCATTCTCAATTAGACTAGGTCAGGTTTCTTCACAGGTATGAACTTGGATCTAAATGAGGGAGCTACATTCCCTGCAGGACTTTTTTGGGCTTGATATAGAAATGACAAATCTGTCACTTCTCTGACTGAGCAAGTCACAAGTCTATGCTGGATGTAAGGCTAGAAGATACAGATTTTTCCCTATATATATGAGTAGCTGCAAAATCGCATGGGAAGGGGAAAGAAATGTGTTAAATCATAGATGCTTGAAAGAATGTGACATTCAGAGATGGGAACTTCATATCTAATGATTGTAGAACCAGCAGAATAGGAAGAAGTAGTAGGCTATGTTGGCTTAGTTACATCCTATGAGAAAAGCAGTCTACAAAAAGAGAATACCAGAGAAAACATTGAGAAGTAGAAACACAGTTTTCAATGTCTTCCAAAGCCCTGTCTGAAAGATTAGTCTCTAGGAGCTGCTTTTCAGAGATATTGAAAACTTAAAGAGAGAAGTTTAAGGTTTTCCATAGCACTGGGGGCATTGACTTGAGGGAATTGACTAGAGAACCCTGATCCCTTTCTCTTTCCTTTTGCTTCCTGGCAACATAGTAGTTTAACCACACTTCACAACTCTAAGCCCAAATAAACTTTATCTCCTTAAATTCAAAATGTCAGCTATATATTATAATCACAAATAAGATGACTTGCAAGAAGTATGGAGAAACTGATCTATTAAAATATTTGAATCACAGAAGACAAGCTTGTAGAAATTAGATTTGAGAGTAAATCAGCCAAAGCAGTATTGGTAGATAAGTTTTAACGCATGAATGAGGAGGAGGAACTAAGGGTAGGACCAGGATTTCAGGCTTGGATTGTGGGAAAGGAATTTTGTTTAAGGCTGGGCCTCGGCCCTTTGAGTCTTACAGGATAACTGAGTAAAGACTTCTCTATTCACTGAAGAGCACTGGAAAATGAGTATGGAGGATTGTTGGGCCTCGTCAAGACCCTGGACAAGGCCTATTGGAACTTCCTGAGCCTGGCTAGAGTTTCATGACCTATTTAAGCTGCCTCACCAGCATGATTCAGCACAGCCTTGTGGCTGATGCAATATAGCCTTAGGTTGCAACAGCGATTGGCCCATAGTAATGCCTCACTAGCCCATAATAATCTCATGAGACTACAAATCTTGTGAGACTATGCCTTCTACAGTTGGTGCCGTTAAACTGCCTAGCTGAGAGGGCCAATCAGCAAAGACTTATGCTAGGACTTATGGGATGTCGGATGGGGTATCTAAGGTCCTGACTGTTGGAATAAGTTGGTTCCTGCTTCGACAGAGCTCCCGATCTGGTGTGTTTTTCCCCGGGGGTGAGGGGATTCCCGGCCGGCGACACTCATCATCCCGCTCAGCCCCAGATTGTGCCTGGCTGGACCAGCACTCCCTTCCACACTAGCTGCTGAGAGCCCGTGTGAGGCAATGTGAGGAATTCTCCTTGGATGATCGCTGATGGGCTAATTGGTCTATGGGTGAGTGTACCCCCATAAGTTATGGGGCAGTCTTCTTCCAAACCTGACACCCCACTAGACTCGCTCAGAGTTTTATTCCCCTACATCCTGATGACCTTGTCTGAACACAGAGAAAAGGCATCAGGAGACTCTTAGAAGACTAGAAGGCAGATTTTTTGAAGAAAAGCATCATCTAGAATAAGAGGCTAAGAAAAGGATAGTAATGCTGGCAGAGAGAGCTCACCATGAAGCTGTGGTGCAATTGAGAATGTTTATCTTCACATAGTTCTCACCACCTGAAGAAAGCTGAAACTCTACAAAAAAGCTTCCAGAAGTTGCAAGAGATCATTAAAGAAAAGATCCTGCAACTCACCCAGCAGAAATCACAAGAGAGTTTGAGACTGAAGTTTCAAAATTTCAGCAACAGGCAATAATAGAGAACTAAGCAGGTCGGGTAGAAATTGACAAGGACAGGGAAATGAATAGAGTGAAGAGGCTGGCTAAGAACATCCTGGATGAGAGAACAGAAGTGGAGAGGCTCTTTTAGATGCTCTAAACCAAGTAAAGAAACAGATTCTAACCAGCAGGAGGCATTACAAGCAGATAGGACAAGCTGCCTTCAATTTAAAGATGAGGACAGCATGTGCAGGAAAAACAGAATATCCCAAAATCAGCACATCTGATGGCAGAGAACACAGCACAAATAGCATAAATCAGGAATGGCCAAGTAGTCAAGTAAATGTGGATATTGGTGATTTGACCTGGGAACAGGAGGAGAAAGTTTTAAGTTTGGTCTTTGCAAAGATGAATGGTTTCACTGCTAGGAAATAAAGCTAAAGTTCTAAGCCTCATGATCCAGACTATGTTGCTTCTGACAATAGAGAAAGAAAAGAAACAAGTTGGAGGGACAATTCTCACAGAAAGCTAAAAACAATTTCAGAAGAGAAAAGTCCAAGTGGAGAAAGAATTGGAGGATCTGAAAAAGGGCTTAAGCTTTCCTCTTGTGTGATCCTGCTACACCTGCTACAAAAGGTTTGAGGTGCCATAAACACTTTAGTGCTAAAGAGATTCAACCCTTTACTTCCTGTAACCCTTTATTTATTCTCTGGTAGTACCTTATGTACTGCCCTTCTGGCCCAGGAGGGCCACCCCATCCATTGGATACATCTTTCTAGTGGTGGAGCCCCTAGGGTGTATTCTATGACTGACCAAGTTGCAGATTGCATCATCAAAGGCTGAGATACCAGGCTGTTTGGAATAGAGACCATTTCCTGATTGTTCCCTTTAAGCTAATGGTTTTCACCTGGCTCCAGAGGAACAATGATAGAATTGCCATAGCTCTAGAAGGGTTTATGGGAAAAATTGACTGTCATTATGGCCCTCACAGATGGATGAGTCCGTTTATTAGATTAAACTGGGTACCCTCCAAACTCTTCTTATCCCAACCTAACCCTGATTTTCTTACTGCTTTTATTGATGGGGGATGTTTAGGGGAATCTTTAGTAGTCTACCCCCTCCATAAACTGGGTAAAATACCAGCACCTATCAGGTCAGTCGACCATCCATGAGGTCGAGGGATCTGCACAATTCAAGGAACTATTTGCCGTCGCCTTAACATTGGATACCATACAAGAGTCATTCAACCTGTTCTCTGACAGCCTTTATGTTGTCAACCTGCTACCCAACCTAGTTGAGTCCCACATCAGGTTAGACTCTAACCCTATATCTCCCTTAATGATCCAATGTCTCTACTTAAACAGAGGAGCAATCCCATTTTCCTCCAACACCTTCGAGGTCAACAAAATCTACCAGGGTTCCTCTCCGAGGGCAATGCCCTGGCAGACAAAATGGCATCTGTCATAACTTTTGAGGAGGCCACTAGTTTCCATTGCCTCACCCACACTAATTGGAGAGGCCTCCATCACAAATATCCTTTAGTGCCTATTAAGGATCTTAAAAATATAATTTGCACTTGCAAATCCTGCCAACCTTTTTTACAAACCCTCCACTTCAGGAGATGGGTGTCAATCCTCGTAGGCTAAGACCCAACACTTTATGGCAAATAGATGTCACCCACTACTCCCCTTTTGGCAAATATATCTTTCTTACCATTGATACTTTCTCCCATGCCTGCTGGGCATCAACCCACACAGGACAAAAATCCAAATATGCCATTAGCCATAATCTTCAATGCTTTGCCACACTTGGTCTTCCAGATCAAATTAAAACCAATAATGGCCCATGCTTTACCAGTAAAACTTTTATAGATTTCCTTAATAGATGGCGTGTGTCACACACCATGGGGATCCTCCACAATCCACGGGACCAAGTTATGATTGAGCATCATAATCAAACTTTTTTTAATACATTTTTTATTATTTCTGCTCATACAAACTTAATAGGTAGACCAGTTCGCTCCCTCCTTCCTCCTCCCCCTGAACCCTCTGCTCCCCCTCTCCTCACTCCCCATCCCCCAGTGCCTCCCCCCCAATTCCCAGAGAGTTCTTTATTGTGTTTGCCTAACTCTCCTCTGGGTCTTCCTCTCCGATGATGTACAAGGACCCAGTGGCATTTCCCTGAACCCTTTCTCATGTTCCCCCTAAGCATGCGAACACTACTGTGGCTGTCAATCCCTTGCCTCCAAGGATCTTGGTGCCTTTAGCTGGTGCTAGACTTTGTGAGGTCAATAGTGTGTTGGACATTGCACAGGGCATGCAAAGTCCTATTATGATTGCTTCAGGCCCTAACTTGTGTGGAGTATCTTGCAAATCATTGCTCCTCCCATCCTTGTGCTCTTACAATCTTACCGCCCCCTCTTCCGCAAATGTCTCTGAGCTTCAGGATGGGGATAGATTAGTCTGGCCTAGTTCTATGTGGTTGATATAAAGTCTCTGAAGTTCTAGATTGTAGTTTGTTGATTTTCTTTTGCAGTTTTGCTGCTCCTGCAATGCCCTTCACTCCATCCTGTTGGGCACTGTATGTCACCCCCTGGTTAGAGACAAAAAGCTGTTAAACTGGAGTCTTGTTATAATAGCACATTCAAGGGTAGATGTAATAAAAGTAGGAAACCTCAGTGAGGGAGGGGTCAATCATCCATTTGCAAAATGGTTACTTTTTATCTGCCAGACTATATGCCCTCCCATTCTGGTGAGATCATACCCCCTCAGTTGTACATGATCAGGAACAAACATCTGTGAACTTAACCAGGTGTCACATTACTTTACTTGCAGTCATGATGGAGGCCTATTTTCTCTGCAGTAACATGGTCCCCTCTCTCCTTGTGACTGGTGTGGCCCTCCAACCCCATCCCTCCTGTCATAATCCTTACAATTACTGTATTACATAGGTTTACCTTTGAGTGTCTCAATGTGGGCTGGGTGAGTTTGGTACTAGGAGCCACCTATTAGGGAGTACATACGGCACTTAATTTTCTGGGTTTGGGATACTTCACTTAATATAATTTTTTCTAATGACATCCATTTCCCAGCAAATTCCAGTAATTCATCATTTTTGATGGCTGAGTAGTACTCCATTGTATAGCTGTACCACAGTTTCCTTATCCACTCATCAACTGTTGGACATTTGGGTTGATTCCATGACTTTGCTATTGTAAACAGTGCTGCTATGAACATGGTCGTGCTTGTGCTATCGAGGTGAACCTCTGCTGCATGGGGGGTGGGGGTTATTCCCAAAAGGGGGATAGCAGGGTCATATGGCATTTCAATCTTTAATTTCTTTAAGAATCTCCACACGGCTCGCCAGAGTGGCTGTATGAGCCTGCATTCCCACCAGCAATGTAGGAGAGTTCCCCTCTCTCCACATCCTCGCCAGCATTTGTCGTTGTTTTGTATTGTGGATTTTTGCCATCCTGACCGGGGTGAGATGATATCTCAGGGAAGTTTTGATTTGCATTTCCCTGATGGCTAAGGAAGTGGAACATTTTTTAAGATATTTGTTAGACATTTTAATGTCATCCCTGGTAAAATTTCTTTTAAGTTCCAGGGCCCATTTTTTAATTGGGCCATTGGTTTCCTTGGTGTTTAGTTTTCTAAGTTCTTTGTGCACTCTGGACAGTAGAGCTCTATCAGATATGTGGTTAGTGAAGATTTTCACCCATTCTGTGGGTTACCTTTGAGCTCGTGTTACAATCTCTTTATCTGAATAGAAGCTCTTTAATTTCACAAGGTCCCAACTGTTGAGAGTTGGTAGCAGTGACTGTGCCATTGGATGTCTGTTTAGGAAATGTTGGCCTAGCCCAATCAGCTTAAGGGAGTTCCCTATCCTTTCAACTATGGTTTTTATACTCTCTGGCCTTATATCAAGGTTTTTGATCCATTTGGAATTAAGTCTTGTACATGGTGACAAGTACGGGTCCAGCTTTAATCTTCTGCATCTTAAAGCTTTAGAGAAACTAGAGCAATCTGATCCCAAAAGTAGTAGAAGAGAGGAGATTAGCAAAATAATGGGAGAAATATCTGAAATTGAGATTAAGAAAACGATAGAAAAAATCAACCAGTCAAAAAGCTGGTTCTTTGAAAAAAATCAGTAAGATTGATACACTCCTAGCTAAATTAACCAAAAGCAAGAGAGAGAAAACCCAAACTAACAAAATTAGAAATGAACATGGAATAATCACTACTGATACCCAAGAAATCCAGAGAATTATAACATCATATTTCAAAAACTTATACTCTGTGAAATTTGACAACACCAAAGAGATGGATGAATTTCTAAGTAAACACAACTTACCTAAATTGAATCAGGAAGTGGTGAATTATTTAAATAGTCCCATAACATATAAGGAAATTGAGGAAATAATCTTGAATCTTCCCACCAAAAAATGTCCTGGACCAGATGGATTCAGCACAGAGTTCTACCAGACATTTAAGGAGTTAATAACACCAATACTCCTTAAACTGTTCCATCAAATAGCAAAGGAAGGAACACTACCAAATTCCTTCTATGAAGCTAATATCGTTTTAATCCCAAAACCTAATAAAGATTCACTTAAAAAAAAAAAAACTATAGGCCAATCTCTCTGATGAGCACAGACGCAAAGATTCTCAACAAAGTCTTAGCAAATCGGATTCAAAAACACATTAAAAAGATTATTCACGGGGACCAAGTAGGCTGCATCCCTGGCACACAAGGTTGGTTCAATGTACGCAAATCAATAAATGCAATTGATCATGTAAACCAGTCCAAAGTCCAAGACCACATGATACTCTGGATAGATGCAGAAAAAGCTTTTGACAAGATCCAACAGCCCTTTATGATCAACACGCTAGAGACAGTAGGAATGGAAGGAACCTTTATCAATATAATAAAAGCTGTATACAACGAGCCCACAGCAAGGATTATGCTCAATGGGGAACAATTGGAAGCATTCCCACTTCAGTCAGGAACTAGACAAGGCTGTCCACTCTCACCACTTCTATTCAATATTGTACTTGAAGTCTTAGCCAAAGCCATAAGACAAGAAAAAGACATAAAAAGGATTCAAATTGGCAAGGAAGAAGTCAAGCTATCCCTATTTGCAGATAACATGATCTTATACCTGAGTGATCCCAAAAACTCCACCAGGAAGCTCCTGGAACTACTTGAGAAGTTCAGCAGGGTGGCAGGATACAAAATAAATGTGCAAAAATCAGAGGCCTTCCTATATGCCCAGAATAAAAGAAGTGAAAAAGCATTGAGAGAAACAATCCCGTTCACTATTGCCCCTAAAAAATGAAATACCTTGGTATAAACCTAACCAAGGAGGTAAAAGACCTTTACAATGAAAACTTTAAAACCTTAAAGAAAGAAATAGCAGAAGACACCAGAAGGTGGAAAGACCTCCCATGTTCCTGGATTGGCAGAATCAACATCGTAAAAATGACCATCCTACCAAAGGCAATATACAAATTCAATGTTATACCAATTAAAATCCCAAAGCAATTCTTCAAAGAAGTTGACCAAACAATCTCAAAGTTCATATGGAGGCACAAAAGACCCAGGATAGCAAAGACAATCCTGAGTAACAAATACACTGCTGGAGGTATTACCATACCAAACCTTAGTCTATACTACAAATCCATAGTTATAAAAACAGTCTGGTACTGGCTCCAAAATAGACACACAGATCAATGGATAAGGATTGAAGGCCCAGATATAAGCCCACACAAATACAGCCATTTGATCTTTGACAAAGGGGCCCACAGAATCCAATGGAAAAATAACAGCATCTTCAACAAATGGTGTGGCATAATCAAACTCTTAAGGCCCAATTATTTTGTAATGTTGGGCCCGCCCAGGATTTGCCCTACGGCATGGCCAAGCGCATGGGACTAAAGATGGCGCTGAGGGAAGGGTCTTGGGCATAACCTGATCACTTCACAGAGAGCTCTAATTGGCTTTCAGGTATCTACCTGCCCTCTGTACTGATTGACATTGAACTTGACCATTAGCACATGTAGGATGTGTTGACTTGTGATACAATTGGATGCCTGTTTTGCCCCTTAGTGGTCTTTGTCTATAAAAGCTCCTTTTCTCCCCCCAATAAACTGAGATCTGCTACTGACAATCTCCCCATCCCGTGCCAAGTCTCTGGGGATAGAGGCAGAAATGGGGACAGCTGGAACCTGCTTTCATCACAGCCAGCAGCTGTGTGTTTGAGTGAGTGAATGGATGCGTGAGTCGGCACTGGTTCCCACAAGTGGCACTTCTGAAATCGGACAGAGCTAAGCAGGCTTCGGGTAAGTGAAAACTTGGGAAATATGGGGAATTCAACGTGCAGGCTGGACCCAGTGCCATCAGCATTCAAGTCCATATTAAGGAGTCGTGGGTTTGACATTTCTGATCCAGGCATGCCAGAGTGTGGAAATTGACTCTCAAGTTGGCTCCATGGGCTCATGCCACCAACATATTTTCATGGGACACGTGGAATAAAATAGAAGGTCTAGCCAGAGAGCAAGAAAAAAATCATAATATACTGCCTTCCATTGAATTTTATTCCACAATTTCTGCACTCAAGATGGCTTTCCTTCCCAATCCAATTCAGCCCGCACGGGAGCAGATGGTGCAGGTAGAGAGGAAGGGGCCAGAGCCATTCTGGAGCGCGGATCCAGGGGGATTGGAGCCAACAAGCTATCCCAGGCGACCTGCAGGGGCTCCAGGTGGGACCCGGGGTACAGGGGAACAGAGAAGCTGCTACGTATGTGGGACCGCAGAGCTGGGGCTAGACGGGCAAAGCTGAGGGCATGCTGAGCCAGGGTTGGGCGGGGACTCTGCTGGACCATGGCAGGGTGCAGGAAACCATGGGGATGATGGGCATGCCTGCTGTTTAGAGAATGATAATCCATCACTGTGCATGCGCCCAGAACATTACACAAAGTTGTGGGCTTCAACCGGGGTGCGGGGTACTGGTAATGGAGAAGCTGCCACCAACCACGGTGGAGAGACTGCGCTCGGCTGCAGCAGGGCAACACACGGGGATGTGGAACCATGCAGCGGGGGGAGCCAAGATTCATAGATGCACACCAACGTATGGGCCTGCATGCAGGAACAAGCCGATGCCTGAGGGAGCGGAGCTTCCCTTTGGGAGGGCTGTGAGGAACAGCCGCTTGCCCAAGGCAAAGAAGGGCAGGGCCTGCTCCAAGAGCCTAGAAAGGATGTGGGAAAGTCATGCGAGAGAGTGCCCTGCTCCCTTTATCAAAGGGAAGAGGTTAGGAGCGCTCCAAGAATAGGGAGTGGTCCCCTGTATCCAGATTTAACTCCGCTAGGGAGAGAAAGGGATGGAGAAGGATTAGAAGGAGACCCACTTCCATACCCCCTAACAAAAATCCATCCTGACTCCACACGTGGGCACACTGGGCCCCGCCAGGCTAGAGCCGGGAACCCAGGGCTGGAACCCACGTATGCTGAGGCATATCAAGTACAAGCCTATCCTGTTAACTTAAATCGAGGGGACAATCGCCCTGCAGTGTGGTATCCTTGGGAAGCAAAAGATTTAAGAAAATTAAAGTGGGCCGTGCTAGAGGATGGTCCAAATTCTTCTTGGGTTGAGGCCCTCCTTCAAGATTTAGCTCACCAACCCTGTACTACTAAGGACTGGATGGATATGGCCAAAGCAGTGCTCCCCAGTCCCACATTAAGTGGGCAGCACTATTTAAGAAAGAATGTGGGGTCCAGCAGGCAGCCATGGAAGCCCCATACCAAGACCAAGTCCGCTTGATAGGTTTAGTGGCATGGGAAAAGCTAGATGAAAGTCCTTCTGAAATGCCTCTAGCAGGCATTATACAAAAACCAGGTGAGACCCTCCCCGAGTTCATGGACCTGGTAGAAAAAAGCCTCCGTGGTAAACTTCCCCCAGGCCCCCTAAGGGAACAATTTGCTAAATTGCTGGTATGGGAAGGAATGAATGGGGACCACAAAATAGCTGTGCAGGTCTTAAGGAGAGATCCATGGGCACCTGGATTATTGCTTCACAGGACGTGGGTACTTGAAAACACCAGAGTCAGACACTTGCTGCAGCCCTGGAGACACAGACATAGGCACTGGCCAACATGAGTCTGCAGGGCCAAGAGGGGAGGGGAAACCATGGAGTTTGTTTTCATTGTGGCCAGGTGGGGCATTTCAGGAGGGAGTGTCCCCAGGGCGAGGAAGGGAAGCTGAGGGAGGTAGGAGGGGCTAAGCCCCTACAACTCCATGCCCTAGGTGCTGCAGAGGGCTTCATTGGAGAAAAGACTGTAGATCAAAATTTGATCTGGAGGACAAGCCATTGTTGAAAGAAATCACCAATATTTAAAGGCCCAATTACAAAAAAAAGGGGGAGTGAGCCTGTACCAACAGCTGGGGTTGGTATTATTTACCATCAATGTTTTAAATTTTCAAAAAAAAAAAACAATTTAAATTGAGATCCCAAAGACACTATTCCACCAAACCTTCTGTTAAGGTGCTTTGGAAGGACCCCCTAACTGGGCATTGGGGACCTGATCCCTTGATTACTATGGGAAGAGGATTTGAATGTGTCTTTGCAATTGGGGAGTCTTCCCCGATTTAGATTCCAACAAGGAATCTTAAATTCTATCCACAGGAGGATCCTCATGAAGGAGACCCAAAAGAATCATCCCCAGACTAACAAGCCAAACCAAGGGACAAAAAGCCCTTGGGGCAGCTTTCTTTGCTTTTTCTCTTTCAGAAACTATCCATGGTGTGCTCAAGGAAGATGTTAACTGTGATCCTTATAGGCCTGATTGATACCTTGCCTGGATGGAGTCAATCTGGGTTTGACCTAACATCTAGAAAAATTGTTCTTTTAATAACTATATTGCATAAGTGTTTTTTCAGCACATCTCTCAGCAGCACTCCATCATCGAGACCACGCTACAGGCATCTATGGCCTTTGACCATCCCTGCCATGCCCCTGAAAAGTCACCTGCTTCCATGCCTGTTGTTGATGCCAACCTGTCTTCTCTGCCATATGCATGGAAAAATCTCTCTGGTCTAGCTAACTTGTCAAGTGCAGTACATGTCCAATGTGCGATACAAGCCTGCCTTTAAATACTGCTCAAACCCCTAAGGTTGGTTAAGCCAACCTCATACAGAGATGGGCAAGTGGAAGCCCGGCCATGGATCAACCTAAGACAGGACTTGTACTATTATACCTGGAGACTACAAGATCCCATGACGGGTCAGACCATGGTGGGAGGTTTTTCACGCCTAAGACAGGCACAGTCACTCAAGACCATTTGGTCTGCTCGGTCGCAGGTAGCCTCCTGGACTGTCTCATACAAAAACAAAAGGGGGAGATGTTGGGCCCGCCCAGGATTTGCCCCAGGGCATGGCTGAGCGCATGGGACTAAAGATGGCGCTGAGGGCAAGGGTCTTGGGCATAACCTGATCACTTCACAGAGAGCCCTAATTGGCTTTCAGTTATCTACCTGCCCTCTGTACTGATTGACATTGAACTTGACCATTAGCACCTATAGGATGTGTTCATTTGTGATACAATTTGATGCCCGTTTTGCCCAACCTTGGTGGCCTTTGTCTATAAAAGTTCCTTTTCTCCCCCCAATAAACTGAGATCTGTTACTGACAATCTCCCCATCCCGTGCCGAGTCTCTGGGGATAGAGGCAGAGGTGGGGACAGCTGGAACCTGCTTTCATCACAGCCAGCAGCTGTGTGTTTGAGTGAGTGAATGGATACGTGAGTGGGCACTGGTTCCCACAAACAGGGGGAGTCATCACCTCCTCATGATCAACTAAAGAGAGCGCTATTTACTTTAAATATATTAAATTTTTCAAAAACGGATTGGGCTTCCTCTTTCCAAAGGCACTGGACTTCCTCTTTCACATACAGCCTCATCTGGGTGCGCTGGAAAGACTCATTGACGAGAGCCTGGAGAGGGCCTGACCCCCTTAATCAGCAGGGGCAGGATTTGGCTGTGTCTTTCTCCAGAGTGAAAAACATCCCATCTGGATCCCTGCCAGGAACCTAAAATACCTCCCACAGGATGATAAATGGAGCTCCAGGGAGTCTTATACCCCTGAGGATCACCCCTTTGCTCTCTCCCCAGAACCAGAGGATGACATTGCTGTGCCTGACTATCCTGATGCTGACAGCCCTCGTCTGGCCCTGTGATGGACGATTTGGAGATTTGCAGGTGTGAAATTCAAGAATGGCCTTCTCCCTTACTTCCTCCCCCTCTTGGGCCCTCTCCTTGTCCTTTTTCTTGCTCATTAGGCCTTGCATCTTTAATAGGGCCACTCAATTCATCCAGCAAAGAATAGAGGCTATTAAACTTCATCAAGTCAAGATTCATTACTCGCCACTCAAGATACCAACTGGGCTATGGCCACCACTCATATACCTCCCCTGCCCTCCATGCTGACCAATGATGGGTAAGATCCCTAAAGCTAGGGACAACCTAAGACAGGCCATGGAGAGGCTCGCCTGGACCTCAAAATATGATACCCAGAGGTGGGTACGATCTCTAAAGAGAAATGAACTAAGACAGGTGTCACACATATGGCCCAGAGGCTTACTCACAAAAACAAAAGGGGGAGATGTTGAGCTTCGTCGAGACCCTGGACAAGGCCTATTGGAACTTCCTGAGCCTGGCTAAAGTTTCATGACCTATTTAAGCTGCCTCACCAGCATGATTCAGCACAGCCTTGTGGCTGATACAATATAGCCTTAGGTTGCAACAGCAACTGGCCCATAGTAATGCCTCACTAGCCCATAATAATCTCATGAGACTACAAATCTTGCGAGACTATGCCTTCTACAGTTGGTGCCCTTAAACTGCCTAGCTGAGAGAGCCAATCAGCAAAGACTTATGCTAGGACTTATGAGATGTCGGGTGGGGTATCTAAGGTCCTGACTGTTGGAATAAAGTCGGTTCCTGCTTCGACAGAGCTCCCGGTCTGGTGTGTTTTTCCCCGGTGGTGAGGGGTTCCGGGCCAGCGACACTCATCATCCCGCTCAGCCCCAGGTTGTGCCTGGCTGGACCATCACTCTCTTTCCACACTAGCAGCAGGAGATGAAAAACCAAGAGAACTTTTTGTTGGTTTTCTTGGGTTAATTTGACTTTGCTTTTAGGATGGAAAGATTTCAGTGTGTTATATGTTGAGAGAGAGGGAGAAATTAAATATATAGATGTTGAGTGGGTTGGGAATAACACACACTTTTGAAAATAGAAGGGAAAATAATTTTAAAAGAATGTGTGCTAGATGCTTTATTTATGTGGCAAGATAGGGAATTGAGAGTTAAATGCCTGACATGCTCTGCTCTCTGCTCAGATGGCTTTGATTTGCAGAATAGATTCAGGAAAATGAATAAGATATAAAGTAGTTCCCTTGGGAAATTCAGAGAGAACAGACTGGGAACACACAGAAAAGTTATGAAGGAAGGTTGAAGACACTCCTGAAGGAATGAACTCGTTTGTGCTCCCATGTGCTGTGCTAAGCCTGCTTAGAGACTGATGGTTGAGATCTCTCACCAGCTCTTCCGAAGGCATTGAAACCCATTCCACACAGGCATAAATCACATCTCTTAGAGGATGAATTGCATGATCATCATAAAATAGCATAGATAGTTATGATTAGTGTTTTAAATTCAGGTTGGCAGGGCTTCAAAGTAGATGTTTTCATTCTCACATGTACTTCTTCCAACACCTGCCCAAGGTTTTCAGTGTTTACATGTCTATTAGGGACAAACTTTGCTTCTGAATAAGAAGAGCTTCTTCATGCATCACAGGGACAATCATGAGTTTGGTTCCTCCTGGGGAACTATATATAAAAATAAAAATAGCCACAATGAGAAAAGGCTGTTACTGCCACTGTGTGCTCTGTATCTGTCTATCAGGAGAAAGAGGTATTATGAGGACTGAATACAGAACTACCATGCACAATACACACAGTACCATTTACTGCAAAGGTAAAGAGTAATGTCATCACATTGAGTGGTTTTCTATGAAAACCAAGTTCACCCTTTTCCGAGCACCTGCTTAAACAAATCTTCTTCCCAAGAAGATCTGAGCAACCCAAGAAAAAGCAGAAGAAATTGTTGCAAAGCTCCTCTTTCCATGCTGGGTCTGTGCAGCAGGGACTTATCCAGGTTTTCTACAGGAATCCAGCCATTTGTGTACCTTGTGACACAAATGGTCTAAATATGGTACAACATAGTACAAACAGAGAGGTCTGGTTACATCTTTCACAGCAAGAACAAAAAGAGAGGAGCTATAAAATTGATTCAGACTTGACACTGTGGCCTGGAATAGTTTTTCAGAACTTAACCAAACAAAAGAACTAGAAGAGTTTTATAAGGAATAACATAAAATCATGTATTAGAGAAAAACAAAAGCATTGCTTTTTTATATCTCTATGAAAATCAATCTTATGATCAATACATTACATAAAATCACTAAAATCATGAGTTATAATAACTAGAGAATCAGTACTTTACATATTTTGTTACCAAAAATCAAGGTAATGGTCTAGCCCATAGATTCAATAGAAATAGACCAAGTAACATGCAAAGGCAAAACATCAAAGGCATACTAGTAAATGGCCTTTTCATTTGTTGATTATTTGCACTGCAGAATAAATGTCTACATTCAAGGAAAAAGTGGCTGTCCTTTGCTTCTTCTTGGTTTCAGGCTTTGCTCTTCATGGGCAGGTGCAATCCCAGTTTCAATTTCATTTTTAAAATAACTCTTTTCCATTTCATTATAACTTCTGGGTTTCTTTGAAAATGAAAAAAGCTAATTATCCACCCTCTATTTGAAATAAGCTCTTTACCCTGATTTTTCTTTTCTGGTGTTAAGTGGCCAGGGCTGAAAGGATTAAATGGACTGAAGGGCTCTTCAGCAAACTTGAGAACACAGGGGCATAAGCTCTGCAGAATTCTCCTTCCCACTATGCAATTCTGGGTTTTGCTCATCTAGACTCATTTCAAAATACAAGTGTTTCATAATTAATACTCACTTTAAAATTAAATAAATATTGAAACTGAATGTCTGAAGACTTTGATGAATTTTGTTCTTTACACAAACTTTTTATACAGTCAATGTTAACTAAAAGTAGACATAACTTCCCTTCTAAAGAGTTTAGAAAGATAAATAGTTTTCAATGAGAAAACTGGTGTCACTGGTGATGACATGGAAAACCCTTAAATATTTGTTAGGAAAGAGATCTATGTTCAAATAATCAGGTCAGGACAAAAATGAAGTAGGATCGGAAAATCCTTTAAACTTATTTTCACTTAAGTCTCCATGAAAAACACTTTTAATCTAAGTTGTACACTTCTCCCTAACTTTTAATGAGATATCTCCTATCTTTCTAATTTCTTTCCAGAAAAGTGTAATGACACTGTACACACATGTACCAATATAGTTGTATCAATTGATTATCTGTCTGTCTGTATTTAAGCTTTTTCTTATCTCTGACTTTGTGCAGGACTGCATACCATATGGCTGCATCTTTCATGTGAAGTAAGTTGGTTATTTCAAGAAATACGAAGTAGATGGGAGAAAAAAATAACCTGAGGTTTGAGCACTTTATTGTGTTTCTGGCAAGCAGCAAATATGTCTCATAAATTGTTTTATTTATACCCCTAAAGAAGTCATAGCAATTAAGGGACATTATATATGTACATTACAATAAAAAAGTGAATTTTGAGAACAAATGAAGGAGAATGTTCTGAATATTGTTCTATCATTAGAGTCTATGGTGAGAGTCTAAGTCAGGTATTGCCAGGATCCTGGCCTCTCATTCAAAGCACTGAAATAAGGGCACCTGGTTTTGCAATGTAGCAAGGAAACTTCATGTGAAAACAAAGCAGTAGTAGAGATGAGAAAGAAATACACTGTCAAGAGTGACAGTAGACCACACAAGTGAAGATAATGAAGGGCCCCATTAATCTTTTGGAGCTCCCTTTTATGGGGCTCAAGAGAATGAGGAGTATGGTCACTAAAGGGATAGGTTGGGTGTTTTCTATTTTTAATTAAAGATTAAGTTATATAACTATTTCTCCACTGCACTTATCTGATTTTAATCATATGTATGTCCAGTTATGTATAAGAATAAGATAACCAATAGAGGATTCTCCTTAAAAGTTCTTTTAGAAGATAATTTGCTTATTGTAAATATATTCAGAACTACTCATGCCAGACTTACTTCCATACTCTATCTGGACATAAGGTGAATATGATTGAATAAAGATGTGTCTAATGTCAATGGTCATTAAGAGGAGGAAAAACAGAATGCAGTTTGATGCAGTTTGAGGTTCTAGGTTGCTGATAGATTGTCAGTAAAATTGTATGTATACATAGTACATGAAGTTAAGGGTTTTTGTCTGTCCATGGGTTGCTAGGCACATTGTTGAGAGATGAGCATTTGCACAGCCTATGTCCCACCTTCACTTCATATCATCCAAAAGAAGCAAATATTAGAGAATTTATAGATAGTTCAATGGCTGCCAAAGGCAGCAAAAATGTTAAGAGTATGGTTCACAGTGTAACATAATGTACATCCTGTAGGACCCAAAATCAGTTGAGTGGATTGTGTTTGACTGACATTCTTACAACACTGAATAATCACAAGTAAAGTATTCAAGGAGAATACCAAGTTATCATCTTACCATTACAGAATTTAAACATTTGAAATCAATTTCATCTACTAAAGTCAAGATGATAAAAGAGTATATCTCTTCACTGGATTTAGAGAATAATTTACTCCTTGCCTTAAGCAGGCTTCACTCTCAGCCCTTTTTGTTTGATTGTTTCCTTTTTATTTTGAGACAGTTTCTCTAGGTTTCCCATGCTGACCTAGAGTTTGCTCTGTAGACAAGGCAAACCTGGACCCTTACATCAAACTCCTAGAGGACAGAGTTATAGGTCTGCCACAATGGACTTGGCTCCTTTCTTTGGCTTTTGGATTGACCTGTTCATCTACTTTCTAAGTTACCAATATTGTATCTCCTCCTCTGTCTGATATCTGTCTTTACTGCTTTTACTTGAAAGCTAAAAATATGAATCTTGGAGGTGTTGGTGGTGAGGACACAGAGGAAAAGGAGGAAAATAGTAGAGGAAACTTGTATCTACTTGCAGAATAAGTTATATTGTCATATCAAAGAAGGTTGACAGAAGCATAAATGTTGTAGACTGTTACAGTCTCAGGGACCCACAGAAACCTTTGGGGGCTGGGGGGGGGGAGTGAGTGTAAAGCAGGCACCAAGTCAATGTCACAGACTCCAATGTCACAGACTCCGGAAGTCAGGCGAGTGGCAAAGCAGGCTCACAGGCTTGCAGACTTGTTTATTGTAAATATCAGGCTGCTTATACACCGCACCCAACATCCCATAAGTTCCAGTGTGAGTTTTTGCTGCTGTTGCCCTGTCGGGGTTGGTTCTCTTCAGTCAGGCAGTTTGATGTCAGCACCGGGCTGAGTAGGTTCTAGCTTGGGAAAGTTGTATTTGCGAATGAGGTCCATACAGACAATACAGGCCTGCCTGGTCTGTTCCTTCTACAGTAGATGGAGGCTGAAAGCAAAGAAGGCTGGCATACTTCCCCAAATTCCACAGGGCAGGAATGGTAACAGGACCTGTGACAAATCTGTGTCTTTATTTCTTCATCTGTTCCAAGAAATCATTTTATAAAATATCAAATTATCATTTAAAAGCAGAAAGGGGAAATTGATTGATATGGCCATATTGGGCAGAGAGCATCCAAGTCTGAATCCATCTCTATCCAGGGTTTTAATGTGGGATCTGGATTTCACAGGGGTAAAGGGAATGCAATTCTCATCAAGGTGCAGGTTCCACACAAGTCATCTCATTCCTTAGCTCCAGTCTCTTTAGCAAGGTGGTCTGACAAGTTGTCAGAGCTGCATGAAATCTCAACCTGGCAAACTGATCTAGCAAATTTTCAGTACCTTGTGAAGTCCATCTCTGTTTCCAGCAAGAGATTCCTGGGGAAGTTCCAGATTCCTAAGGTTAGTCCTAAGTCTGGGAACTGGCACAAACATTCCTTTACAATCTCTGTACTCTCCAATTGTGGTAATAAAGTTATAAAACAATCCATGCATAAACATGTTCTGCTCATCATGAGCAGAAGGCATGACTAAAAGGGATGAGCCAGAATAGAACAGAGTGTAATCCATGAATGATTTTCCTCAGCCTTTGACACCTAATGGAATCTTCCTGCTTGGATTTCAAAGTTGCTAATCACCGATGGTGCCTTGTTTGAGCAGATGTAGAACCAGGTTTCACCCTCAGCCCTTTTTGTTTGATTGTTTCCTTTTTATTTTGAGAAAGTTTCTCTTGGTTAATTCCTAAAGCTGGGAACTGGCACAAGCATCCTTTACAATCTCTGTGCCAATTGCGGTAATGAATTATTGTACATTGCTTTACTTATTTTTTCTAAAAAATTAATGCTTAAAATTAAATATGTAACTCAATATTCTTTCAAACTATCTAGACAAATTTACTTTCTTGTCAGTATGAAATTCATTTTACAAATTAATTCACACTAATTTATAAATGATACAGTTGCAAAGAGAAGCAATGGAGTTTCTTAAGGTATTTCTAGAGAGAGTTACTTCTGGACTGTGCCTCATTCACACATTCAGACTACACACTCTGCACAACTCTGGATATAACTTGAAGAGATTGGCTAAAATTGGTATTTCCTAGGTTAAAAGCTAGTATATATTGGTATATTGATCTACACAAGGATGAGAAACTACAGAGAACTGAAGGAAGAAAGGATGAATAGACACTGTGGAACTCATGAAATCTTCTGACCATTGCAAAACATCTGCTCTCTTTTTTCTTCATATACAGATCCCTTCTTCACCATTCACATATTCAGTGCTTTAATTATTGTTTGAAAAACCTCATAGGGAGCCTGGCCAATTATATTCCCAGAAGTATGGTTCTACATCTGTTCAAATACTAAAACTTCATAACACTTAGTAATATCAATCTCAATCTATGTCTACACAGCACCAAATAAAAGAGATGGTCACTGTGCTTTAAATATTTTGGGAACATTGTCTTAGAATATGCATTTTTTTACATTGAGGTAAAAAGATGTTTTTAACATCTCTCATAATTATTTTCCCGTTTTTGGCTTGGACTATTTTCTCAGTCGATTGTGTTTATTGATTGTTGCTCTAATAGCTGGATAGTAATAAAATTTGACAATTGACAATGTAATGTGATACAAGTAAATCTATAAGATATCTTTCTCTGGATAATGTTTGTGTAGACAACACAATTTTACTGTATGTTTGTTCACCCAGAAATACTTATGGCACATTTATTATGTAATAGATGGTATTGTGGATTTTCGAGGAGTAAACTGCCTTTTGCACAACTATCATTGTACCCAAAAAATTGGAGGATCACTCAGTACTCTACCTAGAAAGTACCTTCTGCAACAGAGGGTGTTTATAACAGAAAAGATCAACTGGCCAAAATGCAGAAAATAAGTGACTGTGAATTGATCAGCCATAAACAATACATCTAAGTCACTCCACCAAGGTTTTAAGGCTCAGGAAACATCATGAAACAGGGAGCAGTACGATTGTAAGAGACCAAAGTAGGACAGGAGTGTAGTCAGACATTATCTACTAGACATTACAAGGATATGGTATCCATCCTTCTACTGCAGATATGCATATTTCCACAAGACCTGCACAGGAATTATCTATCAGCATTTCACTGTGGAAGATGAAAGCTCTCCAGAGGCTCCATGCCTCTCTGAGAGACTGATGAGGACTAATGCTGCTGGGGTAAGAAATGGAAGATGCTCTCCTCAATTATATACCCACTGATATATGATTCATACTTCAGTAAGTACTCAGGCATATGCCATCAAAAGCAAATCTGATGAAACCCAATGGGCCAAGTCTATGAAAAAAGACTTGGAAATAGGAGAGAGCCTGTCAGGGGAGATAAAAGGATATAAGGAAACAGAAGGAGAATCAGATGGAGGATTAGGATCAAAATATCATAAATTCACTATATTCATGTGTGTAACACTTAAAGAATAAGAAAGTCTCCCCAAAAAGTAAAATAGGGAAAATAAATTAATTATCTATAGATAATTAATTAATAGACAATAAAAGCTGAGCTGTGTAGTAGAAAAGAATAAACTGATTCTATAACCAAAATAATAAGGAAGAAGACATTGCATTGGTCAAAGTGGAGGACACACTATGTGAGGTGTGAGGGTAAAATAAATAAGTGGCAGGAGCTAGACTATTTTAAAAAAGAGTTCATATAATAGTTTGGATATGAGAGAAGGAAGAGTCTAGTCTAATCTAGTCAAGATGACTAGATCATCACTAGGTAAATGACTGGGCCAGTTACTGAACTTGAGAATTCTGAAAAAAGTAGATTTGTTAAGTAGATGGATGAAGACAGAAAGAAGCAAAGAACTAATTTTTGATACTTCAAATGACTGATGCTCATTATATTTCTGAACAAGGTGATGATTAGACAATACATGCTGTATTTGGCATCAAATGAAAGATTCATTTTCCTTCTTTCAGGTTATATAGGTATGTAGGTTACCAATATATTTAGAAATGACTCATTTAGCAAGAAGCTAATAAACTTATATAAGACATGCCACTCAAGAGAATCTATTTTTGATTAGCTAAATTAAAAGAAAATACTCTGAAGTTCAATTTATTATTTAAAATTTAAATAGAACTCTGACATGCAAATTTGCTCATAGCAGGAAGGTAATAATATTCTCAGCTTATAAGAACACAGGCAACCCTGTATTTCTTTTTTCACTCTATCTAAAAAACTAGAATTCATACATTTCTGCTGGTCAACACTCTATCTAGCACCACAGAAGCCAGTCTGTGCAAACTAATTGCTTAGACCAAAGAACAGCATTAATAAATGGGGTGTACTGGAATGTAGAAAGAACAGATGTGAGTTTTCTGCTCCACTGTACGATGAATTAATTCTCTATCTCTTCATTTATGTGAAGCAATCACCTTTGAAGACCTGTGTTTAAGGACTCTACAGTAGCTCAGTATTCAGAAAGTCTCCACTACTTCCCATGTCTCCAGGTACATTTTCTGTTTCTCTCTTAAGGTGAAGTTTTGGGGTTTAGTAATTTTTAACAGTGTTGGGAAGAGGTGAGGGGCTTTTATTTGAAATGCCACTGAATATGACTTATATCTGGTTGCTTTAAATGTGCTCTTAGAGACCACTGCCTGGAGAAACTAGAATTGTGCAATTATCTATAACTCCATCCCAATGGAAAATGTACTTGAAATGCATTTTGCAGTAAATTTTGCCATTTTATTTGTGTTATTTGACTCAAAAGATGCACATCTTTGAGCTCAAAGAGATACAACCTTTGTTAATGGCTCAAAAGATTGATTGATTCATGAAAAGGATATACGTATTGAAGTACCATAAGGAAGAAAATACAGTTTTTTTCTTAGGCTTCTTTATTTATCATCAGATGTCATATAAACCACAAGAGTATTTAAAGCTTCTCTAGGTATAGAAAAAACATTTGTTTGTAAAACCATTCTGATAGTATATTGTAAGAAAGTTAAGAATATTGAAAAAAATTCCCTTCATGGGAATTTATTTCTAGTATATTCTAAGCATTTTAGCAGGTATATATACTTCCGTAGTGTTTCTATCATCATAGGAGTCTAGTGTAAAGTACAACCTGTCTGTGTGCCTTTTTGATTAACATTCAGTGTTCTCATCAGATCAAAACAGAAGTCAAATGTACATGATTCATAATAACACAGGCACTTTTGCCTCAAAATTTCTTGGTCAGTTCTTTCATGGGTCACTTTGCAACTTTCAAACACATTGAGAAAACTGGGAATACATGAAGAAAAATAATGATTGGTAAACAATTTAAACCAGATTAATAAGCAATAGGAAACACTTAAAATTTATATGCAAGGCTATTTCCAGCCTTTCATAGCCATCAGAGTTATTGAATGCTTAAAAGTACACTACATTAAGAATTTACATTATTTATGTTTTTGAAGAAAACAATAATTTGTAATAAATGTTTCCATTATACAGATGAAGAGATTGCAGATGAAAGATGATAAATATTCCTAAAACTGTAAGCAGGTGCAAAATATGAAACATCACTCCATCACACTCCAAGAACTTTATTGAAAGCCTTTCTTCATAGATTAGTACCATAGATGGTGCTTCAAACTAGTAATCTATTGACCAATTTCAGTGTGCTTTACGAGGCTGCCCTCAGTCCTGCAAGATTTCAGTGTCACTGTGAAAGCTGTGAATAGTTTGTTTGAAGATTACTCAATCTACTCATGGTGCCACGCAAAGATATGGTGAGACAGAGTATCACCTGGATAGGAATGCTTCTGATCCAATGATACCAGACAGATTTGGTTACATTATTCTTTTGGTAGAAATAGTTTGTTTAGAAAAACAGTCACCGTTAATTATCTGTAGGCTTTAAATTTGCTGTTGTCTCCTCATCAGAAAAGGAAAGTATCCAGAGTATAAAAATTATAACTCAATGCAGCATCAATTCTGTTTTTTTTTCCCTTAAAAATGTTTTTGTATAGAGTATGTGTTTGCATGCATATATAAAGTTGTCCATGAAAAAGTTAAAGGATGATGACAATGTCTTTCAATGTTGCTCTCCATCTTATCTTTGAGACAGGATCTCTCATTGCATCCAGAGTTCAACCATTGTCTAAACTAGCTGGCAGTAAGCTCTGTGGATCATTCTCTCTCCACACTCCCAAACCACATGCTAAGTCCAACATTTTTTACATGGGTGCTAAGGATCTGAACTTCAGGTTCTTTTACTTGCACATCAGGCATCAACTGAGCCTTCTCTCCCATCCCATATCAATTATTACATAGTATCACTTTAATTGATCAAAGGAAATATGATTCCAGTCATAAACTTTAAAATTACAAAAATGCAGCTGACTCTAATATGCATTACCTATTACTAATTGTTTCATCTTGTTTTTTTAACAAAAATTTGCATGTATAACTTGGTGATAATAAATATATGTACTTAAACATGATTCTTCATTGTCTCCATAAATATTTAATTTTTTTAAATATTAGATTTAAATCATTAAATTTTTATTTCTTCAAACCTCACAGTTATTTTTAATGTTAATGCATCTAAATAAAATGTCATCTAGAGCATAAGAAGTTTACTCACAAAACTCTGCCAAGTCATGACAACTTTTAGGATTAAGCTTAGGAGGTCAATGAGATAGCTCAGCAAGTAAGCACATCCAGTGTCCAAACAGTGTTATGCATCATGCACACGCCAACTCTCTCTCATTCTGTCTCTCTCTCTTTCTCTCTCTCGTTCTCCTTATATCTCCCTCTCTCTCAAAAATGAATAAAGAATATTAAAATTAAATTCAAACTTTTATTCATCGTTTTCCAAATAATACCAAAGAGGAACAGTAAAATGATACAATATCAGTTTGGGCTTTAGAGATAAAAGGAGCTCTTTCACATTGATGGGTAGCCAGGGAGAGATCTGATATTCTTAAACATGAAACTGATTAATTCTTACAAACAGGATAAATAAGTGAGCAACTCACTAAAATATGCTTTGACCAAGTCGTAAAATGTTTATTTAAAGGTTGGCATTCATTGTGAACAGGAAACTAAAGTAACAGATTCATCAGTGAGCTTTACCTTACAAAAGTATGAAATCATGTGTGCTGAGAAAGTTCCTTGCATATAAAAACCCATAGCTTCATAGATGATAAATATCATAATGGAAACTTTCATAGTATTGATGCTTCCAGTAACCATGGTAATAGGCATATGTTTGCATAAAACTTTTTTTTTCAATTCCTGTTCAAAGGTTTTATCAAATGCCCCTTTATTATAAATATTCACCATCTTTGTGACACTAACATGTTGCATGTATTCCTATTTTTACACTCCCCTTTTGCTGTCTCTTATATCAAAACTTTAAGTGTTGCTAACCAGATTCAGAACAGAAAGGAAACGGGTAAAGTAGTCCTGAGAAGATGGCTGAGAAGTGCTAACATGTCAAACAGACTGGAGTCAGACTTCATCTTACCCCTTGCTGGCTGTGTGTATTATACCTAATTATTTTATGCACATGACTTTATCTTATCTTCTTGCCAGTAAAATGGAGATGATAATTCCAACCTCCTGGAAATGGGAGTTTTAAATGAAACAACTAGCTTAGAATTTCACATGGACACTCAATATTTAGCCAAAAACATTATTATGGCTAATATGAAATGTCATTCTGTTCTCACTGTGTGAAAATATACTCTTAAAAAGTTTTGATTTTCTCGGTATGTAAAAAAAGGATTTATTGATATGTCAGTGCTGCTAAAAATGGCAAATCCCTCTGTGTCTTCTCCCCTCCCATACTAAAGCTGTCAGTGTACAAGTGGATATTGGAATGCAAGACCTTACTATAACAAAAGAAGATGACAACTGAAGCATGTAAGGTGGATACAAAGTTCTACTCTTAAAAAGTTGATCTTAGAGTATGGCTAAAACATTAATATATGCAATCTATTAAAAGAAATTAATTTGGAAAAAAGTTTTAATTTTCCTGCAAAGTATCCATAAGCCTATACTTTATTGAAGCTAAACGATTCTCTTTTTTTCCCAATCATACAAGCTCAATAGGTACCTTGGTCCTCTGCCTCCCTCCACCCCTCCCCAATCCCTTTTGCACCCTACCCCCTTCCCCTTCTTTCACTTCCCTCCCTCTCCCTCTTCCAATGCCTCCCCTTACCCCCCTTCCATACCCTGGAGTATCTCCTTGTGTAAATGTCAAACTTCCCTATGAGTCCTCCATTCCAGTGAGGTGTAAGGAGTCAATGGCATAGCCCAGAGCCTGCCCTGGGTTTCCCCCTTAGTATGGGAACTCTGTTATGACTGCTAATCCCTTGTCTCCAAGGATCTTACTGCCTATGATCCCTGCTAGACCCTGGGGGGTCGTCAATATGTCAGTCATTGTGGAGTTCATACAAAGTCTGACATGGCTACTGCAGCCCTAACTTGTGTGGAGACCTTGCATATCGTTGGTCCTCCTCTTCTTTAGGCTCTTAAAATCTTGCTGCCCCCTCTTCTGCAAAGTTCCCTGAGCTTTAGGATAGGGAGAGATTTAACTGGTCTCATTCCAAGTGATCAATGCAGGGTCTTTGGTGTTCTGAACTATGGTTTGTTGTTTTCAGTTTTGCTGTTCCTGCACCACCCTTGGCTCCTTCCTGATTGATATTGGAGGTCACATCCTAACCTAAGATAAAAATCTGTTTAAATGAAGGTCTTACTATAAGAGGAGATTCAAAGGTGGATTGAATAGGAGTAGGAGACCACAGTGAGGGGGGGGGTGAGTGTCCCATTTGCAGGATGGTTACCATGTATCTGCCAGTCCCTATTCACTCCCTTATTGGTGAGATCAAGCCTCCTCAGTCGCAAGTGCCCAGAAAGGAAAGTGAGAGTGAGCTTCACTAGATGTCTCACTACTTATTTGCAATACTTGATGGTGACCCATTTTCTATATTGAAGTATGATCCCTTCTTTCCTTATTTCTGGAAGGCCTCTTTCCCCTTCCCTCCTGTTTATAATCTTTGTGATTACTGTAGGTATTACAGAGATTTATCTTTGAATATGTCATTAAGTGGGTTTGATACGAGGATCCACCTATTAGGGATTACATACGTTGCTTAATTTTCTATGTCTGCCCTTTACAATGAAAACTTTAAAACCTTAAAGAAAGAAATTGCAGAAGATACTAGAAGTTGGAAAGACCTCCCATGTTCCTGGATTGGCAGAATGAACATCATAAAAATGACCATCCTATCAAAGGCAATATACAAATTCAATGCTATACCAATTAAAATCTCAAAGCAATTCTTTAAAGAGGTTGACCAAACAATCTCAAAATTCATGCGGAGGCACAAAAGACCCAGGATAGTAAAGACAATCCTGAGTAACAAAAACACTGCTGGAGATATCACCATATAAACCTTAGTCTATACTACAAATCCATAGTTATAAAAACAGCCTGGTACTGGCTCCAAAATAGACACACAGATCAATGGATAAGGATTGAAGACCCAGATATACGCCCACACAACTACAGCCATTTGGTCTTTGACAAAGGGGCCCAAAAAAATCCAATGGAAAAAGAAAAGTACCTTCAACAAATGGTGCTGGCAAAACTGGATCTCCACATGCAGAAGATTAAAACTTGACCTGTACTTGTCACCATGTACAAGACTTAATTCCAAATGGATCAAGGACCCTGATATAAGGCAGAGACTATGAAAATCATAGTTAAAAGAGTAGGGAACTCCCTGGAGCTCATTGGACCAGGCCAACAATTCCTAAACAGACATCCAATAGCACAGTCACTGCAACCAACTCTCAATAGATGGGATCTTGTGAAATTAAAGAGCTTCTGTTCAGATAAAGAGATTGTAACAGGAGCCAAAGGCAACCCACAGAATGGGAGAAAATCTTCACTAACCACATATCTGATAGAGCTCTATTGTCCAGAGTGCACAAAGAACTTAGAAAAGTAAACACCAAGGAAACAAATTGCCTAATTAAAAAATGGGCCCTGGAACTTAAAAGAAATTTTAACAGGGATGAAATTAAAATGTCTAACAAATATAGATATTTGTTAGACATTTTAATTTCATCCCTGTTAAAATTTCTTCACATCCTTAGCCATCAGGGAAATGCAAATCAAAACTTCCCTACATATCATCTCACCCTGGTCAGGATGGCAAAAATCCACAATACATACAACAGCAATTGCTGGAGATGATGTGGAGAGAGGGGAACTCTCCTACATTGCTGGTAGGAATGCAGGCTCATACAGCCACTCTGGCGAGCCGTCTGGAGATTCTTAAAGAAAGTAAAGATTGAAATGCCACATGACCCTGTTATTCCGCTTTTGGGAATAACCCCCCATACAGCAAAAATTCACCTCGGTGGCACAAGCACGACCATGTTCATAACAGCACTGTTTACAATAGCAAAGCCATGGAATCAACCCAAATGTCCAACAGTTGACTAGTGGATAAGGAAACTGTGGTACATCTATACAGTGGAGTACTACTCAGCCATCAAAAATGATAAATTAATGGAATTTGCTGGGAAATGGATGGAATTAGAAATAATTATATTGAGTGAAGTATCCCAGACACAAAATTAAGTGCTGTATGTACACCTTAATAGGTGGCTCCTAGTACCAAACCCACTTAGACACACTTAAGGATAATTCTCTGTAATACCTACAGCAATTGCAAAGATTATGAACAGGAGGGATGGGGAAGGAGGACCACACCAGAAACAAGGAGAGAGGGGACCATGTTACAGCAGAGAAAATAGGCCACCATCAAGGAGTGCAAGGGATGACATTCAATACCCATCAAGATGGAGTGAAGGGCATTGCAGAAGCAGCAAAAGTGAAAAAAAAAATCAACAAACCATAATCCAGAACTTCAGAGACTCTATATCAACCACCTAGAACTAGGCCAGCCTAATCTCTCCTCATCCTGAAGCTCAGGGAAATTTGCAGAAGAGGGGGCAGTAAGATTGTAAAAGCACAAGGATGGGAGGAGCAATGATATATATGCAAGATACTCCACACAAATTAAGGCCAAAGCAATCATAACTGGAATTTGCATGCCCTGCGCAATGTCCAACACACTAGTGACCCCACAAAGTCTAGCATTTGCTAAGGCACTAGGATCCTTGGAGGCAAGTGATTGACAGCCACAGTAGTGTTCTTATGCTTAACGGGAACACAGGAAAGGGTTCTGGGAAATGCCACTGGGTCCTTGCACCTCATCAGAGAGGAGGACCCACAGGAGAGTTTGGCATGCACATTAAAGGATGTTCCAGGGATGGTAGGGAGAGGCACTGGGAGATGGGGAGGAAGGAGGGTTTGGAGGGAGGGAGGAGACCAGTGTACCTGTTAAGTTTGTATGAGTGGAAATAATAATAATAAATTTTTAAAAAAGGTAAATTTTTTTTTCTAAGTCTGGGATACTTCACTCAATATAATTGTTTCTAATTCTTCCATTTCCCAGCAATTTCATTGTCATCTTTTTTGATGGCTGAGTAGTATTCCATTGTATGAATGTACCACATTTTCCTTATCCACTCTTCAACTGTTGGGCATTTGTGTGATTCCATGACTTTGCTATTGTAAATAGTGCTGCTATGAACATGGTTGCGCTTATGTCATTGCAGTGAATTTTGGCTTTATGGGGTATTATTCCGAAAAGTTGAATAGCAGGGTTGGATGGCATTTCAATCTTTAACTTTTTTAAAAAATCATCAGATAGCTCGCCAGAGTGGTTGTATAACCCTACATTCCCACCAGCAATGTAGGAGAGTTTCCTTCTCTCCACATCCTCTCCAACATTTGGTGTTCTTTGTATTGTGGATTTTTGCCATCCTAACCTGGACAAGATGATATCTCAAGGAAGTTTTGATTTGCATTTTCCTCATGGCTAAGGATGCAGAGCATTTTTTAAGATATTTGTTAGACATTTCAATTCCATCCATGGAAAAGTTTCCTTTGAGTTCCCAGGCCCACTTTTTAATTGGACCATTTATTTCCTTGATTGAAGCTAAATACTTCTATATATTGGAAATGAAAAAGATATTTATCATTAGAAAGTGAGAATTAAAGATCAGTTATTGCCTATTAAATTTTTAAAATTCTTAATCTAGGTAAAAGTTGATAAAAAGCAATGTGAAAAATTTCTTTGTTACATTCCCCCTTTGTAAACATAGGAAAAGAAATGTATAAGATATTTGCAGATCATTTCTCAGTTGAGTTCTTGAGAAACATCATGGGTTAGTGTAGGATATGGTCCAGAAGCATCCAGATGGTTTCTGAAATTTCAGTAACAAAAATCTTTTGAAGAAGACCCTCGGATTCAGAAAGATTCATGAAAATAGTCCAAATTTACCTAAATATAGGGGAAAAGCATAAAGTTACTAAGAAGATCCTCTTTAATTTTGTGCATGTATGTATGTATGTGTGTGTGTGTGTGTGTGTGTGTGTGTGTGTCTGTCTGTCTGTCTGTCTGTCTGTCTGTCTGTGTCTGTGTGTGTCTGTGTGATGCAATCCAGGATTGCATCAACTTCTTTTTTGCTTCATTCTGGGTTTTCCCAGACTCTGTCTTCCAGGGCTGGAGTACAGGCTGCTGCCATTTCTACCTGGCAGCATTTTCTGAAAGGATCCTGGCTCTGAACTGAGGACCTTCTGCATACAAGGCAGAGGCTGAGTAACATTTGCCCACAGGTATGTTGAGTTTTAGTTACTATACAGTACAGTGTCTCCACAATATGAAGGTATATCAGAGACTTATTAAAATGGCCCTAAACTTCAGAAATACTGATTTCTTTTATCTATGGTAGAGTGCAGACATTGGAAGTTCTTATTTGCTCTTTTACTTTGGAATCAGCTAACACAAGCAGTTAGGCTGGTTTCAGATGAAAAGAAACAGAAAAAAACTGAGGAATCCTATCAAATATAAAAGTGATTATATATATTCAAATAAATATTAAGTTATATAATTACAATTATTCTTTAAAGAAAGAAATAGTACATTATGAAATTGAGGGAAAATGCACATACCTAACTTTAAGCAACTAAATTATTCTCTAAGTTGATCCATCATCATTTGAAAAACTATAAACATGGCCATGAGCTCATAACATCCAAGATTTCAAAGTCACAGTATGGGTCAAAATCATCCACTGACCCAGATGGTGGCTTGTTTTAGAAGAGGCTTTTATTGTGTTTTGTTACTTTACATTTGGGGCTTATTTTTTTATACATTTATTATTATTATTATTTCTGCTCATACAAACTTAATAGGTACACCGGTTCCCTCCCTCCCTCCTCCTCCCCCTGACCTCTCTGCTCATCCTCTCCTCACCCCTCCCTCCCCACCCCCCAGTGCCTCCCCTCCCCCAATCCCCAGAAAATCCTTTAATGTGCATGCTAAACTCTCCTCTGGGTCCCCCTCTCCAATGACGTACAAGGACCCAGCGACATTTCCCTGAACCCTTTCCTTTGTTCCTTTTAAGCATAGGAACACTATTTTGGCTGTCAATCCCTTGCCTCCAATGATCCTAGTGCCTTTAGCAAATGCTAGACTTTGTGGGGTCAATAGTGTGTTGGACATTGTGCAGGGCATGCAAAGTCCAATTATGATTGCTCCGGCCCTAACTTGTGTGGAGTATCTTGCATACCATTGCTCCTCCCATCCTTGTGCTTTTACAATCTTACTGCCCCCTCTTCCGCAAATTTCCCTGAGCTTCAGGATGGGGAGAGATTAGGCTGGCCTAGTTCTAGGTGGTTGATATAGAGTCTCTGAAGTTCTGGATTATGGTTTGTTGATTTTCTTTTGCGGTTTTGCTGCTCCTGCAATGCCCTTCACTCCATCCGGATGGGTATTGGATGTCACCCCCTGCAACCATTTTGCAAATGGGTGGTTGACCCCTCCCTCACTGTGGTTTCCTACTTTTATTACATCTACCTTTGAATATACTCTTATAGCAAGACTCTAGTTTAACAGCTTTGTATCTCTGGTCAGTGGAACTCGTTTTTATAGCAGTTATCTTTGCCTTAATTAAGACACAAAGAAGTGTAAGCCAAGAGTGGACAAAGAGCATTAGAAGAGTGCTCAGAGTATCAGAAAAGAGAAGAACAAGTATCAAAAGTGAGATGTCTAGTTTTTACAGTCCTGGATATAGATCTTAAAGATACCTATAGCCAGGGCCATTTGTGTTGAAATTGGCAGGAACCTAGTTTAAACAAGTTGTCTCTGTTCTATCTCTTTTGGTTGTGATGCTTTTCTTCTACGTCTGCTGCACTTTGAGAAAGTCTATTCTATACTGTTATCAAAAAAATATGTAAAAGGTAAATCTCTGTAATACCCACTGTAATCACAAAGAATTATAAACGGGAGGGAAGGGGAAGGAGGACCTCAAAAGAAAGGAGATAGGGGATCATGCTCCAGTAGAGAAAATAGACCATGGTCGTGTATTCCACATAAGTAGCCAGACATCTAATGTAGCTTGCTCTCACTTCCCTTTCTGGTTACTTGGGACTAAACAGGTTTGACTTCACCAATCAGGGAGAATATAGGGACTGGCAGATATATGGTAACCATCCAGCAAATGTGACACTGACACCTTCCCTCCCCCCACTGCTATGTCCTACTCTTATTTTTCCATCGACCTTTGAGTCTCCTCTTATATTACGATCTTCATTTAAAGAGTCTTCTATCTTCGGTTAGGAGGTGATGGACCTTTGATACCAATCAGGATGGAGCCAAGGGCAGTGCAGGAATAACAAAATTGAAAACAAGAACAACCCATAATTCATAACACCAAAGACCTTACATTCTTCACCTGGAACCAGACCAGCCAAATCTCTGCCCATCCTAAAGCTCAGGGAACCTTGAAGAAGAGGGGGCAGCAAGATTGTACAAGACCAAAGATGAGGAGGACCAATGATATGTAAGATAGTCCACACAAGTTTGGGCTGCACCCTTTTGCTGCTTCACCCGCCCACCTGGCCCGGATGCTCCCGGTCACTCTGCGTCTCAGGTAACCCAACCAGCCTGTCCCAACTCCTCCTGCCAGCCAGCCTGAGCAGCATCCAACCTGCCTGGGGTTGGCTGGAACTTTAGGCCACTCCCCGGGTCCCAGCTTGAGGTGTGCAGCCCTCCGAACCACCAGCCCTTTTGCTGGTCCACCGGCCTGCCCGCCCGGACCAGATGTTCCTAGTCACTCTGTGTCTCAGGTAATCCATACCAGTCCATCACAGCTTCTCCCGCCTGCCAGCCTGAGCAGCATCCAGCTTGCCTGAGGTTGGCCGGAACTCTAGGCCACTCCCCGGGTCCCAGGTGAGGTGCACAGCAAGCGGCCACCAGCTCCTTTGCAGGAAGGACACACTGCTCCTCAGAAACCAACAGAATCCAAAGAAAACCCAAGCAAAGCTCTAGGGTACGAACACCATACATCTGAAGTCCTCTAAAATCATCCTATGGTATGGGAGAGATTCTTCACAGTCTGCCCAAAGATAAGTAAACCCCTTTTTACCATCCCACTTCTTTCAGTTATTAATCATTGTAGATTAACTTTTCCATATAGCCACCCCCAAACCATATAAAATTGCAGGGACTATACCCCTCCCCCTCACATATCACCAAGGTACTAAATTGTAAAAGGGCACTACCACACTACTATTCACCTCCTGTCTACTAAACCTATCTTAATTGATGTACTAACAGCCTAATACCCCCACCCAGAAAATAATAACAGACAAACGTACCCACCTTCAAGGCAACCACTAGCAATAACTGTTAGAGAATATTAATATCAACTAGATCAGTTCATTCAAAAATGCACGGAATCTGAAATGTCTAAGAGACAAAACAACAATGCCCAAGTCAAAATGCAGATCCATGAGAAACAAAACCCAAGAAGACAAATCTCCCACTGAAAGAATTAACCCCATAATGATAGATTTAAACAAAGACAAATTCAAAGAAAATAGCCAGAAAGCCAGGCCCAGCATAATAACTTTCAAAGTATGATCATTACCATGATCAATACTGTGAAAGAGGAAATCCAGGAGATGTTAAATAACCACATCAACCACTTTGAACAGGAACACAAAAGACACCTGGAGGAGTTGAGAAAAACAGTTCAAGAAACAAAAATAGACATAGAGCATTTAAAACAGTCTCAAGGAGAGTTTAAAATTCAACTAAAAGACAGGTTATCTTCAACCCAGAACTCAACAGTGAGTCTTATCAGCAGAACTAAAGAAGCAGAAAATAGAATTTCTGTTCTTGAAGACAAAGTGGGAGTATTAACCAGCTCAATGGAAGAGGTTGTCAAAGCCAAAAAGATACTTGAGAGGAATATTCAAACAGTTATGGGACACTCTGAAGAAGCCTAAAATGCACATTCATGGAATACCAGAGCAAGAATCCCAAAATACCAAACCTGAGGAAATTTTTCAAATTATTATCAAGGAAAACTTCCCTCATCTAAAGACACAAGAGGCATTCTGCACCCCAAACAGATATGACCAAAATAGAAACTCACCATGACAAATAATAGTCAAAACACTCCACATCCAAGACAGAGAAAAGGTGCTGAGAGCTTCAAGGGAAAAAAAAAAAAACAAGTCACTTTTAAAGGTAAACCTATTAAAATAACAAATGACTTCTCAATGAAAACAGTAAAAGCAAGAGCTTGGAGAGATGTACTTCAAGTATTAAATGAGCAAAAATGTCAACCCAGGCTGATATACCCAGCAAAATTATCTATCATGATTGAGGGAGAAAAAAAAGTTTTCCAGCACAAAGACAACTTGAAAGCTTACATGTCTACCAAAATTATCTATCATGATTGAGGGAGAAAGAAAAGTTTTCCAGCACAAAGACAACTTGAAAGCTTACATGTCTACCAAACCAGGAATTCAAAAAATGCTACAAATAATACTCAAGCTTGGAGATAAAAACAAGAGTATCCAGGATGACAGAAGAGAAGTATAATAACACCAAAGCCTAAAACCCAAATAATACACTTACAAAAGCCACTAAACATAAAAAAGTCCAGAGTTAAAAATAATTTCTCCATTATAACATTAAATGTCAATGGAATTAACTCACCAATCGAGAGACGCAGATTACACAATTGGAAAAATCACAACCCATCAATCAGCTACCTTCGGGAAACTCATCTCACAACAAAAGATAGGCACATCCTACAAATAAAAGGCTGGTCCAAAATTCTGCAATATAATGGAACCAGGAAACAGGCAGGGGTAGACATTATGCATTCGGACAAAGTGGACTTCAAACCAAAAAATATCATAAGAGACACAGATGGATACTACATTTTAATCACAAGCACAATCACCAGGAAGACTTCACAATACTGAACATATATGCACCAAATACGGGCCCCTCCACATTCATTAAGCAAACTCTACAGGGTCTAAAGTGAGAAATCAACCCCAAAATGATAATTCTGGGAGATTTCAATACTGCCCTCTCAACATGGGATAGATCAACAGGTCAAAAGTTTAACAGAGACACTTTGGAACTTAATCTAACCTTTACTGAAATGGACCACAGATCTTAATCAAACTTTTCATTCATGCACCAAAGAATACACATTTTTGTCAGCAGCACACAGAACTTTCTCCAAAGTAGATCACATACTGGGCCATAAAATGAATCTCCACATATACAGGAAAGTTGAAATTCTAGCCTGTACCCTATCAGACCACCATAGTATAAACCTTGACATGCACAACACAACCAACGACAGAAAATACACTAACTCCTGGAAATTTAACACTATGATGCTGAAGGAGAATTGCATTCAGGAAGAAATTAAAAAGGAAATTCAAGATTTTCTGGAAGGGGACAATAATGAAAATACAACTTACCAAAATCTCTGGGACACAATGAAAGCTGTTATAAGAGGTAAGTTCATAGCTCTTAATGCTTACATCAAAAAAATGGAAACATCAGAAATAAATAACAATGCAGCTGAAAGCTTTAGAGACAATAGAGCAATCCAATCCCAAAAGCAGTAGAAAAGAGGAGATCAGAAAATCAGGGGAGAAATATCT